>CAWUFW010008380.1:0-600000 GCA_963921515.1 Calotriton arnoldi | reverse complement strand
TCCTTTCCATCAATCTCTCAGGACGAGCTGCGTGTGCTATGCAGCAAGGTGAAATCAGGCTCCCCTGCTGACCCCCTTAAACCGGAGCATTTTATGAACTCCTTACCCATGCTCCTGTCTCCTCTGTGTCAGGTGATCAATTTGTCCCTGTCCAGAGCAATTGTCCCTAGAACATGGAAGCAAGCGAGGGTGACTCCCCTGTTAAAAAAGCCTTCCCTGGACACAACCAAATTGGAGAATTTTCGTCCCATTTCTCTCCTGCCTTGGATATCTAAGATTGCAGAGTCCCACGTCAACTCCATTCTGACAGGCTACCTGGAAGACAATAACATCTTGGACATCTCTCAGAATGGCTTTCGCCCTGGCCACAGCACGGAGTCAGCCCTCCTAGTAGTGACTGAACATCTGAGGGCCGCATTGGATGAGGGACGTACGTCGGCACTGATTTTATTAGACCTCAGTGCTGCGTTTGATACGGTCTCTCACCAGATTCTGTTGCAACGGCTGGAGGAGGCTGGGATCACGGACTCAGCCCTTGACTGGTTCGCCTCCTTCCTCTCTGAGAGGACCTTTCAGGTGTCGGCTCCCCCGTTTTCCTCCCGGATCCATAATATTCATCAAGGGGTGCCACAGGGCTCAGCACTGAGCCCTACGCTGTTCAATTTGTATGTTCAACCTCTGGCAGCGGTGGCTAGGAGTAGAGGTTTGACACTGGTATCATACGCCGACGATACTCAGTTGGTAGTGGCACTTTCTGGTAATTCAGCACAGGATGCCTGTATGTTTCGGAGCAATCTTATGGCCAACTCTAAGTGGATGTCTGCCAACTGTCTGCAGCTTAACGCAAGCAAGACTGAAATCCTGTTGGTTGGGCGGGACGGTGAGCTGTGGAGCGAACATTGGTGGCCCACTACCCTGGGCTGTGTCCCCACCCCCAAACAGATAGTAAAGAATCTGGGTGTTTGGGTGGACTCCGCTCTCAGTTTTCAGGCCCAAACCAAGAAAGTGGCAGGGACCTGCATGGGTATTTTGCGGGGGCTTAAACCATTGCTAGGTTATTTTGACCCATCCACTCGGCAAGTTATCATTCAGGCTGCCATTCTGTCGAGATTGGATTACCCAATTCGCTTTATTTGGGTTCCAACAAGTCAGAGATTTTAAGATTACAGAGAGTCCAGAATGCGGCGGCCAGAATCCTCCTTGGCCTTCCGAGGACTTGCTCCACCTCTGTTGCCATTCGCCGACTACATTGGTTACCAGTGGCCAGACGTTTGGAATTTAAATCTCTGTGCATTGCTTTTAAGATCTTGAAATCCTCCCCCCCCGGCCATCTTGGCCACCCTGCTCTCGCCCTACATTCCCCCCGCCAACTTCGCTCGATGGGCCAAAACTTGGCGGTGGTTCCAAGGGTGAGGAGAGCACGGGCTGGGCGACGTGCTTTCTGCACTCTGGCGGCCAAACTTTGGAACTCTCTCCCACTGTCCATTCGTAGCCTTAACAATTATTTGGCATTTCGCAAGGCCACCAAGACTTATCTTTTTCCCCCACTGTAGGTTTTCTTGCCTCCTGGTGGCCTCTCCTCTTGACTGTTTTAGCGCCGGGACGCTCATTTGCTGGAGCAGCTGTGCGCTCTATAAGCTATATAACATAACATAACATAACATTCCACAGCAGCCTTGACTGTTCAGCATCAAGTAACTCCCATTTGAAAGTATCCCAAATGCTGGAGTAATCACCGCAACTGGGGCACCCCTCAGATGACAGGACAAGTTTGCCACAGAACCATTACAAGCCCCGTGCAGTAGACTGTCCTGACATATGAGCGATCCACTTAAAGCACTCTCACAGTCTGTACCACTGAAAAACACTTCTCGATCCCCACTCCGGCATCGAAATCTGTATGGCAATTCCCAAGATTCCTTAATGTATTCCTTACCCATTTTGTCATATTTGCCTGCCTGCTTTTGTTCAAGGCAAATATGATTTTTTTTTATTGAAATTGAAAAGTAGTGACCGGTAGAGTTATGTGGCCATGGATTAGCCATTCTGTGTGCGGTGATTCTGCCACTGTGAATGGTAGTCTATCCAGTTTTTCGATATGCAGCATTGTATATTTTGCTCCCCTTTGTGCCATTTCTATATGTTTATCTGTTAGATTGTATTCAGAAAACAGAGACGAACTGTTAATAAAACGCCAAGGCACATAGCCTGCACGCAAAGATTGCAGCGTCCAGCTCAATAACATTATAGAACGTAACTGAGATTGCCTGTGTTGTAATATGGCCAAATCTTGTTCTAGAATGTCTATCGCAGAAGATACAATGTTGCCTAAGGAATATACCCTGGAGGTCAGTGTTGTTAACCCATTGTCTACCACTGCTAGAGATTTCTCTCAGTTAATACGGTCTATTTCCCGTATTCTTTCTGCGGCCTCTTGTTGGGATATTTTCCAATTTTCATTGTAGGCAGCATAAATGCCAGCATATATGAAACGTTTTTGGCGTGGTTTCCTGGGACCTAGTAAAAAATCCCTAAGATCCATGTCTTGTGTGAGTAAGGATAAGTGTTGTTTCACCTCTGTGAGTGTTGAGGTTTCTAGCCAATTAAGGCATAACTTCCCAACACTGTATGACGTCACTACTCTTGGATGTTGTCTCTGTACATAGCGCGGATCTGGCCTATGGATTGTGAACCCTTCGGTTTTACCCATGAATCTTTCCTGACAACCATTGGTGTCTGTGGGCCAAATCAACCATTTCTTCCAATCGGGGTCTGATCTATTGTATTGTATGATGTTTTCTAATGAAATCCCTGTTTGTGATGTTTCGTTTCCCACGGTGTTTGATGGAGTCGGCACTCGAGGTGTGTTCAAGTCTTTGTTCTTGGCTAGTCCAAGGCAAGACGTCTGTTGCACTATCTCGTTCAAAAACATGATCTGCTGAGGGATGAGACATGCCCTAAACAAAGCTTCTAACCCCTGCACCTGCCATTCTCTAGTACCACAGACTGATTTTAAGTCTATGGTGTCTTTCCATAAGTCGTAACCTTGTTCAGACAACTGGGCAATAAAGGATGCAGAGTAAATCTGTTTGGTGTTTGTTAATATATCTTTCTGTGCTGATGTTGGTGCAAACTTATAATAATATGAGGCTGGGTCAGACATATTAAACCCTGAAAAATATGGAAACTTCTGTGCAAATGTTTTTGAACTGCCTTTCGGCGGTGTTGGACAATGTTCCCACTAGTGGTATGTGAACACATTTCTAGGATTAGCAGATTTATGCAAAAAATGATGCCCATAATGCTGATAACAATACATTGATTCATAGTCTGATGTGCCTTCCAATGTTTCACTATTGGAAAATGCAGCAGATTTTTCCAAATCAGACAACATGTTATTAACAGTTTCAAAATCCCAATCATCGGAAAATGTACTTGAGGTAATGTTATCACTTAATGATATTTTAAATAAATGAGGAATTCTTAAAATTTCAGTCTGACCATATATGTCGAAATCAACCTTGTCCCAATCTATACCATCAGGTATAGGAACTGCTGTAATGTTCACTGATGACAAGTCTCTTTGTTCTCGATGAGATGATAGGTGTGGTTTTAAAAGCATGTTCACTTTTGGGCAGCAGAGCTTTGTCGAAGGTATCTTCCATTAACAAGCATGCTAAAAACTATTGCTAAACCTAACCAGAAAAGAAAGAAAAGTATCCCAGTGATTACCCATAGTTCGACCCAAGGTGACACCAGGTAAGTCTTTTTAAGAAAGTGCATAAAGTCTTTAACTTGCTGTTTGCGTGATTTTTTGGCTGGCGTCGTTTCCGGTTCACTTGGATCCAAAGAAAACGTATCAAAGTTTATGAAGTAGCCAGAAGCAGTTCGATCAATTGTTGGAATGGCATCAGGATTTGTTGAAATTGTTCTTTGCTCTTGTCGAGGCACGTTGACGTAGACATCTGTATTTGGTCTAACAGCTATTTGTCTGTCATTTTGAGTTTGAGTTTGAAGTTGAGCTTCAGGTTCAAGGGGAACGAGTTCCATGGCATTGTTGCATAGTCCATCATTCCGTACAGGTGACTCTTCGAACGTGATGAGTCTTTCTGTTTGAACTTCTTGGATTGTAGCGAGAGGAGGGCGTCTGCTACTTTGGAGTCCACGTGGCCTACTGCTTAGTATCGGCCACATAGTGTGGTTTGATTAGGTCAATTGAGACAAATCTTTTCTCCTTTTTTCCGGCAAGAGGAGGTAGAAGTACAGTTCTTGTTCCTTCAATTGCTAGGACCGGTACAGGTTTTCTGTAGGGTGGCCCAAATTCTTTCTTGTCCGCTATTTTCTCTCTGACCAGATCCCCAACTTTAGGGATCCAGACAGGTCTTTCCATGACTAATTTGACTTCCCCAGGGGCAGTCTGTTTCAGGTGGACGTTACTTTGTTTTGTCCTGGATTCATTTAGTTCCTGTAAAACAGCCAAACGATTATGGATGTCAAAAGGCTTTTCATCCGCCACTGCGCCTTCACAATTAAGATCAGGTACCCACATTCTTTGTCCCAAATAGGACCTCATATGGAGTGACACCCCCTAGAGAACTTCTTGTCATATTGTTAAGGGCCCGCTGGACCCCATAAAGATGTTTTACCCAACTTTCACCCGTGCCTAATACTCTAGCTGTTAAAGATTGCTTTAAGTCTCTGGGCCATATTAGCAAGAAGCTCGTTAAAATTATCGCCGTTTTAGCGGCAGGAAACTGCCGCTAAAGCGGCGATAATGGGCTTAATAATATGCGCTATAGAATTCCAATAGAAGCCCAGGTTAGATGTGCAGGACATCTAACCTGGGCTTCTATTGGAATTCTATAGCCCATATTATCAAGCCCATTATCGCCGCTTTAGCGGCAGTTTCCTGCCGCTAAAACGGCGATAATTTTAACGAGCTTCTTGCTAATATGGCCCTCGGTTTTTTCTCTCCACGACCGAATTTCCCTCGGGATGGTACGGAGATGAGTACAGCAATGCTACACCCAAACTCCCCATTGCCTCCTTGTAAGCCAGAGAGCTAAACACAGGGCCCTGGTCAGAATGTAGTGTGCCA
This sequence comes from Calotriton arnoldi, assembly GCA_963921515.1. Lineage (NCBI taxonomy): Eukaryota > Metazoa > Chordata > Amphibia > Caudata > Salamandridae > Calotriton > Calotriton arnoldi. The sequence continues at coordinate 594,902 of CAWUFW010008380.1, read as the reverse complement.
ATTGCGTATGTCCCTTATGAAGACTCACAAATCTTTTATAACAGTTCGAGCGTCAGCCGAGCGCTGGGGCCACACCCATAGGAAACTCGAGCAGGAGTCCACTGCTACCATTATATATCTTTTAGCCCCATCTCTTTTTAAGGGGCCGCAGTGGTCTAGGTAGACATACGCTAGTGGTTTGTCAGCTATTAACAATGGTGTCTGTGCAGGACGTGTTACGGTGGAACCCTTTATCTGCTGACAGATGTCGCATTTCAAGACATAGTCTTTAGTCTGCTTTGTTAAACCAGGCCACCAGTAGCGTTGTTTCAATAAGGAAACAGTCGCCGTAACTCCTGCATGAGCAGAGCCTATCCCTTCGTGTGCTGCTAGTATTAAACTTATCCTACGATCCATGTTTGGAATTAATCTATCCCCCACTCCAGGAATCTGAGCAAATGGAATGTTATTGGCATCTAACTTGTAGGAGTACTTGAGTGGAAATCTTTTTGGTACTGCACCGCTGCTTTTGCTTGAAGCAATAACAGCCACCATAATCTCACCGTCTATTCTCGTTTTAGAACGAGTGATTGCAGCTACGGAAGCTGTACGTACAGCCCCCTTTGCGGCTTCATCAGCCAATGAATTCCCTTCAACGTGAACGCCATCACGCTGATGACTCAGTGTGTGTATCACGTAAGTCCTTGGTAGTTCGGATTTCAACCTCACTACCTGTTCCCATAGCATTTTATGCTTAATTGTGCCACCTTTTGCGTCTTTGAACCCGTTTTGAACCCAGTATTGCAAGTATTCATTGTAAGACTGCACACAGTAAAAGGAATCGCACACAATTAGTGTGGGGAATTCTCGATCCGTATTTACAAGTGCCAGTATCAGTGCTTTTAATTCTGCCAACTGTGCCTTGCAGTCTCCTAGAGATTGCGTTTTAGTGCAACTCGGATGGAACTTTCCATTCCGCATGCAACCTTTAACGATTGCACATGATGCGCTTACTCCCTATGGCCGGTTGAGCCGATCCGTCAGTGTAAATGATATATTCATACTGATCCAGAGGCATTATTTCTAGGCCTGGGCGGTAAATTCCGTTCTGCTAGCGGAATTTGGGTAATTTCGCATTCCGCGGAGAACGCAGAATTGCCAAAAATTCCGCGATCCGCGGCTTCGTGGAATTTTTTGCTTGTTTGCGCTTTCAAAGTGCGTGTTCGCAAGATATTTCTCCCCGAGCACGCAAACAGCGTTCGCGAACAGGAAAAAAGCATCGCGAACGGGCGGAACAAGCAATTTCGCGTGTTCGCAGAACTTTGGCATGCTCGCGGAGATTTTTTACCATTTTGCAGAACTTTGAGTAACACGACTATGCAAATTCCGCCCACCCCTAATCATTTCATTAGGTAGAGGATATTCTTGTTCGTATTGCAGGAATGCTTGTGTCTTCAAATTCGGGTCGTACCTGTATTCTACATCTGTTGCAGTGAGAGGATTAGCCCATTGTATCCATCTTGGATGTAAGGCTTTAGCATTAGGAACGCTTGCCTTTGTCGCAGCCTCTAAGGCTGGAACCGGAGTCACTACTATTATTCGTTTCCCCTGAGCTAGTGCTCGTTCTCTCACTACAGCAGTCTGTACCGCTGTCAGAATCTTTTCAGTGGATGCGAAGCGCATCTCAACATTTGTGTACAAATGTGATTGGTATGCAAATGGTACTGTTTCACTTTCATTATATGTAAGATAGGTGTACCCAAATTGACCCGCAACTATACGGATCACCAGGTTGCGTACGTTTACGCGTGTCTGTAAGTGTTTGGAAGCTATCATGTCAGCTTGTAAGTAAAGAAGTGTATCTGTGTGTTCCTGTGTCCAATTTCTGGCTGAGAAATTAGGTTTAATTAAGTCGTAGAAAGGTTTTAATCTTTCTGCGTAATCCAAAATGTATGTTCGACCAAAATTTAGGAATCCCAGTATTGATTGTAGATTTTTCAATGATTTCAGAGGTTGGAGCAGCACGCATTTTTCTAAAAAATTGGCTGCCAGGCTCTTTCCTTTACTTGAAAACTTGAAAGCTCATATCCTGATTTTTTAAAGTTAAATTTGTAATCCTCAGATGAAAATCCCAAAATTATGGTATTCACTCTGTTCAAGTGTTCCTCCAGGTCATCGTCCGTCAGATAAATATCATCCACATGGGACAGTGCCTTTTCATCCAATTTTTGAAGTAACTCGGTTACTCTGGCAGAAAACAACCCCGGGCTGTTCTTATACCCTTGGGGGAGTCGCCGAAATTGCCGCTGGGACCCTAGCGCTGAGAATGCTGTCAAATACCTGCTTTCAGGCGCTATATTTTGGCAAAAAAATCCATTTGAGATATCAAGTGTTGTTTTGTATTTTTTCCACACAATGTTATTCATTAATGCGGCACTATGTGCATTCTGAACTGCAAATGTTTTAGTGCAAGTGTTTAAGTGTCTGTAATCTAAAACTAGACGATATGTATTGTCAGGTTTCATGACAGGAAACAAAGGATTGTTAATTTGAGAGGTGCAAGTTTCAATCACCCCTTGGTATTCAAGTTGATTTAAGATCTCCCTGACCTGTTTTTTAGCTTCTTGCTTTATTGGATACTGCCTCTGTGCAGTTGGAGTATTTTTTAAAGGAATAACGTGGTGGGTTGAATCCTCATCCCATCCAACATGGTTCTTGTATAATGCCGGAGCCTGGGCTACCGCCTACTCCTATGTGTGTTGCAAATGCCTGGGAATATCGTCTGAGAATGCCGGCATAATTACAGTTTCTCCTTTAGGACAGTCCATGACGAATGCTGGCGGCCAATCTTGTTCAGCTAACAAAATGCCATATCCAAATGTTAGGTTCTCCCAAAAGAGACCTCTTACTTTCCTACTCTTGTCCCCCTCCATTTAGAGCATTATTTCATATACTTTATGTGGGACACTCACTCTAGTATCAGGTGTTTCCACTGTGATATAATCATTCAAGTCCGCTGTCACCAGAAATTCCATCAGGTTCTGGCGAGCTATTGTTATTTCTGCCGCACTGTCTAGCAGTTACATGAAAGGGTAAACCCAGATGAGTCCTGGGCCCTGGGTAGAATACAGTACAGAAAGGGAGTGGTCCCAGTCTAACAGTTCGAAAAAATACGTAATTTAATGCCAGCCGGCATTAGTTCAAATTACACAACAATAAAGTAAAGCGTTCAATATTATTTAATCATATTGAGCATCAGAATAAATCTGGAACAGCGTATTATATCAAGTGCCCCACGAAGTGGGGGAAAGAGGGGGGAAATAGTAAGGTGCGCTTTGTGAGGATTGGGGAAGTGAAAGAGCGAGGTAGTGACATCAAATACATTACAAATAGAGCCGGCTTCACTCTGCTATACAATAATCATGGAGACATTAAAAAAGCCATTGTTTTCAATACACTATCACAGTGAAGCAAGCACTGTTGATCAAACTGGCATAGGGCAGTGATGTAGTCGACGTTTCGACCCCAAAAGGTAAGTAGGCTGTTTGCGTCCGTACGCTGGGGTCTTCCTCAGGACTAAGAAGGGGGCACCTGAGAAATTAACAAGAATGGTTCTTAGTGTCCAATGTGCTAACCCGTGCAGTGGTGAAAAATTAAAAAGTTAAAAGCAAAAATAATGAATTTACCAGAAACCACCCTTGACTGGATGGAGGATTTGAATGTTGATGGGCTTCTAGGGCTCCAAAATGACAGGGAAACGGACCGATGTCACCTGTAAAACAGGATGGCATCAGTGTGCAAAAAGTCTTGTACGACAGTTTAGGCAATCTAATGGACACTGAATGAACTACTCACTTATAGCGTGTAGTGGGGGAATCCTCCTCACATACACTACTTCCGTTAGGGAATTAATGTAGAAATCTGCTAAGGCCCAGTGGTTCCATAATTACTGTCATGAGAAAAAGGGTGTCAGCTACAGGAAACTACGTAGCGACCCCACAAGAGAGCTTGAGAAGGAGATCATGGTAATCACCAAAGAAGGTCTGGAGCAAGGCTTCCTTTCTCAATTGGAATTCCAGTTCTTGAATAAAAAGCAGCCCCGTTTGCCGATGATTTACACATTGCCTAAAATTCAGAAGGATATGCAAAACCCACCAGGACGTCCAATCGTCTCGGGCAGTGGATCCACACTGGAGCCCCTTTGCAAGTATGTGGATGCTTTCCTGAAGCCACTTGCAGAGACGACGAGGGCATACTTGAGGGACACTATGGAGACCATAAATCTGGTTGATCAACGACCCTTTAATCCAGCTCAACAGATACTTGTGACTATGGACATCGTGTCACTGTACACGAGTATTCCACAAGAACCAGCCCTAGAGGTAATGGAGTGAGCCCTTGACCGAAGAACAGCCCCCGTTGCAGTACCCACAAAGTTTATCATCCAACTACTCAAGCTTGCAATGATGAAAAATTTATTTTTCTTTCAAGGTAGTTACTACCTACAAACCAAAGGCGTAGCAATGGGAGCGGCCTTTGCACCTGATCTAGCCATTATTTACATGGACGATTTCGAAAATTCCTATGTATTTGACACCACCAATCCATACAACACCCAAGTGTCACTATGGAGACGGTACATAGATGATGTCCTGATGATCTGGACAGGGGACACTACAGAGCTGGGTCACTTCCATACTTGGCTGAACCAGCAAAGTGAAGATATACAGTTCACCATGCATTTTGATTCACAGAAGATTGATTTTCTTGATATCACTATCAGCAATGAAGACAATCTACTATACACGACTCTTTATCTGAAACCCACGGAACGCAATTCAATTCTTCAATACAACAGCCACCACCCAAGAGGCCTCCGTGACAATCTGCCTTTCAGACAATTTCTGCGCATCCGCAGGAATTGTTCCAAAAAAGAGGATTTCATGATGGAATCAGAAGTGTTGAGTGACCGCCTGGTGCAGCGGGGATACCCTAAAAGACTAGTAAAGAAAGCACGTAAGAGAGCATGGTTCAGCCCTAGAGAAACGTTACTAACCCCAAGAGAAAGAGAACGTGACTCCCTACAGAGAATGATTTGTGTAACCACCTTTTCCACTAAGAGTAATGCAATTAAGAAGATCATAACCCATCACTTGGGTCTAATATCAGACGACCTAGAGCAGCAAGAATTTTCTATGCAGTCTTTTAAAAAGGGAAAGAGTGTCAAGGACTATATTGTACGCTCACTCCTTGAGTCACCAGAAACGTCGACTACATCACTGCCCTATGCCAGTTTGATCAACAGTGCTTGCTTCACTGTGATAGTGTATTGAAAACAATGGCTTTTTAAATGTCTCCATGATTATTGTATAGCCGAGTGAAGCCGGCTCTATTTGTTCTGTATTTGATGTCACTACCTCTCTCTTTCACTTCCCCAATCCTCACATAGCGCACCTTACTATTTCCCCCCTCTTTCCCCCACTTTGTGGGGCACTTGATATAATACGCTGTTCCAGATTTATTCTGATGCTCAATATGATTAAATAATATTGAACGCTTTACTTTATTGTTGTGTAATTTGAACTAATGCCGGCTGGCATTAAATTAAGTATTTTTTCAAACTGTTAGACTGGGACCACTCCCTTTCTGCACTGTCTAGCATCGTCAGAGCCCATTCCCTGTTCAGTGGTCGAGTCCTCAGAATTCTGGGCATGTCTGATCTTTCGACCTGGAACTTTCTTCTTTTTGAACTGTGGCTTCTGCTTTGGCTTTTCTTCTTTTTTAGAAGTGTAATCTTGAGCGTGCTGCTTGTCTCTGGACTTTGTACGCTCTTCTTGTCTTTCTGACCGTCCTTCTCTCTCAGAGTTTTTCGATGAACCCTGAAAGGAATGAGAGGAACGTGTATCAGTATCCTGATACCTGTCAGGTTTCCTAATATTATCCCTATTCCTAAGGTTGTACCTCTTTTCGGAGGGCTCCTGTGGAGGAGATCTACCTTGGGATTGAGATCTGTTTCCTTTAAAGTTCTGTTGTTTTTCATTATCCCACTTCTTTTTAGAAGAAGCAGGTGTCTGCTTGGAAGTGTCCTTTTCAGGACTGCCCATCAGTTGTGGTTTTAAAGCTTTCCCACCCAAATTGTCTCTGCCTAATTCTGCATATGCAGTTTCAATTAATTTGGGTAGTTGGTGTTGTTGATCTAATGGACTGAATTCCCTTAGGCGTTGGCGGATTGCCACTGAAGCTGCTTCCCCTTTAATATTAGCTACTATTGTGGCTGATACCTGGTCATAGTTACCTAGTAACTTCATTTCTAAGTTCAGAGCAGGTTCTGCTCTGTACTCGTTTTGTATTTGTCTTAATACGTCTGGTACCACCGCTAATGAAGGTATACCATGAGTCCTGGTATAAATGGCAGCAAAGACTGTACCCCAAGTGGTACAATCTTCTACTTGTCGTGTTATCCCCATGGGCAAGCAGATTGTTAGCATTCTGTGTTTTTCATATCGGGTAGTATTCAGGAATACTGCCTCGAGCTGTGTGATTTTCTGAGCTACCCAGAATGGCATTTGTTCACGTTTAGAGGGCATGTTACCCATCACTGCGTGTAATGTTTGTGGTGTGATTTTAGTTGCTGTACCCTGTACTTGAGTTCCATTTGTTGCAACAATCGCTGGTTGGACTGTAAATGTCCTCATGACGAATTGCGTCATGTTTTTATAGATTTTAATTAAATCTTTGTGTTGTATGAGTAAGTCTGCCTGTGGCATTGTGTCAATGTCAGGATGTGGTGTGTAGGCCGCTAATATCGGCCATGTTGCCCCTTCTCCTCTAAGCGGGCCTAATCTTACTCTTCTTCTTGTGTGGGGTAGGGCGCCTTTAAACCAGTATAAATGTTCCTGGTACGTGAGCGGAACTTCAATGTCTTCAAACGGACAATATTCCGCTGGTGCATCTCCTTCTGTGTAAGAGTGAAATGTCTGTGTTCTTGCATTTACTGCTGGGAATGTAACCCATGAATAAAATGCCTCTGTTTTGTTTGATTCATGTGCCTCAATCACGAATACTACTAAGCCACCCCTAGCTGATAAACCATTTTCTAACAGTTTCAGGATGATTGTATGTCTGAATATTTCTGCAATCGGGATTGCGTCCCCATCTTCTTCTCCGGCTGAGAGGTGCAGATCTACTACTACGTTATCTCTTGTCTCAGTCATTTTTGTAAAGAAGACGTTTGTTTAAGGAAACTAAGATAAGGTTTTTATGCACAATTTTAGGAACACTGTGTCCTTCAAGCTTGATTAACCTACAGCCAATAAATAGGATTTTTAGCCTACTCAGCTGTGGCAGAGTTTGTGTCCCTTCACTCCAGACGTCTCTGGTGTTATGTGAGTAGGGGTCTCTGAGAATAGCACGACTGAACTACTCAGATTCTACTGTTAAATAAGTACCCAACCAACGTTGGCGGGGCCATGTCGTGTAGTTCATATATATCCTATACAGGACCTGCGCGTTCAGATAACATAAACTGTGGGTTTGGTGGCAGACTGGTTCCGAGCACCCCCACTGGATACGTTAGCCTGTTTGCATTAGCTAGCTCACAGTGCCACTAGAGTCTCCTCTTATCGGGGAGAGAATAGTTCTTGGCAACCTCAGAACATGACAACCCTGATCCCCCAGGATCGTGGAAACAATATACTACTTTTCGCTCAGTCACTCGTGCTTACTTAGTTTGTCTCAGAGATACACAGAATAAACAGTCTGGGCGTTTCAATAAGTATTTATTGAACAGTTGTTATTCTCGTGTAGAATATATGAGCTGCAACAACCATTAGACAGTAGCAGAGATATATGATTAGCAATACTACGAAAGTAAAGGGATGGTATAGTTCTACCATCTTGCAGAAATCATGAATATATACATGTACATAAAACACATGACAAAAAGTGCAACCTTCAAGTGCATACTAAAGGTGCATACTCCTATGATGTCTCCCTAACTAGTTGTACCTAAATGTACCTAGCATCTATGTAGGTGTTATACCAAGAATCCCTCTAGGATCTAGTCCACCCCATTACCTGAGAGTTAGAGAATGTGGGACCCCATCCTGGTCTCGAGTTGGACACCCCGCGAGGGATGTTAGACCACTGCTAGCTGGAGCGTCTGCATGCAGGAACCTCAGCGTCTCTGGTCAGTGTGTCAGCCGGGAAGTCACGGTCTCCTCTGTCTGTCTAAGCAAGACATGATGTATATATACCCATAGGTCTCCCCAGGGGTCCTTGCTGTGTTCCTGTGTCGGCCTAAAGGATGACGTCGGGCTTGAACTTTAACATAGATATTATACAGGAGATGTTCGTCCTGCTGTGCTTCCAAGAAGCCTCATGTATAATGTATGAGTTTCGAACCAGGGAAAAACCTGCGTTCTGAATGCAGTGTCGTATCTAGGTAAAAGGTCCGTCCCTATGAACCGTTATGTATGTAATGTAGGGAAGGATATAGGTGAAAGGTTGCAGTGTTACCTGCGCCTATATAGAGTGCCTATATGGAATATAACACCCTGGGCTTAATCCCGGTTTCCCCAGTTGACCACATTGTGTGATCCTAGACAATTGTTTTATTTCACTTTTCCTTCATTATCAGATATAAGAGGACCTTGAAAATATATGACTTCAGGTCCAACCAAACCAAAGTTAGGGGGTGCAGGATGCCCTAGTTTCTTCCTTCAGCTTCAATTAACCCTTAAATAAATGCTTGCCCATTTACTTACATTTTTAAAATGTTATTGCTGAGTCAAGTAAAAAGCCACCCAGTTCTGCTGTTGAGCAGGGGCCGCATGTAAAGGTCAGGTGGGCGGAATGTGCCCCCCAGGCCGTACTTTGAGCATCACTGTTCTAGACAGTGGATTTGAAGTGCACGGATGTCCCTGTCTCCCCTGCCCTGGATCCAAGCTGGCTGAAGTGACAATGCATGATCAATAGGACCTTTGTTTGGAGGCAAGACACAGCCCATTCAAGTGTAATGGGGCTATACCAAGCTCCTCCCTCCCATCCTGCCAGTGATGGCCCATCCAGTCACACCTAATCTCCTATTTCTGTTTGGCTGTATAGGAAGACTACACAAAGCCCAACTGCCAACTACATCAAGTCATGTGACCAGAGACAGACTGTAAGCACCAAATGGCGAAGGCAAGAAAATGTAAATTTTCTAAAAGTGGTATGTTCAGAATTGCCATCTAAAATCCGACTTCACCAAATTTTAGGATTTTAAATTCAGATTCCAGAGACACCAAACATGAACTGGTTATCTCTTCCGATTTGCAAATGACACTTATAAGTTGTAATAAGGCAATTCCAATGTTACTTTATGGGAGAGATAGGCCTTGCAGTAATAAAAAACGAGTTTAAGAGTTTTTCATTACCAAGACATGTAAAACTGAAAAGCACATGTGCAACTTTTTAAATACACTGCATCTTGCCCTTGGGGATGTCCAGGCCCTACTCTATGGGTGACCTATTTGTATTAAAAGGGAAGGTTTGAGCCTTGCAAAGGGGTTATTTTGCCAGGTCGACATGGCAGTTTAAAACTGCACAAACAGGCTCACAATGACAAGCCTGAAACTTGTTTAAAAGGGCCACCTAAGTAGGTGACACAATCCGTGCTGCAGGCCCCCTAGTAGCCTTTAATTTACAGGTCCTGGGCACATGTAGCACACTTTACTAGGGACTTACAATTATATTAAATGTGCCGATTGGGTGTAAGCCAAGGGTACCAAGTTTTAAGACGAGAGAACAGGCACTTTAGCACTGGTTGGAAGTGGTAATGTGCACAGAGTCCTAACAAAAACAAATTCAACAAAAAGTAGGACGAGGAAGGCAAAATGTTTGGGGATTACCCTGCAGAAAGGGGCTGGTCCATCACCAGTATGGTCTGGGCCCAGGTGGATGCTGCTTCTCAGGTGTTGTTATTGATAAAATGAAAACGTGCAGCATGTTATTAAGGTCTGGGAGAAGATTGAAAGATGAGTAGGTAAGGTCTTTATTAATTAAGGTAATCCAAAATATGGTGTTATCTCTTCAATCACAATCCTTACTACACACTCGCACACCCATTATGGGATAGCCACAAAAAGCGAATGTGATAAGGTTGGATAAACTGAGCTGGATATTTTTGAGAGCTGATCCATTAGACTTTTTCTAAAGAGATAGAGCTACATAGTTTAGCACAAGCAGACCACATTACTAAGCACTGTAATATAAAAGAGAAGATTTAGCATACTGGAATTTAGATTAAGCAATCAAGACATTTTCAATTCTAAAAATATCCTGCTGCAGACAGTACACATGCTACTTAGGGGCCGATTCCGATCTCGGCCGGTAGGGCTCCGAATCGGATTCGGCTTAACCGGATCCGATTCGGAGCCCTATTTCCCAACCGATTCGTACGCGCGTCCGGGCGAGCGAGTACGATGCGAAATCGCCGACCGACTCGTCCGGGCGTCCCGACCGCTCCGACCGACTCGTTCCCGGGTCTAACCGCTCCGACCGACTCGCTCGGACTCGACTCGCACCGCGCAATGGAGACGTTCCCCGGCCGGGTAAGTACGATGCGCGCCGCGAGCAGTCCGACCGAGCCGCGCACTCCGGCTCCAAAGAGCAGTCGGAGCCGTACTTTGGGGGTCCGTGTCGGACCCCCCTGTACGCGTAGCTGCGCGAGTCGCACACAGGGGGGACCCATGGGTCCCCCCTACCTGTGCGTGTACGGCGCGAGTCGCTTTGCTGCGTACACGCTGTAGGGGGCGCCCTTGTCCGCCTCGCACCCATTGAGTCAATGGGAGCCCACGTACGCGTTGTACGACAGGCTCCCATTGACTTCAATGGGAGTCCGACCGAATCGAGTCCGATGGCATATGTGCGCATCGTACTCGTTCGGTCGGGCTGCACGGGTCCGATTCGGTCGGAAATCTCTCCGGCTCTGGCTCGGTCGGAGAGATTTCCGGCCCAAATCGGAATCGGCCCCTTAGTATTGAAGCATGAAGTCAAGTCATCAATTGATTTTCAAAAATCTTGAAACTCCAGTACAAGCAAAGCTATGGCATCATTTGTTTGACCCTAGTGGAGGACCCGTTGTTACAAATGGAGATTTGGGAAGACACTAAGGCCCTGATTAGGAATTCTGCAGTATTCCCAATGATGGAGTTACCGTTACCAGGCAGTACCTCCTAACAGAATTCTGTCTAGTAAGAGTTAGAGCCCCGGAATGGGAAATAACAGTGTGGATGAAGAATTATCATGTTGAATTTCACATGGCATTGCCTATTGTGATGCGTTTAACACTCTCAAATACCCACTGCTGTCAGCAGGTGTTAATGGGAGCAGTAGATTTCCTGTAGAGAAGAGTAAAAAAGGGGGCTGGGGTGGTAGGGTAAGGAAAAGGAACAATAGTTTTGTAGGGCTGAGTCAAAGATGAATCTTGGTAAGGACTAAAAGATGAGGCTTGGCAGCTGTTGCAGCCAAATCTTTAACTGATTTCACCAGCCAGAATTTCCAGCCAGTAAAATCATGTCCAATATTCCTGTGGACAGGAACACATATTAGTCTGTGTGCCTTGCAAATAGGTCCTAAATTGTGTATTTTATCTGTCATTTGTGTATTATTTTTCTCAGATGATGCCTGGTGATCTATTCCTTTCAATTCTTAGTTCTATATAGCATAGTTGGAGATCTCTGCTAGTGCTATGTAGAAATACAGGTTACAGATTTACTTCTAAAATACAGCCATAAAATTACTAGTATTTTAAGTTTTATTTATCACTGCCCGGTCACAAAAAATGACAGGGATACATGCTCCTAATGTTAGGTGGAAAATTACACCCAGATGAAGGTGCAAAGCTACATGTTAGGAGAATTCTACTAATGGATTAAGCTTTGTGAATCGGGTCCAGACTGATTTTAATTAACTTGTATCAGACTAGCTGTAAATATTTATGCAACAATGGTACAATGCACAAAGTCAAAGTCCCAAAGATTACATTTTTCACATGAATGTAACATCAGCTAATGGGGGAACTGGTATTTGCTCATTCTTTAATCATATATTACCGCCATCTGGAGAAGAGGTTGGTGGGAATTCAAAAGCATACACATTGTTCAACATGCAAATTACCTTTATTCACTACAACAAAACATGCCAAAATTTGTCATATTTGGATTTTTAAAATGGACTATCTCATTGCTAACACTTTCCATGTTTCTACTGATAAGCTAGATTCCATTCTTCCTTTCTGATTGTTTGAATGGATCCGCGTTTTATCACACATAATGTGTGAGGAAGAAGATATACTGCTTCCTTAAATTTTTCATTATTCTGTATATTCTCCTTTCTTTAAGTTTAAAGAATTTTATTTGATATAAACATAAGATGAAATACAATAAACAAAAAGTTACATATATGCATAAAATATCATTATGAAAAATGGGAAGGAAAAAGAGAAAGGGATAAGAAAGAAATAATGGAGGGAGAAAAAGATAGAAAAATAATAGGGAAGGGGAGGAACATCCATTTTATGCGTAATATAACAAAAAAGCAACACTTATGCATAAAAAATTCCTACCAACATTGAAATATTCTATGACCATAAGATAAATTGTAAATAAAACAGCAATAAGTATATATTCAAGGGGTTTGGGTACCTCTTCAGTGCAGGGATTATGCGATGGCAATTTTTTAGCAGAAGTATTTAAAAATTCAGTAACAGGCATCCACAGAGCTTCTCTTTTAATGGCAAGCAAGACTGGATGTACATAAGCTCTGTCAAGTCTATGATTATAGCAAACACCATACCACCATGCTTGAAAAGATACTGTTGAGGTGTCTTTGCATGATTTAGTGATCTGCTGAAACGCAACAGCTATAAGCAAATCAATAATATGAAAAGATGGAGGCCAAACTTCAGAGACACTACCTAGAAAAATGTGTGAAAAAGAAAAAGGAATGTGGGAATGATAAATAATGTTAATCTGACGCCATACTTGAGTCCAAAAAGTATAGATTTTTAGACAGTCAAAAAGCATATGATTAAGATCTGCTGACGAAGCAGTACATGACCAACAGGAAGAAGGAGTGTTACGGTCGATCTTATTTAGTTTAGCTGGAGTGAAGAGTAGTCTATTGTAAATAAAGAATAAAGTTTGAGTAGTATTAGCTGCTCTAGAAGATTTCCTCACCTTAGTCCAGATTTTATTCCACAGTGAAATAGGGAAAGATGTATCCAAATCAGATTCCCAGCTACATTCAACTTCAGATTTTTTACGAGAAACCGGGATATCCATTAATTTTTCATATATTTGGGAAGCCGAAGGAGAATTACTTAGAAAAGAAGTGGTAATAGGGGATAAAGGAGTAGGAGTAGGAGAGGTGGAGAGAGAATTATAAGAGGATTGAGCAACTGCTGTTAAAGATAAGTATTTGGAATGAAATGAGGAAGGAAGAGAAAAGCGAGATTGCAATACCAAAAATGGTATACAAACACCATCTTGAAAAAGTTGGTAAGTCCATTTGAGACCATAGAATAACCAGTCTTTCCAAAAAATATATTTATTGTTGAGTTTAATATGCTTATTGTACCAGATGGATGAGTTCATAAATTGTGCATGTTCGTCTAAAGCAGATGAAAAAAGTGGTTTCCGGGTATTTTTAAGAATGGGTAGAGAAAACGACAAAGGTACATGGGAAAGGGAAATAAATTCTTCGAAAGAGAAAGGATGAAAAAAGGCTCTCTCGATGTCTACCCACAAAGGGGAAAGTTGAGAATCAATTTCACACTCAGATAATAAGAAGGAGGAATTTCTAAGAAAAAATGAGGAGTGATAAGAGTAAAAATCCAGAAAGTTAACCCCACCCATGTGTTTAGGTTTTTTAAGTTTACTAAGAGATATCCTAGGAGGTTTATTATGCCATAAAAGTTTTGAAAGGATGCTATATATAGTTTTGTAAAAAGATTTAGGAATATTAATGGGTATATTTGATAAGTAGAACAATATTACTGGAACGAGCATCATTTTTATAGAATCTAATCTGCCCCACCAGGATAAAAATAAGGGGTGCCAGTGAGAAGTAGAAGAACGTAAAGTAGTTTGTAATTCTTTCAAGTTTATAGCAACAGTATCTTTAATAGAGGGGGTAAACCAAATTCCAAGATTTTTTATTTTAACTGGATTCCAATGAAAAGAAGAAGATAAGAAATCAGCGTGGAAACATAGCTTGTTCAGAGGGAGCATCTCACATTTGTCAGCATTGAGCTTATAGCCTGAAACAAGGGAAAAATCAGTTGCTTCTGATAAGAAAGCTGGCAAAGAGGATTGCGGGTCTGAAATGAATAATAAAATCTCATCTGCGTATGCTGAGATTTTTAACTGATTAGTTCCGTAAGAAAAACCAGTAATGCTTACGTTCGATCTAATTTTTGTTAAAAAAGGTTCTAAGGAAAGGATAAATAAAAGTGGAGATAAAGGGCATCCTTGCCGAACTCCTCGAAGGAGCGGGAAAGAAGGGGAGACAAGACCATTTGCTAAAATAAAGGGCCTGGGAGAGGAATAAAGTAAAGAGACATAATTAATGAATTTAGGGCCGAAACCAAACCAAGTAAGGGCAGAAAAAATAAAGGACCAACTAACTCTATCAAAAGCTTTTTCAGCATCTAATGAGATTGCTGCTAAAGATGTTTTATGCGATTTAGATTTACTTAGGACGTTAAAAAACAATCTAGTGTTGTCCGATAAATGACGACCTTTAATGAAACCACATTGTTCCTTTCCAATCAAATGAGGCAAAAAAGAATCTAAATGAAGGGCGAGAATTTTTGCAAAGATTTTGTAATCCAAATTAATTAAAGAAATAGGTCTGTAATTCTTACAGAGTGTGTGATCTTTGTTTTCTTTTGGGAGCAGGCAAATCAGCGCTTCTTGAAAAGATCCTTCCGATTTTTGAGTAGAAATAAAATATGTAAATAACTGGTGTAATTTGGGAAGAAGGAAAGGAGAGAAGTGTGAATAAAATTCAATGGTAAACCCATCCGGGCCGGGAGCCTTGCCTTTTTTAATAGCTTGAATAGCAGTAAGGATATCAATAGCCTGAATATCTTTTTCCAAAAGGGAAAAATCTACATTAATGGATGAAGGTGGAGGAATAGAGGATAAATAATTATCAATGTCAGCCTGTTGAGAAGGGGATTCAGGGGTATAAAGCTGTTGATAAAAATTAGAAAATTCTAAAAGAATATCTTCATTTTTATGGACTGTAGTGTTAGATGAAGTTGAAATAGATTCAATCTTGGTGCGTTCTTTTTGATTTTGAGATAATTGGCAAGAAGATTTCCCGCTTTATTTTGCGCACTATAATATTTAGCACTAGACTTAAGTAAATATAAATTGGCAGATTCAGTAGAAAGTTTATTAAAAGTAAACTTAGCTTTGATAAGTTCAGTCAAGTCAGAGGGAGCTTTTGTAGAGTAGTAAGAATGTTCTAATTGCTTAATACGTGAAATAAGCAAATTTCTGATTTGGGCAGAAGCTTTCCTCTTTTGGGCTACATATGAAATAATGAAATCTCTAGAAGCAACTTTGAATGTGTCCCAAATAAGAGGGGGAGAGGTAAGAGGAGATTCATTTTCTAAAACGAAAGAGTCTGCAAATGTCTGAAAGGCAGGAGTAAATTTAGGATCTAAGAGAAGGGCATTATTAAATGTCCATCGCCTAGTTCCTTTAATGGGCGGGAGTAAGTCTAAAACTAAGGTTATAGGGGCATGATCTGAAATTAGTATAGATCCTATGTCAGAGTGTAAAATATGTTGAGTAAGGGCTTTTGAGATAAATATGTAATCTATACGAGATTGTGAGGAATGAACGGGTGAAAAGAATGAGTATTCTTGGAGAGTGGGGTGACAAAGTCTCCAAGAATCAACTAGGGACCTTTGAGATATGGTGGATGTAAATTGAGTATGCATAGTAGAGGGAATAAATTTAGACTTGGAATATCTATCTAGGAAGGGGTCTACAACCATATTACAATCTCCTCCCACCAGTAAATAATAATCAGTATATAACATCAATTTAGATAAAATGTGAGGACAGAAGAGTTTATCTGGGGTGGTGGGTGCATATACATTAAAAATAGTTAGAGGAATTTTCTTAACAAGAAACGAAACTGAAACCCATCTGCCATCAGAATCGGCATCTTGATGCAAAAGTTGAATATCTAAACGTTTATGACAATGGATAGCTACACCATTCCGTTTGCCTGAACCCGGGGATGCATAAACATGACCCACCCATTGACGTTGAAGTTTGGAAATTTCTTTGCTTGTTACATGAATTTCTTGAAGTAAAACTATATCACCTTTTAATCCCGCAATGTGTGATAAAACTCGTTGACGCTTGATGGGGGAACCCAAACCTTTAACATTCCAGGATATAACTTTTAACGACATTTACATAAGCAAAAACTTTGAATAAAACTTAGTACGAAATGTAAATTGTAAAATATCAAAACACATCATAGATATGTGCCTAAAAAGAAGAGACCAAGAAGAAAAATACTATGCATAGGGAGGATACAAAGAAGGTAGGAACATCATAATGAAGCAAGAAAATAGTAATAGTGAGAAAAGAAGGAGAAGGTCAACAGATAAATAATGAGAGAGAAATGGATGAGAGACTGAATATAGAGATTGTATGAAAAAAGATAAAAACAAAGGGTTGAAAAGGAAGGAGAAAAGAACAAAACAATAGGGAAAGAACCAGGAAATGAAAATATATTCAAGAAGAAAGATCAGAGGAGGGTAGGAAGATGAAAAAGTGAAAAGAAAAGAAAAAGACATACCACGAACATACAATGAGAAATGTGGGTGGTGGAGCCACATAAGGAAGACGGAACAACCACTCGAAAAACTCCAGGACAAGGACGGGAAAAGGAGGCGAACAACCAGACTGGGGAACGGCCATAAAATCAGGGGGCCATGGAAATTCTACCTAGTGATAAAAAGAAAGAGAATACAATATACAACCATATGATCCAAAACAGATAACAGTTAACAGTTAACAGTTAGAGGGAAACGGGAGACAACAGATTACAACAGAACAAACCGATCCAAGGAAATGGAACCAATAGACAACATGTCTCATCATCAACAAAGAAGCAAACTAAAAAGATATGACAATAGGGGAGAAATATGGAAAAGAACAAGATTAAACAACAACATTCAATTCAACGAAGAGCGAGGGATGTCCATATCTTCTTCCCTGCATGTATCCAAAAAGCGTCGTAGTAGAGCAGGATCTTCGTAGTTAGTAGTTTTGTTTTTGTATGTCACTTTAAAGAGGCAGGGGTGAAACAAACCATACCTGGCATTCAGATTACGAAGTGCAGGTCTCATATCTAGAAACTGTTTCCGACGATCTGCTGTCGCTTTTGCATAATCCTGAGCAAAAAACAGGTTAGAGCCTTGCCAAAGAAATTTTTCCTTTAAGTTTGGCTGCTTGTAACACCCTAAGTAAATCAGTATATTCCAAAAAGTACAAGATAACGCCTCTTGGTTTAGATGGTACTGAAGAATTCTGTGGAACACGACCCAGACGGTGAGCTCTTTGGATATTCAAAGGTGAGGAATCTGTAATATTTAGAAGCTTTGGGAGAAAAGTTCGAAAGAAAACAAGAGGATCAGAGCCCTGAAGACCCTCCACAAGGCCATAAATGCGTAGATTATTACGCCTACTTCTATTTTCCAAGTTTTCCACTTGTTGTTGTAGACGTGAGATTTCCTGATGCATGGAAGGCACTTGGTTGACAATCATTTGAACAGACTCTACTCTATTCTCCAAATGAATAACTTTTTGATTGGTATGAGACCAATTATCTTCAATACTTTGGAGACGAGCATTTGTTTCTGTCATATAAGGTTTGAGAGCACGGATTTCATCTAGAAGTAGTTCCATAGATATAGATGTTGGAGAGTTGGTTGGGGAAGGAGGATCTTTCTTGACTCGTTTCCCTGTTGCCATTGATGAAACAGAAGGTAGTTTAGAGACTTGTTTGGGTGCGACTCGTGTAGTAGCAGGAGTAGCTCCACTTACGGCGGAAGAAATGGAATTGGAATCAGACTCCTCCATGTTATCCTGTAGAATATTGAAAGGATTATAATCAGCCAAAGAAGTTGGTTCAAGGGAAGAGGGTGCACCACGGGTAACTCATGCCTTCGCCATAAAAGCTGTACACCAATAATGCTAACGTCCTCTTAAAAATGTTGATTGATAACGTTGAGGTGCTTGGAAAAAAGTTGGATAATGCCAAATGGGAAAAATAACTTTTGGATAAAAGTTAAACAAAATAGCGGAAGACCCAAGACATCAAAATAGGCGTATTAGAGTCACATACTACACAAGCGTTGAGCATAGAACAATGTTCAAAGAAAGAGTCTCATTCAAAAAGCTGAAGCGATTTCAGAAGTTGTTCATAGTACAATATCCCCAATTTACCATGAATAGAAATATCAGAATGAAAATTAAGGGCACTCTTCTGCAAGAAAAATATCAGAAAGTCCAATATTGGTAGTAAGTTTCATTACTCTTATGGTAAAATACATGAGGATACACAATAGATGTGAAGAAAATTCAGGACTCCAGAAACATAGCTAATGTAGCTAAAATGACAAAAACAGCGAACAAATTAGCCAAAAATAGTGAAAACGGCTAGGATAAGCATTAGCCAACTGTTAGACAAGGGGAGCGTCCATTCTGCAAGAAGTATGCAACCGCCAGGCTTAAAACAAAAAATCGAGCGAGATTAGCGCTCAAACTGCTTTCAAAATGGCGGCCGCGAGCTCTAGCTGACTGAAATGAAGTCAGCAGACAAAGATATGCAAAACGCTCACCCCCGATAAAATGAAGCGCCGCACTGGGGACAGGACAGCTTCCTTTCAACTCGCTGTCATTATGGCAGCGAAAGAAGAAGTGGCGACGTCCGAAAATCGCCTCCTCTCGCCGCACCGCCACGGACCCTCAGGGAGCGGCGGCCATCATCACAGGCGCCGAAGCCATGCCCCCCGTATATTCTCCTTTTTTAACTGCACCATGTGAGACAACAGTCGGCTCAAAGTTGCATCCTTAGTGAAACCTTTAAAAAGGACTTTGTTATCCCGTTCTTGAAGCTGATATTAGACTTAGGCAATATTATGTGACTTGTCAGTGATAGATATATCTGTGTTCCCAGACAAAAGAGCTCTAAATAGAGAACTGAAGACATGTCTAGTTGGATATACTGCACATAAAGCCCCATGTGAGTCAGAAAACCTTGCATATTCCATGTGAAGATCAATAGGCATTTGTTAATGAACTTACAGAAAAAAGTCTACATATAACTAAAAGTGTAAAAAAAGCCTGATTTCATTAGATATAGAAACATATAAACTAGGTAATAATAAAAATTAATCTGAATGAATGAATAGCTTTATTCGATTTTTCAGGAAAATCATAAAAGCATACAATATAGCAGGTGCTAAAAACACTTATCAGCAAAATACAACAATTCAAATACTTAAAAACCACAAAACACATTAATAAAAACATTGGAAATCTGCATAAGAATAAATAACAGACTAATTATACACAATATAAGACACCAGGGTCACAAAAATTAATCGCACCTGAATGACCCCAGATAAAAAGAAAACGAGTCAAATAAAAACAAATAGTGGGGGAATTTAACAACTACAGGAAAAGAAAGGCAAGCCTCACTTGTGTAAAGTTCATATGTAGGGGGCGAATAAATCTATGCCTAAGATTGCTAAAAATTGGACAAACCATGAAATGTATCAGGAATGGAGATAGCAACACAAATACAGGCCGAGAGTTCAGAAATTTTACACCAAGATCCTTCGGGCAACAGAAACTGACGGAAAAGATTAAATCTAAAATAGGCTAATAATCTGATATTTTTCAGCAAAAAATAAAAAGATGGTGGTATATTCATCATGTACAGGTATTTGTTAACTCAAAATATTCACTACGCGGGGAAAACGGGGTAAAATTAGGTCTATGAACAGATAATCTGGGAAGAAGCAAAAGTATATGCGATCAGTACAACTGAGAGAGAATATTGCGATAAAACTAGTTGAAAGGAAGTTGTTTAAGATTTCCTTTGAATGCAGAACGAGAGGGGAAGGTGCTGAAGATGGGGAATAGATGCACAACCTTAATATGGTCGCAAAAATATCATTGGATACAAATATCATGTCAAAACAATTGTGATGTCACAAATATCAAGAAATATAATGCCAGAGGTAAGAATACGTTTTTGTAAGTGTTTAATATTGTTTTTTCATATTTCTCTATAAGATATGAATTTTTAACTAATTTGCAATGTTTTATTACTTTTTGTGATATAAGGTATTATTATTTTAATGTTAATTATGCAAAGCTATTTTTATTTTAGTTTCCTTTGTTTTTGCTGTGGTAATATAATTAACAATTAATTTATATTATATTAGAAAATACTTGTTGATTGATGGATAGTTGGGATTATAGAATAGTTTGGTGCAAAGTTTTTTAATATGCTTTATAATTGTTAATACATAGTTTACTCATTTTATACATTTTCAACTGGTAATTTGATAATCAATTTGATTAATTTATTCAAAATATTTAAATAGATCATTTAGAAAATTGGTAATAAATAGTTTTATCTCTCAATTGGTTTATTAGATTATTGATTGATTATCTAATTGTTTTAAATATTTGCTGCAATAATTAAATGTGTTATGATATGGTATTTTTATATAATGAATTATTTCCTTTTCATTTTATTATTTTGTGTGCTCTATTAGTTGAATTTATTTAGGGGTCTAGTTTTTAGTTAGTAGTGTGGGAAGGATTCAAAATATATATATTTTAATGTTTTTAATTCGTAAATATTTTATTTAATATTATTTTATATTTATTCCTATTGTTAATGTTGTAATCTTAATTTTTAAATATGTATGTTAATTACATAATGTTTAAAATATTATATCTTAATAATATATTTGTTGAAGTACCCCTTTATGTTTTCCTAATCTATATTTGGTTTTGTTTTTAATTTAGGAGCGGTAATAGTAAATCTGACTCTTACAAAGATACTTTCACTACTAATGTTTACATTGTAGGGGGTATGGTAAAGGGGGTAAATCTAACCTCTTCAAAGCCCATCACTTCCCCTACTTGTGTTTACGTTGCAGTGAAAATAGTAAAGCTGCTTTCTCAAAAGTCCAACACTTTACCCACTGTCACTGACATTGAAGTGGGAATAGTATATTTGACCCCTCCAAATCCAACACTTTCCCTACTTTTGAATACAGTGGAGTGGAAATAGTAAATCTGACCCCAATAAAGTCCAACACTTTCCATACTGTAGCTCGGGTTGAAATTGTATTAATAAATCTGACCACTCCATAGCCCAACACACTCACTGTTGTTTTTTAGGCTTCAATGGGAATATAAATCTAGCCCTTCAAAGTTCAACACTTTCCCTACTGCTGACCAGGTTGGAGTGGGAATAGTAAATCTGATGCCTCCAAAATCTAACACTATTGCTCAGGTGGAGAAAGAATAGTAAATCTGACTCGTCCAAAATTCAATAAGTTCTCTACTATTGCTTAGTTTGGAGCGGAAATAGTAAATTTGACTACACTAAATTCTAATATTTTTCATTTTAAATTTTGTATCTGTTGTTATTATGCATATTTGTTTTGTGATTTAATTGTAATAATTTTTTTAACTGTTTTATTTTACATTTTCAGAAAAAGAACATGACACACAGTACATTTCCAAATGAAGCAGTGCAAATTATATAAAATGGAAAGTGCTGCCTGAGCCCCCCACCCAAGGCAATTAGCACAGTTGAATTACAGTCTCACTCAAAGCATACATAAAAAAACATCATTCACCTCATACGACCCCGTTAGAACACTAGCAGCCAGTTGGAAGGTCAGTTCCCGGTGAGCCCCTTTCCGTGTCACACGGGGACAGGATATGCATATCAGACACTCTTACAGTTCTAGACATTGTCATGTGGAGCCCTCCCACCCAATGTAGACATTGTATGTAAGTAGTGAAGTGTTGCCATATGATATCAAACTTGGCCACTCGATCTCGTATAATGGCAGTTCAGTTCTTTTAATGGCATAAAGTGAACAGATCTTTCCCCTCCACATGTTTAGAGATGGAGGTAGAAGCTGCTTCCACATCTGGACCACACACAGTCGCACTGCCAACAATAAATGGGAAAACAGGCATCCCTGTGAGATCATTGAAGGAAAGAGTTTATCCGCCCTAGGGTTCCCTAAATGTTCATGAGTGGATCAAACGGTAGCAAGACATTCATTATAGCCTGTATTGTGTTTAGGATCTCCTCCCAAAAGGTACGGATCAGTGGGAGTTCCACCAAGTGTGCAAAAATGTGCCTCGTTCACCACACCCCTTGCATCACAGGTCAGAGCCCTCAAACATCTTTGCAAGTGTGACAGGCATTAGGTACCAATAAGTCAGTATCTTATAGGCATTCTCTTTGTAATGAATGCAAATCTAGGACTTAGCAGCTCTCTGCCATATGGCACCCCATGTTTCTTCATAAATCTCGGCATCCAATTCCTTTACCCATTGTAGGACATAGGCGTGTTTTTGTGGAGGGATAAATTGTAGAATATATTGGTACAGCTACAATATGCCTCTATGGTGGGTGTTGTTGAGATGGAAGGACTCAATAGGTGTAGCATCTTATTGGAGGGTCAGTCATGTTTGTTTTCATATATTTTAACATATAGTTTCCCTACTATTACTTACATTGCAGTGGGAATAGTAAAACTGCCCTCTCCAAAGTCCAAAACTTTCCCTACTGTTGCTGAGGATGGAGTGGTAATAGTATATTGGACCCTTCTAAATCCAATGCTTTCCCTACTGTTGCTTACAGTGCTTACTGGGGAGTAGGAATAGTAAATCTGACCTCAGCAATGTCAAAAACATTCCCTACTGTTGCCCAGGTTGGAGAGGGAATAGTACATCTGACACTTTCAAAGTCCAGCACTTTCCATAGTATTGCTCAGTTTATAGTTAGGAAATAGAATTTTTTAAAGTTGACATTCACTGAAAAAACCCAAAGGTTACAGGGATATTATAGTTAGGCTCAGATTTCAATTGTACAAAACCATTGCAATTCAGCAGTTATAGTTACCTAAGCCAATTATAACATATGGCCCTGCAATACACTGCTTATGACCTCACATATTACATCACTCATGGCATGTACTGTGACATTACTGATGTAAACTTTGTTTTTTTCAGTGAATTTCTATGTTTTTTCAAATTCTATTTCCTAGCTATAATGCCCTTGTAAACTTTGTTTTTTTAATGAATTTCAAAAAAATGTTTACATTTTAATTCATAACTATAACCTTTGCAAGTGGGTGTGTGAGTGGCTGTATGGGTCTCTGAGTGGGTGTGTGAGTGGGTTTGTGGGTGTGTGAGTGGCTGTATGGTCTGTGATTGGGTGTGTCAGTGACTGTATGGATGTGTACATAGCTGTGTAAGTGGGTGTAAGAGTGCCTGTGTGGATCTGAGAATGAGCACATGAGTGTCTGAGCGGGTCTGTGACTGGATGTATAAATGTCTGAGTGGGTTTGTGAGTCAGTGCATGAGTCTCTGGCTGGGTTTGTGAGAGGGTGCATGAGTGTCTTTGAAGGTCTGTGAGTGGATGAATGAGTCCTTGAGTGGGCGAGTGCATGGGTGCATGAGTGTCTGAGTAGGTCTGTGAGTTAATGTGTGAGCCTCTGATTGGGTCTGTGAGCGAGTGACTGAGTGTCTGAGCGGGTCAGTCAGTGGATGCGTAAGTCTCTGAGTGGATCTGTGAGTGGGTGCATGAGTCTCTGAGTGGGTATGTGAATGGGAACATGAGTGTCTGATTTGGTCTCTGAATAGTTGGATGGGTGTCTGAGTTGGTCTGTGAGAATGTGCGAGAGTCTCTGAGTGGGTCTGTGAGTGTGTGAGTGTCTTAGTGGATCTGTGAGTCGGTGCATCAGTGTCTGAGTGGGTCTGTGAGTGGATGTGTGAGTCTTTGAGTGGGTCTGTGAGTGGGTGACTGAGTGTCTGCGTGGGTCAGTCAGTGGGTGTGTGAGTCTCTGAGCAGATCTGTGAGTGAGTGCATGAGTCTCTGAGTGGGTCTGTGAATGGGAACATGAGTGTCTGATTTGGTCTCAGTAGGTGAATTGGTGTCTGACTGGGTCTGTGAGAGCATGCAAGAGTCTCTGAGTGGGTCTGTAAGTGAGTGCGTGAGTGTCTGAATGGATCTGTGAGTGGGTGCATCAGTGTCTAAGTGGGTCTGTGAGTGGATGTGTGAGTCTTTGAGTGCATCTGTGAGTGGGTGCATGAGTGTGTGAGTATGTGTGTGAGTCTCTCAGTGGGTCTATGTGTGGATAAAAGAGTGCTTGAATGGATCTGTGAGTGAGTGCATGAGTGTATGAGTGTGTCTGTCAGTCGGAGCGTAAGTCAGTCAGTCTGTGAGTGGGTGCATAAGTATATAAGTGGGTCTGTAGGTAGAAGTAAAAAAAAGTATGTGAGCAGGTACTCATACCAGTTCTCCCTGTGACGGTCCTCCTGTCCAGCTTGCCTGCAGTCCGCTAATCTCTGCTCTCTTCAGTTTTGTGCCTCTTGCTGCGCATTTTTGACCTTTATTTTGCCATTTGCTGCTTGTTTCTCATCTCTATTTTGCCTCTTTCTGGTCATTATGCCCATAATTCTGCCTCTTTCTGCTCGCTCCTGCTACTGGTTTCTGACTTTTATTTTACCTCTTCCTGCTTGTTTCTGACATTTATTCTGCCTCTTCTGACCTTTATTCTGCCTCTTTCTGCATGTTTCTGACCTTCAACTTACCTCTTTCTGCTCGTTTCTGACCTATATTCTGCCTCTTGATGCTCATGTCTGAATTCTATTTTGCCTCTTCTCATTTTTCACCTTTATTTTGCCTCGTTCTGCTCATTGCTGACATTTTTTGTCTCTTCCTGCTTGTTTCTGACCTTTATTTTACCTCTTTCTGCTAGTTTCTGACCTTTATTCTGCCTCTTTTGCTAGTTTCTGACCTTTATTCTGCCTCTTGCTGCTCTTTTCTGACCTCTATTTTGCCTCTTTCTCCTCATTTCTGACCTTTATTCTGCCTCTTTCTGCTCATCTCTCACCTTTATTTTGCCTCTTTCTGCTCTTTTCTGACCTTTATTTTCCCTCTTTCTGCTTGTTCCTCCCCTTTATTTTGCCTCTTGCTGCTGGTTCCTGACCTCTATTCTGCCTCTTTTCCTCATTTCTCCCTTTTATTTTGCCCTTTTCTGCTCCATTCTCACATTTATTTTGCCTCGTTCTGCTCGTTCCTCACCTTTAGTCTGCCTTTTCTGCTCATTCCTGATTTCTGTTTTGCCTTTTTCAGCTCGTTGCTAACCTTTATTTTGCCTCTTTCTGCTCATTTCTGACCTTTATTCTGCCTCTTTCTGCTCTTTACTGACCTTTATTCTGCCTCTTTCTGCTCGTTTCTCACCCTTATTTGGCTCTGTCTTCTCTTTGCTGACCTTTATTTTGTCTCTTTCTGCCCATTTCTCACTTTTGTTCTGCTTCTTTCTGCTCATTTCTCACATTTATCTTGCCTCTTTTTGCTTGTTGCTTACCTTTATTCTGCCTCTTTCTGCTCACTTCTGACCTATATCCGCTTCGATGCGGCCGGAATTCTCCCGCGGTGCTGAGAAATTTGACGCAGAATAAAGGTAGGCACCAAGCAAAAAGAGGCAAGATAAGGGTGCGAAACGAGCAGAAAGAGGCAGAATAAAGGTGAGTTTCTGATCCTTATTCTGCCTCTTTCTGCTCGGTTCTGAACTTTATTCTGCTTCTTGCTGTTTGTTTCTGCCTATTTTGCCTCTTTCACCTCAATTCAGACCTCCAGTTTGCCTTTTTCTGCTCGTTGCTGACCTTTATTTTTTGTCTTTCTGCTCGTGTCTCACCTTTATTTTGCCTCTTTCTCCTCTTTGCTGACCTTTATTCTGCTTCTTTCTGCTTGTTTCTGATCTTTATTCTGCCTCTTTCTGCTCATTTCTCACCTTTACTTTGCCTCTTTCCACTCTTTGCTGACCTTTATTCTTCCACTTTTTTGCCAGTTCTCACCTTATTTTGCCTCTTTCTGCTGGTTTCTAACCTCTATTTTGCCTCTTTTCCTCATTCCTCACCATTATTTTGCTTTTTCTGCTCCAGTCTGACCTTTATTTTGCTGCTTTCTTTTCATTTCTCACATTTATTTTTCCTCGTTCTGCTTTATTCTCACCTTTATTCTGCCTCTTTTTGCTAGTTTATTACTTCTATTTTGCCTCTTTCTGCTTGTTGCCGACCTTTATTTTGCCTGTTTCTGCTCGTTCCTAACCTTTATTCTGCATCTTTCGGCTCCTTTCTCACCTTTATTTTGCCTCTTTTTGCTTGTTGCTGACCTTTTTTTCTGCCTCTTTCTGCTCATTTCTCACCCTTGTTTTGCCTCTATCTTCTATTTGCTTACCTTTATTCTGTCTCTTTCTGCCGGTTTTTCACCTTTATTATGCCTCTTTCTGATCATTTCTCATCTTTATCTTGCCTCCTTTTGCTTGTTGCTTGCCTTTATTCTGCCTCTTTCTGCTTGTTGCTGACATTTATTCTGCCTCTATCAGCTCATTTCTCACCTTTATTTTGCCTCTTTCTGCTCATGTCCCCCTTTTATTTTGCCTCTTTCTTCTCTTTGCTGACCTTTATTTTGTCTCGCTCTGCCTATTTCTACCATTCCTGCTCATTTCTGACCTTTATTCTGCCTCTTTCTGCTTGTTTCTGATCTTTATTCTGCCTCTTTCTGTTCGTTTCTCATCTTTATTTTGCTTCTTTCCGCTCTTTGCTGACCTTCAATTCTGCCTCTTTTTTTGCCAGTTTCCCACCTTTATTTAGCCTCTTTCTGAAGGTTTCTAACCTCTATTTTGCCTATTTTCCTCATTTCTCAGCTATATTCTGCTTTTTTCTTCTCCATTCTGACCTCTATTCTGCCTCTTTCTGCTTGTTTTTCACCTTTATTTTCCCGCTTTCTATTAGTTTCTTACATTTATTTTGCCTCGTTCTGCTTGTTTTTTACCTTTATTCTGCCTCTTTCTGCTACTTTCTGACTTCTATTTTGCCTCTTTCTGCTAGTTTCTGACTTCTATTTTGCCTCTTTCTGCTCATTGCTGACCTTTATTGTGCCTCTTTCTGCTCATTTCTAACCTTTACTCTGCATCTTTCTGCTCATTTCTCACCTTTATTTTGTCTTTTTTTTTTGCTTGTTGCTGACCTTTATTCTGCCTCTTTTTGCTCATTTCTCACCCTTATTCTGCCTCATTCTTCTCTTTGCTGACCTTTCTCCTGTCTCTTTCTGCCCATTTCTCACATTTATTATGCCTTTTCCTGCTCGTTTCTCACCGCTATCTTGCCTCTTTTTGCTCGTTGCTTACCTTTATTCTACCTCGTTCTGCTCGTTTCTGACCTTTATTCCTCCTCTTTCTGCGAGTTTCTGACCTCTATTTTGCCTCTTCCTCCTCATTGCTGACCTTTATTTTGCCTCTTTCTGCTCGTTTCTAACAGTTATTCTGCCTCTCTACTCTTTTCTCACCAATATTTTGCCCCTTTCTGCTAGTTGCTGACCTTTATTCTGCCTCTCTCTGTTCATTTCTGACCTTTATTCTGCCTCTTTCTGCTCATTTCTCACCTTTTTCTCCTCCTTCTGCTCTTTGCTGACCTTTATTCTGCCTCTTTCTGCTTGTTTCTGATCTTTATTCTGCCTCTTTCTGTTCGTTACTCACCATTATTTTGCTTCTTTCCGCTCTTTGCTGACCTTTATTCTGCCTCTTTTTTGCCAGTTTCCCACCTTTATTTTGCCTCTTTCTGATGGTTTCTAACCTCTATTTTGCCTATTTTCCTCATTTCTCAGCTTTATCCTGCTTTTTTCTTCTCCATTCTGACCTTTATTCTGCCTCTTTCTGCTCGTTTCTCACCTTTATTTTCCCGCTTTCTATTAGTTTCTCACATTTATTTTGCCTCGTTCTGCTTGTTTCTTACCTTTATTCTGCCTCTTTCTGCTAGTTTCTGACTTCTATTTTGCCTCTTTCTGCTAGTTTCTGACTTCTATTTTGCCTCTTTCTCCTCATTGCTGACCTTTATTATGCCTCTTTCTGCTCATTTCTAACCTTTATTCTGCATCTTTCTGCTCATTTCTCACCATTATTTTGTCTTTTTTTGCTTGTTGCTGACCTTTATTCTGCCTCTTGCTGCTCATTTCTCACCCTTATTCTGCCTCATTCTTCTCTTTGCTGACCTTTATCCTGTCTCTTTCTGCCCGTTTCTCACATTTATTATGCCTTTTCCTGCTCGTTTCTCACCTTTATCTTGCCTCTTTTTGCTTGTTGCTTACCTTTATTCTACCTCTTTCTGCTCGTTTCTGACCTTTATTCCTCCTCTTTCTGCGAGTTTCTGACCTCTATTTTGCCTCTTCCTCCTAATTGCTGACCTTTATTTTGCCACTTTCTGCTCGTTTCTAACATTTATTCTGCCTCTCTACTCGTTTCTCACCTTTATTTTGCCCCTTTCTGCTAGTTGCTGACCTTTATTCTGCCTCTCTCTGTTCATTTCTGACCTTTATTCTGCCGCTTTCTGCTCATTTCTCACCTTTTTTCCTCCTTCTGCTCTTTCCTGACCTCTATTCTGCCTCTTTTTGCTCATTTCTCAGCTTTATCTTGCTTCTTTCTGCTCATTGCTGACCATTATTCTGCCTCTTTATGGTATTCCTCACCTTTATTTTGCCTCTTTTGGCTCTTTTCCCCTGGGACCGCGGGGGTAAGCTCAAGGTCCTCGCGGTCCCAGCCAGCTCACTGCCTCCTACAGGAGCTGGCTTCGCTGCTGTACTCTGCAAGCTCCCTGCATGCAAGAGCAATAGTTTCATCTATTTCCCTGCCCACATGTCTGTGGGAAGGGAAAGAGATGAAACCTCTGCTTCCAGTAGGGCGGGAGCCCTTTAACAGCTGCCAGCTGCTGGAAGCAGAGTGTTTGCTTTTGCTTGGTGGTAGCTGTCAGCTCCCACCAAGCAAAAGCAAACAGCTATGTCCTTTGGATGGGTACCCTGGAACATAGCAGGAGTCACCCTGGGGGGTGGCTGTCTTCAGGGATTACATATATGGCTCCAGGAGGGGGGCTGCGCAGCCCCCATCTTTTGATCGGCACGGGCCAGAGACATGGTGGGCCCCAGAGCATGAGGGGTCCATGCGGCCCCCACAATATTGTTGATGTATCTCTGGGGAGGTGGTGGGCCCCCGGGCTTGTAACAGCCATGGAGGGGGTCCGTGCGGCCCCATCTGTTAATTAAATAAAGCCCGGGAAGTTGGTAGTCACCTGGGCTCATTTGAACCCATGAAGGGGGTCCACACGGCCACCTGCCATTAAATAAAATAAAACCCCGGAGAGGTGGGCCCACCCGGGGGCCCTTTTCAAAACAAGCATGGGAGCCCACGCTTGTTTTTTTAAAACAATTTACAAAAAAATTGTGAATTTTGGGAATTTGCGGCAGTCTTTTGAAAAAATGTTTTTTTTCCCTGCCTCTGGTACACCAAGACCAAGGCTTGGGGGTCAGGGTATTCTTACCTTGTCCCCTTTTCTTTTTTGGGGGGAACTCGGCTTCCTGGTTGAAGCGTTGACAGCCAATCAGAGCCCTGCAGTTCTCTGCACAAGCTTGTTATTATTTGCAAATTAGCCGCGATCGCAGATTTTCAAATTTAGATTTCTTTAAATTTCTCAACAAAAATGTATTTACACCAAATAAGTGAAAGTGTGATATGTGTAAGCAAATCTACTTTTCTGCCAAATTCGGTGTAATTCCGTCCAGCGGTTCGGGCTGTAGTCGTGTTCAAAATTCCTATGAGAATTAACATGGAAACGCATGTTTTTGACCCCATCTTTTTCTCAGCCTCTGCCTGACTGATCATCCCAAAACTTTCCTTGCGCAACATAAATCACTAGTTCACTTTTAAAAAAAAATGTCCTGAAGATTCGTCAAACGGTGTCAAAGATATAGGCAAGTCTAAAAATGCTTTTCCTATGGAAACATGGTCCTAGCTATAAGTACATACTGGCGACCGCCAGTAGGTAATATATGGTATGTCACACTCATTACAATGTACAAATATATACATTAAGACTCGTAAGTTTCAAAACAGATCCAAATCACTTTAAAACTTTCTATATTAGTGTTGTATGTCACAATAACATTTCACACGAGGAACTTTGGCCTTATATAAAGTCGGCAGGCCTTAAATTAGTTCACGATTTTTGACCTGCCCTAAACACAAAGAAACATTGCTACTGTTGAATATACTATTTTTCTTGTTCCAAATAACATGCATTAAAAAGGGGCATAGTCTTTCTTTAACCTCCTATAGTGAATCATGAATGTGTATGTACCAAGAAAGAAGGGGGGAGTAAGAGGATACACTGGGTTGGGCCTCCTCTACACATAAGTAATTCCAAAAAGAAAAACCCAGTTCAGTTATGTTCAAGTAACTCTCCACTGAAGAAAAACAAAGGTTTTTCTTGTAAAACCCTCACCTTCCAGGGTTACCCCTTGGTGGCATGCTTCATCATCAGGTCAATCCCGTTCTGCTGCGGATCTGGCATGCTACGACCTACAACCTACGTGGGAGCACTTTCTGTTGTTAAATACAATGATGAAGAAGTTGTTCTAAAAAGGAATACTCAATCAGGATTTCACCATGAATACAGCACAGAGACAGTGCTAGTCTCTCTAATGGATGAACTTACATGGGAACAGAATAAGGATCATACTAATGTCCTGATCTTACTTGACTCCATCCTAATACACCGTGGTGAATCATTTTCATAGGAAGAGTTGCATTGAAATTGCTTCAATAACTCCTTACAGAAAGCTCAGAATCCATAAAATGTGGAGATTTTATATCTGTTAAATTGGAGATATACTGGGCCGTACCTCAGGCATCAGCCATATCCACCCATCTATTCAATATCTATATATAAAAGTGTAAGGGGGAAGAGCTTTTATTTAGGTAGTTAACACCCAGAATGTTCTGCATTTAGAGAATAACCCCTCCACACAGGTTGCATTCCATCAAACTATGCATTTTAACTAGCAATGGATGGGCAGCAACAAGTTATAACTAAATGCAGAGAAAACCCAAGCTGCAGTCAGAAGAAGTTAAAGTATTATAATCAAAAGATAATATTGAGATCTTCTAATGCTAATCTAGTAGTGGAATCTAAATTCCACAAAGCCAGATTTGAGGGACAATGCTTTTTTGTAATTGCAGCTAAAGTCAAGAATTCTCCTTCCTCAAATTTACATGTTGAAGCATTTTACTACTCCAGTTTTGGCAGATTTACAAGCCCCCTGCGCCACCAGTACGTCACTTTTTGTGACGTGCTGGTGGCGTATTTCACTGCTCCATATTTACAAGGACAGGAAAAGCCACCCTGCCTGGCTTTTCCTGTCCTTGTAAATATGGCCCCTTTACACGCAGCACTTTGCATGAAAGGGGCGTTCCATGGGTGTTGCTATGGGTGTTCCCACGCAACATCCATGGAACCAGACACATTTCCAGATTTACGAAGAATCGTAAAACTGGAAATGTGTGTGAATGCTATGCCTCCCCAGGGGAGGCATAGGGAGGCGCAACGAGGAGAAATGTTTTCATTTCTCCTCGTTTTTTCCCCTTTCAATGCGTGCTGCATTCTACAGCACGCATTGAAAGAGGAAAATGCCTGTAGTGATTGTTTTCGTGCAGGAAGGGGCACCTTCCTGCACGAAAACAATCTCCCCATGACGCAGGCATCCTTGCACCATGGTGCAAGGGTGCCTGCGCCAGCGCATGGCAGCTGTTTTTGCTCCAGCGCAGGGGAGAGCACAGGAATACGACATATCATTGTAAATATGCCGCATTCCTGTGCTCTGAAAGTGACTCAGTGCGGCGCAGCCAAATGCCTTGCGGAATGCACTGAGTCACTTTCTCGTAAATCTGCCCCCTGGTTATTCAGAAAAGTATTTGGCAAATTTCAGTGCGAGCAATGGGTTGTTATTCTCACCTACATTTAGAATAGTGACTAGAGACCTTGAGGCAATAGTGCACTCTGCAAGTGATGCTAACATAAACATAACAGTAGGTAAGCTTTGCCAACTGAATACTTAGCTTGTTTCCTTTTGTGCTTTCATGATATACACTGGCAGTCAGATGGTTCATACCAGAATTACAAAAATTGGAAAAAATTGAACGCTTTTGCTATTGCTTATGTTCTGTTGCTTATGTTATACATTGGTTTTTTTTATTGTGACTTGGTGTGCATATTCATTTATGGACACTAAAATATAATAAACTGAAAGGTAACATTAAATCATGGGTGATACTGCACTTGGTGTGGGATTACTAAGTCATTCCATATTGCAATATTCAAATGTTGGCGGATTAAATCTATACCCTTATACCTACATGAAGACTAGCCTTTTTCTGATCTATCTTCATGTGGATGATTTTATTCTTTGTCAGATATATCCTTCATAAAGAAGAAATGTCTTATCTGATACTCTGACCAAATGTAAAGCCATTGACTCCTCATTCCTATTCAGGAAGTAGAAATAAAGCTTAATTTAGAATTCGGGGAGTCATAAGTCAGTTTTGCTCTTGTCCTGTCAAACTTTCAGTTTCCATGCTCTATTTAGAGGCTGTGGAAGCGCTGTGTTTACAACAGCGGTGCTTCTGCTGAATCCACCTGAGTAACCCCTCTGACTCAGCAGCTGTCCACATAAAGTCCGCCCGGTTACCATGATGCCACACCCACCCTACTAAAGGTGGGGCAACCAACACTCCTTATTCCATTATGCGTCTTTAATGTGAGGTGAGCAGGGCAGGAAAAATATTGAATGATCTCCGCACAGGAAGAAAAGTTCCTTCAAATTGGGGTCATTCATTTTTTGTACTGAAAAAACAAACTCTCGCTTTTGGGGGCATATTACCAAGGATGTGCGATAATTATTGCAAAGCGCACTTAGCGCTGTTTTTTATCGCCGGCTATCGCTGGATTACATCATGGAGATAACGCATTATTATCAACACTTATCTCCAAGGCGATAGAAAATCCAGCGATAGCGGCGAAACCCAGCAATAGCGCGCGAAATCCAGCGATAAATTCCACGCGCTAATGAAAAGCTTGCTAATAGGCAGGTGAGGACTTAACCTTACAGTCCACCTCCCATTGACTAGAATGGTTAAGTCAAGTTTTAAAGAGGTGTTAGATTCCAGCGATAATCGCGGTTAGCGCGAATTATTTTATCGCTTCGCGGGCATTGCTAATAGGGGGAAGTTGTGTTTGCGACTGTTTTCAGTCGCTTTTAGTTGGGAACGCCTACTTTGCATGTCAATAGCGATAATTATCGCTGACATGCAAAGCGGCAAGAAAACGGCCACTTTCGCCATAAAGCTGTCGCTAACAGCTGCTAGCGACAGCTTGCTAATAGGGCGATAGAAATATCGCCGCTTTAGCGGCAAAAAGTGCCGCTAAAGTGGCGATACTGCCCTTGATAATATGCCCCTTGGACTTTACTCTCTCAATATGAAAAAGCTTGGTGAGTGGACACTAGACATGGCATACACTCTGCAGATTTTCAGTGCTTTCCCTGTCGACCAAGTGAGCCGTCTCTTATTTTTGTCCTTGATAGGAATACATCTCTGATGATACATAGGGAGGGAATGTGCCTTCTAAAAGAGTATGTATTCACTTGAAAGGGCCGGGCCCATTAGTTCTAGACTTTTTCTAGAGAAACACTCTGATGGTTCTTTTCGCAGCATGAAAGTGTAAATGGGATAAAAGTCATTAACAGACAGTCAATTAGCCAACAATCCTCCTTGATACATAATAAGCCACGTACAACTACGTAAGGTTAATTAGTTTATTACAAAGCCAAAAATAACTGGACATAGAGATACCTCAACATGAGGGTATCGAAATACAAAGGAATTAGCATGAAGTCAAGTCTGCGCATCCAATTTAGAGAATGCAGCATGAGCAAAACTACTAATTCAAGAAGTAGGATACAGAAAATCCAAAATCATGAGTCCAAATTTCCCTGCATCGAGGGTTGGTGAGTGAAAAGCATTAAATCCATCCCTACTATAACGCTAAGATGACATCCCTACATAAGCATTTTCAAGAGGAAAGATAAAAGCTGTCAGTGCGTGGAGTCTTCCTAACCACTTCGAAGCGATCGGAATTCTGCTCAGGTGCTGGACATTCCGATCGCGGGCGTGGTCGTGACGAGCTCAGCTCGTCATGCGCACACGCCCACCACGCAGCATGACGAGCTGAGCTCGTCATGAGCATCGAAGAGGCTAAGAAGCCTCTCCACCCTCAATGGGTCAAATAGCATAAAGCCACCATCGCACAGAAAGAGCTCGTTCTGGGATGCTCTCCCTCTGGCAGCAAGAAAGTAGTGGGGCTCTTTCCCTTGTTCCAACAATCAGTTAACCACAGGTAGAAATCCCATAATGCACCTTGCTCACGCCATTAACTCTGGCATACTTTTCCATGGTGTCGTCCATGTACTTTTCTTGCAACAATTTGTCCTTGGTTCCCAGGCGTCCTCCTGTGTGAATCACAACGTCCTTCCTTTATCGACCCAAATCACACAATTGTAACTTCTTCTCTCCTTGCCTAGCTAATAAAACAAAGAAATGATTCTGCCTAAAAGACCGCTTCGTCACCTGCAATGCAAAATGCGAGAAAGAACAGATTTCACAGTACACATGAAATTCAAACTGTTAATTCTAAAGCAAGAGTTGTCAGGGACTTGCATTTCAGGCCTATGATGTTCAGCTAACATAAGAATGCACTATGAAAGCTTTAGGAATTCACATGATCATTAATACATTTTCAAATAATGCATTCACCAGCGTATGAAACGTCACAGTTAATAAGCACATTTAGTACATGAATATTTGTCAGTTTCACAACACAAGTTCTTCAAGTTAGCATTTTCTGCTAGTTACATCCATTTTCTACATTAATTCTCCATAATACTTGTCAATAACCTAAAATACGTCATGTAGTTCTATTAATACATTTCACAATTCTAACACTTCACTTTAATACAGTTTTAAGATTATATGCTGGTGGGCTCTGCATAGGATTAGGATGCACCCCTACAAATGAAATGAGATTTCTGCTCCATCACACTCATGCTCGCATATCTTTCTGTACTCACATACTTTGATAAGTGTACCTACCATGGAATGGCCACATACCCTGAGGGCAGTCTGACTTACAGTGAATTCTGAGTGTGTTTTTGAATTGCTCACATGAATTTTAACTCATAAATGTCAGTAGTTTGTGAATCCGACCCTCTGTCAATTTGAAACCGCTTCTTTACCTGCTTCATGGTATGCATCGTTGCTTGCATTTGCATGTTTGAAATATCTATGATGAATGATGACTTAATCCATTTAGTTATTAGCCAAGGATGGAGATCTCATTCACTTGTTGCTTGGACAGGTTGAAGGGACTCCAGATCTACCGCTAGCTTTTTAGCCTGAGCTGTATTATTGTCATTTGCAGCCACCCAATAGCTCATTGGTAGGAAATAGTTTACAATAGAAGCAAATTATCGACTTTGTAAACAGTAATTTGAGAAGATGTGCCAATAAGCAAGGAAATTGCCGGTGAACAGACATAATATCGAGTTGGAAATATCGAGTAGCAGTAATATCGAGTCCAAAATCTCGGACTACAAAAATATCGACAGTCAGAATATCGTTGTCAAGAATATCGAGTTGAAGGTAGGTAATATCGTTTTTCAAAATATCGAAGTAATTAATATCGTTAGCAAAAATATCGTTGTTAAAAATATCGTTGTTTGATTTAGTGTTATGTATTTTAGTGTGTATTTTACATGTATGTGTTCAATTTTTTTGTGTAAGTATTGTATTTGTTTTTTAATATATGTGTTAAGTTTTTAGAAGTTATTAATTTGTTTTTAAAGTAAATTTTGCATTTTAGTTTTGTAGCGGGTTGTGGGTTTATAGGGGAATAGGGTGGGAAGTAATTTAATTATAATACATTTAATAATAATTTTTAGAAGTTATTAATTTATTTTAATAAAATTTTGCGTTTTTGTCCCGTAGCGGGTTGTGGGTTTATAGGGGAATAGGGTGGGAAGTAATTTAATTATAATTAATTAATAAATACATTGGATTAATTAATATTTATGTATTTAATATTGTATATTGTTAATTGTGGTAATTAATTAATTATTAATTAGTTATTAATTGATTGTTAATTATTAATAATTATTTGGTAAATATCTTAATTGTGTTATTTGTTTAGGAGTGGGTTGTGGGTTTATAGGGAATAGGGTGGGAAGTAATTTAATTATAATTAATTAATTTATATTTTTAATTATTTGATATTTATGTATTTTAAATTTTATACTGTTAATTGTGACAAATAATTTATTGTTAATTATTTTTAATTGGTTATTAATAATTATTAATTAATTATTCATTATGTTATTTGTGTCATTTTTTTAAGAGTGCATTGTGGGTTCATAGTGGAGTAAGCT
The DNA here is from genome assembly GCA_963921515.1 of Calotriton arnoldi. Lineage (NCBI taxonomy): Eukaryota > Metazoa > Chordata > Amphibia > Caudata > Salamandridae > Calotriton > Calotriton arnoldi. Next base: position 558,206 of record CAWUFW010008380.1, on the reverse strand, counting down.
GGGAAGTAATTTAATTTTAATATATTGTTTTGAAAGTTTTAATTATAATATTTATTTTAAGTTGTTTTATAGTGTTAATAGTGTGAATTAATGTATTATTGATTGTTTTTAAATTGCTTGTTAATTTTAATTAATTAATTAATTATTAATTAATTATGTTAATAGTGTTATGTTTACAATATTGGCAGTGTCATTTATAGGGGAATAAGGTGGGAGGTAAAAATAAAATTAATTAATTAATTGTTTGTTAATTAATTTTAATTATTTTGCTTGAGTGGGAATAGGAAATTATTCCCTATGCAATCCAACACTTTCCCTACTGTTGCACTCGCTAGAGTGGGAATAGTAAATTATTCCTCTCCGCTATCCAACACTTTCCCTACTGTTGCACTTGCTGGAGTGGGAATAGTAATTTTATCCCCTCCGCTATCCAACACTTTCACAACTATTGCACTCGCTGTAGTGGGAATAGTAAATTATTCCCCTTCGCTATCCAAAACTTTCCCTACTGTTGCACTCACTGGAGTGGGAATTGTAATTGTTACCCTTCCGCTATCCAACACTTTCTCTACTGTTGCACTCCTGGAGTGGGAATAGTAAATTATTCCCCTCCGCTATCCAACACTTTCCCTACTGTTGCACTCTTTGGAGTGGGAATAGTAAATGTCATCCCCTCTGCTATTCAACACTTTCTCTACTGTTGCACTATCTGGAGTGGGAATAGTAAATTATTCCCCTCCGCTATCCAAAACTTTCCCCACTGTTGCACTCGCTGGAGTGGGAATAGTAATTGTTACCCCTCACCTAGCCAACACTTTCCCTACTGTTGCACTCTCTGGAGTGGGAATAGTAATATTTATCCCTATGCTATCCAACACTTTCCCGACTGTTGCTATCTCTGGAGTGGGAATAGTAATATTTACACCTACGCTATCCAACACTTTCCTTAATGTTGCACTCCCTGAAGTGGGAATAGTAAATTATTCCCTTACGCTATCCATCACTTTCCTTACTGTTGTACTTGCTGGAGTGGGAATAGTAAATTATTCCCCTCCGCTATCCAACACTTTCCTTACTGTTGCACTCCCTGGAGTGGGAATAGTAATTTTATCCCCTCCACTATCCAACATTTTCCCTACTGTTGCTCTTAATGTAGGGCCAAATGTAATTGTAAAGATTAAAAATATTTTATTATTTCAAATTATTATATATATATATTATTATTATTTTTATTTTACTGGTATATGTATATATATATGAATTTAAAAAAATTAATATGTTTATAACATTTTATAATTTATTATAATAATTATTTATTAATATTATTTAGTAAATTTATATATTATATTTTATATATGTATCTTTAATTATTTTTAACATTATATTTATAATTTATACTTTTAAACATTTTCTAATAATTCTAACTATGTTTTTTTAATTATATGTATTATTTACTTTATTTTACATTATTTTTTAAACAATTACCCCTCTGACTCAGCAGCTGTCCACATAAAGTCCGCCCGGTTACCATGATGCCACACCCACCCTACTAAAGGTGGGGCAACCAACACTCCTTATTCCATTATGCGTCTTTAATGTGAGGTGAGCAGGGCAGGAAAAATATTGAATGATCTCCGCACAGGAAGAAAAGTTCCTTCAAATTGGGGTCATTCATTTTTTGTACTGAAAAAACAAACTCTCGCTTTTGGGGGCATATTACCAAGGATGTGCGATAATTATTGCAAAGCGCACTTAGCGCTGTTTTTTTTATCGCCGGCTATCGCTGGATTACATCACGGAGATAACGCATTATTATCAACACTTATCTCCAAGGCGATAGAAAATCCAGCGATAGCGGCGAAACCCAGCAATAGCGCGCGAAATCCAGCGATAAATTCCACGCGCTAATGAAAAGCTTGCTAATAGGCAGGTGAGGACTTAACCTTACAGTCCACCTCCCATTGACTAGAATGGTTAAGTCAAGTTTTAAAGAGGTGTTAGATTCCAGCGATAATCGCGGTTAGCGCGAATTATTTTATCGCTTCGCGGGCATTGCTAATAGGGGGAAGTTGTGTTTGCGACTGTTTTCAGTCGCTTTTAGTTGGGAACGCCTACTTTGCATGTCAATAGCGATAATTATCGCTGACATGCAAAGCGGCAAGAAAACGGCCACTTTCGCCATAAAGCTGTCGCTAACAGCTGTTAGCGACAGCTTGCTAATAGGGCGATAGAAATATCGCCGCTTTAGCGGCAAAAGTGCCGCTAAAGTGGCGATACTGCCCTTGATAATATGCCCCTTGGACTTTACTCTCTCAATATGAAAAAGCTTGGTGAGTGGACACTAGACATGGCATACACTCTGCAGATTTTCAGTGCTTTCCCTGTCGACCAAGTGAGCCGTCTCTTATTTTTGTCCTTGATAGGAATACATCTCTGATGATACATAGGGAGGGAATGTGCCTTCTAAAAGAGTATGTATTCACTTGAAAGGGCCGGGCCCATTAGTTCTAGACTTTTTCTAGAGAAACACTCTGATGGTTCTTTTTCGCAGCATGAAAGTGTAAATGGGATAAAAGTCATTAACAGACAGTCAATTAGCCAACAATCCTCCTTGATACATAATAAGCCACGTACAACTACGTAAGGTTAATTAGTTTATTACAAAGCCAAAAATAACTGGACATAGAGATACCTCAACATGAGGGTATCGAAATACAAAGGAATTAGCATGAAGTCAAGTCTGCGCATCCAATTTAGAGAATGCAGCATGAGCAAAACTACTAATTCAAGAAGTAGGATACAGAAAATCCAAAATCATGAGTCCAAATTTCCCTGCATCGAGGGTTGGTGAGTGAAAAGCATTAAATCCATCCCTACTATAACGCTAAGATGACATCCCTACATAAGCATTTTCAAGAGGAAAGATAAAAGCTGTCAGTGCGTGGAGTCTTCCTAACCACTTCGAAGCGATCGGAATTCCGCTCAGGTGCTGGACATTCCGATCGCGGGCGTGGTCGTGACGAGCTCAGCTCGTCATGCGCACACGCCCACCACGCAGCATGACGAGCTGAGCTCGTCATGAGCATCGAAGAGGCTAAGAAGCCTCTCCACCCTCAATGGGTCAAATAGCATAAAGCCACCATCGCACAGAAAGAGCTCGTTCTGGGATGCTCTCCCTCTGGCAGCAAGAAAGTAGTGGGGCTCTTTCCCTTGTTCCAACAATCAGTTAACCACAGGTAGAAATCCCATAATGCACCTTGCTCACGCCATTAACTCTGGCATACTTTTCCATGGTGTCGTCCATGTACTTTTCTTGCAACAATTTGTCCTTGGTTCCCAGGCGTCCTCCTGTGTGAATCACAACGTCCTTCCTTTATCGACCCAAATCACACAATTGTAACTTCTTCTCTCCTTGCCTAGCTAATAAAACAAAGAAATGATTCTGCCTAAAAGACCGCTTCGTCACCTGCAATGCAAAATGCGAGAAAGAACAGATTTCACAGTACACATGAAATTCAAACTGTTAATTCTAAAGCAAGAGTTGTCAGGGACTTGCATTTCAGGCCTATGATGTTCAGCTAACATAAGAATGCACTATGAAAGCTTTAGGAATTCACATGATCATTAATACATTTTCAAATAATGCATTCACCAGCGTATGAAACGTCACAGTTAATAAGCACATTTAGTACATGAATATTTGTCAGTTTCACAACACAAGTTCTTCAAGTTAGCATTTTCTGCTAGTTACATCCATTTTCTACATTAATTCTCCATAATACTTGTCAATAACCTAAAATACGTCATGTAGTTCTATTAATACATTTCACAATTCTAACACTTCACTTTAATACAGTTTTAAGATTATATGCTGGTGGGCTCTGCATAGGATTAGGATGCACCCCTACAAATGAAATGAGATTTCTGCTCCATCACACTCATGCTCGCATATCTTTCTGTACTCACATACTTTGATAAGTGTACCTACCATGGAATGGCCACATACCCTGAGGGCAGTCTGACTTACAGTGAATTCTGAGTGTGTTTTTGAATTGCTCACATGAATTTTAACTCATAAATGTCAGTAGTTTGTGAATCCGACCCTCTGTCAATTTGAAACCGCTTCTTTACCTGCTTCATGGTATGCATCGTTGCTTGCATTTGCATGTTTGAAATATCTATGATGAATGATGACTTAATCCATTTAGTTATTAGCCAAGGATGGAGATCTCATTCACTTGTTGCTTGGACAGGTTGAAGGGACTCCAGATCTACCGCTAGCTTTTTAGCCTGAGCTGTATTATTGTCATTTGCAGCCACCCAATAGCTCATTGGTAGGAAATAGTTTACAATAGAAGCAAATTATCGACTTTGTAAACAGTAATTTGAGAAGATGTGCCAATAAGCAAGGAAATTGCCGGTGAACAGACATAATATCGAGTTGGAAATATCGAGTAGCAGTAATATCGAGTCCAAAATCTCGGACTACAAAAATATCGACAGTCAGAATATCGTTGTCAAGAATATCGAGTTGAAGGTAGGTAATATCGTTTTTCAAAATATCGAAGTAATTAATATCGTTAGCAAAAATATCGTTGTTAAAAATATCGTTGTTTGATTTAGTGTTATGTATTTTAGTGTGTATTTTACATGTATGTGTTCAATTTTTTGTGTAAGTATTGTATTTGTTTTTTAATATATGTGTTAAGTTTTTAGAAGTTATTAATTTGTTTTTAAAGTAAATTTTGCATTTTAGTTTTGTAGCGGGTTGTGGGTTTATAGGGGAATAGGGTGGGAAGTAATTTAATTATAATACATTTAATAATAATTTTTAGAAGTTATTAATTTATTTTAATAAAATTTTGCGTTTTTGTCCCGTAGCGGGTTGTGGGTTTATAGGGGAATAGGGTGGGAAGTAATTTAATTATAATTAATTAATAAATACATTGGATTAATTAATATTTATGTATTTAATATTGTATATTGTTAATTGTGGTAATTAATTAATTATTAATTAGTTATTAATTGATTGTTAATTATTAATAATTATTTGGTAAATATCTTAATTGTGTTATTTGTTTAGGAGTGGGTTGTGGGTTTATAGGGGAATAGGGTGGGAAGTAATTTAATTATAATTAATTAATTTATATTTTTAATTATTTGATATTTATGTATTTTAAATTTTATACTGTTAATTGTGACAAATAATTTATTGTTAATTATTTTTAATTGGTTATTAATAATTATTAATTAATTATTCATTATGTTATTTGTGTCATTTTTTAAGAGTGCATTGTGGGTTCATAGTGGAGTAAGCTGGGAAGTAATTTAATTTTAATATATTGTTTTGAAAGTTTTAATTATAATATTTATTTTAAGTTGTTTTATAGTGTTAATAGTGTGAATTAATGTATTATTGATTGTTTTTAAATTGCTTGTTAATTTTAATTAATTAATTAATTATTAATTAATTATGTTAATAGTGTTATGTTTACAATATTGGCAGTGTCATTTATAGGGGAATAAGGTGGGAGGTAAAAATAAAATTAATTAATTAATTGTTTGTTAATTAATTTTAATTATTTTGCTTGAGTGGGAATAGGAAATTATTCCCCTATGCAATCCAACACTTTCCCTACTGTTGCACTCGCTAGAGTGGGAATAGTAAATTATTCCTCTCCGCTATCCAACACTTTCCCTACTGTTGCACTTGCTGGAGTGGGAATAGTAATTTTATCCCCTCCGCTATCCAACACTTTCACAACTATTGCACTCGCTGTAGTGGGAATAGTAAATTATTCCCCTTCGCTATCCAAAACTTTCCCTACTGTTGCACTCACTGGAGTGGGAATTGTAATTGTTACCCTTCCGCTATCCAACACTTTCTCTACTGTTGCACTCCCTGGAGTGGGAATAGTAAATTATTCCCCTCCGCTATCCAACACTTTCCCTACTGTTGCACTCTTTGGAGTGGGAATAGTAAATGTCATCCCCTCTGCTATTCAACACTTTCTCTACTGTTGCACTATCTGGAGTGGGAATAGTAAATTATTCCCCTCCGCTATCCAAAACTTTCCCCACTGTTGCACTCGCTGGAGTGGGAATAGTAATTGTTACCCCTCACCTAGCCAACACTTTCCCTACTGTTGCACTCTCTGGAGTGGGAATAGTAATATTTACCCCTATGCTATCCAACACTTTCCCGACTGTTGCTATCTCTGGAGTGGGAATAGTAATATTTACACCTACGCTATCCAACACTTTCCTTAATGTTGCACTCCCTGAAGTGGGAATAGTAAATTATTCCCTTACGCTATCCATCACTTTCCTTACTGTTGTACTTGCTGGAGTGGGAATAGTAAATTATTCCCCTCCGCTATCCAACACTTTCCTTACTGTTGCACTCCCTGGAGTGGGAATAGTAATTTTATCCCCTCCACTATCCAACATTTTCCCTACTGTTGCTCTTAATGTAGGGCCAAATGTAATTGTAAAAGATTAAAAATATTTTATTATTTCAAATTATTATATATATATATTATTATTATTTTTATTTTACTGGTATATGTATATATATATGAATTAAAAAAATTAATATGTTTATAACATTTTATAATTTATTATAATAATTATTTATTAATATTATTTAGTAAATTTATATATTATATTTTATATATGTATCTTTAATTATTTTTAACATTATATTTATAATTTATACTTTTAAACATTTTCTAATAATTCTAACTATGTTTTTTTAATTATATGTATTATTTACTTTATTTTACATTATTTTTTAAACAATTAGAAAAAACGATATTTTTAACAACGATATTTTTAACAACGATATTTTTTTCAAATATTTTTGTACTTACCATTATGTAGATAGGACTTCGATATTCTGGACAACGAGAGTTTTGTCCCGATATTTTTGTACCTCGACATTTTTGCTGTCGATATTCTGTCAGTGATCCGAAATTGGCATGGTAAGGAATCCTCAGGGTCGTATAATGTGTTCAATCTAAGTGAAAATAAAGTTAGTTCCTAGAAGTGAATGGGTTGGTGCAGAGTTCACATTGAACTTGAAAGCATTCACCTAATAATCCAAAGCAAGCACGCTGCCTGGTATGTGTATGGCGACAGACAGATGTACCTCTGAATGGCACCAGTGAATTGCCTGTTTATTCATAGAGACTTTGGTCTTTGATTCAATTTTTTATGTCAGCTCAGGGCCTTAATCACAATGCAGCACAACATACTGTGCTCGCATTATCAATGTCAGTCCTGTCCTGAATTCTCTGCATTGTGTCAAGCATTCCATGTGGTGTGACTTCAATATATTTTTATTCTCCCTTTTGAATATCATAACTAACTCTAGGCACAATACTTCGCTACGCTCACAGAGCATGCAAAGTTTGTGCTACTACGCACATTGCACGTAGCAGAGTGAATAACTGTGCTAATTGACGTAGCGTAGCAGCAGCAACAAAATAAACACCTTCAAATGCTTTGATAAAACAATTTTCTATGCTAAAAAGCATATATAACCAATTCACAAAAATGAATTTTGACAATAAAATATCAAGCAATGAGAGAGGTGATGATTTTGGAGTCCCCCCTAACCTAGGGGGAGGACCAAGCAGATGCCTTGAACACAAAAAGCATATCATGTGAACGATTCAATGGTGGTCCCTTCCTCCTAGGACCACCCCAAGCACTGTTATGGGCAAAAATACAATCCCAACCAAAGGCCCTGCAAAGCATTATGGGACGAGATTAGCAGTGGGCAGTGAATATTATAGTTTCCAATATCAAAATAATTCTACAAAGAGCTGCAGTTCAACTAGTCGTTACTAGGTGTCCCTCACGAGTCAAATGCAAAAGCATTGAAATTATTAATACATCAAGCTGCAGTTCCACTGGTCGTTACAAGATGTCCCTCACGAGTCAAATGCAAAAGTATTGAAAATCTTTCATGAGGCTTGTGCATTTGACTCGTGAGGGACATCTAGTAACGACTAGTGGAACTGCAGCTCTTTGTAGAATTATTTTGATATTAGATACTATAATATTCACTGCCCACTGCTAATCTCGTCCCATAATGCTTTGCAGGGCCTTTGGTTGGGATTGTAATTTTGCCAATAACTGTGCTTGGGGTGGTCCTAAGAGGATGGGACCACCACTGAATGGTTCAAAAGATGTGTTTTTTGTTTTCAAGGCATCTGCTTGGTTTTCCCCTAGGTTAGGGAGGATCCTAAAATCATCACCTCTCTCACTGCTTGTTAATTTATCGTTTTCACTTTTCTGTAGTAACTATATGCATTTTTAGCATATAAAGACAGAGATATTTATTTTATTTTAACTTGCACTGTATAAGGTGCTTTTGGCAATTATTGTACAGTGGAGTCAAGCACACAGCTACGCACTACGCAATGTGCATAGCTATGTGTAGTTAAAAATGTACTTTATGTAGCTACGTGAAGTGCTGCTACGCAAACTATGCCCAGGCTTAATCATAACCCACCTCTAAAAAGCTTAAACCTTTTTCGCACTGTACTTGGGTCATTGAAAAGCATGCAATGATTCTGTTGCAATTAGTGAATATATATTTATATATATATATATATATATATATATATATATATATATATATATATATATATATATATATATATATATATATATATATATATATATATATATAAGAAAGAGAGATGTTCTATAGAGACTTCTGTAAATGAACACACTGTATTTTTGTCTTTGCGATGTTGCGTGTTCATTAGTATTCCGATAAAGCATATTTGTAAGTAATGTTGAAAATGCCAAAGTAGACAGAGAGACACTAAATTATGCTAGATTTGCACCTGGCAGATTAAAAATATACAACACTGGCCCTGATATACTACAACCTTTTGTGTCTTTAGTGTGAAATATCGTCAAAAACAACAAAAAATACTTTAATTTGGAAAAGCCAAGATCTAGGTACCGAGTGTTTGTGTCAGCAACAATGGAGCAAATAAGCAAGAGGAGCAGCATGACATGAGGGAAACAGCATGAGATGGGAGCGTTACTGTGTGGTATCACGGAATAGCCACACTAGGCCTATACACTACATTAACCAGACCAAAAGAGGACTTCTGGCCTGCTGCCCTGATCTCCACTACATTGATGGAACAAGCCTTGGCAAATTGAGAGGGACAGAGAGAGAGAGAGTGAGAGAGAAAGAAAGAAAGAAAGAAAGAGTTAGAATATACACTCCTATTGAGTTCTAAATCACATATGGCACAGACAATGCCTCTTGCAATGGCCTCTTTAACTCCTTTTGCAGCAAAATCACAACCATATACAGCAACTTCCCCCCCCTCGACTGGAACCCCTGGCCATCTCCAGAAATCTACTGCTGATGAATGAGGTCAACAAAATGAACAGAAGGGACGAAGACCTTTCATTCCGTGGCCATAGCGAACCCCTACCACACCTTTGAGAAAGGAGCAATCTCAATTAGTGAGGTCCTTGTTCCTATCCTCAACACCTCCATCAGAACAGCCACCTTCCCGGAACCAAGATAACATATAGCCATCAATTCCCCCCTATAGGAATCCTCGGCTGACCCAAACAAAATCACCAATTACTGACTGATATCCCTCCTTCTCTACCCAGCCAAAATCTGGGATAAAGCCATCAACAAGCACCTCCTGACATCCTCGCCAAATGCCTGCTTCTTGACACCACACAATCAAGATCAGACCCAACCACAGCATGGAAACCAACCTTATAGCAGCAACGGATGACATATAGATGATCACCAACATGGGGTAAACTGCAGCCCTCAACCTTCTAGACCTATCAACAGCCCTCAGCACCATCTCTCTCAACCCATCCTAATTCAAGGACTCCACGAAGCAGGCATTCAGGGACTCGCTCACAAATGGGTCTGCTCCTTCCTCACCCGGAAACCCCAAACCATCAACATGCCCTCCTACACCTCTGAAGCACAAGATCTTATTTGCAGAGTCCTGCAGGTCTCCTCAATCAGCCCAATGGTCTACAACATCTACATGACCCCTCTGGCCGACATCATACAAGGTCACAACATAAACATCCTCATGCTGACAAAACACAACTGATACTGTCCCTCCTCAGACAAAACACCCAACACCAGTAACAAGTTCACCCCATGCATAACAAAAATGGACACCTGGATGAAATCTGATTGCCTCAATTTGACAGCAGACAAGACCAAAGTGGTAGCCTTCAGGAAGAACGCCTTGCAATAGAACTCCACTTGATGGCACAGCGGCCTTGGACCCACCACCATGCCCTGCTCGCAAATGAGAAACCACAGAATCATCACAGACAATAAACTGGACATGACTGCCCAAGCCAATAAAGTGATACCAAAGGGGATGATGGACGGAGCGCTTGAGCAAATCAAACACTCACCCCCAGGCAACTGATCTGGGTTTAATCCATCATCATTCTTTAGCTCACTCCACCACCCCAGTTCAGACATGGCCATATGCAAATCAGTCTGACCCTGTGCCTCATGGGAACAGTCCAGCCCGAACTGCCAAGCCATGTCTTCCCTGGACTGGAAACAAGCATCCTGGGACGGTTTCTGACTATTCAGCCGTCATCAGCCAGGCTAGCTTGAATTCAGTGGCAAAGTGAGCAAGGGACCCACGTCTGGGCATACCCTGCCAACTTAGAGCGAACAAAGCGATACCAATAAAGTGGCCTCGGCCTGCTTCAACACACTAAGGATGCTAAAGAAAATCTTAAAGTGGTTCCCAGACAACACCAGGTAAATGATCACCTAAGTCTTCATCAACAGCAGACTACACTATGGAAATACCCTGTACACAGGAATTAACAGCGACCGCACAAGAAGACTGCAGACTTTCCGCAATGAATCAGCCAGACTAGATCTCAACTGTTATATAGCCATTAGGGTCATTGTCGACATTGCTAAATTAGCATAAACTCTGCTGCCATGATGCTGCTTTTGCGCACGTTACTACATGACTTTGTTTCGCAAGACTCTGTTTGTGCCTTTCACATGAGAACTGTCTGCTTTCTGAGTTTTCTGCCTGTTCCTGGAGTTTAGTCTGTACACGATGTGGAAGGTCGATAAACAATGCCCCTTGTTATTCTGTTCTGGTCAGTCCCTAGCATCTAGACAAAACATGCTAACACAGCTGCGCTACTGGAAACTCATGCTTTGATATTACGGGGATGCATGTTGTTCTGACACACACTTGGAGAGGGTCCTTTCCAGAGAGAAGAGCTATGCGGTTCCTATGATGTAAAGCTTCCATCTAGGCACTAAGGTATGGGGTCTGCTGACAAAGCCCAGAGATCTTCCTTTATATAATAAACTTGACCTTACCAAGGGGAGGGTGGTTAGGCCTTATAGTCCTTTTTCCACTGTCTGTATATGATGACATCCCCTTTATAATCTATGGAATTGTAACAATGCTAATTGTTCTAGGTTTATGCATTTCGCTGCTGGTAGTGGCTCGTATGCTGCATTATAGGGCACGATAGTTAAAATAAACATTTTAAACTATAACAGTGGCTCTGACCACTCTTATTGTGGACAAGTACGAGTGAGTGAGCAAAAGGGTATGTCTTGCTACCGCTATTCCTGCGAGAGTCGGGAGTGTTGTGTTCTGGGTTGTCTAATCAATTGTAGCTTCATAATTATGTAGAGGAATGAATGAGACACTATAGCTAGTTGGTTTTGGGATTTTGGGTACTAAGGTGGTAGGTAGGTACACCCCTATACACAGAGGTCCTGTTTTCCTGCGCATAGTTCTGTGTATGTGCAGAATCCCCGCAACATAGCGCCCAACGTTTGGTCTGGTTCTTATCTGCGAGACTCCTGAGTAGTGCTTGTGCTTGTCCACAATCTCCTCACATCTGTTTCCGGAGACAGTTGTGACGGTGTAGCCTCCTATATTGATGTTTTATAGGTTTTTCAAGCTTGAATTTTAAAAGGTCCTTCTCTTTCTTATCAACCCGTTATTGCGCTGCCACACATAGGTTGTTCTTCTCTACTATTGATTATGGCGGTTGTCATTGCGCCGCCTAACCGGGCTGCAATCACAGCTTATTTGACTCAACATGGCATCCCTAATGCTGGTGTTGCGCTAATTTTTGTTGTAGAGGCGGATGCAGCTTACCGCTTCAAGGTGTTTTATTCTTGGGTCACATTTCCAGCGGTAGATGGAACAGATAATTTGTTTCACGAATATACTGCCACGGCCCTTCCTCAGAATTATTGGCCTTATAGGTCTCTTGAAGTTCCGCTAACGGCTTGGCAACCCCAAATATGGTTTAATGGCGCCCTTCCTCACCCAATAACGCCGGTCTGTTTAGGCCCTTTATCGATAGATGGGGCCCCGTGGCCCGTTTTGGTTGGGTATACCCTGCACCCAAATTACCTCACTGCTACAGTCGCAGAGCTCCACGTATTACATACTTCATTGATACATGTACATAGAGCTGTTATACAGTTCATGTCGCGCAACTTCCAGGTGGCACCACCTGGCATTGCTGCGCAACCACCTGGACCTGGTGGTGTAACCATCAGTCCTGTCATGGTTAATTCAGTAATGGGCAATCGTCCGCAAAACAAGGATGAATTTCCTTATTGGCTTGCTGAAAAATTTGGACAACTCGAAGCTGTTTTTCCGAATACCACTCCTGTGGAGAAACACAGGATCTTAACCATGAGTTTACCTAAAGGCCTAGTTCCTGAATTAGCTGATTGTAACAATTGGGGTAGAGTGTTTGCAGCGGTATATTTTATGTATTTCGGCACCCCCTCAATGACCGTACTCCCTTCCGTGATAAAACGTGTTCAGGATGCACACGGGCCGAGGCGGCTCTGGAGTTGGGGATGAGACTGGTGGGGGTGTTCAAATTTGTTTCCGATATGATCCTTGCTAATGTTAAGGGTGATGCAGTAAGCTTGCAAGTGGCTCAACGCTTGGAGGCTGTGGCAGACGTAGACAAGCAGCGCGAATTGCCAAAGATTATTGCTAAAGCTCATAAAACCTTAGGGCGCAATAGTCTGAGAATTAAGCCTTTTACTCAAACGCAAACTCAACCTCAAACTCAACAAAAAGCCTAGACTGATAAAGATGGGCACCCGTTCTTTCCTAAAAGGAACTCGAGGAATAAAAAGCAGGGGCAGCAACAACAGAAGCAGGGTTTGCGTGCTGGTTCACTGACACCTGAGTCGTCTGAGCGTACTTATCACTTGCGCGATCGCACGAAAATTAAGACTCCTGATCGATTTCATGTCCCTGATCAGTGCTCTCCTCGTTCTTTACAGGACACACCGGACTCTCAAGTTGGTGGTGGGGAACGCCTGTATCGTGCCAAAGGTCCAACCACACAACAGGGACAAGATCAACCTCGACAGTTTGACGGTAAAGCCAAACAAGAGGAACTGCCTCGTTTTCGACCCCCGTATCAGAAGAAAAAAGTTGCCGCTTTAACAGCGAAGTATGCCTCATATGGTGAGAACGCGGCTCCTAGACTGGACATGGGCAGTGACTCTGCTCGACAGCGCAGCGAAGGTTACCATAGTTTGGGAGGCACTGCGTGCCTGTCTGGAGGTGAGAGCAACTGATATATTTATTACAGTAGAAACAGCAGATACACGAGTTGCCCCCCCAGATAGACTCTATGAGGTTGTCTTCCAAATTGAAGGTGATATACAGCATACAATCACGGTGGTTTTCTGGGAAAATCTCACCTCCTCATACGACATTTTATTGGCGGAGGCAGATTGGCCTCCACCATTTGTGCTAGCCGCTTCTAGAGGGGAGGACGTGATACTTCCAAGTTTTTTGTGTTACGTCCCTGAGGAACATGCAAAGGCTTACGCAGCTGAGTGGGCTTTGGCCCTTGCCCCAGCGGTGTACCGTAATCAGGTGGGCTGGGATATTGATTCACCGGCACATGAGATACCATTACGGTCTATGCCACAACCACAACCGCAGTATCCAATCAGATGTGAGGCTAAGGCTCCCGTTTGTGACATTCTAACTCAGTTGGAGTATCAAGGAGTGATTGAATCCTGTGTATCACCGATGAATAATCCTCTTTTTCTGGTTTCACAACCTCCTGGTTCATATCGCATTGTATTGGATCATCGAAATTTGAATAGTCATTGTCTAACATTTGCGGTACAGAACACACACAGCTCTGCGCTAATGAACAACCTTGTTCATAAAAAATACAACACTACACTGGACATATCCAATGGTTTCTACAGTCATAATCTGGCTCTGAGAGCAGTGACTTGACGGCATTCACCGCCGTCGGAAATCAGAAAAGATTTACGCGCTTGCCTATGGGGTATAAGAACAGCCCCGGGGCTTTTGCTGCACGTGTTGTGTCTTTATTGCACAGCAGATGCATTCTCGTACGTAGATGATATTTATCTGATGGACGACGAACTAATGCCGCATCTTGTCCGAGTCCACCGCATCATTTTATCATTTGCCGACTATCGACTCATCCTCGTATCGCTGTGGGTGAGACGGAAACTACCATTGACCTTTTACCTGTCCTGACCCCATCCTTTTCCACCGCCGAAGTCGAGTATACTTATCCTGCGGAAGAGTCCCAAAATGAAGTGCTGAACAGTCCACGACAACATCAAACTGATGCCGCCCTACCGCCTGCGCCAAATTGACAAAGCAAATTTAGAAAAAGTCCTTGCAATGGTCGACAATAACATTAATACACTGTCTTCACGCATTTATACCTTGGATAATATTGTTTCATCTGTTATTGATATTGTTCAGAATGATATATCTGTGTTATATCATGGTCAAAATCAATTGCGATCAGTGATGCAGTTTGCATGGACGTTACAGACTCTTAAAATGGGAAAAGTACCTTGGGATTGTTTGAATGCTTCCGCTTTATTTTTGCCATTTAATCTAACTAATAAACAAAGGTTTATGTCCATGAAAGACGCTACATACACACTATTACACATTGAACAATTAGAACACTTGCCATTCTCTATGGTGGAGACAGATTCAGCTGTATGGTTATTTCATGGGGTTATCTCTCTCCCTTTTTCGCTGTTTCAATTTAAATCTTGCATGAAACTTTTCCCAATTGGCCGCTTTGAACCCCTGGGAAGTACGTTTCTCCATGAGTTATGGTCCCTACCCATCGATGTTTGGGTAGGGATGAGCCACATGTCTGAAGTGACCAAAGAAATCAACAGCAATTTTCTGCCAAGCATGGTTAGGCAATTCTGACATGTGTAAAGGGTGCTGAGTAATGTGTGATGAGAGACAGTTGCGTAAGTAACAAGCCTAAAGCTCTCTTTCAACTCTTTCGTCGAGATGAGGAAACCAGACTCCGTCTCGAAAAGCTCTCTTTGAGGCAACTATTCCTCTGTGTCCTTTATGGGTTACTTCAGTTACTTCTTGTCGTAGGCTCTCTGTAATTCCAATTTGTGTACCTCGCAAGATTAGGTCTTCCTGAGTTACAGACAGTTGATCTCAGACATTTCTGAATTACTCACTGTCACTGGTGAGCAATCGAGAACGCTGGTTCCAAGATTGGTGAGCAATAATGTCTTTCAATTTCAGCATGTCACTATTGTGGCTCATAGCAGTAACAATCACACTCTTGAAAAATAATTAGCAGGATTTTTATCTTTCCCTGAATGGTGAACAATTGTGTCGTTGTATTCTTGTAATCTCAGACACCAACATTCAATAAGCGGAGGCATCATGGCTTTAGGATTGCCAAATATTGTCACTAGTGCCTGATGATCGGTCACGGCTGTGAAAGACTTTCCAATTAGGAACACAAAGCAATATTCACAAGCCCTCACCACTGCCAAGCTTTCTTCTTCAGGTTGTGAATAAGCACATTCAGTTTGTGACTAGCTTTTGCTGCCATAAGCCACTATATGCCTTCAGGCTTTTGGCTGTGCATTGTGCTGTGCAAAGATTGCTCCTAACCGACAGGGCTAGCATCAACTACAACCTCTGTATGAAGCTTGAGATCAAAGTAGGCTATTTCAATGGCATTCTCAATGCCTTGCTTGATTCTCTTGAAACTTTCCTCACACTCACGTTACCACTGAAACACCACATTCTTTTTCATCGATTCTCTTAATGGAGCACTGACCGTGGCAAAGTCTTGTATGTAGCTAGAACGGTAACTGGCCATCCCAAGGAATGAACGTAACATAGAAATGTCCTGTGGGGTATTAGCAGTAGATAGCTTTTGCTCTTTGGCTGAATTGGGTGTCATACCCCCATCAGATAAGATATGGCCAAAGAATTACAATTCTGTCTTATGGAATTCACATTTGTCAGCATTCAAAGTCAAACCAGCATCATTTAGCAAACAACATACTTGCATGAGAGCTTTGTCATGCTCTTTCTGAGCAGCTCCGAAGACTAATATGTCATCACTCTAGTTGAAGGGATTTACAACAGGTTGTGTGGTACCTAGAATGATGTCTTGGAAACTTTCTGCAGCAGAGGATACACCAAAACTCATTCGCTTATAGCGAAACCTACCAATGTTTGTAGAAATTTTTCTAATGTACCTGCAATTCTCTTCAAGATCCAACTGATGATATCCTTAGTTTAAGTCGAGAGAAAAACTTTGCACCATTCAATTGAGTTACCATATCAGTAATATGGGGCCCTGGATGTCGTTCTTTCTCGATTGCCTTGATGGCCTGACGCATTTCAATGCAAATACATACAGCTTCTTCACTGTCTCTTTTAGACACAACCACTATGGAAGAAACCTATGGCATTGGACCTGTGGAGTGTCCAAAGATGTTGTATTTGAGCAAAGAATTCAGTTCTCTTTCAACAGCTTCTTGCAAGTGAAATGCAATTTGTCTGTGACTTTGGGCAATAGGACTAACATCCTCCTTTATATGTAACTGTATTTTCATAGTCTTGAGCTTTCCTAACCCATTAAAATAATGAAGGAAATTGACTTACTATTTCATGATGAGCATTCATACTGTAGTTCACTGATATCAGTCCCATATCAGCAGCGGTGTTGAAACTGAGTAGATAGGCACTTGTAGCTATACCTTAAAGTATATGAAAGGTGTCGAAGCAGCCCATGTGTGTACTTTAGTTTATGATTGTGTAAGTTGTGGTAATGGAGACAATTCACAATATTTCTCCTCATGCATAATGGTGATCGACGCACCGATGTCAATAATAAAAAGTATTGAACATCCATCTATCTTCAGAATAATCTTTGGACAATGTTTGTAGGTCTTTTGTGCTTTTTCATTTCGATCTTTCTTTCCCACATGTGCATGTCTCTCTGAAGTAAACATCGACATTGCACAGTTATCATTGTCACTTTCACTTGAAATTGACACTGAGCAACTCTTTGACAATGTTGTTGATGATTGACTTCGTTTGTTGTCGATTTGCCTCAGTTGGTGTGATTGCTTGGCCTTATGGGAGCGCGTTAAACTACGTTGATGCAACGCTCGGTTGGTCATTTTGTCTTCATGTTGTGGCACACTTACTTTTACCTTCGCCTTGTAAACAATCACAAAATGGTTCGCTTTGCCACAGACATTGCAAATCTGTCCAATAGCAGGACATCTACCGTCGTGTGGAAACAACAATCCACATCTGAAGCACATTTTCTTTTTCTGTGGAGACATTGCTTTACGTCCCTCAGCTTTATGCTTTGGCTTACTTTTCATGTTCATGACTGACGCAGTCTGGGCACCTCTGGCCACCATGTCAGCCAATTGTTGATTAGCATGCTCCTCAACTCTGGCAGCTGAGAGGACTTGCTCTAAGCTCACAGTTTCCTTCAGCATTCTTCGTTGAAAGGAATCAGACAGACATCCCTCTATCCCTCTGATGCATTTAGCTCCCTCATCATTAAATTCCTTGAACTTACGGTGCTTTATGAGGAAATCCAGTCTCTATATAAATTCATCAAGTTTCACCTACTCTCTGTCGTTCTTGACTGAAGATGTATCGTTTGTAATCTACATATGGCACTGGATCGAACTTGATATTCAAGGCTGCCTTTATTTCATTGTATGTCACTTCACCATCCTGTGCAATCTCTTTTATGGCCTCTTTTACACCTTCACCAGATATGTTCTTCAGGTACCTGATCATCATTTTTTTATCTGTTTCCTTGATTGCATCTATGAAATCCTCAAAGGTCTCTATCCAAGCAGTCATCTAGTGCCAATATTGTCTTTTTTGGCAGTAGCAAATGATGATGACGATTTTAAGAAAGCGGCAGAAGGATAAACCATTGGGGGACAACAGTGGTCTCTCTCACACTTTGTGGTGAACTTGCTCATGCAAACCATAACTAGAGTCTTCTGATGTGCTGGCTTTAGGGTCAACCTTGACAGTTGGAGTAGCTCTGGCCTCGTCCTTGCTCTCCATTGGAGCTCTTTATTTTGATGGAGATCTGTAGAGTTGTTCT
This sequence comes from Calotriton arnoldi, assembly GCA_963921515.1. Lineage (NCBI taxonomy): Eukaryota > Metazoa > Chordata > Amphibia > Caudata > Salamandridae > Calotriton > Calotriton arnoldi. The sequence continues at coordinate 539,717 of CAWUFW010008380.1, read as the reverse complement.
GAGCACTCGCTCAGCAGCTTTTGGTGGTGGGATGCTTAGTTTATGGAGAGCTTCGCATGCACAACCCTGTACCTCTCTCTAGGTGCCACTCCACAGCAGGTAGTGCCATTATGACTCTCTTTAGTTGTTTCGGTAAGTAGACAAGCCTTTTCATATTCAAATGATTTGATAAACAGATAACATTATGATATTCAATTGGCTTTGCGCTTAAATGTCTGTTCGTAACCACCTGGTTAATCTCTGCTTCATAGCACATCAGATTACAACTTAACTTGCACTGGATTGTCACAATACACTGCTTTTCAAGCCCTGATTGCATCCACCTTTAGCATTATCACTCTGTAGGACATAGCATTAATTTGTGTAATAGCACAGTACCTCTGTTTGCGGCCTTTTCATTCGATTCTCGGCCACCGATGTGTAGATTTTCAATGATGTTTTCTTTGTCCACAAAAGCTTTACACAGGCTGGCATTGCACTGAGACTCCACAGGTGCCAGCGACAATTCTGCACTTCGGCTGCGGCACACGTGGCATGCACAAGCAGTTTGCTGGAGCATAGAAAACTCTCTGGGAGAGCACTGTCAATCTACGGGTTGCTTATCCCCTACTCATCACCAGTTGCAGCATGCTACCCAGCCGGGCACTCACCAATGACTATGCCACACACTAAGAGTAGTTATACATGTCTTTATTCTTCAGCTTGTAAGCAAGAACTCAATGTTCTAAACCTGCATTCACTTCATTACCCTCCAACGCTTATATCACAGGTCTACTGGGTCCATCAGGAACCAAAAGATTTCTGTCATTCGTTATCTACACAAAACTACGGTGACCAGCTAGAATTGGTTTTGAGAGTTGCCAGCTTACATCTTAAATTCAGACTTTTTATTGATTTAGGAGCTGTGCTGTTTGTTTAAAATAGAAGGCTGAGGATAGACAATGAACTCTGCAGGAAAACGTGCAGGAGGATGATTCAAATTTTTGGATTTTGACTGGCTGCTTGGAGATTTAATGTATTTCATGGTGATTCAAGTGTACTGGGAAGGCCTCAAACTAGGTTGGTGATCATGAAGGATGTGATTCAATTCAATTTATCCTGGAAGGTTTTGCAGTTCCAATTTTCCAAAACCTTTCAGAGAATGGGGATTTTAGAGCCTGGAAGATAGTTAGCCCACTCCTTTGTGTCTGCTGTTGATTTCTTCACAAGACTTATGATGATGGCATGCTCAAAGGAGTTCATGTTAGTTTAGCTAATTAAGTAAATATTCCAACATTGGAAGGCCAGAACACACATATGTCCAATTTGCATGGCCATAATTGTACACCACTCTGGTCCACTATTGAGTGTGAGCAAATTCATCCACAAGTTTAAATTCATGATTCATAAAAACTAGATGTAATTTAACACTTGTAAATGGTGAGATTTCTGCACCTAGGTTCATCTTCGGTATAAAAATACCTCTGTGAGTTGATCCTATCATTTATCCATTTTATCTATTCAATGGTGATACAGGAATTTGTTTTTAATTGCATTTCAAATCCCAACAATCCTTTAGTGTGGACATTGTTTAAAAATATTTTTGCTTGACCGAAGTTCCTGTATCAATTTGCTGCTTCTGAATCATTGCCTCATGCCACTTTAAATAGCATCAGCTGATTACCATCAGTTCATCCTCTCAAACACAGTGGACACAGAATAAATCCAACCTTTTTGTGATTATTTAGTTTCCTTTACAGAGCTATTTTTCATAGAGCTGGAAGTCTGAGACTAGAGGTAACCAATTATGCAAACAATGTTTTCATGATAGGCCGCTTTGATATTTCTACTTATTCTATATGACTTTATATGATTTTTCTGTTTGTATATATTTTCCTTTTTTCTTGAATGATTGAGAACTGCCTGAACCCACAAACGTTCTAAAGTGTATGAGCAGGTACAGACAAGCAAATACATACTAAGCTCTATTCATAAATTGTTTAAAGAAGTGTTTGAGTAACTTGAACATTTTTGAACCACAACTGAATCTAGTTCATACCAACTCTGAGCAATAAGATGATTTACATCCTGCGTGCCTGTTTCTCGTTGCATCATTTTGACTCCTAACAAAGGAATTTCAGTGAAGGAAGTGACAAAACAGAGACATGGGAACACTGGTACAGGAAGAGAGAGCAGGAAAAGGGTTCAAATAAAGTTGTTTATTTTGTCACTCCCAGTGTATCTAGGGATGGTCCTGGGCAGTAACATTGTGTTTCACCCCACGTTATACAGCAGCACTCGTTTTTTGCTGATTAAAGGCATACCTAATGCACATTGTATATCAGGATTCCCACCTAACCTCAACCAAACATCAGCATCCACAGAACAGGTTTAAAGGGTAAGACATCTCAGGATGAGAAAACTAAGGAAACAAGTTAATCTGCATAATATCACTTCTCCTGAAAGCAGCATATGAGTCGTAAGGAAATGGTGGATTGTGGTAGAGACAACTACCATGTTGAATCACCTGAAGGGGAAAGTTCAAAGGGCAATGTTTTTATATGTGGTTCTTCTGCAGCAATTACTATCACACCCGCTCAGATACGTACACACTTATAAAGGAGTCTTTTGTGAACAGAGACAATATTTTCAAACAATTGCCCATGACAACATTCCTCAACCAATACATGCAGGATCATTGTCAGGGTGAAATGAATACCTTTTCTAGCAAATCCATTGCTGAATTTATGCACAGGTACAGATCCTGTAACAAGATGAATATTAGAGCAGTCCATCCATGGGACACACCAGAATCAATTCATCACCAGCATGAAGCATGAAAAATGATTTGATTCTCCCTACTATATCAAGATGTAACCCTGCTTAAATTTTCCCGAGGGGTCATCATAATTGTCAATAGATGATCTCATAGGGTATGGCACCACATTGCATGTGATTACATAGTTGACTTACAATGTGATTAGGCCTGTACCAAAACACATTGGTGTTCCTTTTTAGATTGCAATGAAGTTATCAGCCCAGTAACTGACCCTTATCACAATCCCTCCTACCATGAGGTCACCAGGGTGACAGTGAACCATTATTCTGCCCACCCTGTACTTTGCCTACCATGTAATCATCTTGGCAGTAACACACATATCATAGAAGTCCCCAAACTGTTGAATTTTTGCACGGAATGGATGGCTACCCACAATTGAAGCATCTGGGTGAACAGATAAAGTGCACATTTGAGCCTGGAGGGTGAGATTCATGAGTGGAAATGTCTGACTTGCACTGACAACAAAGAATAACTTTGTGAGCAAACACCATGGCAATGTATACAAATATTATTTAAGATCAACTCTTCTAGGCTTACCTTATCAATAATTCAATGATGTGCAAATTGAAGGGTTGAAGGGTAAATATTAAGTTCCAGGTGAAACTGAGAAGATGTTGGGTGATGAGGCCTGAATAAATTGAAGCGATTACTATCTTCTGCATGATCACCTCAATAAATATTATTTCTTCATGGGAAAGGGTAATTTTGCCACTAGTGCTGTTTGGAATGGGCTAACCTTCCAACCATTCAACCAAACTGCATTCTTGTGGCAATTAAAGATACTGAGAAGATAAATTTGGCTTTAATCCCATATAATCAATGCTGTAGGCAGACTGGATCTCCATTTTACTGATGATTTACTGGTCTTATTCAAGAGTAGACAGGTCTTATCCAAGAATCATTCATATTTGAGAGTAGACAAGCAAGACCTGTAAGTTCTTCATGAGGGTCTGTGCATTGTAGCATAACAGATCTAGTACCATAGGTGAAATGACATTGATATATGCAATTTCATCAGAGAGTATTTCACTTTACTATCAATATTAATGCCTGCTATAATGCATCCTCTGAGATATGTGCAATATATGGTCAGAATCTGAGAAACTGAGTGTTGGCACTAGTAATATCAGAAAAATCATAATCAAATTCTTGAAGGGAATATTTCTTACCCAAGGGAGTAGACCAAAGGGTATCTTGGGATTTTTCTGTTGTTCTTTTTCAAAAACATCAAAATAGAAGCAATAAGGGTAGATTTCTCTCACTTTACAAATGCACAAATTAAGTAGAAGACTTGGCATTGAAGAGGGGCTATACCAATCAAACAGGTGCTTGCTGAGGAGTATCATCTGAGGAGGAGGAGAAAGTGAGTTCTCAGATGTCTATTGTGTCTTAGAGGCAGGCAATAACTTCTACCATCACCTCACCTCTAACCGATTTGCCCTTTGCTTCCTCCCTATCTTTCTCTGTTAAAGACTACTGTTCTTAGTTTACACCCACCTCTAACTCACATAAAGCTGCATAAGGGACTTTACTTGAGAGACATTTTTTGGATAAAAAAACAGTTTCGATAATCATTACTAGGAGCAGGTCATTGTATTGGTGGATGGCCCGAGAGCTGCTGGCCCTCCACTGAAGGGAAAGACAATGTGAGACACAGAGCACACCCGTGGCCAGGTTGTGAGGTGGTAGCTCAAAAGTGACAAACAAATCAATGCGTCAAGTGCTAGTCTAGATCAACAGCTTGATTTCTCTGCAACAGTTATGAAGGGCATCTGTAGTGTGCATATGTAAAACAATGTACTTGACATGTGGTTACATTTGGTGGCATCCTAGGTGAGCATCCTTTATGGAGCACTGTGAGCCTCTTGCTGCATATCCAATGTGCCAAAGGAAACTGTGTTGAATTGACTAACATTGTATAATAATATAAGGTTAAGGGCTTGTGTTTCTGCAGAATCTATGCTCATTAGACATTTGCCATGCAATTTTAATCTTTATTAGAGTGGCTTTTATTATTAGGAAACGTGATGAATTTTGAATATCTGTGATACATATGCTCTGTACATTGTGCATGAACACTCTCTCTCTCCCATTGTAGAAGACTATGCCTTTGCTGAGATGTCAACATTTTGTATTTTATTGGTAATGCCTTCCTTTTATGGCTCTGGCAGAAGAAAGATATCTCGATTGAATGATTGATTGACTAAAATTGTTCCTGTGTGTCTCAGAATTATATCTCCTAGAAGGCCAGGTGTGGCCACTTTCTGGGGTGTGACTCGACTGAATGTGGCACTACCCTAGCCCTTCACTCTGTTGCCAACAAAGATGTCTGTTGCTGTGGACCTGCAGCTGGCTGGCTCCCGTGGCGTAACTCCCAGTGTTGGCAGTAGTGGACTCCAGCTTCATTCATGTCAATGCCATTTTTCTCCTGTGTGCATAGTGATGGGCTTTGCACTTGATGCTCACTTTTAGAAGTAATTATGGCATTATGGTAGGCCCTCAGTGTGTATATGGTTGGGAAAATGAAACTTTGTCTCCACCACCTATGTCAGATGGACCACTAAATGGAGGTTTTCTCTAGGCTCCAATGGGTATCTGGATCCCAAAAGTACACAGTGGAAGCCAGCTATGGAGAATGTCGTAGGCTATACTGTTTTAGGTTTAAAACTATAGTAACTGATAAAACCCCACCGAAAGGAAAATAACCCTCACCAGTGTAAACATATAATCACTGAAAAAACACCTTTGCAACCACAAACTAAATGACATTCAAATTAAATGAAAAAGAAATTTGTAGAGCGCACAAAACTTTCACCCGAAGGTGTCAAGGCGCTAATTCATCATTCATGACTCAGAGGACGGTCCAGAAAATCATCAGAGATTAAACAGCCAGGTCTTTAACGCTTTTCTAAAAGCCAGCAGATTGGTTTCTTGTTTCAGCCTAAGTGGTAGGGAGTTCCACAATTTGGTTGTGCCGACCACAAAGCTCCTTCCTCCCCAGGAGCATTTTTTAAACCTGGGAACAACCAGGTTGTGGGCCTGAGATGAGCGAAAATGGCGAGCAGGAATATAAAGCTGTAAATTCTGTTTAAAGAAGCTGGGCCCTATGTCATGCGTGGCCTTAAAGGCAATGCATAGAGCCTTAAACTCAATTAGTCTCTTCACCGGTAGCCAATGCAATCCTTTAAGCGCATGTGCGACATGTTTATGTCTTGGAATATTCAGCAAAAGACGTGCCGCTGCATTTTGCACAATCTGCAGTTTGGAAAGACACTTCTTACGCAGATTGATAAAGAGCCCATTACAGTAATCAGCTCTGGACAGAACCAGAGCTGAAACCACCAGTATCCGTAGCTCGGCCGGAATAAATGGAAGAATCCTTCTCAATAGTTTTAGCGTGTAGAAGGAATGGGATGTAACCTGGTTGACGTGGCTTTCGAAGGAGAGCATGGAGTCAAACGTAACTCCCAGGTTTTTCACCTTATTCGTGGGGGTAGGTAGTGGACCCATTTCCACAGGCCACAGAGCAGGGGACCAAAAATTGGTTTGGCCACCAAAAAGTAGGACCTCGGTCTTACTAGAATTTAATTTCAAACAGTTGGAGGCCATCCATTCACCTATTTGATGAAGACAAGTGTGAAACTGTGCAGCTGTATCTTCAGGCGAGCCTGTCACTGAAACTATAATCTGGGTGTCATCAGCGTATGAGACAGCAGAGAAACCCAGGGACTTAATTAATCTGGCCAATGGTGCGACATAGATATTAAAAAGTGTTGGGCTCAATGCAGAGCCTTGTGGCACTCCGCAAGGTAGCAAAAAATTCGGTGACTTAAAATTATCCAAAGCCACAAATTGCCCCCGGCCTGACAGATAAGATTCGAGTAATGCAAACGCCTTTCCTATAATACCAATCTCCCTCAAGGTTTCCAACAGTTTTTGGTGGTTCACAGTGTCGAATGCAGCAGAGAGGTCAAGCAGCACAAGTGCTGCATTGCCTCCTGCATCAACTCTCTGCCTAATCAAAGAAAGGAAAAGATGAGTGAAAGAGTCATTTTTATTTCTTCCTGAAGGGGCCAATACAATTTAACTTTGTTATACAAGGCAGCAGCAAGAAAGACTGGGCTAACATTATTCTGCTTGAGTTTTGTTGTTTAGGGATGTGACTAAAATATTGTTTCTTCTTCCTTTTGCATTTTTTGGTTTTGTGGTCTTTGGTCTAAAGATGCAGGGTTTAGAAGCATGTTTTAGGTCTTTTAATTATTTTATAAACCGTAGAAAATCAGGGAATATCAAAATCATGTTTGATATTTTGGCTTCATTTGATTCTTTCACTGATAGGGAAAATGGCTGGTTTCATAAGAACCTTTCCCAGTGTGTACCATCACATTTACCCAAAGACAAAGAATGGGTGAAACCCTTTGATACATCAGCCCCCTTTTCTATGTTTATGTTTATGTTTATGGATTTGTAGAGCGCATGGCTGCCCGAAGGCTTCCCAGCACTAAGAGAGGGTGCAGTTAGGGTGCAAAAGTTACGGGAAAAACCACGTTTTTCATTTTTTCCTAAATGCCAGTTCGTTAGAAATCTGATGTATTTCTAGAGGCATGGAGTTCCATAGACCAGGAGTCAAATGTGAGAAGGATCTACCTCCCTACCTGGATCTCTTTATTCTTGTCTTTTTCATGAGAAGCTCTGTGGAAGATCTTAATGATCTGCCTGGGACATATGGAGTGACAAGCTTTTTAATTAGATCGGGACCTTTGTCATTCATGGCTCTATGGGCAATACAAAGTGATTTGAATTTAACCCTGGCATGGATCGGGAGCCAGTGCAGTGTCCTCAGGGCTGCTTTCGCTGACTGTTGTCTGGGAGTGTGCGTCAAAATCCTGGCTGTGGCATTCTGAACCACTTGTAGTCGGTTTATGACATATTTGGGTGCACCGATATAAAGGGAGTTACCTAGCGAGTCAGTATTGATAGTAGTGGAATTACCAAACACTACAGGCTTTAAACATTCAACATAAGGTGTAGTGACAGGTATATTTGAAAAGAATGCTGTCACCAAGCATCTGGGATAGTGGTGAAAACATGACACCAGACGTTTGGAAAACATGGAAAGTTGGGTCACTTGGAATACTTCTGCAAAAAGTTCTTAACAAGTTCAACAAAGACTGGAGTGATATTGTTTGTATTTGCAGTAATTCAGCTACATATATGAAAAAGTTGAGTGGTGAACACTCACAATCGATACCTGAGCTGAAGTGCTTCACTGTAAGAGATCCTTGCCACTTGTTAGATGGTATGCTGAAAGCATCTTTACAATGTTCAGAGTTAATGAAGAATCCTATTGACGTTTTAGTCTGTTCTGGTGCACTGTTTCATTATGCGCGGGAACTAAAATGCAAATATTTCTCATTTTGTGCTTTGTGTGGCATCAAGGAAAGAGTCATCCCAACTGTGTCATTTTTCATTTAGCTGGTGGTTCTTAGTCCCAGAGGCCGTGAATGCTATATTATCCATGTGACGCCCGTTTACAGAATTTTTACTTAGTGATGATGCCAAAGGCAAGAAATGTGAGGGTTTTTACAGGACAGCATGACTGCTGTAGTGGACATAATCAAAAAATTTGAATCTGAAAACACCCTTGTCTACCAAGTGTTCAGCGTAATTGGTGTAGATGTGAAACATCTCCTTGAGAATAGGCTGGGTGACACTTTTAGTGACTTTGGCACTGCAACATGTTCCATGTTAGAGTTCTTGCCACTTCGTACGCAAAGAAATGTTGAGGAGCAATTCAGGAAATTTTATTTTACAGTGCATGAGAAATGGCTTGCTATGATGCATAGAAATGTCCCTTCACCAACTATGGCACTTGAAGTCAACTAAGCCTCACTGAGGTACTCTGCACAAGCTCCATATCCCTTCCATAAAGGGGAATTTTCTCTGGACTTTAAAAAGTACTGCTTCATTTTTGATCACTTAATTAAGGGAGGGCATATGCGCCCAGTTCAACGTATAAGTTGCAGAACCTGTACACAAAATCGAAATTTCCAGGTAAACCAGTATTGGCATGGAAAGCTATGTCAGTGGCCAGAGTTGGCAAATTGTGTACTGGATGTTTTGGCGTTGCCCATCTCAAGTGGCAATGTTGAGAGGGCCTTTTCACAGATCAACGTTTACATGGGAAGGAAATAGCAAGCGCATATGACCAAAGACTCACTAAAGAACTACTATATGGTGCACTATAATAAGTTTGATTTGTAAAAATGTATTTGGACTTCATATACCCTGTTGGCACACTGTCTATACACATGCATTATCAGTGCAGAAAGCAAGCAATAATAAGAGCAAAACATTCCGTAAACACCGGAAAAACACAGTTTCTGTGTTTTTAATGGCACAAAAATGTGTAACCATTGATAACCACAGTTTTTTTAAAGTATTGAAAACACTGAAAAAACCCTACCAGAATTTACCAAAAATAGAAACTGAAAACTGGAAAGCCTAAGCATGTGTGAAGTATGTGTGAATAGGGATAAAACAGCAGCACTGATGCTTGACATTGAAGGTACTCTTCCACATAGTGAGACCTTTTTAAAGACATAGTTGGTCTAGGTTCCTGGTCCTTCTACACCGTTAGTGTTTTGTTTATCTTCTGTTTGTTGCACTTGAGTTGCACTTTTAAAGCAAGCACATTGTTGAGTGCAGCGCTGATATCTCTAAGCCTTGGAAATGTTTATGGTTCTGTTTATATATTTTTTGCACTTGTTTTTGCCGTTTTAGGAATATATATGTGGCAATCATGGTGTAGCTGTTTTAGTATACCGCTGGGTTTTATTTGCATGGTGTTCACATCCTCTTGACATTTTAGGATGTTGCATTGAAAGTGCATCATTAGTGATGTCAACTGTTTGTATAAATTCTAACACTGTCCTTGCTTTAGGACCCTGTTTTCAGCTATTAGGTCAATGACCTTTCCAGATATCCAAAGTTCCTCATGAAAGTACTACAGTTTTCTCTTTTATTGCAGGGTATCCAGTATCCTTTGCTTTGTAGAAGCTTTTAATGTGAGGCAGCATTAGGATGGTCTTTATGAGAAACAAATCCTTTCTGCAGCTGTTGCTGTAAGATATTCTCCCTTTAGTCCCATTCCTAATCACCTCCCCCTGTTGTCTGCATTATATTCCCGTGATATCCAAACCAGTGCCAACCATAATAAGATGGGGATCTGGGTACATGCGATCTTAGTGGCAAGTATATTCCCAGCTACATTGTCTTCACTTGCACTTCAGCTTATTTCGAAGTTTGCTTACTACTCCTTGGAGAAAACAAATAATGAGATTTAGGGGAGAGATGTTGCCTCTCTTGCCTGAATCAATCCTTTCTGAAGAAGCATGCACACCCTTCTTAGTCCACGATCTGTTAGAAGGAACAGAGAAAAGCAAAATGAGAGTTCTCCATATAATGGCAATTTAATTTCATGTGCCAGGAGCAGGTATCATCTATGAATTGGCCCCTATAAATGGCATCCCCTTCAGGGAAATGTCATCTTGCTGGTCAGCAGTGTTCCACCTCTGAGAGCTTTGCAACAAAGCATGACATTCCACAGTAACACCCTTTCTGTCTTCTGCTTAGCTTGTTAATCATTTGTAAGTTTTCATGCTACAGGCATTACAGTGACATGGCAGGATATATCACTGAGTAGCATACCGAGGTGCTGCCTGCAATTTATCTTTCTTAGCATCCCCAGGCAGTATCTGAAGAAGGTTTTTGATCCTCCTTTTTGATGTCTGTTCAGCAGGATGGTCCAGAGGCAGGGGGGAAGAGGAAAAATTGACAAATAGGGATCGATGCTTAAATTTAATCACACAGCAAATTAACCATGTCTTAATTTACCCTCTCTTTGAAGCGGCTGCATAACAAAATGGCTTGAAAGCAGTATTGGGCATGCCTCATGGTGGCTTCTTCAGAAAATAATATAAAAAGCATATCGAGGTATGCATGCATGTATGTTAATATATATGCATTTCTGTATGTGATGTTTGTTATGTGCGCACCTAACCAAAAGGCAGTGGAGCATAAAACAGGGTCAAAAGCAAAGATACATTCAACCAGTGATGAGTTGGGTAGCTGGGTGATGAGAATAAAAGTGGAATGTTACTGTGTATGTATGGGGTATTCGCTTAGTATGAACCTGGTTGAAAGGCAGTGGGCCATTCCTTACCATATAGTCAGACTCCTCAACAACCAGAATGCACTCTTTTAGGCCAAAGGTCTAATATGATGTTAGAAACCTGTCAGAGGGATAGTGTCAAACAGGACAACATACAACACATGCATAGTAGGCATGTATAAAAGAGTTTTGCTTTTGATAACCCTGACTATGTATACATATTACCTCATAGGACAGGTGTAGTGAGAAACCTACTATTATCAAACACCCATCAAACTACGGTTGCTAATTCAGCTACAGACCTCCACTCCCTGCAAGATATATTTGCCCCATATCATACGCTCAAGTTTATATAAGTCAACTGGGAGTTTATCAGGGAAATTGAACTTTCCCCTTTTTTGTCTGCTGGTTGCTGATAGCATCACAAAGTAAAAGGTTCCAGATAGAAGCTATCAGCAGACAACTTCTTTTCTGTTTGAAGAGCACATCACAAACAATAATCAGAACATCAATCTTCAATTATATGTCTTTCTGGATTTGCATTTTGCTACCATTTGCCACTACGTGTCAAAATAGCCTCACATACTATATACATATTTTGCCACAACTGCATTGAGTAGATAAATCCACATACAGGCCCTGATTACAATGTCGGTCAGAGTTGCCTCCGACCGACATTGTGTCCGTGAGGGAACCGCCCGACCATAGGTCAGCAATTCCGAGCACCTGATTACAATACGAGCGCACATGGTGCGGTCGCAAACTCCCATTTCTCTATGGGAGCATCGTAATGAGGCTCAGAGTGTTACCACTCTCCCTTTTTTCTCCATCAGAATGGTGTTGTAAAGTCTTCTGTTATCGTGTAACAGCCCCTGTGATCTTACTCCTGATAGCCACCAGAAGGGAGACCTTGGCTAATCTCCAATCTTGCTCAAACCCTGGACATGCCCTTGTTTTAATTACCCCCCAACTAGAGTCAGGTTTAGTGAGATACCGAATTATATGCTTTCAATATGCAATACAAAGTATATTAATTCCATCGCAGTACATAACAGTGAAGTGTCCATGTACTGCAATGGAGTCATGCAGAGTTCATATATGTTTCCCTCTGAGTGCCCTAAGGAAACCATCTGTTTTTATTAATGCACAGTGCTACAAGTGTGTCTTGAAAACATTGTTTCATGTTGCGTGGGCCAGCCACCGTATGCTTGGCTCAAAGTGGCATGATTTACTGGAGATTGCCAGCATTTAAAAATGTCCATTACATATAAAAATGATGACGTTTCTTAGATAGTGCATCATTCACACTGATGATGACAGGTGAACTCCACTGGATAGTGAGGTGAATCTCCTCATTTAAGGTAATCAAGATGTCAACATGTTCCACCAGCCAGTTTAGGTGAGGAGATTACCCTCACATTCTGGGTTCATCAGGTGGGCAATGAGAATCCATTTGAGCCTCTGCATCACTCTTCTGGTTTCATATCCCTTAAAAGCATAAACAAATTTTGAAAGTAGCTTCTCCCATGGAAATATGCTGCCTATCATGCCTCATTCAAATTTAGATAAAAATATTTCTTGAGTTTTAAAGTTTCCAAGTCTAATTTGCCTGGCCACTTATTCTGGCCTTTTGGTTCTGAAAAGGGACTGGCACATGCAGCCAGAAAGTAGAACTTTCATTGTCCTGGCTGGGGAGAAGCAGAAATGTTATGCAAAAAAGCACTTGCATCTCTTCCTTTTTTCCTGTTATAGATCTCATTTAAAAACATCACAGCCTGTTATTTCTCTTCAGAATCTACTCATTGTGCTGTTTTTACAGTGTGATGCCACTTTTTGTGCCAGGTAATACAAAAGTAAGCGTCTGTGGTGTTAACAAAAATGTGGTACAGTATGTTGTGGTATGTTATGAGTATTTATATAGAGCATACTACCCCTGATGAGGCACTGAAGCGCTTTGCGGGCATGTCACACACTACTGTGTGGGGGCCCTATGTTAATTATTTAGGGGCAGATTTACAAGCCCCTTGCGCCTCCATGCGCCGTCATTGCGTCACTTTTTTTGACTCAATGGCAGCGCAAACAATGCGGCCAATTTACAACGTGATGCATCTAGGGTGATGCGTCACGTTGTAAAGCCCTGCGTCACATTATACCTGCACCAGGTATAATGTATGCAGGGATGGGTGTTCCCACTCAAAAAGCCATGTAGAACTGACACAATGAAATTTACAACATTTCACTGCGTCACTCTACCCCTTCACTGCGTCAAAATACCTACGCCTGCTCAGACCAGGCGTAAGGAATGACGCAGGGCTTTTTGTATGGGACTCACCTATCTGTTGTGGCACATTGTGGGAGTTGCATCACTTTCATGAGCAACTCCAGCAATGAGTCACTTTTGTGCCAACAGATGCGTCAGTATTTCGCCATGGAGCACTGTATGGTAAATACAGGTCATCCATGGTGGCGCAAGGACATTTGGCACTGGCGCAAGGAAACTGACGCAACTATGCAGATGCGTCAGTTCCTTGTAAATCTGCCCCTTTGAGTTTAATTTAGCCTGGGCTGGATGTGTGTGGAGAGCTGTGTGCCTTCAGAGGAGCTGCCACCACATCAGCTTCGCTGAAGGCACTAGAGCTTTGCTGTCAGGGTGTTCAATGTGCTCAAAGAGCAAAGATGTATGTTTTTCAAAAACAAGCTCCCAATGAACGACTTTGCTTTTGAAATGCAAAATAGAAATGTCCCTCACATGCTGGAAGTTTTTTCCTGGTATGTGGGAGTCATTTATTTGATTTCCTGTTCTGGATCACCAGGCTTTCTTTGATGGTCTCAACAGACAAAGAAATGATACACAGTGTGCCCTGCCTGAGGTACTTGAACCAACAGCCAAAGGTCATTTGAGCTGCCGGGCAACGGTTTCCACTAGTGGAGCTATCGGAGTCAGAAACATGGTGGTTCCCCCGACTCTTAATGGAGTGGGGAAACCATGCGTTTGGAGAACAGGACACTCCTCCACATTTCTGGTGTAGTACCATGTCTCACAAATTCAAAATGAGCCCATTAGTCATGTATAACTGTTATGTCATGCTACTTTGCTATTTTCATGCAAATATACTACAATTCATTTTATATGGAGGCTAAGCTGTTGTGCATTTTAAGTTATTTAGGATGCTTCAGACCATTAGGAACTTTGGGCCTTACGTTCAAAGCTATTTTGCGGTCACAAAAGCTCTGATTCTCAAAATAGCTTTTGGGTATGTTCACAACCCAAATTGCGATTTGGTAATTTGTTAATGAATCGCTAAACAGGTTTGCGACTCCATACCGAATCGCAAATTGACATGTTTGCATCCCATCCAATTTGCGATTTCTAATGGTATGTACCAATGGTTTGCGACTTCAATTGTAGCAGCAAATCATTGATAGGTTGCCGACACCTCAAAGGGGTGGCAACCCACTTGCAAAACGGGAAGGGGCTCCTCGAGACACCTATATCTTTGTCAGTGTTGTAAAAAACATTTTTTAGGAGTCAGCAGTGTTCCCTAGGACCACTTTTTACTTAAAAAACGAGTTTTAGAAAAAAAAAAAATTCTTAAAAATGGAAGAAAGCATAGAAAATGCTTTCTTTGAAATCAGTCACAGAGATGGTGGTCGGCTATCCCCAGAAGGCCATCATCTGTTTGATGGCAGTGATTCATAATGGGTCGCAATTTATGACCTATCTTATGCATATTAATGAGATAGGTCAAATTGCAACCCCCTACAGATCGGAATTTGGCAAACCAACAAGCGTGAACATATGTCAGTTTGCAAAAACCTGATGCATTTCCATAAATCTGTGGGGGAGACACGGCTGATTTCGGTCGGACTGGGCGGGGGCAGCCATCTTGGGAGGACGAAGGGTAGCAGGCTAGACTTTTTCTGGCGCTGCCTACATATGTAGACGCTGGCGCGAGCGCGCCGCTGGCGCGCCAAAGGCGCGCCTAAGGCAAGCCCGTCTGCGCCCGTCCACGCTCTGGCCACGCACAGCGCCCAAACCCCTGTCCGTTTAATGTCAGTTGAGTCCCCGATTCAGGTTTACTCTAGAACCTCCCTGTTAGATTTGAATAGGGTAAACAGGGTGGCGGAGTGCATTTGTATCCATTTTGATGTACAGCCGGCAGTTCTTCCAGAGGTTTGCCCAAATTGTAAGATGGTGTTGCCAGTCATCAGTTATCAGCCAATTGGGTCTAGGGAAGAGAATAGACCAGCTGCAGCTGGATATGATAATGAATTTTTAAAATGTACTTTGGTGAACGCCAGGTCCTTGGTTAAACACAGCCTGGAGTGCGCTAGGTTGATAGAGGATTATGGCATAAAGATGGCGTTTATCACTGAAACATGGACAGACGAGGCTTCTGGACCCGATTTAGTGAAGGCAACTCCACCAGGTTTTTTATGCCATGTATTAAACAGGCCAGGCAGGAAGGGGGGTGGGTTGGTAATAATCTACCATAACTCCATCCAAGCTACCTTTTTGCCTCTTTCTCTAATAACCTGTGAAGCCCTGTCTTTTAACTTCAGCCTTAATGATCATCATTCCTTTAAAGGCATACTATTGTATAGACCACCAGGGGCCAGAAATGCGTTTGATGCTCCCCTGGGGAACTTGCTGGAAGAAGGTCTTTGCTGCAAAACATATACCATTCTGGGTGATTTTAATTTTCATTTAGAACTCCCAAATGACCATGACACAGCAATGTTGATGGACATGATGGACAGTGCTGATCTTAAACAACTTGTGAGAGGACCAACCCACGTGGCAGGACATACCCTGGATGGAATATTTTCAAACCACCCAGGTCTGTCTTTTACAGGCGTATTACCTCTGGTGTGGTCTGACCACGCTGCGGTCCAATTTAGTATAAGTATGACAGATCAGCAAAAAGGGAGCAGTTTCCATAAAGGTCGGATTGAGACTAGGGCTTGGAACAGAGTCGATGGGACTGCTCTTCAGGAGCTTCTGACCTCCACGGCAGAGCAGTTAACGGAGGGGGTAGAGGAGGCAACCGCCTCCTATACAAACTGGCTGGTACAGGCGTGTGAGAAATTAGCGCCACTAAAGACTGTTCTGCCAAAAAGATTACATCCCTCTGCTCCATGGTTTACTGAGGAGTTAAAAACCTTAAATCCAACTGTAAACGCTTAGAACGCTCTTGGAGGAAAAGCTATTTAGAAGGAGAGAAGAAAGTGTATAAATCCAGCCTGCAAATATATAAACAGGCCATCTTTGTCGCAAAACAAAAATTTTATTCTACCCAAATTGAGTTATCTAAGAACTCTGCCAAAGAGCTCTTTAGAACAGTCTCCAATTTAGCCTCCCTGAGTCCAGCTATTGTTCAATCCAGTCAAGAGTTATGTGAGGAGATTGCTAAATTCTTCCTCAATAAAGTGGTTAGTATTTTTTCAGTGTTCAGTGGATCGAGGGAGGCTGGATCAAGTATGATTAAGGAGACCTTCGAATTTAATAGGGTCCCCCCCGTGCCTTGGACAAATTCAGTCCACTGACTGTACAGGATATTCTGGAGCTTCTTAAGGGAGCCAAATCTGGCTCGCCTTTTGACCCCTGCCCAGTAATGATTGCAAAATTGGCCCCCAGTCCAATAGCCGTATATCTCGTAGCCATCTTTAATGGTATGTTTGAAACTGGACAATTTCCCAAACTATGGAAGCTGGCTTCAATACTCCCTCTTTTGAAGAAGCCAAGCTTGGATCCCAATGATCCCAATAATTTCCGTCCGATCTCTCGTTTGCCTCTCCCTGCAAAAATGGTGGAGAAGGTTATGAATCATCAACTCAGTGCCTTTCTGAGGGAGGTCCAAGCATTGGATCCCTCCCAACATGGTTTCAGAGAAGGACACAGCACTGAGTCGGCCCTCATTAAGGCTACAGAGGAGATTAGAGTGGCAGTGGATCGAGGAGGTAGGGCTGCTTTGATCCTACTGGACTTATCTGCCGCATTTGATACGGTCCATCACGATATTTTGATGGACCGTCTCAGGGAATGTGGGGTACAGGGTAAAGCCTGGGATTTGCTCAGGTCTTTTTTATCAGACAGAGGACAGATTGTATCCCTGGGGAAATTTCAGTCTACTCTCTTCACACTGCCATGCGGAGTACCGCAGGGGTCCTCTTTGAGCCCAACACTTTTTAATGTTTATGTTTCATCGCTAGCTCCTGTCATCAGTGCCTTTGGATTTGGAATTACGTCTTATGCGGATGACACACAGATTGTGGTGTCTCTTCTACCCGGCCAAGAGCTAGGGATAGATAATAAATTTCAGACTTGTATGGAAGCAGTAGGGAATTGGATGGCAGACAACTGCCTTAAGCTAAACTCGGGTAAAACCGAAGTGATGTTGTTCGGGAATGACACTAACTTTTGGACCCCTAATTGGTGGCCCGTTTCCTTGGGAACTCTTCCATCCCCCTCTAAAAAGGTGAAAAATTTGGGAGTTATGTTGGATGAGAAATTGTCTTTGGGTGCCCAGGTTAATGCAGTAGTGTCTAAAACAGTATATGTCCTGAGAACTATCAAGAAAATTGTGCGGCTTCTCCCTTTGGGGAGCCGGAAAACAGTGGTCACAGCCTTGGTTCTGTCAAGGCTGGACTACTGTAATAGCTTATATCTTAACATGCAGCAAAAGTTTCTGAACAAACTGCAGTTGCTCCAGAATGCTGCGGCCAGACTTCTCACGGGCTCATCCAAATTCTCCCCAATCTCTAATGAGATAAGAAAATTGCATTGGCTCCGGGTGAAGAGCCGCGTGCGTTTTAAAGCGCTTTGTATGGTCTTTAAGGCATTGCAGGGTTCGGGACCAGAACATTTGCAACACCAGTTTCATTGGTACAGACCGGCAAGAACATTGAGATCACTGGGAGCTAAACTGGTGGTAATTCCTCCCGTAAAAAGAGCCCAGTGGGGTGGCAGAAGTTTCTCCCTTTGTGCAGCTAAGGCCTGGAATGGTTTGCCTTTTCACTTGAGAAATGCCGATAATCTTCTGGCTTTTAGGAGGGGGCTGAAGACCTGGCTTTTTGATGAATAACTTCTGTCTTTCAGGTCTCAGCAATTGGAATAGTGACTAGCGCCAGGACACCTCCGGGTAATCGCGCGCTTTAGAAATCGTCATAACATTAACATAACATAACATGCATTTGGGAAAAGTCTGTGCGCAAATTGTGACCACTTTTACCAAATGCATCGTATAAACATAAGGCCCCGAGACACTGTTATATATTGAATTGTATGGTATTGTATTTTATTGTATTGTGGTGTAATATATTGTATTATATTTATTGCATTGGCATTCATATAATGCTTTCCACCGGAGTAGTCAGCTTAGGTGACATCTAGTAGCGTAAGTAGGAGAAATATTTTAGGTTGACTTCTAGTAGTGTAAGTGGGAGAAATATTTTAGGTTAAGTGAAGAGGGAGTAAGAGCTGAAAGCAGATGACTTAGGGCAAAAGGGAAGTTGAAGTTACAGTCTAATGCTCAGCGTCAAATAGGCATTCACCACTGAGTCATCAAGAGCTATAAGCAGATTTCAAACTTTGCTTGCTAGGGTCCATCCAGAAATTGGAAGTGGAATGCTCTGGTTAAAAACAGTCAGGATAATACCAAATACAGGGGCAGATTTACAACTTCTGGCGCATCCCTGCAAATCAGCAGGGATGCGCCAGAATAGATGCGATACGAAATTCTCTCCTTGCGCCACCACGGATGCGCCGCATTTACAATGCGGCGCACCGTGGCGCAAGGAAAGGCCGATGCGTGTCGCATCCTGTGGCGTAAGGGCGGCGCATTGCTGGAGTCGTGTCGCAAGCGCGATGCGGCTCCAGCAATGCACAGGGGCCGCCCATACCTAACGTGGTGCGCCACTCCTTACGCCTGCTTGAAGCAGGCGTAAGGATTTGTCGCAGCGGCGTCGGAAAAGTGACGCAGTGAAATCTTGTAGATTTCACTGCGTCACTTTTACGATGCTTTCCTGCGATGGAACGCCCACCCTGCGAGGGAACGCCCACATGAAACCTGACGCAGGTTTCATGTGGCGCAGGGCTTTACAACGTGACGCATCTCCCTAGATGCGTCACGTTGTAAATAATGCGCAACGTGGCGCATGGTTTGCGTCGCCGCTGCGTCACAAAAGTGACGCAATGGCGGCGCAAAAGTGGCGCAAGGGGCTTGTAAATCTGCCCCACAGTCCCTAAGTGATAGAGGAGCAGCACATGTTGTGCACGGGTTTCCAGGAAACCAGGTAAAAGCTCATTGCGTCCCCCCAGGAGGGAGAGGGGTGTCGCTGGTGGCATGTGCTGGTTACAGGAAAACAGGATATATGCAAAATACATTCTCCACAACATGAGAGTAGCACATGATGTGCATTGGTTACAGGCAGCCATATAAATGCCCATTGGCTCCACTCATGAGAGACAGAGAAGCAGCACATGGCGTGAACTGGTAATAGGCAGCCAGATAAATACCAATTTGGGCCATCTGGAGGCAAACGAAGAACTATGGATCGATAAACAGGTGTAAAAAAGCTACGTTTAATATTGAAAAGGTTGCACGTTTCTAGGCTCTTTTCTTAGACACAGGGGGGCAGATTTACAATTCCTGGCGCATCCCTGCAAATCAGCAGGGATGCGCCAGGAAACTTACGACACGCATCACCATCCTTGCGCCACCACTGATGCGCCGCATTTACAATGCGGCGCATCATGGCGCAAGGAAATGCAGATGCGTGTCGCATCTGCCGTCGTAACGTTGGCGCAGTGCTGGAGTTGTGTCGCGGGCGCGACGCAACTCCAGAACTGTGCCGACCCAGCCTATCTTGCAGGCGCAAGGTTTAGACGCACCGGGGTCGGAAAAGTGACTGAGTGAAATCTAGTAGATTTCACTCAGCCACTTTTGCGAGGCGTTCCTGCGCCGGAACGCCCCCCCCTGCTCCGGAACGCCCACATGAAACCTGACGCAGGTTTCATGTGGCGCAGGGCTTTACAACGTGACGCATCTCCCTAGATGCGTCACGTTGTAAATACCCCGCAGCATGGCGCTGGCTTTACGCCGCTGTTGCGTCACAGAAGTGACGCAATGGCGGCGCTAAAGTGGCGCAAGGGGCTTGTAAATCTGCCCCAGGATGCCTGTTTCTTCTAGATCTTAACGATGGGGGTGTATTTTGTGTCCCTTCTTGTTGGGAGTGGCGTGACTACAGCAGGAGCAGGAGTTCTGGTCCAAGGCCTTTCTCCGCCCAAACACACCCAAACAATGGAGTTGCATCAGGGAGTCACTCTGGCCCACATGTATCATTATTTCAAACAGCGATGACCAAATTGCCATTCTATGCGAATCGCAATTAGGTAATCGCTATTTGAATGTATGAAACTCCATGAGTTTCATTTAGCGTTTCTAATGGGTCGCAAATCGACCTACCTCATTAATATTAATGAGGAAGGTCGCAATTTGCGACCCATCAGGAATCGCTAAAATCACAGGGATGGTGGCCTGCTGGGGTCAGCAGACTACCATGTCTGTGACTTCTTTTAAATAAAGCAATCATTTTTGTAAAATGCAGCCCGTTTTCCTTAAAGGAAAATGTGTTGCGCTTTCATTTTTCAAGAGCAGGCAGTGGTCCCTGGGACCACTGCCTGCCTGCTCTTAAAAAATATTTCTATAAACATTCACAAAGGGGAAGGGGTCCGTTGGGGACCCCTTCCTGTTTACAAATGGACTACCACCTACTTGAAGTAGGTGGTAAAATGCGAATGTTTTTTGGCCGCATTTCAGTTGCAAAACATTCCTATTTACCGCTACGATTCGGTATTAGGAAGGGACGCCCTAAACACACCTCTTCCTAATACCGAATCGGTATGTATTTGCAATTTCAAATTGTGATCGGTAGCATTTTACAGAATTGCAAATTGGAATTCATACATTCTAAAAAACATTTTACCGGTCGCAAACAGCCCGATTCTGTGAATCAGGCCGTTTGCGACTGGTAAAATGCATGATACATGTGGCCCTCTGTACCGCGCACACCTTTCAGGTGCATTTAAACACAGCGAAGGAATAAATAGTGTTGAAGTCCATGCTGTTGTTAGAAAAAGACTACTTGGACAGCTCACCAATATATTGAATTGCCTCATGGTAAATTGGTAAGAGCTGCTATTACCAAATAAAAATAGGATTTTTTTGATAGCGATAGCGGGCATAAATTTGTTGACTATATAACAGGTTCAGCTATTATTGAAGGTTAAAAGCCAGTGCTGGCCCAGCAGAATTTACAGTGATTGAACTTCCGGTCACACACAAATGTCTGAAGCCAGCACTTTAATCACCAAACAACCATGCAGTTTCAATGGTGCTGTATAGCAAGAATTTTACCAGCATGTAAAGCACGAAAATTTGACTTGCCTGTCCACTTAGCCCTCATTACAAGTGGCTCAACCTCAAAGGCGATTATTATTGCATCTTTCAAAATACAACACCTAGATGATTACAATCTAAAAGGTATATTTAGCGCCTATTAAAAGTTGTGCATTTATAATCGGGCATAACATGCACATTTTGGAGCTTTGTGCACCAAAATATGCATGTACTGGTATTTACTGGGTATTAACCCCGGGTAAAAGTTTACAGGTTTCACCTGGAGAAAATTGCGAAGCATGTGGTAAATACCGCAAAACTCGTAATTCTGATTCCTGTGCAAACACTAGTTTGTACAGGAATCGGAAAAGAATGGGCCACTCGTAATGAGGGCCATAGAGTTTTATTTTTTAACCCGCATATTTAACTCACATATTACACCTTGAATTCTTGATCATGGTCTTCAGTGGCGGTTTAAACTCTGTGGAGGCCCCTAGGCAGTCCAAATTTCGCCCCCCGCAAATAATTTCCGAATAGCGAATGCTCCGGATTGTTTTACAAACTGACGGCTGCTAGAAGATGAGCTTTTAATAGACAAAGTGTTATGTGAATTTGATGCCTCTGGTTTGTGTATTTTAAATTGTATTTTGATCCGTTGTCGTGGAGCCCCTAAAAGGAGTGGGGCCCACAGGCTGGTGCCTACTTTGCCTATTTGGTACTCCGTCACAGACGGTCCCTGAGCAATCTTGTCACAATGATAAATATACCTGAGGCCTTTCTTCTTTCATTTCAGACAATGCCTTGAATTTGAAACTCTACGGGGGACTTGAAAGTTGGCCACTTTCAGTTTGCTCCTCCATCGTGTGTCAGAGCAAAGTGGACAAAACTCTCAATATGTGCTCAACAAAGAAAAAAACCACAGGAAATACTTTCCCGTGATCAACGAACCCAAGACGTGCTGGCATTGCTCTCCGTTTACTCAGAGATCGACTTAGACGTGGTCCTCAACTACCTATTATTAACAAGCCCAACGGTGGCTTCACGGCACGCATGCTGTATACTTGCATCACAATCAGGTATTGTCATTACCCTCCTGCAATGCGCAGCTTCCTAGGCGGCTCCACTATTCCATGTCTAAAACAGTCCCTCACTTTCAGTACCGCTGTGGAAGACTTCTTAACTTACACCGTTTTTGGCCTTCTTCACCGCTCGTATCCTACACCAGGACTCACGCTTGGTCCACCTCAGGTCTCTATCCTCGGACTTGGAATCTCCCTGCGCCACCGCTCACCTTGCTATGTATTCAGGCAATACCTTAATGTCCTGATGATGATCCCATATATGTGTTAAGGGGATCGAAACGTCGTCGACCAATAAGTACACCATATACACCTACCTATTGAGTATTTTTTATATGTATTGGTGTCCAAAGCATTTTGTTTGCCGTATGTCGATGTGTAACATGCAAACAAATTCTCTTGCCTGAGCCCTTTCTTCCCTTGTGTGTTATAATTCCTTATTCCCTGTCCCCCGTGTATATTCCTATTGTTTGTTATTTTGTTTGGTAGGATGCAGGCTTGTGTCCCACCGGTTTATTTTTGTCTAAATCATTGAAATATAAAAATTAAAATAATTTGTCCGGCTGGACAAACCCCAATATAGTACTGACTCTTAGTCTATATTTATCAGTTGTTTCCTTGTCTCGGGACCACTGTACCTTATAGCTTGAGAAAAAGCATGGCACTAACACAAAATAAAAAATCTTTCGCATTTATGTATCATAGAAATGCAGCGTTCCAAGTTTTGCATAAAGATGTTGAACAGGACCGTTACACATCAAACTCAGAAGGCTAAAATGACCCAATTCCATGTCATGATCTACAGATTTAACCAAATGTCAGCAGTGAGCTTTTAACTCAGTCATTTTGCTGGCTTTTGTCAAGAGCGGACTTCCTGAGTGCTCTACCCACCAGAATCAGATAATTCAGGAGTGCAAAATGCAGGAAAAGACACATTGAGATTCCTAGTGCTCTGTGCCCCACCCACTGACATCTTAATGATCTGTGGGGACCGGGGCAAGGCATATTCCGGGGGCCCCTGTTTGGAACAACTCTTATTACCACTTTTCAGCTCATTCAAGCCCTTGTGTTTAGGGTGGGCAGAATGTTTCATTACGCCCGTGGAATTGGTGGAATTTGGCGACTCCGCATTAATCTTGTAACACAGAGTTCCAGCCAAAGTTCGGCAATCACCGCATGGCGGAATTTTTTTCCACGTGGCTCCAGAAATGCAAGCTGGCGAGCTATATTTTGGCATCCCCAAGTGCAATTTTCTAATGCGGTGGTCGCCGGCAGTTGTGGGCAGTCACTGACAGTTCTCATGCAGTCGCGGTAAAGGGCTGCTTCTCAAATAGATTTTCTGCTACTTGAGTAGATTTTCTACTCGAGAGGCAGCAAAATCATCTCAAATGGCAGGGCACTTTTGCGCAGCGTATGGTGCAGTTTGCGCTGATTTTTCAGTGGTGCTCATGCTTCCGGCACTAAATTACAGCACAAGCAGCAGCCTGCATATTTTCTGCCCTTTGGCAGAACTCCAAGGAATTTCACCGATTTTTTTTATGCAACTCTGTGCTATTTCGAGGAGTCAAATTCTGTGAGTCCCGTCACCCCTACTTGTGATAACAAACAATAATAAATTATGTGCTAAACCTTTAGAAAAGGAGGTGTGCAAAAACAGCCAAAAGCTTAAGCTGTCTGGTATCTGCCAGCTAAATAATACCAAAAGAAAGCTGAAACAAGCATTGGTAAATCCATTTCTATTTAAGGTTGGATCTGGATTTCCTACTTGCAACAACATAATTTCATGTGGAATCCAGTGCCTAACCAGCTTGTTACTGTCATTGCAGGAAAAGCATGCTAAGGGTAGATGATTAGTGGACTATAATATTAAAATAAGACATATGCACAAAGCACTTGATATTGTAAGTCTATCTGCCAGATATTTGGAATCACAAATAGATTCTCTTTCACTACTAGAGTACTTGCTGCAAAAGTGAAATTCAAAGTGCTGCTCTGAGTATTTCCACTATTCCTTTGGTTAAAAAAATCTGTTAATATTCTCCTAATGTCTCTTCTCCTGCCTTGTCCCTCTTCTCCTCTTTATGTGTGCTCACTTCTCTGATTAGACAGTGACCCTTCCGACTAAGAGAAATGGGTCAGGAAAGGATACATGAGATGAACAGAGGCATAAAGAGAACAGTATAGAGAGAAAGATGAAGTAGAGGGAGAAGGTGGTAGAGTTAGAGTTGAAGTAGACAGATATGTGAGTTAAGAAGAGAAGTAAAGTAACGAGATGAAGGTGAGGTAGCCAGAAGACAAGCAAGATGGGGCGTGGCTTGGACGCCGAAGCAAGATGGCGGACTTCATGTGAGCTCCGCTCGGACGCGGAGACTCTCTGGGCTATCCTGCCTCAAACTGTGGAGTTTTTTGACCGTGAGTGGTGGCTCTGCACTCTGGGAATGGCGGTGAGTCGAAGGACCGCTCCTAGTTCAAGGCTATTGCGGAACGAAGCCTAGAAGCTGCGGCGGTGATTTCTCCCTCATCGAGTCACGAGCGGCCGCCATTTTAAATTATGGCGCTCGCGTTCCGTTTTTTCAGTCAGGAAATGCCGCCCGAGTAAAATTCCTTAATGCTGCCGATGCGGAGATGGAGAGGAAGAGAAGAATACCTCACCATTTTCTAAGGTATCTATGCATGTGAGGTGCAGGAGATGGAGGAGGCTTCCCAATAGTAACCTGCAGTTCCTTCCTACTTTATGGCAGTCATGTGGATTATGCAAGAGGGAGAACAGCTTGATTTTCTCACGTCCTCACTTGGAATTTGATATTCCAGTTTGTGGTTGCTGTTGGGAATTTTTTCTTCACGGTTTACAGTCACTCCATCCAAAACCGGTTCTTCTTGCTTACCTCTGGTTGATCGCTGTTTCTTCTGCCTCCTTCTTTGGTGTACGGGTCCAATTCGCCCGTTTTTAGTTACTACTCGTCGATATCCACCACAATTCAAGATGGCGAATGACCCGCACACCTCCTCTAGATCATCATCCTCAGGTGCTAAACCAAAGAGACATAAGAATGATCCCCCGTCACCTATTCATACCTCACAAAATCCTGTTCTGGACTCTATTCTGGAGGAAGTACGTGGTCTCCAGCCCTTTATGTCTACTACCAACGAAAAGCTAAAACAAATTGAAGACCGATGGATAATTATGGAGGGCAAGGTAACGGAACTTGAACAACGTGTTGGGGATCTGCAAGATATATCTAATAAAATTCCACTGTTAGAACAAGAGATCCACAAACTCAAACTTCATACTGAAGACTTGGAAAATCGTAATCGACGGAATAATCTCCGCATTTACGGCCTGCCGGAAAATATTGAGGGACCTGACATGGTATCCTTTCTGAAGAAGTTTCTGACGGACCTCCTAGAGCTTCAATCCTCTCCTGCTCTCAACATACAACGGGCACACCGTCTGGGCCGTCTTCAACCTAACTCGAACAAGCCACGTGGTATCATAATGCTTTTTTGGGAATTTACTGAACTAATGCATGTTTTGAGAGCGGTTAAGACCAAACGTCACCTCACTTGGTCAGGTCATAATATGTTTATTTCTCAAGATGTTTCTAATGCAACGAATGCTCGTCGTAAGGAATTTTTGGCTCTTCGTCCCCAGATGAGACACTTGAACATTCAATATGGCATTCTTCACCCTTGCCTCTGTAAAGTTACTCATGAAGGAAGATCACGTTCCTTCGACGATCCTGATAAATTGAAGCTCTTTCTCAACAATATTCCTTCACAGAATATGGAAAACTAATGTTCTAACATTGTTTCAGGTTTACTGGTTAATTGGTTAATTGGTTATTGTTGATTTTACAGCTGTACCTCTACCTTCCTTTGTTGATGTATTCTTCCCTTATAATGCTTTTGTCCCTTTCAAATCTCTTCCTTTCTTTCTTTATCTCCTACTAATTATTATTCTTTTATTTATTAATGAGGCTTATCAATATCTATTTACTCGTACCGCTGTCCTTGCTTTATCGTCACCTTGCTCCCCTCTTCCTTTTTGCTGGTTTATCTTCAGACCGGGATTAATTTCCTTGATCTGTTTACTCTCCCTATTTCTCTGTATTTCTCTCTTCATTATCTTCTCATTCTCTCCTATCCTTCTATTTACCTTCTTGTATTTCATGGTGTGTTTTGTCTATCTATTTTTTGTATATCTGAGTGTTTTTCACTATATTTACTTAAGGGTTTTATCTTTCCTTTTTTTTGTGTGAAAATGATTGGTTTATTTTTTCTCCCATTGGTCTTGCAATTTATTGCTCCTGTTTCTTTATTTATTCCTTGCACCACTTTTATTATCTGCTCCCTTACTTGATGTTTTTCTCTCATCATTCTTTTATATACATGAGTGTTTCTTCCTATTTCTACTCTTTCTGTAAATCCACCATCCCATGTTTTGTGTTTATATCTAATTCTTGTTACTTTTTATTATGTTCAACTTTTGCAGCTTGTTATACCCATGTCCAATTGTATCTCCCCACCCCTCATCATGGTTAACGTTGTCTCGTGGAATGTACGTGGTCTAGGTCATCCTGTCAAGCGTCAGAAGGTATTGTCCCATCTTTCTAAACTTAATGTTCATGTTGCTTTCTTACAAGAAACTCACTGTAATGATGCAGAATCGCTTAAACTAAAACGACAATGGGTTAGTCAAATTGTTTTTTCACCTGCAATTGATCGACATGGTGGGGTTGCTATCTTATTTCATAAATCTATTAATGCACAGATACTATCAACTGAATGTGATTCTGATGGGCGATGGGTTATGGTAGATGCCACTATTCATAAAAAACAAATTACTTTTTTAAATATCTATGGCCCTGTAAAACCTGATCCACAATTTTGGGAATGTAATAAATTGAAATTATCCTCAATTTCTAACCCCAATATAATTGTTGGTGGAGATTTCAATAATTGGTTAGATCCTTTTTCTGACAGAAAATCCAATTGTAAATTTAAACCCGACAAAACCCACAAATCCTTTCAAGCTGCTATTGCCTCCCGCCCATTTTATGATGTATGGAGGACTTGTAACCCAGATTTTAATGAATACACATTTTTCTCCAATGTACATCATACTATGTCCCGCATTGATTATATTTTGACCTCTAAGGCCTTGCTCCCATGTATTCATTCCTCTGAAATTGGGTCTATTTTTATTTCTGATCATGTCCCCATATCCGCCTCTTTTGATTTCTCAGTTAACACTTGCAAACAAGATCGTTGGCGTTTTAACAATTACCTGCTCTCAGACAAAACATTTATTGCAGAAACTACTTCCTTTATTAAGGAATTTTTTCTAATAAACCAACTTTCGGATACCTCAATTACTAATAATTGGGATGCCTTTAAAGCTTCATTTAGAGCCTTTACAATTGCTTACTCTGCAAGAAAAAAGAAACTACTCAATGCTGAGTATCATGATAGCCTTCAGAAAATAAAATTTTTGGAGTATAAGTATTTTTCGTCTAAATCCCCCTCTGCTTTGCAAGAACTGATTAAGGCCAAAGCTAATTTAAATAAAATTGCCACTGTGGACGCATGTAATATTCTGCTTAAGATAAAATCCAAATTCCACGGAGGCCAAAATAAGGCAGGGAAAATGTTAGCCAATTATTTAAAGATAAAAACAGAACGGAAAACTATTGGACCTATCCACTCAGAAACAACTAATAAACTCTTATCCTCTGATTCAGATATTATAAGTACCTTCCAATCCTATTATGAACTCTTGTATACTGATGATTCATCTCCCTCTGAACATGATTTCGATACTTTTTTCCAAGGTATCCCTAAACCCTCCTCTCTACCCGATATTTTTTCCCCTCTTGAAAAAGATATATCTCTCCAAGAAATTATTGATGCCCTCAAATCCCTAAAAAAGGCCAAAGCTCCGGGTCCAGACGGATTCTCAGTTGAATTACTTTCAACCTTTTCCACAATTTTTGCCCCAAAATTATTGGAACTTTTTAAATCATTTTTATCCAACTCCAAAGCAGATGGGTCTTTTTTAGAAGCCCTTATTGTTGTCATTCCCAAACCGGACAAAGACTCCTCTTTTTGTAAAAACTTTAGACCTATTTCTCTGATTAATTATGATTGTAAAATTTTTGCAAAAATTTTAGCATCTCGCTTAGACAAGCTTATCCCATCCCTTATTAAACCTGAACAAGTTGGCTTTATTAAAGGCCGCCTTGCCTCTGATAACGCTAGAATGTTTTCTAATATTCTTGCCCTTGGAAAGAAGTATTCGTCTCCTTTAGCTGCCCTTTCACTTGATGCTGAAAAGGCCTTTCGACCGCATCAACTGGCAATACATGTTCCATACTCTTAAGTGGTTTGGCTTTGGTCAAAGGTTTATTTCTCATATCAAATTATTATATACTGCCCCACGTGCATGTGTTTTTGTGAATGGCCTCTACTCCTCGTATTTTAGATTACAAAGAGGTACTCGCCAAGGCTGCCCCCTATCCCCATTACTTTTTCTCCTTTGATTAGAACCATTTCTGGAACGTATGAGGCATAATCCTGACATTACTGGTTTTCAATTTAAATCTCATGAAATTAAACTTTCTGCTTATGCAGATGATGTCCTTATTTATATGGCTAACCCATCCAAATCCCTTCCAAATTTTTTACAAGAGATCGATTTATTCTCAACGGTTTCTGGATACAAACTTAACTTTTCCAAAACTGAAGTCTTACCTATGAATGATTTATGTTATCGTTACATGTTTAATACAACTAAATTTAACTGGTGCCCCCAAAAGATTAAATATCTGGGAACATGGTTTTCCTCTACTATTCCTGAAACCTTATCCTATAATTTCTCTGCCCTAAAACTAAAACTCACTAAATTATTATCTTCCTGGTCCCCATTATTTTTATCTTGGTGGGGTAGACTAGACACAATTAAGATGATGATTGTTCCCCAAGTTCTTTTTATACTCTCAATGTTACCCTTCAAAATACCTAATTATTACTTTTCCCAAATCAACTCAATATGTACCAAATTTTTATGGAATAACAAACGTACTAGAATTGCTTTATCTAAACTAATACGTCCAAAGTCTGAAGGTGGTGTCCGATTTCCGAACTTTAAATTGTATCATACTGCATTTTTGATTCGTCAGTTCTATGCGTTGACCAAAGATTATCAAGACTCCTTAATGCCAACATGGATTACAGTTGAAAGATCATTGTTAAATGATTTTTCATTTCAAAATGTTGTATTTATGACTAATTGTACTTTCATTTCTAAGTTTCCTATCCTAAAATACTCCCACCATATAATTCACACCCTTTTTTTCCAAGATTTTGACCCCTACCAATCCTTTCTAGCCTCTTCTCTATGGTACAATATACACATCAAGTTTAGACACAAGTCCTTTTACTACAAACACGGGAAGGAAAAGGGCATCTTTTATGTACACCAATTGATTGCCAACAATTCGATTTTGCCTTTTTCTCAACTTCAAAGAAAATTCAACCTTCCAGATTCCTACCTTCAGCAATACAATACATTAACAACCAGTCTCAACACACATCTACAAAAACTCCAATCTAACCCTGTATCTACTTCCTTTTCTCCTACTACTCCCCTATTCCATGTCCCCCTTGACCCTACTCCTAGTGCCTCTTTTATTTATAAAACGCTCTCTTCATCTATAACCACACGGAGTAAATCGCCTATTGAATTACTTTGGGAACTAGATTTATCTCAAACGTTATCAGTTTATCAGTGGGATAAAGTGTGGCAGAAGATTTCTAAAACATCTAAAGCGGCCAACATTACACAGTCCCTATACTTTATCTACAACAGGGTCGTTGTTACTCCCCTCTTCTTACATAAAATTGACCATTCTAAATCTCCATCATGCTGGTCTTGTCTCTCTGCTGAAGGCTCTCTATTGCACCTACTCTTTTACTGCCCAAGGGTACAGGATTTTTGGAAAGCTATCTGGTCGAAGGGTCTACTAATCTTTTCTTGCAATGTACCATTTGCTATCCACAATATCTTTCTAGGTACCCTATCTAAAGACTTCCATTATATCCCCTCCAAAACTATACTACTTGACCTTTTTATCGCCATTGCTTTTAAAGTCATACTAATCTGCTGGAAAGATAACTCTAAATTATCCTTTTTGTTATGGTGGAACCTAATTTGTGACGAACACAGAATTTCCTCTGTCTCTCACTCATCAACTTACCTAAAAATTAAATCAGACCTTCTTTGGTTACCCTTTACTACTTTTCTTTCTTCACACTCATCACTCTTATAACACCCACTTTTCTTCCTCCCTCTCTTTCTCCCTCTCTTCTTCCTTTGTCTATTCTCATCCTTTCCTTTCTCTTACTTCATTCCTAAAACACACAAGCCCTACTATCTTTTCTCATGAGAACACACTTATCTACATTATTGATATATCTACTTTAATTCAGTACATATCTTTTTCTAATGAATATATTTAATTTATAATACCTACCAATGTTACTATCCCTTTTTGCTTATTCAAATGATTATTTCACTTGTTGATATGGCTGAGGATGTCTTTATCTAATTCTATTTTGTACTACTTGTGTTAATTTTGTGTTGATCTTCTCAATAAAAATTATTGAACAAAAAAAAGAAGACAAGCAAGATGTAAGATGAGAATAGGTAAAGATTTAAAGTGACGTAGGGAGCGACAGAGATAGGATTTATGTGCTGGCGCAAGGTAGCCTAAAATGTGCAAGCGAAGGGAGAGAAGAAAGCAACAGATATGGCACTGGAGTGCTCTCTCCCTTTCACACAATTTAGCACAACAACTTTTGGTTGCTGTGCTACACTAATTCTTTTTAGATTTGCCTCTTTGTTTCTCTTAAGCATGCTTATCTGTCAGATTAGGAAATGTGTTGTTTTAGGAGCACTCTTATTATGGTAGTATTTTCGACCGTCCCACTTACCTTAACAGGGGGCCCTTGGAAGGTGAGGTCCCATGGCAATTGTCAACTTTGCCTAGGCCTTAAAACGACTATGACCCCTTCTAAACCAGCTGGGTGGTGGAGGCCCTTGTGTCAGCTCTGTACTTAAACCCTTCCAGCCCCTGGATATCGCAGCCAAAAGCTGAATACACTAATTCTGCAAAACAAACTTGGGAAACACTTTAGATATAATGGCCAGTTTAAGATACTGTTGGCCTGCTATGTATTGTGCGGGAGAAACCATAACCCTTGATTCTTGGGTGAGCCACCAGAAAAGGGATGGCCTTAAAGGCATGGAGTGCACATGAATGCAAACACATATGCAAAAGATGCAACAAATGCCCACACCCACATAGACCACACATCCTCTCACATACACCACTGACACATACACCACAAACACCATCTAGACAGATGCTATAGGGTAAACCAGAAAAGTATGATGGGTATAGCACGTTTGACAACATAAGATTCTAAACAACTTTATCGATAAAGGATACTATTTTAGTTTAAGAACAGGTCTGTGTAAAGTGAAGCCAGTAGAGGACCCAAGTGAAAACCACAGCCTAGTAAAAGATTCAAAATGAAAGCTTGTAAACCAGAACTAAACACCTTAAAACTCTGTGTGATGCATACTCTTACGACGAGGATATCCTGGTAGCAGTCTTTGAGTTAGTAATGTAGAATCCAGGAATAAAGTATTTTTATTTGTTGCAAGAACTGTTGGTTACAGTTGGAGGGAGACCGAATATTCTTTACCCAGAGGAATGCAATATATATTGAATTCAATAGCTATTTTAAAAAAAGTTACTTCTGCAGCCCATGGTTTTACTGATTAGGGCAATTGCAGATTTCTTTATCCTAATATGCATGTAGGACTTCAAGTACCAGAATGCAATATAAATATTGGATGGGAACAGGTACCATTCCAGGGAGTCATGGCCCATTGTCTGTCAAATTAAGAATGTATATCCATGATTTTAAAAGGCTGATAGGGAATTTTGGGGATTTTTGAGACAATGTATTGTTTCAATAAGCCCAGCTCCTGTGAATCAGTGGAGACCAGAAGTCAACAAAACCCCTTATTCTGTCTCCTTCAGACAGCAAGTCTCTTCCTCTTAAGTAGGGCTGACCAAAGCTCAGTTTGAGCCTCACTCCCCACTCTTTAAAACAGTTGCAGCTTCTGCAGCTACTGCACATCCTATAGTGGCGTCAGGAGAGGGGTGGGCGTCTTTTCTCTGTCCATGTAAGCAACGTCAAAACATTGCACCATTATCACTCAGCAAGCCGCCTTCGTGGTCCTTACTATTTCCCCGTTCTTGTGAGTCACATGGAGGAGTGAACATGTGAAATCCTAACACGGCCTACTTAGTCATTCTTCAAGGGTGGATAAATGCACTGGCATCCAGTGGCGGCTGCCTCGGAACGGGGGTGTTGGGGCGGGGGGGGGGGGGTGAATGGATAAAAAAATAAATAATAATAAACTTGCCTTCGCGCCACCGCACGCCTCTCCTCCATCCTCTTCATTTGCTGCAGCGCCGTGATTAGTCTGAGCAGCATGTTTAGCCAATCGGGCAGTGCCTGGGAGCCTGGGCATGTTCTCCACAGGGCCGTGCAACATGGCCTGGTGGAGAACATGCTAAGTGCGCATGATGGTTCGGCCGGCCCAAGAGGGTCGGGCAAACCGTCATGCGCACTTAGAAGAGTGCAAACCACTCCTCACTCTGCTCTGGCATCACAGAGCCCAGCCCAGCCCTGACCTGGCTCTGAGTCCCGCATAGAAAAATGAAATGATAATAACGTCCTGTTATTATCATTTCATTTTTTTCACTGCTGAACTAGCAGTGGGGCAACACTCCTCCCCCTTAGCGGAGGAGCCACCACTGCTGGCATCAAAGTTGGCAATCTTACTTCTTTATATAGCGCTTAGACATAAACATCAGTACTAGCAAACAGTTTTTTAAAAATGTGTCTATTGCTCTTAAATATGAAGCCCTGGTAACAGATTTAATTTAATTCCTTCATTTTGGTTCAATTTAGAAGGACATGACTGTTTCGTTTTGCAGCACAAACACCCTCGTGCCTCAAAGTGCAGCAGGCCAACCTCTACGGACCCAAACCCACTTCCAGCCTAAACCAGACCAGTGCTTGTTTCTTCCCTCTCTTGGAGGTCTGGCTTCTAAGAAAAGATAGCGAATGAGCACCCCTTTGCAGTCTTTGGTCCAGATGTATTAAGAAACCGTTTTGGGATTCCCTAATTCCAAATCCTAGGGATTCACAATTAGGAAATCGCAAAACAGCATGTACCAAAGTGTGTTGAACACTTTCTGTGAATCCCAGTGGGTCACAAATGACCTACCTCATGCAATTTGCGACCCATTAGGAATCGCAAAAATCACAGCGATGGTGGCCTTCTGATGTCAGCAGACCACCATGTCTGTGATTGCTTTTAAATAAAGCAATATTTTTATTTTTTTGTAAAGCAGCTCATTTTCCTTAAAGGAAAATGGAATGCTTTATAAGTTGAAAAATGTAAAAGTGGATTTTTTATTTTTTAAGAGCAGGCATTGGTCTGTGGGACCACTGCCTGCTCTTAAAAAAGGTTTTCGGATACATTCACAGAGGGGAAGGGGTCCCTTAGGGACCCCTCTTCATTTGTGAATGGGTTACCACCAATTACAAACCGGCGGTAAATTGCTAATGTTTTGCAACAGCATTTGGGTCACAAAGCATTCGTACATACCACTGTTATTCAGTATTAGGAAGGGATGCTCTAAACATGCCCCTTCCTAATACCGAATCGCAAACCAATTTTGGATTTGGTAATAGGTTACCAGTTTGCAAAATGGGTTTTGTACATCTGAAAAGGCTTTTTTGCGAAATGTATTAATCTTCGAATATGTCTTCCTTTTAATTACATGTTACTGCAAGAATTGTATTTGGAGTTCTTTCAATAAGCTATTTTGAAAAATACTATAATCAGGGAATATCAAACACGAGCGTATAGGAACCTGACATTAGAAGGAATCCCACAGACTTAGAATGTGTTAACCGCTAATTGAATACATCAACAGAACCATGAGGAAAGAATGTTAATTAGAGGTGACAGATGTCCAAACTAAAGTAGAAAGTCTTCTGACAGAGAGTGCCAACACTATGTTATCTTAAGAATGATTGTTCACTTTCCACAATTAAAATGCAGTTAAATGATCCCGCCGTTCTATTTTTGACAAATATCCTGGGGTATAAACTAGGAAACTCTAGACAGTGTGTGCTGTACAGTTTTGTGCAGTATTCCATGTGGAATCCAGCTTCATGCTTTAAAGAAAAAAAACATTCTTGCTCAATAGTTCTTGTTTTATAATGGAATCATTTAAGTTGGTTAATTAATATATCCACTTCCTAGATTATTAAAAAAAATTCATAGAGATGAAGACTTCCTTGAGAATCTAAATTTAGCACTTCGTAGAGGACATATATCATTACAAAAGAGAAAAAAAAGTGCAACACAAATCAAGATTTGTGTCAGAACCTAGAATATTTGATGATTAACTGTTGATTTGTTGTATAATTGAGTACTTGAAGTGAAAATTTGTTACTCTTGTTGTCTCGGTGCAAATTTTACATTTTTTAAATTATATATTTATTATTTATTTATCCTTAAGATGTTTTATGAGTGCTACTCATTTGTTTTCAGTTAATTCAAGAATGCTGGACAAAGGTGTGGGAAGTAAAACAGTAAGTCAGGGAGTTAGTAAGGCCCGGTGGTTAAACATGTCAGAAATTCGTCAGATATATCTCGGTGGTGTGCCGAGGTAATTGAAGGCGAGCTTGAAAATGTTATATTTTAAATGGGTTTAGATCTCAGCTTCAGTTTTAGGCATTCCCCATTCACAGGCAATGTACATGATGTTAAAATGGATTCTGTCATTGGCAGTGAGCCAAAGAAGTGTTCTAATGGTGGGTTTGATATGGTCTCGCTTGCAAAGGTTAAGGCAAAGTCTTGCTGCCTGGTTCAGCAGTCTTTCAAGCCTGGAAAGGAGTTGTTTTTGGGTGGCTAAACCAGATGATGTTACATTAAGTTAGTGGTCCATCATAAGGGCTCTCATCACCTTGACTCTGGGGTTGGTGTGAAGATGTGGAAGGAATTTAAGAAGAAGAGAAAATTGCATATTTAATCTCTTCGCCACTGTGTTTTCTAAGAGAGTGAAAGAGAGGTCAACATCGTAGAGAATCCCCAGGGTTCCTTACTTTTTTCCAGGTGAGCAGAAGAGATTCTAGATTTGAGGGCCAGTTGAATGTAAGAGATTAGAAATCATTGCCTCTGACTAATAGGTAATTGGTCACATATACTTAGATGACATTCATTCGGAAGTAGCTGTCCCTCATCCAGCAGACATGCAGACCAGAACTATGACCCTTCAGGATTGACTGAATTCATATTGATGATTCTTGTGATGCTAACAGTTCGAACTAACATTTTGGTTGTGACTGAAGAGAAATTGATTGAAGCCATTGCATCATGGTTGCAGAGATGACTGCACACTCAGCTTTTCAAGTAGGATTGTGTGATCTATAGTGTCTCAGACAGCAGAAAGATCGAGAAGTATAAACGCAATTTTGTTTTCCTCATCCAAGATGAGGAAGAGCTCTTCTCTCATATTAGTCAATGTGATTTCTGTACCCCTTGAGCAATCAAAGCCTGACAGTTGTTAATAGAGGAGGTATTCCAGTCTAACCTAGTCTTGAAGTTGTCTGGTCACAACCATCTCCAAGATTTTGCAGAAGAATGGGAGATGGGGGAAGGTTTGTGGTTGGCCAGGATTTTGGATCAACAGATAATTTCTTCTTGAGGGGGTGATTATGGCATATGTGGGGCCAAGAACTTTGCCAGTGAGGAGGGAAGATTTCATCAGGTTAGTTGTGTTTAGAACTAACTTAAAGAAAGAAGTGTTTGAGACGTGCAGCAGAGCACCAGTCTAAAATAAATATGGATGCATTTATTTTGGCAGCTTGTTTGGGACCTCACCTGTTTTCATAAGTGTGAAGACATTCAAGAAGATTGTAGCTTATAAGGTGAGATAAGAATGCATGAGGGCACTTTGGGGAGTAGATTGAGTATGTTGGTGATATTTACCTTGAACAACTGAAGGAGTTTGTCAGAATGTTCCTGTGATGAACAGTGGTAATTTTTTAGGTCGAGCCTAGCGGCAGCGCGCATGCACTACTCGCTCTGCGAGACTGCTGTAGTAGAGTATGGGAGAGAAGCTGCGCCCACTCTCCTCCCATATTTTTCATTGGCTTGTGTCGTCTTTCGTAAATGCTGCCTTCGGATTCGTTAATAGGCTTGTTAGTCCCTCCTTAGTTTTGTCTTCATTTGTACCCTCCCATGGCGACTGGCCCTTTTACTTCGGTTTTTACACAGGACCTGTTATTTAGTCTGTAAGCACTATTTACTTTATTGAGTTTCTCTTACTGCAGGCCGGACATGCGCTGCTTCAGCAGAAACCGCTTGTGTTTTTTTGAGCAGCACGGCCGACCCCGTAACACGGGCGCCTGCTTTTAATCCCTTTAACCCAGCATTATCTTGTGTCTGTTTCAACCCCCCCCCAAGTAAAATGGATTTAGAAATGATTAGCGAATTAAGTTATGTGAATTCCAGGTAGCACATAATCCTGTGCTAATGGGCTGAAGCTGACAACAGCACATCTGTGTTACATGTCATCTGTACTAAAGCCACCTAACGGGTTGTTTTGAAAAGCCTGTTTTATTAACAAAAACACCACCACCGATACCACCTCCAACACCACCACCACCGCCAATACCACTGCCAATACCACCACCACCGCCAATACCACCACCACCACCACCAATACCACCACCACCACCAATACCACCACCACCAATACCACCACCAATACCACCACCACCAATACCACCACCAATACCACCACCACCACCAATACCACCACCACCAATACCACCACCAATACCACCACCACCACAAATACCACCACCACCAATACCATTACTACCAATACCACCACCACCAATACCACCTCCACCACCAATGCCAATGCCAATACCATCACCAATACCACCACCAATACCACCACCACCACCAATACCACCACCACCAATACCACCACCAATACCACCACCACCACAAATACCACCACCACCAATACCATTACTACCAATACCACCACCACCAATACCAATACCACCACCAATACCACCACTAATGCCACCACCACCAATGCCACCACCACCAATACCACCAACAACACCAATGCCACCACCACCACCAATACCACCACCACCACCAATACCACCACCACCAATATCACCACCACCAATACCACCACAACCACCAATACCACCACCACCACTGCCACCACCAATACCACCACCACCAATACCACCACCACCAATACCACTACCACCACCAATACAACCACTGATACCACCACCACCAATACCACCACCAATACCATCACCACCACCAATACCACCAACAATACCACCACCACCACCAATACCACCACCTCCACCACCACCAATACCACCACCAATACCACCACCACCAATACCACCACCAATACCACCACAACCAATACCAACACCACCACCAATACAACCAATTCCACCACCACCACCAATACCACCAATACCAACAACACCAATACCATCACCACCAATACC
Organism: Calotriton arnoldi; assembly: GCA_963921515.1. Taxonomy (NCBI): domain Eukaryota; kingdom Metazoa; phylum Chordata; class Amphibia; order Caudata; family Salamandridae; genus Calotriton; species Calotriton arnoldi. The sequence goes on along the minus strand of CAWUFW010008380.1, from coordinate 501,533 downwards.
ACCACCAATGCCATCACCCCCATTACAACCACCACCACCAATACCACCACCACCAATCCAATACCACCACCACCACCATTACCAATACCACCACCAATACCACCAATACCACCAGCAATACCACCACCAGTACCACCACCACCAATACCACGACCACCACCAATACTACCACCAATACCACCATCACCAATATCACCACCACCAATACCATCACCACCAATACCACCACCACCACCACTACCACCACCAATACCACCACCACCAATACCACCACCATCAATACCACCACCTCCACCAATACCACCACCACCACCAATACCACCACCAATGCAAACCACCACCCCCAATACCACCACCCCCAATACCACCACCAATACCACCACTACCACCAATACCACCACTACTAATACCACCTCCGCCACCAATACCACCACCACCAGTACCAATACCAATACCACCAATACCAATACCACCACCAATACCACCACCAATAGCACCACCACCACCAATACCACCACCAATACCACCACCACCTATACCACCACCACCACCAATACCACCACCACCACCAATACCACTAATACCACACCCAATACCACCACCACCAATACCAATACCACCACCAATACCCCCACCACCAATACCAGTACCACCACCACCAATACCACCAATACCAATACCGCCACCACCAATACCATCTCCACCAATACCAGTACCACCACCAATACCAGTACCACCACCACAAATACCAATACCACCACCAATACCAATACCTCCACCACCAATACCACCACCACCAATAACAATGCCGCCACCACCAATACCACCACCTCCACAAATAATACCACCACCAATACCACCAATGCCACCACCACCAATACCAGCACCACCAATACCACCATGACCAATACTGCCAATACCAATACAACCCCCACCAGTACCACCAATACCACCAGCACCAATACCAATACCACCACCACCAATACCAATACCACCACCTCAGTGCCTCTTGCTCACTAGTAATAGCAGGAGCACTGTATGAGGCTGGATCTGGAGCCGAGACCATCCCTCCCTCCCTCCCTCCATGCCTGCCATAAAGCACTGCCCTCCCTGCACCAGGAGGTGAAGCCAGGGCCCTACTACAGCTGGAGTGTTTTTTATTAGGCCAAAGATAGCAATGACATTATGCAATGCCACACTGCACACTCAAATCATGGAGAGGGCAGGAAATAGCTCCCCCCGCTCTTCCTCCTGAGCCGCGACAGTGTAATCACAGAGCGAAAGTTGTTGGAGCACTTTGTTAGTGTTTTAGCTTGGATCATATGTAACTCTCACTTCACACTTTGGGGCCGATTCCGATCTCGGTCGGAGGCGCACCCAATACCATTCGGTCGGGAAAAAAGCCATGCGAAAGCCAGTTTCCCGACCGATCCGTACAGCACACCGAACGAGCAAGTACGATGCGCACAACAGCAAAAATTCCGGCCGAGCCGTACTCACCCAAACCAGGTCCTGTTCTCCGACCGAGGCGAATCCGGAAACGCCGAATCGAGTCGCACGGAAGGGAAAATGCAGCCCCGTCCGGCCGGACAAGTACGATGCGCTTCCCGTACGCGCCGAACCCGTCGCTACGCACGGCACGTCAAAGCATCCGGGAGAGGCGCACATAAGCTCCGAATCGCGCCACAACACGATCCACGGCTACGAGACGAACACGGCACCGACGAGGACGACGCGAAGCGACGAGGACGAAGCGAAGCGACGAGGACGACGCGAAGCAACGAGAAGGACGAACGACACGAACCAACCATGAATCCCTTCGTCCTGATCATACCAATATTCTACATCTACTACCGGAACAGGCACGGACGCGTACGGCGCAGAAGGTAAGTCAGACACCAACCACAAAACACATACAACACGTACACGACACATCACACACATACACTGGGAATCTGAATATACTTACACCAGCAACAGCAGCACCATAGGGGCGGGATGCCCATCACCAATGCCACATATGCACACAGGGGCCTGAATGCGCGCCACCACCCCAACCCAGGGGGGCTGGATGCCTACCACTACTACCACCCTTAGCCAGGGGGCAGGATGCCTACCACTACTACCACCCTTAGCCAGGGGGCAGGATGCCTACCACTACTACCACCCTTAGCCAGGGGGCAGGATGCCCACCACTACTACCACCCTCACCCAGGGGGGCAGGATGCCTACCACTACTACCACCCTTAGCCAGGGGGCAGGATGCCTACCACTACTACCACCCTTAGCCAGGGGGCAGGATGCCTACCACTACTACCACCCTTAGCCAGGGGGCAGGATGCCCACCAATACTACCACCCTTAGCCAGGGGGCAGGATGCCCACCACTACTACCACCCTCACCCACGGGGGGCAGGATGCCTACCACTACTACCACCCTTAGCCAGGGGGCAGGATGCCCACCACTACTACCACCCTTAGCCAGGGGGCAGGATGCCCACCACTACTACCACCCTCACCCAGGGGGGCAGGATGCCTACCACTACTACCACCCTCACCCAGGGGGGCAGGATGCCTACCACTACTACCACCCTTAGCCAGGGGGCAGGATGCCTACCACTACTACCACCCTTAGCCAGGGGGGCAGGATGCCCACCACTACTACCACCCACACCCAGGGGGGCAGGATGCCTACCACTACTACCACCCTTAGCCAGGGGGCAGGATGCCTACCACTACTACCACCCTTAGCCAGGGGGCAGGATGCCTACCACTACTACCACCCTTAGCCAGGGGGCAGGATGCCCACCACTACTACCACCCTTAGCCAGGGGGCAGGATGCCCACCACTACTACCACCCTCACCCACGGGGGCAGGATGCCTACCACTACTACCACCCTTAGCCAGGGGGCAGGATGCCCACCACTACTACCACCCTTAGCCAGGGGGCAGGATGCCCACCACTACTACCACCCACACCCAGGGGGGGCAGGATGCCTACCACTACTACCACCCTTAGCCAGGGGGGGCAGGATGCCTACCACTACTACCACCCTTAGCCAGGGGGCAGGATGCCTACCACTACTACCACCCTTAGCCAGGGGGCAGGATGCCCACCACTACTACCACCCTTAGCCAGGGGGCAGGATGCCCACCACTACTACCACCCTCACCCACGGGGGCAGGATGCCTACCACTACTACCACCCTTAGCCAGGGGGGCTGGATGCCTACCACTACTACCACCCTTAGCCAGGGGGCAGGATGCCCACCACTACTACCACCCTTAGCCAGGGGGCAGGATGCCCACCACTACTACCACCCTCACCCACGGGGGCAGGATGCCTACCACTACTACCACCCTTAGCCAGGGGGGCTGGATGCCTACCACTACTACCACCCTCACCCAGGGGGGCTGGATGCCCACCACTACTACCACCCTCACCCAGGGGGGCTGGATGCCTACCACTACTACCACCCTCACCCAGGGGGGCTGGATGCCTACCACTACTACCACCCTTAGCCAGGGGGGCTGGATGCCTACTACCACCCTCACCCAGGGGGGGCTGGATGCCTACCACTACTACCACCCCCACTCATAGGATGGACAATGCATGACACAACAAGCACACCACAACCTAGGGAATGCAAGATTAAGACATCCCCCACCACCATGACAAGCGTGTGAGCAGGCTGTGTCAAATGCCTACAACACCGAACATGACTTTGAACATACAATGTGACCCCCTAGCACATGTGCCACACATATATGTGTGTGGCACCCACAATGCAAGCAGCCCATGACCATTGTGGCAATGGGGCCTAAACCCCCATCATCACAGTGACCAAAAGGTAAGTGTGGGGTCCATAGCTGAAGCACATTTTGACCATTGTGGCAATGGGGTCTAAACCCCCATCATCACAGTGACCAAAAGGCAAGTGTGGGGTCCATAGCTGAAGCACATTTTGACCATTGTGGCAATGGGGTCTAAACCCCCATCATCACAGTGACCAAAAGGCAAGTGTGGGGTCCATAGCTGAAGCACATTTTGACCATTGTGGCAATGGGGTCTAAACCCCCATCATCACAGTGACCAAAAAGGCAAGTGTGGGGTCCATAGCTGAAGCACATTTTGACCATTGTGGCAATGGGGTCTAAACCCCCATCATCACAGTGACCAAAAGGCAAGTGTGGGGTCCATAGCTGAAGCACATTTTGACCATTGTGGCAATGGGGTCTACACCCTCATCATCACAGTGACCAAAAGGTAATTGTTGACAAAGAAAGAGCTGCAACTGCCAAACTGCATGGATCATTCCTGGTCACAGAACCAAAAACTCATCTGTGGCAAAGTAGTGTATGTGTCCCGTTGCAACATAAATTGGGGGAGCCAAATACTGCAGTGCAAATGAAACATTCCTTTGGCCATGTGCAGACAAACAACACCCATGGGGGCTGAGACCGTCAACAGTCATCAATGACACAATGACAGAAGTGACCATCAGAATGCAGAACCACATATTTGCACCAATGGGCACACAAATGCAGATACCCTGTGGAGACAGCAGATGTGAGGTGAACAGATACCATACCATGGCAGCAATGGGACACACAAACCATGATCACTGTGCTGACCGATGACCTAGGAGTCCCAGGGACAGCAGGGGAAACACACCAAACAACATACAGCCAATGGCACACCCAAGATATGCCAATGCAGTGGTGCAGATGCACAAACACAAACAGGCAGACCAACACTGTCATCATACACAGCAGGTGAGGGGTGGGGGTGCCAGTGTCCCCAGGCAACAACACAACACATGAGGAGAGCTGAATACCAATCATACAGATGTGCATACACTGCCACACTAAGGTAACTCATGGATCCAAATCCCCTATGTGGGCAAGCAGGCATTGACAGGTGAGAGGGAGCACAAAACACACATGTCACACAGGCACGTAGGAACAACAACTGACACAGCAAGTCACAGACACACCACAGCACCACCCCCAGGGCCCCCACAATGTGGTGACCCTGGGCTGAATAAAAATACCACTGTGATGACAGAGCTAAATGTCGTTCACACTGTGAACCACAGTCAGGTGTCCTGAGCAACAAACTACCATCACACCTACACAAGCACAAATCAATCAGCATGGCCAGTAAGCCAAGGCCAACATGGAGGCAGGGGACTAGCCGGGCAACAACTCTCATCTGCACACACTCAAGACCACACCCCTCGACCTCCAACAATGTGCAGCAGTGAAGTACACATGCACTGGTGACATTGCACATGCACCCATGACTATTCCAGGGTGGTGGGTGGGAACCAAGGTGTAGAAACACATCACACATGGACACTCAACAAGACTCCTGAATGTCTGACACACTGCACACTACGCTGTACATGGACATGACGGCAATACCACACCGACCAATGGGATCCCAGCCACAGTCACACACCAATGAAGAAGCCAAGGTCACCCACAAAGAACACACATAGACAACAACCAACATTGCAGCCCGGACCCTAAGGAGTGCCAGCAGTCACACACACAACGTGTCACAATCACTGAAAGATAACACAAACTGGAAATCACATGACAGGGGCAAACAACAAGTGCCAAAGGGAAACCTGACTGTGACCCATCTGCGTCTGCACACAAACTCTGCCCTGACAGCAAACACACCTATGGGTGACACCCTGATGACCAGTAATGTGCCATGCACCCACATCACAGAGAACACAGGGAGAAGACTTTGGGGGAACATAGCTCAAGTCAGCAAGCATCACAAACAGGTACAACACTAGGGATCACAGCATGCGCAGATGAATGGAAGTGAACACACAGACATGCACATACAACACACACCTCGGGCGCAGGCAATGTCACACGTGTACACACTGCCATGAGGGGACTCCACTCCTGTGTGAGGAAAGCTGTGCCATATGTTGCCTCAGTAGGGCCCCATCATGTCAGCTGAGCACTTGGTCACACAATCAACAATTAGCACCAAATGAGGGCTCCCATCACATCAGCCTTGTCATGGATGTGCCAACGGAATCATCAGCACAGATCCAACACACTTGTATAGCAATGTTGCACTGACTACACGGAGGAGTCCCTCCCCATTGATGCCCAAACCTGCATGTCCACTGGAGATGGCAACACGGTCAGGGAAGTAGACAAATGCAACGATGGCAGGCACAACAGATGTGCAGGGGTGGAAGCCACAGATATGAAATTGCCAATGTAAGTAGGAAACCCATTGCCAAATACTGAACACATGACACCCTCAGATGCTGCTATGGATGACATGGATACACCACATGATAGGACACATTCCCCCTGGACCACATGGGTTCCTGCACAGTAACACTTCATAATCATGAGACCAGATATCACCATCACTGCAGCAAGGGCATGGTTAGCTGCACCAACAACATGTACATCTGAAGCATGAGCACTAGAGAAAAGAAAGTTGCTTTATTCAGCATATGTGTTGTTTGATAACGACGTCCAGAAGAAATTAGAGCAAAGGCCAATGGCCAGTCCATTGTCAAAGTTCAAACAGGGTGACACTGGCAGATGTCACCCTACGCATGCCTGCACAATACCAGGGACAATCCACTAGGAGGGGCAACCGGGGGGCAGGCCAGGCACCGCAGGGACAGGATCAGGGCTCACCAGGGGGAGTCAGGGAAGGGGTGGTGGGTGCTGGAGAGCCACTGACAACTGCAGTGGAGGTGTCTGACATGGTGTGTGCCGGCACAACTGGGGGGCATGACTCAGATGTCGTGGGTGCCGGCACAACTGCAGTGGACCCTGCAGATGGGGTGGACAGGTCCGCCACTGCAGTGCCCAAGTCAGACAGGGCGGTAGTGGACTCCACTGCAGTGCCTACCTCCAGGGGAGGAGAATGGGGAACAGGCAAGGTGGGTTGGACAGAGGGGGAGGACACCCTCACCACATCAGTGGCACAGACAAGCGCAGCGGGGGGTGTGGTGCTGGGAGAGCAAGTGGCAGGGGGAGAAGGCCGGAGCATCTTGGGGATGGTATATCTGTGGGTGGGGGAACCTGGGGCAGGGTGTGGTGGGGGCACCTGTGCAGTGGGGGCCTGAGGGATGGAGGACGGAGACCTTGTGCCTGAGCTGCAGGGCGGTGGCGGGGTCTTGCTCTTACCACTCCGGGGGGACTTGCGGGTGGGGGCCTCAGTCCGTCTGCGCCTGGGGGAGGGTGTCTGGGGGCGAGGGGCACTCTGCTCCGTGTGGGTGGGCTTCCTCTTCCCCCGGGATGCTGGGGCAGCTTCATCGGTGGGGAAGAGGCCGAGGTCACAGAGGAAGAGCTGCTGTGACTTTGGGGTTGCAGGTGAGGCAAGGGAGGGTGCTTTGGAGGGAGAGGGAACTGAGGACTGCGCAGTGCATGTGGATGCGTGTGTGTGTTCCAGGGCCCCATCCCCTGTGAGTCTGGCTTCAGTCCCCTGAATGTGCGTGCATGTGCGTTTTGTCATTGGCGTGTGTGTCAGTGTGCTGGATGTGTGTGTGCTGGTGTGTGCCTGTGCCGGTGTGTGTGTGCCTGGGATGGGTAAGGTGCTGGGGAGTGTGGATGGAGCAGAGGCAGGAGGGGTGAGGGACCGTTTGAGGAGGGACACTGCTGCCGTCAGGGAGGAGTCCATGGACCTATTGCCCCTCTGCAGGTCAGACATGCCCGATGAGATGCCCTCCATGAACGACACCAGCTGACTCAACAGCGCGGTGTGCACATGGAGGACACTCAGCATGGCTGTCTGCCCTACATGGAGCTGGCGAAGGAGGTACACAGACTCCTCACTCAGGGCAGCAGGGGACACAGGGGCAGGGGGTGCGGTGCCTGGCCCAAAGGAGACACGCTCCCGGACATGGGAGCCTCCACGGACCTGGGGAATGGGAGCCGATGGGAGGGCGGTGGTGGTGCTGGTGGTGGCGGGGACAGCAACACTAGCTGGGGTGTGGTGGCTGCTGACACCCGCCTCCACAAGGGAGTCATCCTCCGAGTTGCTCTGGTCCTCAGCTGAGGTGGATGCTGCTGAGGACTCCTCGGTGTGGCTCCCCTCGCCCTCCGTGCCACTGGGTCCCTCCGACCACTCCTCGGCTGCTGACCCAGTCTGGCTCTCCGGCTCCTCCTGGTCCGTGGAGCTGTCCCCTTCCGTGGCCGTGGATGTATCTGCAAACAATGGGGAAACAGACAGACATCAGTCACCTGCACATAACGCACACACCACTGTGAGCACAGCACATCACAGAGCAAGCCCTGGCATCATTAGTTGTACATTGCTAAAAGTGCACTAATTGAACAGGAGAAGTCAATTGTCAGTCTGATGCCAAGCATGGCACTCACATCCCACATGGCCTTGCACCCATCTGTCTGGTGTCTGTTGGATTGCAACACCCCAGTGTTGACACATGCACCAAGTACACAGTAGTTGGACAGTGCAGAGGACACGGTGTGGACACATCACAGCTCTTGCCACTGAGTCAGTACAGGTTTCCGGATGTAAGGGATGCCCAGAGTCAAATAGGAAATGCATGTGATGCATACCAGCGACAGACACCATGATGCACCCATGTCCTGATAGCCAGCGCCACTATGGTGTGCATGTAGCACATGTCACTCCCCTGCAGGCTCACCAATCAGTAGACACATGCCATGGCGGAGGCATGACTGCAAAGTCATACATCACTGGCTCAGTGATGTATGACTTTGCAGCCAGACAACAACACTCTGCACTGTGTCACAATAGTAGGTCATGGGGAATGCAAGTCCTGGAGCTGCACAAGTGCACATGTACATCCCCCCACAACACATCCTCTTAACCCTCATCTGTCCAGGTCATACCTATTGGACATATGGGAGACCTGTGACACTACCCTCTGAACCTGAGCCCCTCACACTCTGCTGTGCATGGGGAACAGCTGCCTGAACTTCACATTTACATGCCCCAGTCTGCATGGGCGGCTAATCAGACACCTATGTGTCACACAAGTATCGTCTCCTATGGTCACAACTCCAGTGGCATGCTGAGCCCCTACCAAGAAACTCCACAGCAGTCCTGGCGACTAATCCACAGCACACTGACACAGAGGCAGACACCTGAGGGGTCAAATCACTGTGCACAATGTGTCCGCTGATACACGGGAGTGGGAGTACAGAGTGTATTGTATGGCCTGGAGTAGGCATGACTGTCCAGCCCCACATGAATGAGGGATGAGCCCTGGACTGTAGGCAGCTGGCTAAGTATGTGTGACACACGTCATATACATACTCCTGGGGCCCAAACATTGTTCCCACCCGCAGCATGGGTGTGTGCCAGGTACCCCAGCCACATGTGGTGGATCAGCTCAGCAATTGGACCACAGATCAAAGTAACACGCTGAATACATGTCAGAATACAGGCATTGTGTAAGCAATGGACCCACCCATGATGCCCACCACAGAGTCAGGGAAACAGATGCTGTCTCCCACCTTGAGTCAAGCAAACTGCAAGGACACAGTCCTAAGTGACAGAATTCCCTGCATGTAAGGGCCACACCTGGGTATCAGATGAGGAGTGGGCAGTGCACAATAGAGGGACATGGCTCCTGGACAACATGACTGCTGTACTGTGGCAGTTTAACCAGGCCCGAGGAGGGCACATAGCATGTTAGACAGAGTACACAGTGCAGTCTTTGACTCACCCCCTCCTTGCTGCTCTCTGGCCTTCAGCTGCCCATCCAGGTCTGGAAAGACCACCGCCAAGATCCTGAGCATGTGGGGGTCAGGGTCCGTGTTCCGCCCCTCCTGCGAGGAGGCGACAGCTTCAGCTGGACCCGTGCAATCCTCCGGGTCCAGCCCCGAAGGTCCTGCCACCTCTTTTGGCAGTTGCGGATCCGGCGCTTGTAGACCCCCACGGACCGGACAGCCCGGACGATGTCCTTCCATATCTCATGCTTCCGATGGGCAGAAGCCTGTCAGGATGACAAAGTGATAAGGCCATTACTACACATGCAACATATCCGTGCATGACACAGTTGCATATACATGTCGCAATCACAGGGGCACATGGTGTACCCAGGCAGTGCACGGCTGCCCATGGACAGTTTTCCAGAAGTCACTACATGGTATCATTGCATGGGGAGTAAAACCCTGTTCAGAAGCACTGTCACTGCACCATACCTGTCCAGTGCAAGTCACTACACACTATGGGGGGTGACAACTACTCAGTGAGCCTGCTAGCCAGTGGTGTGCTGACTCTCAGCCTTGCTAGTCAGACAAAATGCACATTCAGAAAGGCAGTGCACAGAACACTCACCTGCTCCCCTGGTGTCCCATACAGCTTGCTGTACTGTGGAAGTAGGCTGTCCAGCAGGGCCTGGTTCTCCTCAAGGCTGAAGGCTGGGGCTCTCTCCACAGTACGTGCCATTGCAGGGTCCAGAGGGGCAGAGACAGCAGCAGTGCAGTGGCAGATGTCGTCCTGGAGCATGTAGTGCAGGCAAGTGGGCTCTCAGGGGAACAGGCAGCAATATATATGTGCTGGAGAGGCAGATACTGTCCCTTGTGTCCAAAGTGATAGGTCCAAGTCGTTTGCATCTTCTGAATCTGGCCAATCCATGGAATAGCAGCACCAAAACACGCCCACAGCATCCTTCAAAACTTCAACTTCATGACATACATGATTTTGCAACATTGTTGTGGGTGACCAACTGATTTTCCAGCAACCGACTCGTTCGAAATTCGAAAACGCGTCCGTTGCCAGGCAAGCCCATTGTCAATGGGTGCGCACCGATCGGTCCATTGAGGTACAACGCGCACAGGGGTACAACGCGTACCCGCACACATTGAAAGCAATGGGCCGGCCGGAGGCACCGATCGGTCCATTGCAGTTCAACGCGCACAGGGGTACAACGCGTACCCGCACACATTGAAAGCAATGGGCCGGCCGGAGGCACCGATCGGTCCATTGCAGTTCAACGCGCACAGGGGTACAACGCGTACCCGCACACATTGAAAGCAATGGGCCGGCCGGAGGCACCGATCGGTCCATTGCAGTTTAACGCGCACAGGGGTACAACGCGTACCCGCACACATTGAAAGCAATGGGCCGGCCGGAGGCACCGATCGGTCCATTGCAGTTCAACGCGCACAGGGGTACAATGCGTACCCGCACACATTGAAAGCAATGGGCCGGCCGGAGGCACCGATCGGTCCATTGCAGTTCAACGCGCACAGGGGTACAACGCGTACCCGAACACATTGAAAGCAATGGGCCGGCCGGAGGCACCGATCGGTCCATTGCAGTTCAACGCGCACAGGGGTACAACGCGTACCCGCACACATTGAAAGCAATGGGCCGGCCGGAGGCACCGATCGGTCCATTGCAGTTCAACGCGCACAGGGGTACAACGCGTACCCGCACACATTGAAAGCAATGGGCCGGCCGGAGGCACCGATCGGTCCATTGCAGTTCAACGCGCACAGGGGTACAACGCGTACCCGAACACATTGAAAGCAATGGGCCGGCCGGAGGCACCGATCGGTCCATTGCAGTTCAACGCGCACAGGGGTACAACGCGTACCCGCACACATTGAAAGCAATGGGCCGGCCGGAGGCACCGATCGGTCCATTGCAGTTCAACGCGCACAGGGGTACAACGCGTACCCACACACATTGAAAGCAATGGGCCGGCCGGAGGCACCGATCGGTCCATTGCTGTTCAACGCATCACTGTATATGTGACTGGCATAGGTCAGCATGCCTGTCTCAGATGGACATATGCCAGCCACAGATAGCTCCCAGGGAGTGAGGGGCACACCTACATCACGACAGCCTGTCCAAACCTTATCATAAGGTATGTAAGGCTGCATTTCCTATTGTGTGTATGTTGGTGTACATGTTGTCCTGTGGGTGTCACCTGTGGGCAGCCACCCCCAGGCTGTGCACGTGTTCATGGGGACAGGATCCTGGGTGTTACGTGTACGTGACCACTGTGATGTGCAACTGTTCATATCTGTGCATGTGTCATGGTCACATTTCACAGTGGTGTTTGTGTATGTCATGTCACATACCCCGTGAGTCCCATGTGGGACGGTATGTTTGAGCCAGGGTGTCCCAGTGGCACAATAGTGATGGCCCTCCACAGTCTTTGTGCATGTAGTGTTTACAATGTCTCTGATTTCATGTGCACAATGGGAGACAGTCTCCACATCCACGTTGTGTGTGCATGGACTCTGATGTTGTGCGTGTGTGTCACAGACGTCCATGGCTCTCCTGCCATGGCAAGTGTGGCCACTACCTGTGGGGGTCATGTTTGTTTTGCTGTGGTGTACACATGATACTCCAGGTGATGCCAGTGTCCATGTGGCATTACAGGGTCCCTGGGAATGTGCCTGTCGTTGAGCTGTGGTGCCTGGGGCACATCTGTCCTCACATGTCACTGGGGGTGACTGTGACACAGCATCATGATATCCAATGGGCCAACCTGGGATAAATTGATGCCACCTGTAGGACCGTGTTGACAGATGTTGGCCATGTATGTACCATACATGTCGTTCCGGTACTGCACACTTCATGTAGTTGTGCCTCATGATGATGTATGTTGGGATCTTGAGTGTGTTCAATGCCGCATATGTGGGGTGACTGACGATCTTGCTTACTTCTCCTCTGCACTGCAGGGCTCCTGCTGTCCATCGGCCATTCCCAGACCTGGCAACGATGGTGGAACGGGACAGCATCCGACGGTACCGCTTCACCAGGCAGCTGATTGAGGATTTGGCAGTGCAGTTGTCCCCACATTTGCAGCCTGGCCGGCCGTATCCTACAGCGCTGACCCCCAAGGTGAAGGTGATGGCAGCCCTACACTTCTTTGCCACCGGTACCTTCCAACATACTGTGGCGTCTGCTGGTGGGATGTCACAGACCATGTTCAGCCGTGTGCTCCGCGATGTTTTGGCGGCAATGTTGCTCTTCCTGAACCGGTACATCTATTTCCCTAGACTGCGACGACTCACTGACGTGAAGAGTGACTTTTATGCCCTGGGGAGGATGCCGCATGTCATTGGCTCCATTGATGGGACACATGTGGCTTTGGTACCACCACAGGCCCAGGAGCAGGCCTACAGGAACCGCAAGCACTACCACTCGGTCAATGCACTGGTGGTGTGTCTTGCAGACATGACCATCACACACGTGTGTGCCCGTTTCCCTGGTTCAGCACACGATGCCTTTGTGATGAGGAGTAGTCGCATCCCCAGGTTGATGGCACAGATGCAGAACCAGCGTGCCTGGCTTGTCGGTGTGTACTGACTTTGTGCCATTGTGTGTGATCTGATCTGTAGTATTCCGCCCACTTTTCCAAGTCAGCTGATGTGCACTTGTCTGTCCGTAGGTGACTCGGGATACCCCAACATGCCGTGGTTGCTGACACCCCTCAGGAACCCTGTGACACCTGCCCAGATGCGCTACAATGAGGCACATGGTCGGACCAGGAGAGTGATTGAGCGGACCTTTGGTCTCCTGAAGAGCCGCTTCCGCTGCCTGGACAAGACCGGAGGGTCCCTCCCATATGCCCCTGCGAAAGTGTGCAAGATTATCATCGTCTGCTGCATGCTCCACAACCTGGCAGTGCGGAAGGAGTTGCCTCTCATCCAGGATGACGATGACCAACATCCGCCACCTGTGGAGGATCCTGGCCTGGACCACGATACCAGTGACGATGATGATGATGATGATGGTGATGGTGATGTCCGCACACAGCTCATCACCAATAGTACTGGGCATAATACTTTGCTACGCTCACGAAGCATGCAAAGTTTGTGCTACTACGCACTACGCAAATTGCACGTAGCAGAGTGAATAACTGTACTAATAAACGTAGCATAGCAGGAGTATAATAAACTCCTTCAAATGCTTTGATAAAGCAATTTTTTATGCTAAAAAGCATATAACCAATTCACAAAAATGAATGTTGACAATAAAATATCAAGCAATGAGAGAGGTGATGATTTTGGAGTCCCCCTAACCTAGGGGAGGACCAAGCAGATGCCTTGAACACAAAAAGCATATCATGTGAACGATTCAATGGTGGTCCCTTCCTCCTAGGACCACCCCAAGCACAGTTATGGGCAAAAATACAATCCCAACCAAAGGCCCTGCAAAGCATTATGGGATGAGATTAGCAGTGGGCAGTGAATATTATAGTGTTCAATATCAAAATAATTCTACAAAGAGCTGCAGTTCAACTAGTCGTCACTGGGTGTCGTCCCTCAAGAGTGAAATGCAAAAGTATTGAAAACCTTTCATGAAGCTTTTGCATTTGACTCGTGAGGGACGACACCCAGTGACGACTAGTTGAACTGCAGCTCTTTGTAGAATTATTTTGATATTGGACACTATAATATTCACTGCCCACTGCTAATCTCGTCCCATAATGCTTTGCAGGGCCTTTGGTTGGGATTGTATTTTTGCCCATAACTGTGCTTGGGGTGGTCCTAAGAGGATGGGACCACCACCTAATCATTCAATAAGATGTGCTTTTTGTTTTCAAGACATCTGCTTGGTTCTCTCCCTAAGTTAGCGAGGATACCAAAATCATCACCTCTCTCACTGCTTTTTGTTTTCACTTTAGTGAAATGACTATATGCAATTTTAGCATATAAAGACAGAGATATTTATTTTATCTTAACTTGCACTGTACAAGTTTGCTTTTGGTAATTATTGTACAGTGCAGTGAGTCAAGCACACAGCTAGCACTACGCCCAGGCTTAATAATAATAACAAACTCCTTCAAATGCTTTGATAAAGCAATTTTTTATGCTAAAAAGCATATAACCAATTCACAAAAATGAATTTTGACATATCAAGCAATGAGAGAGGTGATGATTTTGGAGTCCCCCTAACCTAGGGGAGGACCAAGCAGATGCTCTTGAACACAAAAAGCATATCATGTGAACGATTCAATGGTGGTCCCTTCCTCCTAGGACCATCCTAAGCACAGTTATGGGCAAAAATACAATCCCAACCAAAGGCCCTGCAAAGCATTATGGGACGAGATTAGCAGTGGGCAGTGAATATTATAGTGTCCAATATCAAAATAATTCTACAAAGAGTTGCAGTTCAACTAGTCGTCACTGGGTGTCGTCCCTCACGAGTCAAATGCAAAAGCTTCATGAAAGGTTTTCAATACTTTTGCATTTCACTCTTGAGGGACGACACCCAGTGACGACTAGTTGAACTGCAGCTCTTTGTAGAATTATTTTGATATTGGACACTATAATATTCACTGCCCACTGCTAATCTCGTCCCATAATGCTTTGCAAGGCCTTTGGTTGGGATTGTATTTTTGCCCATAACTGTGCTTGGGGTGGTCCTAGGAGGAATCGTTCAATAAGATGTGCTTTTTGTTTTCAAGACATCTGCTTGGTTGTTGGTTCTCTCCCTAAGTTAGTGAGGATACCAAAATCATCACCTCTCTCACTGCTTGTTAACTTTTTGTTTTCACTTTAGTGAAATGACTATATGCATTTTTAGCATATAAAGACAGAGATATTTATTTTATCTTAACTTGCACTGTACAAGTTTGCTTTTGGTAATTATTGTACAGTGCAGTCAAGCACACAGCTACGCACTACGCAATTTGCATAGCTACGTGTAGTTGAAGCTGTACTTCACGTAGCTACGTGAAGTGCTACTACGCAAACTACGCCCGGGCTTAATCACCAACTTCTTTAGCTGAATGTGAGTATCCTGAGGTGTCATGTGAATGATGTGAGTTGGCATGATGTGTGGGTGGTGCTCTGGTGCTGTTGGAGTGTGTCCATGGGCTACTTGACAGGATGTGTGTTGCGATGTGTGGTGACAGGTGGGCTGTACTCCCCAACAGTGTTGACATGCTAACTTGGTTCTGGGTGGGTATCTTGTAACATGTATTGTGCATGAGTTTTGCTGATCTGTCCTGTACTGCATTGCTTTTGACTGTGTGTCATTTCTGTCCTTCACAGGGTACTTTCAGATTCGTTTGGTCAACTGTGTCCACCGACGACGTGATTGCACATCCAGGCTGGTAGCTGTTGTGTCCCTACAGGTGATGTGCGCCACACCCATGGACTTCCTTCCGTCTACAGTTGTTGACTGTGTGCCCGCTACCAGGTGGGGTTACCTTGCATCTGTAGTGGTTACGGCATGTTGCTACTGTGTAATAAACCTGTGCTTCACTTAGTGATGTGCGTTGTCTGTGGTCACACATTTGACTGCCATTTGCTTACTGCACCTGTGGGCTACTTGACTACAACTGGGAATGGGTGTGGTGTCTGTGCATTGCACCGTCTTCCCTGGCAACATCAGTGTAGGCAATGAGTCAGATGGCCTAGGTGTGTATGTGTTGTGTAGCCCTGGTGGTGTGTCTCCCTCATTTGTGTCACGTTGCCTGTACTCACATGCCTGTGTTGTCCTTGCTGTTGCAGTTCGCATACACAGTGTAATTTTGCAGTTCATCATCCCCATAACAGCACCCACGTTGGAATCACGACAGAGGCAAGTATGGTGTATTAGTGTGTTTATTGTGATACATCTGTGTTAATAGTGCATAGGATGGGTTGTGCTGTACATGAATCTTGCAATCCCAAGTTCCTAGGTGAATTGAAAGTCCAGGTAGACAGGATCCCCAGTATCGGGGCCACAGTTGTCTGACACATTGTTCCAACTTGTACTCCCCATGCAATGTGTGGGAGTAGTGTTGCCATCAACAGGGTGAACAGTCTGTGCACAAAGGCGAAAATCCAGAACAGGTTCAGGCTTCCTGGGAGTTGCGCTTGGCCATCAGCCTCTCACTTTCCCCTCCTCGGACGACCCCTCTTCTTGGGGGGGGCCCTCAAGTGCAGGCTGCTGCGGTGCAGGGGACTCTCCGCCAGAGTCCTCCTCCCTCCCTGTGGCAGTTGCAGTTTGTAAGGTACCAGATGTTGTTGGCACACAGGGAGGTGTGGACTGGTTGCTGTTCATCTGGCGGAGGCATTGTAAAATGTCCCTGTGCACCGCCGTCATCTCATGTAGTACATCCCACTTGGACTCCACGCGGGACATGTGGGAGTCCACACGTGACATGTGTGACTCCACGTGGGACATGTGGGAGTCCAAGCGGGCATGATGGGCAGCCTGCTGCTGTTTGATGTCTCTGAGGAGCCCCACTACCTGGCTGAGCTCTCCGGTGCTGGACTGGTACGCATCAGCTATGCGTACCAGTTGTGGGTCTTCATGCACACCAGCAACGTCTGCAAGCAGCGACCTCTGTCTCCCACCCCTCCCACCACCCCTGCTGACATGTGCAGTGTGTGCAGTTGCACGCACAGATAACCCTGGTCCACCTTGGGGGGGTGGTGGTGGTGGTGTCCATGGCCCCAGGTTGGTCCAGGGTCACTGCGCTGGTGTTGTTCCTTATTCTGTCCATGTCAGCAGGGATGGTATTCGTGGTGACAGTCGTTGGAGGGGTGGGTGCAGAGGGTGCAGCTGGTGGACCTGCTGGTGCTGCAGCTGGTGGTCCTGCTGGTGCAGCAAGTTGACTTGCACCGGATGTGCCAGGTTGTTCATCGTCCGAGGAGGACAGAGGCTGTACGACGCCAGTGAGCTCGGCATCCTCTTGAGCCTGGGACTGGGACTCCTCAGCGTCTGCTGCTGTGTCCCTATCATCACCTGTTTTTGGGAGACACAAACAATGTATTTCATGTTTCTGCAGGCATCAGTGGTTGACACACCTGACAGTTGTGACTGTGCCTCGGGGTGCGGGCCTGTACATTGTATTGTCCTAAGTCGTCAAAGTCAGGGGTTGATATTGGTGTGGCACATAGTCCTGCATTATTTGGGCATTTCTATGTATTCTCTGGGGTGTGAACATGGTCTGCATTGATTGTGTTTGGTTGACAGCCAGACCTCCTTCCCACCCACCCACCCACCCAGTCAGTTATCCCACCATGGAACGTGCTTGCATTGCAGGGAGTGGAAGTTGTCTCTCAGGATGTCAGTCAGTGGTGTCCTGCTGTTTGTTGGTGCACAGTTGCCAGCAGGGCCTTGTGCTCCCCACAGCAGTAGCCAGTGTCAGCCATCTTGTGAGTCCTTCTCCACTCCCTGTGATGTGAGCATGGTTCAGGGTGGTGTTGATGGGCCAGTTGTGAGGCTGAGCAATGTCTGTGCCTACGACTCCCATCATGCTATTGCCTCCACCCCCTTCCCAGCATGCCCATGCTTCCTTCCTTTTGACTCTGCTTCCCTGTGGGGTGGGCTGGCTGTGCTGACAGGATGGCTGGGAGTGTTGTCCTGGCAGTTGTTTGGCTAAGAGTCCCAAGAGTGTCCCTGTGCTTCACACAACATAACCCAGGGTGGTGGTGCTTTGTGGGATCTTGTGTTAGGATGGAGGGCATTGCATTCTACCAGGTGGGTACTGTGGAGTTTGTGTTGGGGGGGTGAGGGGAGGTGCTGGTGACTATAGTCAGTGCTGCAAGTCCCCCTTCCCACCCAGCCAGCCAGCCAGATATCCCACCATGGAACGTGCTTGCATTGCAGGGAGTGAAAGTTGTCTTTCAAGATGTCAGTCAGTGGTGTCCTGCTGTTTGTTGGTGCACAGTTGCCAGCAGGGCCTTGTGCTCCCCACAGCAGTAGCCAGTGTCAGCCATCTTGTGAGTCCTTCTCCACTCCCTGTGATGTGAGCATGGTTCAGGGTGGTGTTGATGGGCCAGTTGTGAGGCTGAGCAATGTCTGTGCCTACGACTCCCATCATGCTATTGCCTCCACCCCCTTCCCAGCATGCCCATGCTTCCTTCCTTTTGACTCTGCTTCCCTGTGGGGTGGGCTGCCTGTGCTGACAGGATGGCTGGGAGTGTTGTCCTGGCAGTTGTTTGGCTAAGAGTCCCAAGAGTGTCCCTGTGCTTCACACAACATAACCCAGGGTGGTGGTGCTTTGTGGGATCTTGTGTTAGGATGGAGGGCATTGCATTCTACCAGGTGGGTACTGTGGAGTTTGTGTTGGGGGGGTGAGGGGAGGTGCTGGTGACTATAGTCAGTGCTGCAAGTCCCCTTCCCACCCAGCCAGCCAGCCAGATATCCCACCATGGAACGTGCTTGCATTGCAGGGAGTGTAAGTTGTCTCTCAGGATGTCATTCAGTGGTGTCCTGCTGTTTGTTGGTGCACAGTTGGCAGCAGGGCCTTGTGCTCCCCACAGCAGTAGCCAGTGTCAGCCATCTTGTGAGTCCTTCTCCACTCCCTGTGATGTGGGCATGGTTCAGGGTGGTGTTGATGGGACAGTTGTGGGGGGGCAATATGTGTGACTGCGACTCCCATGATGCTATTGGCTACACTGACTTGGCCAGCATACACAGAATTCCTTCCTTTGAGTGGTCTTCACTGTGTGTTGGTGTTGTTGTGGTGGCTACATGTGTGGATGTGTTTGTTAGTTCTATTTGTGCCACTGCCTAGCTGTAGTTGTGGTTGTGTTTGTACATGTGTTGGCACGGTTGGATGTGACTTTTTTGATGGCATGTGTTGTGTTTCTCTGACTGACATACACATTTTGGGATGATTCTGTTCTGGTTGCTGTGTGATTGCTATGAGTGCATGGTTTGACTCTCCCCTTGACAGTGATGTGTGTGTGTTTTGTGACAGTATATTGTGTACATTTGTTGTGTACTCACCAGGCTCTGGGATGTCCTCTAGTCCATATATGCTCACTGGCGGTAGGATGGCCCGCACCTTCTCCTCCCAGGGCCTGAGGTATATTGGCTTGGCAGGAGGGCCACTGCCGGTGTGTTGGCTGTTGATGTAGTCTTGCTTCAGCAGTTTCCGTACCCTCCTGCGCACGTCATATCACCTGTTCTGGATGTCGGTCTTTGTGCGCCGACATGGTGATTGGGCGTTCACCCTGTTGATGATCCTCTCCCACATCTTGGTTTTCTGCGACATGGGGGTCTGTTGGACCAATGTGCCAAACAGCTGTGGCTCTACCCTGAGGATCTCGTCTACCAGGACTTCCAATTCACAATCTAGGAACTTGTGATTCTTCTTGGGGGCATGGTGATGGGTGGTGATGGTGGGTGATGTGTGTGTTGGTGTGCAGGTGAGGGTGTGTGGGTGTGTGTTGTGCTGGGTGTATGTGAGGTAGGTATTTGTTGGTGTGCTGCTGGTGTGTGGCTTGTGTGAGGGATGAGCTGTGGGTGTGTGGTTGCTTTCTCTTGGGTGCTGGCAGTGGAATGGCATTTGCAAAGGCTCATGGTAGTGATTTGTGTCCTTTATATAGGTGGAGTTGTGGGTGTGTCTTTGTTCTCTGTCCCCACCCCCCCAGTATTTATTGGCTTGGTAATTGCTTGTTTGGCCTTTTTTTGGTTGATTTTTCCTTTGTGCTGTTTGTGTATGTTGGAAACGTTCTTGTGACCGAGTCGGACCCTGCATTGGTCTCGTACGGTGTTTTCCGTTTCGTTCACGCTGTGTTTGTGCAGTTTTGTATGCTGCGTACGCGTCGGTCGCGGTGTATTGTGTTGCTTCGGCTCGGTTTTGTATGCGTGTCGGTCGTACGGCTTGTCCTCCGTCCGACTCGGTCGTGTTTTCGCGCCTTGCATCGTACTTTGCGGTTTGGAGTTGGCGGGTACGATTCGGTCGGATTTGTTCCGGGTGCGTGTCGGTCGGTTGGATTCGCGTGTTTTTCCGGCCGGATTGCTATTTTCCGAGCGGCTCGGTCGGTCGGCTTGGTTTCCTAACGTGTCGGTCGGATTTATCGCGGCTTGCATCGTACTTGGCGTGTCGGGCGCCACTGGTACGTGTCGGTCGGTAATTTTTCCGGCTCCGAGTCGGTCGGTGCTTTTTCCGGCCCGAATCGGAATCGACCCCTTTGTGTCTGTGTAATTTACAACACTTACACATCTTCTTCACTGCACTATTTATCACTACTTTGAAGATGTCGCAGGCCGGTCTCGTCCTCTGATATTTACAATCTACCAAGCGGTCCAGAAGACCCTGTATTGCAATGCAATAGGTCTCGCATTTGCGAGAGTTTAAGCTATTAATATTGTAAATGACAATGCCTTTTATTCATGTTTTAAAACCCAAATATAAATAAAAAGCATTGTCATTTACAATGCCAATAGCTCAAACTCGTGTGAATGCGAGACCTGTTGCATTGCAAATGCTTGTTTTTATAGAATCTGGTTTGGATAATTCCTGGAAGAGTTTAAAAACGTTCTTCATACGATTGGGTGTTTCCTAAGTACGCTTGGTGTTGGACACTTTTTTGGCTCTCCTGTGAGCTTTGTGATAGCCTTCCCTATCTCTTATAGTTCGGTTTGTCCTCTTTGATCAAAAACTTTCAGCACTGATGTTCCAAGCTCACTCAGTTCCCTATTTAGTCACATGTTAGTGGGTATGTGGGCAATTTTGAGTTCTTAGGGTTTGGAGGGGGGGCTATAATGTCTCATACAGATGATATGTCATGGTAGATACTGTTAAACGATTCTGGTTGATTCAGGGTTGGTGTATTTTTGTGGCACTGTAAGTTCAATTAAACAACTGTGTACTTACGTTTGAAAAGTTTCTGATGTGGATCAGGGACTCTGATTTACATTATAGAGAGGTAGAGGGTTTTAGGCTTGATATGAAAGTGTGATGCTGAGAAAGAAGTTAGATTGCCATGCCTGGGCTTGAACTGCTATGTTGCAGGTTTCAAGATTATTTGTGAACATGACGTTCATTGCATGCTTATCAGTGTGAGGAGCAATTCACTAATCGATTGAAGCCAAGAGGCTGCATATTGTCAATCAGGATTGTAGCAGTTTAGCCTTTGGTATATCTATCCACAGGTTATTATCTTCCATTAAGAGAATCTTGTTGCCTTATTTCTGTAGGGGAAAAGGGAATTTCAGGAACTCATCCAGAAAGAAGGATCTGCAATTTGAAATAGTATTTAAGATTTAGACATTTGAAATACTTGGAGAAGTAGCCTTCCAGGAATAGACAATTAGATGCATAGTTCTAGCATCACCTTGGAGACAATGCTAAAATGAATCTCTATGTTACCATTCTCCAGCTATCTCAGGTGGGCAGTAGCCAAGTGTTCCCCTGTCAAGTAGCTTGTGAAACAGGGCACAGAGATGTGGAAAGGGAGAGCATCTACTCAGAAAAGAGAACTTTTGATATTACCAGATCGCCCTTCTTAGAATAATTTGAGATAAAATCTCACTCGATATGGGTAACAGTAAACTGTTGAGGACATGAGAATGGGAATTTTGAGAAAGATCTAGGGGCATATTACCAAGGATTTGCGATAATTATCGCAAAGCGCGCTTAGCGCTGTTTTTTTTATCGCCGGCTATCGCTGGATTTCATCGCGGAGATAACGCGTTATTATCAACGCTTATCTCCAAGGCGATAAAAAATCCAGCGATAGCGGCGAAACCCAGCAATAGCGCGAGAAATCCAGCGATAAATTCACTGCGCTAATGAAAAGCTTGCTAATAGGCAGGTGAGGACTTAACCTTACAATCCACCTCCCATTGACAAGAATGGTTAAGTCAGGTTTTTAGCAGGTGTTAAATTCCAGCGATAATCGCGGTTAGCGCGACTTTTTATCGCTTCGCGGGCATTGGTAATAGGGGAAGTTGTGTTTGCGACTGTTTGCAGTCGCTTTTAGTTGGGAGCGCCTACTTTGCATGTCATTAGCGATAAATATCGCTGACATGCAAAGTGGCACCAAACGGTCGCTTCGCCATGAAGCTGTCGCTAACAGCTGTTAGCGACAGCTTGCTAATAGGGCGATAGAAATATCGCCGCTTTTGTGGCAAAAAGTGCAGCTACAGCGGCGATAACGCCCTTGCTAATATGCCCCCTAGTGTTTAGGTACAGCTACCAGCTCATGTCTAAAAGGTTAGTACACCTTATAAGCACATACACCACCCATTTGTTTTTCAGAATAAGTTTTGAAAAGGACAAAGATTATAGAATCCCATCCCTGCTGTAAATCTCCTGAATTTATGTCCTGAGGAAAAGTGTCTCAACCTCTAGCTTGAATCCTTGCTCCAAAACTAGCTTCTTGGACTCTGGTCACTTGCTGAAGCATAGGACTAAAGGTAGGGCAAGGTCCAAAAAGAGAAGCCTTACCATCCTTGTGGAATTTATCTCCTGTGACCGGAGAATGTAGAGGATCAATTAACATTTGCCTGCTTTGAAAAATCCTAATGGAAAATTGGTAATGGAATGGGATGTTAAAAAGTGGACTTGTTTGTGTAGACATGCCTACAACTAGGAGCGGGTGGATTAGGCCCATTTATTCAGTTCATAAATATTTAAGTACTTAACTGAAAGTCCCACTGTTGCCAAAACTGATTTTGAAACAATAAAGTTTAAAGAGTCCATTGCAAGACTGGAAACAGTAAGGGGATCCTATTCAAAGCAGAGATCATATCCCTGCACTTCTAATATATGCAACCGTCACTCATCTGGCGGTCCTTTGATAGATGGGCCTTGTTAGGCCTGGCATTCTTGTGGGTTGACCCCCAGACCTTTTGCTTTTTGTCCTCCTGTTTTTGACCCATTTTAGTTGGTTTTAGGACTCTGGGCACTTTACGGCTGCTAATCAGTGCTAAAGTGCATATGCTCTCTGTGTAAATTGTATTATGATTGGTTTTCCATGATTGGCCTATTTGATTTAATGGTAAGTCCCTAGTAAAGTGCAGTGCATGTGCCCAGGGCCTGTAAATCAAATGATACTATTGGGTCTGCAGCACTGGATGTGCCACCCACACAAGTAGCCGTTCAAAGTTGTCTCAGACCTGCCACTGCAGTGTCTGCCCATGCCATGCTTTTACTGCCATGTCAACCTGGAAAGACCCTAACCTTCCCTTTTCTTACATCTAAGTCACCCCTAAGGAAGGTGTAAGGTAGCCCCATGGACAGAGACCGAGCCAGGCTGGGTTAAGCCGGGCTGGATAGGATGATCAGGCATTTTTATGGACCGCACTGGATTTAAGAGACTTTAAGGGTCCTCTAGGAATTTAAGGATTACCCATCTACCCAGACGTCCCAGGCCATTTCTACCAGCCGTTTCTTCAGCAGCTGATGCCTAAGCAGCAAATCCGCCAGAGCCTCAGAAAGCCGTACAGTAATTTTCAAGGCAAAGTACCTGCTAAAGTACCAGGTAGGCTCAATTATGCCACAGCAACCTAGCTAGCCCGTAAGCGCCCACAGCTCACCACAAAGCATTCGGAAGGGCAGCTGGGACCCCGCTCATTACCGTCCACCACTGTAAAAATCAGTAACATCCCTGTGACGGCCATACACACATACCCACCCTCCCACCTCTCCACACAGTGGCGATTTGCTTTCCAGTCTCCAGGGTGAAAGTCTGGAGGTAATCTGGTGTGGCATAGCAGGTGGCCAATCCCAGTGGGATGCATAAGATAACTAGGTGAAAATCAGTCTTTGGTGCAGACCCCACCTGAATCTCACCCAAACTCCAAACCTCCACCTCAGGACCTGACATAATTACCCTCGTGCCCCCTACGTTTCAAGATCGGGACAAGGACACTGCCAGTAAAAATGGTAAAGAAAATGACACGCTTGCTAGTGGCCAGGCCACAGCAGAGATCCAAATCCACATCCGAGAGCCCGCCACTACATGCAGACGCATCTGGGGGAACAACAACCCAGCTCATAAACCCAAAGATATATGATTTGCGCAGCTGGGCACGGTCCCGGGACTTGACCTTTACAGAATGCATCCCAGGCTCCATCAATAAGGATGGCGAATGCCTAAAAGACAGTGTCATCGACGCCTTTTTACCCGAAAAAATGCAAGACTCACCCGTGCAAGGCACAGCCACAAGGAGCACAGGCAGCACAGACAGCACAGATAGCAATACGAGGACAGGACCCACATCTGCATTAACAGGAACAGAATCCTCCCATTCAAAAGCTACAAATACTGTACTAAGCCACCTCAGGGACGCCAGTCCCCCCCGAGAAAAGAATTGGTCTCACTCTTCTCACAACATGGTAGCGCACCAAAGCACTGCATTAGAGCCCACCAATACAGAGAAAATAATGCAACAAGGAAGCCTTTAAACTGCCACTGCCACGGCCTTAGAAGGTTTGGATGATATCACCAGTCCGTTCGACAGTTCAAAATCGACCCCTATACTACACGTACAGAAAATAAAGATACAAAGGGTGAGCCTCATTAAGATAAAATGTCACACTCGCGAAATGAGGGTTTATGTATCATCTTAGACTCCCTCTCAGAGCCAGTAGCAAGTTACCACCTGCATAGATCACCTTCGCTACTACCATTCGAGCTTTCATGTACCCAAGACAATTTGTTAAAAACAGTTAACACCTCTCTGCCAGCAGCTATAAATGCTCTAACATGGCAATCAGAGAAATTGGAACTACAGATGGAAACCATACAATTAATGGCCCTCACAATGGCTGATATGGCCCAGAAAGTCGACAGCATAGCGGCAGCCAGTAGCAGTCTGACCCCTTCATCTGAATGCCGATGCCCTGAGATAGTAGACAAACTTGCATCCCTCCCCAGGGTACTCACCTCGTTGGTGGAGGAGCTAAAATTCAAAATCAAAACTTGTTCAACCTCACAGACCTCGGGGGACAAAATAAATGAGCTTATAGATGCGAGTAGAGAACTGGCCTCCGCTCCCAGCCAGTTGCAGCAGCAGGCTACAATTAATGCAACCGGGCAACCTCATTCAGAATCACTTATAGGGAACAGTAACCAAACATCGGCCTCAATATCTAACAACCTAGGGGCTACAGCCCCGCAGGGCGCGCCTCATACATCACTGCCCGTGACACGTGGAGAGAAGAAACGCCTCAAAAAGCAACAAAAACATTTAAAACGACAACTAATGTCCACTTCTTGGCACAAAACAAGTAACACAGCAGGAAGGAAAGAGCCACCAAAGCGGAATATTGATGTCGGAAATAGCCCTCCACTCTTCCCCATATTTCTCAAAAACGTACATCTGCCGGCTGCCTCAGAACCGGGACAAGAAATGACCAAACAAAAACACTCAGGCAGACATATGTGCAGGCTACCATGGGGGCCTGCTATGCACAGAACGTGACCACCCAGCAAGGGGAAAAATCACTTCAGGCTTGGGCCATAAAGCCGCAGACAGTCAATATTCAAAAACCCGTTCCAAGGGGCAAAAACGTCAACGAACACCAACAGAGTCCGCTGGTCAGCGACTCAGGCACCCCCACTATAACTCAGAACCTTGAGGGACATCACTCCGCAGCCTCCCAGTTCCTCCAAGGACAGGGCATTCATATAAGTCTTCCAACAACATCACGAAAAAGCCCGGGGGTAGAAACATTCAATCAAGTATGTCTAAGCAACAGAACAAGTCCAACAGAACAGCCCATTCGGTCTGACACAGCCCCCAGGGATAAACAACCCCTAAGCCTAGCCCAAGGGGTAGATTCGAGCACTTCAGGAAACCAATAAGATCCATGTATCATACAAACTCAAGACCCGACAATCTCAGCCTCGTATGGACAGCAGCCTCATGCCAAATAACCCAGCCCTAGGGGACAGACAACTGCCCAAAACCAGCATGACTCCATTGTATTCTTCAAAAAGCAATATGGATGCTCTCAATAGAACAAACATCCTTAAACTCTTACACCACACCCACCTGCTGTCTCATATTACCTCCTGGAACATTGCCAGGGTACAATTTGTTACCATGAAAATGCCGCCGAGGAAGGAGCAAACCATCCTAACCAGGCGCGATACAAGTCTAACAACAAGCATGCTTAAAGAAAAACATCAGTTTGCAGAATGGCGGATCGACATTCAGATCTTCTACAAGGAAAAGTACCCTTTCATCTTATACGCACCCCCTAACAATATCGCGACAATTACGGTCCTGAAAGGGACCAGTAGAGGAGCAACCTCCCTGGGAAATGCAAATATGAATATCAAGTATAGGGTGGATGGCCAGAATGGCGGTAGGTCCGTCATTGCGACCAACGTTGACAGTCCACTCCTTCACCCACCATCTTCTCCAAATTTAGCATACTGGGGATGGGTCGTTTCCAACATGGCCGGCAAGACACAGCCTCGACCCTAGCATGGACTTCCACAGCTAAAGAGCACTGCGGAAAGCACTCAAACATTAAATATCCTCACCTGGAATGTGGCAGGAATGCACACGACCCTACAAAGCCTGATGGCGATCACGCTCCTTGAAGGGGCGGACCTCATTTGCGTGCAAGAGACTTGGGCAACCACAACCAATCCCCTCACTGGCTTTGCGGAATTTTATAAACCTGCAACCAAAACCAGTCTATTCGGAAGACCTTCTAGGGGCATTTCATCCTACATAAAGCATTCCTTGAAGCTGAGCTTTGCGGAAATAAAAAACACCCCCGACATGGTTTTAGCTGGCATCCTGAAAGGACTCAAATGTGCTGAAGGACCATTACCTATCCTACTGATCAATGTATATTAGAACCCCCACAGTCAAGGAGCCACCTACCAGCTATTTGGGCTGATCCATCAGATGGAAAATCTAATAACACAACATGCATCCCTGGAAATTATTATCCTCGGGGACCTTAACATGCATCACCTCGGCGGACGGAATGCCGACAGTAGTACAACTGGGAGCACCGGAAGATTTAACACCCTCCTACAGATGCATAATCTCGAATCAGCAAACTTTCTATCCACACAATCCATGCCGGGTATAGTCCAACCACCAACTTACAGACAACCATTGATTATATCCTATTGAGCCAGGGATTAGGGAAGCTTATGCTAAGCTACAAAGTGCTCCTTCAGAGCGAAAGTGACCATGCAGCCCTTGTGCTGCGTTTAAAGACCTCAGCGAACAACCAATATATTCTTAGCTATCTCGGGCACTCAAACGGTGAGGAACAGTACAGACTCATGAGAAGAATCAAATGGGTGAACATTACCATCAACAAATGTGACTCATGCAAATCCTCATGGATTAGCTAGGCGACTAGGTCTACTGTGCCGGACATCATAGGGGAATGGGAACATCTTGCTCTAGAAATAGTCACTCTGCTTCTTGAAAGCTTCCCTCGTACCAAAACAAGCACGGGAGCCTATATTAAAGGCTCACCTCTACAGATCAAACAAAGTGCGCAGCAACTAAAAAGAATCCAAAGAACACACAATAAAAAAGGAACCAAAGCCTCTAAGAAGCAGCTGCAACTAGTAACAAAGGCCCACAGGCATCTTGTCTGGAACCTAAAACAGGAAGCCACTGAGGGGAAATGGATAGCAATTTTCGACCTGCTCGCACCGAACAAGGCCCAACAATTCTGGGGATATTTAAATAATCTAATCCACGGATCCTCTAATAGAGGGAACCCGATACCAGCAGGGATCTGGGAAGCACACGTGAAGTCTGTATATACACCAGTGAACAGAAACTCACACATGTAAAGGGTCACTACACACAGAGCGATCCGGAAATCGCCAGGATTGATCGCCCTAGGCATTCTGCGGAACTCACAACTCCAAGCGTGGCAACTGTTCGCACTGTTCTAAAAAGGATCCGGAAATACAGTGCACCAGCCCCAATGGATTGCCTGGCTCCCTTTTTAGGGAGAATATCAACTTTTGCTCTTCAAATCTTGCTATGTTGTACGCAGAATGCAGGTTCTTAGAAGAGGTCCCAGACTCTTGGAGGGGCTCATTGTTGCAACCTATTTTCAAAAAAGGGGCAAACACCGACCCCAGGAACTATCAGATGATTGCCTTGCTGGATATTGAGGAGAAGGCATACGCGAGCATCATTCTGCAGGAACTAGCGAACTGGGTGGACTCAGAAGGCCTACTGCCATTTTATCAGACCGGGTTTAGACCAGGGGCCTCCACTGTTGACAACATCACAGTCCTGTCATACCTAGCCCAACAAGCAGCCGCTCGCCGTTCTCCCCCAGTATTTGCATGCTTCATAGATTACTCAGCAACATTTGATGGGATTGATAGAAACATCCTTTGGCGGAAACTGGCGAGCTGTAACATCTGCCCGAGCCTACTGCGTGCTGTCACATCTTTGTACTCGAGAACCTGGGTAAGGATAAAACTCTCCACGGAGTCAGCTACAAAACAAATTGCCACGGACTGGGGGTTAAAGCAGGGCTGTGTCTTGGCACCGATACTATTCAATATGTATACCGCTGATCTGGGCCCGGCTCTACAGGGGGCCTCCCTCGTCACCCCGAAAATCGGGGACAAAAAAATCCATCTAATGCAGTATGCCGACGACCTAGTCTTTTTGAACTCCAAAAAGCCCTCACCGCCCTAGCTGAATACAACATAAAAAATATGCTAACAGCTAATGCGAGTAAATCCAAAACTGTGATCTTTGGTAGTTATCCAAAGAAAAAACGTATCAAGTGGCGCTTGGGCACTTTGAGCCTGGACTGCGTGCAAAGCTACAACTACCTAGGTGCCTGGTTAAGCGCGATGGCTGCCCTTTGATCCATTTACACAAACTGTGGCTGAAAGGAAGGATGGTCACGCACTCCCTCTGTAAGCTGCATGCCACGCTAGACAACCCAACAACTATGGCCATCCGCTGTGTTTGCTGCCAACAATCGGCTACCTAGTGGACTCGCTTTATTGGCTCTGATGAGTTTGTTTCCTCTGGGCTACCGGGAACTATTTTTGTACTTCTATACTATCTGCTGTGCCTGCTTGCGATCCTCTGTGGGAGGGGGCACAGGCTTATCTATCTATTCCTAGCACTTTGGCCATATCTGGCATTAGCGGCCCCTTGGGGGTGTATGATGGGGAAGAGGAAAACTATGGAAGGCACTGGGGGAAGCGGGGGTAGCCAAGCAACAA
Organism: Calotriton arnoldi; assembly: GCA_963921515.1. Taxonomy (NCBI): domain Eukaryota; kingdom Metazoa; phylum Chordata; class Amphibia; order Caudata; family Salamandridae; genus Calotriton; species Calotriton arnoldi. The sequence goes on along the minus strand of CAWUFW010008380.1, from coordinate 471,644 downwards.
AGGGAAAAAGGGCCAGGAAGATTCTAAAACACCCGGGCAGTAATTGTGTCCTCGACAGGATAGATACTTTAATTAATGAGTGCGAGGACATTCTAGAGGGCAATCAATTGGCACCTCTAACCCTGGGCAACCCAGCTGACAGATCCCCTCAAAACTCGAGAGTAATCTGTCCCCCTGTCATCCCAATAACGTTCCAAAAACCACCCCCCAAGAGGGCACCCTTAAAACCAGAAAAGGTAGCATTAACCGCCCACGACACATCCCAATCCTCTGCTACCTCCTTTGCCAGCACTGGTATTAGCACTTCCCAGCAGGAACAAGGGCAAGAACCTGCAATGCCTTGTACAAACAGATTTCTACCTCTCCAGGGTGTTAGCGACGAACACAGTGACAACGCACACTCACCATCAACTCCCAGGTCGGTGTGCGATATTGCGACGATTTGCATAGAAAACAAATCGGAACCCATGGACACCCTTCTTATCATAAACACACTAAGAACAGAGATCGGCGCACTGAAAATTATGATAGAAGGCCTTACCACCTTAGTCAAAACACTAGTGAAAACGGTTTTGCCTCGTAAAGAGCATGATATTCCCACACAAAGCCAATATTCACATTCTATTAATAATGACCCGATGCCACAAGATCTAGCACTTTCTAGCAAAGAACGCACTTCCCATGACCCCAAACCTCACCTACCAGTTACCTCTGCTCTTTTGATCCGCAAGCATGCCCCAAACGATCCTTCAGCTTGGAGAACAAATAACCCAATATTACCATCCAAGATAAGCTTAAGAGGCTAGCAACACCACAGAACCCTGCAATTAGACATACCGCCCAGCCGCGACAAGCTCAACCCCTTATTCATGAAAATCGAGCCCAGCCGCCTCCTTTAGCTGTTACAGCCAATACCAACTGGTCGCAAACCCAAAAAATGTATATGACCAATGTCCCGAGAATTAACATCAAGAACGCCCACGAGAGTGAGGAATCCCTAATTAATAAGGTGATCCACTGGATTCGCCACGTTAGGGGTTGTCGATCAGTGATCAGAGACGATATTCTAAGAGCACGGAGGTGCCCCTCTCCAACTAACCAGCTGGACAACATCGAGATTACCCTAAAGGGAACCGAGATGGCGGAAATCCTCCTTGCTCTAGAATTTCGCTCCTGCCCCCCTGATGGGTCGTCCCTCCAATTCAGGCATCTCCCTACACACGAGCTGGGCAGAACATTAACCACACAGTCAATGTCACATCTAGTAGGCACTTCCTCTCTTGAGGCCAACGACTGACTACAGGACTTTGCCACCCTGACCTCTTCTAATCCCCTAAACCATACTATGCAAAGTTCCCAGTGCCTAGCCAGCACGAGTGGATTCTCCATCCCCGTAGATAAAGAATTAGCCCCCGATTCTCCCATGCACCTAGCCTTGCAAACTTTAGTTCTTTTGCCAACCAATACCCACACTCCTACACAAAGTACTGCCACGGGCCCTACACTCAGCCAACAGCTGAAGATCGTGTCATGGAACGTGGCGGGTCTAAATAGCAAACTTCCACTTCCCCATTGGAATGAATTTGTGGGAGATTTTGATATCTGCATTTTTCAGGAGACGTGGAGCTTGGTCCCACTACACAAAGCTGGCTACACCTGTTTCCATACACCAGCAACTTCTGTCGGGAGAGGGCGCCCGTCAGGGGGCTTGATTGTTTGGATAAGTATTGCACTAGACTGCCGAATTACTATCCAAACAAGTTCAAGCCTAGACATCCTGTGGCTAAGTATCAGGGGACCCAGGGGTGGACTCCTAATTGAACTCTTTAATGTTTATGCAAGAGGGACAAAAGGAGGTAGACCCTTGACTACCATTTCTGCATTTGACGAATGTTTAGATAAGTGCTTACCTCACGCAAGAGTAATAGTCGCAGGAGATTTTAATTGCACCTATGAACCCCTGGCCATAGAGGAATTAATGGGAACAGAAGACCAAGACAGCAGATGGGCAGTTCCTCAACTTGACCTTCCTTTAGTTAAAAGATGGACACAACAGGTACTCCAACTGAATTCCATCACTATGGAGCACGGACTAAGGGCAACTAATGGTAGGTCACCATCTGATAAGCAAGGCGCCAACACTTATAACAAAGTCAGCTGCCCATCTAGGATCGATTATATCCTCATCGATGTTAAATTGTGGGGGCACCTGATTGATATGATAGTGGGCTCGACCACAGAGAGTGACCACAATCCCCTGTGCTTAACTCTGGAACCTTTTTGGGAGGCAACTTATCACCAGCCGAACAACCAACCCCCGACAGTCACCAGAGATATAGTTCCATCAAACTGTAAAAAGTTTTTGAAATGGAAGAGGGTAGCTTTAGGCTTTTTGCTACACGAACGACAATTCAGGCCACCAAAAATCGCTACTTACGCTGCATTTAACTTTGCTCTTCAGAATCTTTTAAAATTGTATGCACCTTAGAATTTTAATCTTTTTTAAATTGTTTGCACTTTGAACTTTACCGTTTCCTGCTGTCCTTAATGAATTGCTCTTGCGCGTAAGTCGGCTGTTCCCGGCTTCCTGCTGCCCCGAGTGTCTTCCACGTAGCAGCCAATCAGGCGGCGAGAGGGTGGAGCTGTTGACGGGGACTGGCGATAAATGCAGCCAGCAGCGCGGGAGCGCAGCGGGCGCGCCAAAGGCAAGCCCGTCTGTGCCCGTCCGCGTCCATCCGGGCCCAGGGGCCAGGCCCCATGCCCGTTTGCATACCTACCCCTTGGACACCCTCAAAATGATGCACTCTCCTCTTTTAAACCTTGCTCCTGAAAAACAAATTCTGATTGCTGAGCAAGGAATCCTCGTTAAAAGAGGTGCATTCCCAGAAATTCAGATCCCTACCACCTCCAAGAACAATGTGTCACACCAGCCTACGCCCCTATCAATTTACTACCTCAATACACACTCTCTTGTCAAGCATCAGCTTGACATTTTCCTCTTCCTGCTCACTGACACCCCTGATTTGTTACTGCTGACAGAAACATGGCTTACCTCAGATTCTGCCCCTGATCTGCTTGCGGCATTACCACCTAATTACTATATTATCCATGCCAACCGCTTATCGGGTAAACCAGGGGGGGGGGGTTGCGGCCATCATTCACACCAATTTCAGGTTCAGCTCTCTGGCCTGTCTCGCCCTTAACGGGGTGGAGAATATAGTAATTCAACTCGAATCCACCATTAACACATTTGTCTGTGTATTAGTCTACAGGCCACCGCATCAGATGGCTCACTTTCCCCTCTCACTCAGCGAACAGTTGGCAAAAATTGCCACTGACCACGCCAAGGTCCTGCTTATAGGCGATTTTAATTATTGGTATAACGACCCTCACGAAGGACCGCAATCTGCTGAGCTATCTGACCTCCTTACTAATTTAAACTTCACCCAACAGATTTCTTCCCCTACCCACTTGAAAGGGTACATCCTGGGCCAGGTCTGGACGTGTGGCATGACCACTTCAGCCCCCGTAATTTCCCCCTGTTTATGGTCCGACCACCATCTTCTAAAATTTATGCTCGTAGTCCCAACCACACACAAAACCAGCACAGTCGAAGGCGGCTTTGCCAGGAAATGGAATTCCATTAATAAAAAAGATTTCCTTAACACTCTGACCAACACTAACCCGTCTCCTGGCACCGACATCAATGTTACCGAAGCTAATCTCACTCAATGGCTTCTCGAGGCGAGTAACTTGCACGTGCCTCTTAGGAAAGTCAAACTAGCTAGACGTGCCGACGGCCAGAGATGGTTCTCCCCTGAACTTAAATCGCAGAAATTAGCCCTGCGCCAGTTAGAGAGGCAATGGCGCCGGGAATACTCCTCTGACAAGAAATCACTGTATACCTTAGCCCGGAAAGATTATATGAAGGCCATTCTCGCAGCTAAAGCTGCTCACTTATCCTCACGCATTCTCAACGCCGATAAAAGCTCTAAAGAGATATTTGCCATTATGAACAAACTGTCCAACCCAGACAGGATACTTGCTAAGGCCACGCCCTCTCAAGCATTGTGCAACTCACTAAACGATTATTTCATCGAAAAAATCACCACTATTAAAGCCAGTATCCCTAAACACCCCTCCTTGTTGACCGCGGCCTCCACACACAGTAACAACTTCATACTTAGCTGCTTCCCCCCCATTAGCATCAAGATCTTTCAGGAGCTCCTAGTTAAAGTTAAATCTGGTGCCCCCTCCGATTGCTGCCCACCTCATATACTCAAAGACTGCCTATCAGTCCACCCGGGCCCTGCACTCTCGCTACTGAACGAATCTCTCTCGTCTGGCCAAGTCCCTACAGCATTCAAAAAAGCTATAGTGGTCCCCCTGCTGAAGAAACCTGGAGCTGACCCCTCTCTTCCATCTAATTACCACCCGATTTCTTTGCTCCCGTTTCTGGCAAAAGTGCTAGAGACCCACGTAGCCAAATGCCTGTCCACCTTCTTGGAAGATTCCAAGTACCTCAACTCTCATCAGGCAGGGTTCCGTCCGGCACACTCCACGGAAACTGTTATCCTCGCTGTCCTGGACATAGACATAGTGTCCTTCGACATAGTGCGGATAAGCGTTCCCCCCAGGCTCTGGTGCTCCTGGATCTCTCTGCCGCCTTTGACACGGTCGACCACTCCATTTTGGTCGACCGTGTTAAACAAGCTGGCATCCAGGGCGCAGCGGCTGGTTGGCTCACTTCCTTCTTGGAAAACTGGACCCAGGCCGTCCGCCAAGACCACTTTTTGGCCCTGTGGCGTAAAACCAACTGTGGCGTCCCACAGGGCTCCGCTCTCTCCCCCCTTTTGTTCAATCTCTACATTGTCCCCCTGATTCAGTCGCTTAAAGATAGAAATGTGACGGTTTATAACTACGCGGATGACTTACAATTGGTTTTCTTGGTAGACAACTCGCATAGTTCCGTCACCGAATTTCAGGCCACCATGTTACACATTCAACAATGGATGGACTACAACCACCTTAAGCTAAACCCCGGCAAGACAGAGCTTGTTCTTACTGGAGACAGCCATAAGTTTTGGGGTCCACCCTACTGGCCATCAGAGCTAGGACCTCCACCCTCCCCTTCCCCATCAGCCAAAACATTAGGAGTCACCCTCCATGGTGACCTGTCACTGAAAACTCCGGTGGGCTCGGTCATCTCTAAATGCTTCTTTCAACTGAGGAAAATCAAGAAAATACACCGTTTTCTCACACAGGAAGCTTTGATCCAAGTGGTAGTCGCCACTGTACTATCGCACTTAGACTATGCTAATTCTATATACTTGGGTATGCCGATCTATCTGTTCAAACGGTTGCAGATGGCCCAAAATCAGGCAGCCAGACTGATCCTCCACCAACCTAGATGGCAACCAGCTACCCCTCTGGTGAAGGAATTACACTGGCTTCCAATCCCCCAACGCTGTGCTTTCAAGGTAGGATGCCTTATATTTAAATCCCTGCATGGCAACAACCCCAAATTCATTAACTGTCTGATACTCAGGCACACACCCTCTCGGAACCTTCGCTCTGCCCATCTTTCTCTCCTTACCATCCCTGTCTTCAATCGGGTATGGCTAGGAGGCCGAAGATTTGCCACACTGGCCCCTAGACTGTGGAACTCCTTCCCGTTGGAGATCCGATCTTGCACCGACCTGTTGCAATTCAGGAGGTCCCTGAAAACGTGGCTTTTTACACAAGCCTATAATTAAAGCTGTTCACTGTTAGTTCCCAAAGCCTATAGCGCCATGAAACCACCCGGTGTACGCGCGCTTTATAAATCATTATTAACATTAACATTAACATTAGCTTTGAGTGAGGCAAAGATTGCTGGCATTAAACATGAATTAACTGAAGGCACGGCCAAGCTCGAGGACGCGGCACATAGTGTAACAAGATTAACAGATGTGCCTAGGGCCCAAATGCACACCGTTACCCAAATCATTGCATACTTCCAGGTCCCAAGTCAGAACAAAAAACCTAGCAATTCCACCAAGGACCCATACTCTTGGTATAACAAAGAATGCAGGGAAAAATGATCGCTTCTGGCGAAAGCTATTAAAGAGAAGAACCAATCGCACATAAAATCTGCCAGAAATTCCTATAAAGCAGCCCAGTGAGAGGCAAAGGCAAATTGGGATGAATCACGCTGGGAGCAATTGAGAGATGCATGCACATCTAAGGATAATAATTTGTTTTGGAAACTGGTCACTTGGGGAAGTAGGACAGGTGCACGCTCCCCCCCAAATCATATCACCAGTCAGACTTGGCATGACCACTTCAAAGGGCTCTATTCAGCAGTAGAGGCTAGGATGGAAGGGGAGCTAGCCGGGCAAAACAGGTACTTGACAGAAGAAGAGCACTTTACCATTCTGGAGGTAGAAGCTGCAATAAACAAAATTGTCCCCTCAAAAGCGGCAGGACCTGATGGCCTGCCTGGTGACCTATTCTTGGCTGACCCCAGTCACTGGGCACGCTATATCTTATTATTAGCAAACGCTATAGCCGATGGAGCACCAGTCCCGATGTCATGGAAGACCGCTGAAGTAGTCCCCATACACAAAAAGGGAGCTAGGGATGACCCCACCAACTACAGGCCAATCAGTTTAATTGATGCTATGCAGAAGGTCTTTGGCTGGATGATTCTACACAGGATACAGTCTTGGTCTGAAGACGAAGATATCCTTTCCCAGTTCCAGGCCGGATTTAGATCAAAGACTGGGACAATGGATCAAGTGTTCAGATTTCTCCTCATTTATTGGAAGACTGTGGTGCTAGGCAAGGGCAGACTTTACCTTGCATTCATCGACTTGAAGACTGCCTTTGACCTGGTTCCCAGACCCAGGTTGTGGGCGACGCTCGGCGAAATGGGCATCCCCCCTTTTGTTCTTAAACTACTGATCCAGCTTCACGAGGGGAATTTTGCCCAGGTCAGGTGGGGGGAACAGGGACAATTAACAGAGCGCATCCCCGTTAATAGAGGAGTCCGATAGGGCTGTGTTTGGGCTACAACCCTGTTCTCCCTATATGTGAACGGGGTAGTTGACTTCCTCCAGGAGGAGCCAGCATATTTGCCCACCCTGGGGGGCAATAAGACACCAACCCTGTTGTTTGCAGACGATATCCTGCTGATATCTAAGACCTCAGCAGGGTTACAGTGTCTTATCAATAGATTTAAACTTTTCTGCGACAACCAGGGATTGGTCATAAATGGTGCCAAAACCAAATTCATGGCCTTTAATTGCCACAGGTCATGTAGGATTGGCCCCTTGCTAGGTGGGGTTCCCCTTGAAAAGGTTGACACCTTCGACTATCTAGGTGTAAGACTCTCAGATAAAATTTCTTGGAGACCCCACCTAGCAAAGATGCTGATGGGACACAAACGAGTGGCTGGAGTAATAGGGAAAGAACATCGCCTTTCACACACTAGGCCTGTAGCCCCAGCCCTCCAAATATATGATACAAAAGCAGTTAGCGCTGCCCTTTACGGTGCAGAAGTCTGGGGATTTGATAAACTAGATGAGCTCTGCAGGTCAGAACACAAATTCCTAAGAGACCTGGTTATGGCACCCAAATACGTCCACAGTTCTGTTTTCTAAGTGCACTCAAAATTTCTAAATTAATGCCAAGTTTTCAATCACTTATTTTTTGTGCTACTCCATCTGTTACACTGTGTCCGGCAGTGCCTAAAATGTTCACAACTGCGTGGGGCTGCACACATCTAAGGGACCGGCTCACCAGCCCCACGCAGTTGTGACCCAAATACGCCCCCCTTACCCCCTTGCTGCTGGACATGGGTAGGCGGTCAATAGGTGATGTAGCTAGGCTACGCCCCTTACTTTCTTGGGCTCGCATTAGGCGGACCCCTGAGCTCTTTTCCTACCCAGAAGCCCTTACCGAGATTATCCACCTAGACACCGGCGGGAAAATAGGCTGGATTTGTGACATCAAAAGAACGCTGTCAGCCATAGGACTTCGTGGCTGCTGGGCCAGTCAGGAACCCCCGAGGAGAGAGGAACTTAAACGCCTATACTGGAAATGGGTGGACCAACGGGAGAACTGCAAACCCAATGTGGGCAAATTGACAACAGAATTCTATTCCCATAAACAAATTAGACAATATGAGCCCTTCCTTGATTTAATCAAGGAACCAAGAGATAGAATCCTGTATATGCACTTTAAGTATGAATCCCTCCCTGTTTGCGAAGTGACAGCAAAATGGTGCGCAAGCAATGGGAAAAATTGCCCAAGTTGCAAGGCCCGATAGAAAGCATTGCCCATTTAATGTTTGCTTGCCCGGCGTATAAAACATCACAGGCCAAATCTCTTTGTCAACAACTGGGCACACGGGACCACTACACAGCACTGCGTATCCTCAGGTCCGACCCCAGGCCTTTCTTTGCATGCTGCGTAGCAAAAGTTTTGGGACAAGCCTGGCTCATAAGGTGGAAAGCCCTCTCAAGATAGACATAGTTTTTATTGTATATAGGTCAGCGTGGATTTTAAGGCTACAACATTATTGCTGCTAGAATTACCATGCACAAGCACTTTGGGCCATATGTATGAAGCTGTTTTGCGATCGCAAACACTGCGAATCGCCGAAAAACGGTGTTTACGATCGCAAAACAGAGCCCCGCTATGTATGAGACACATCCCGACTGCCAATGTGCGAATCGCATAATTAGCGATTAGCAAAATTGCGAATATTACCATTTTGCGAAAAATTTGCGAATTCGCTAAATGCGTCAAAATCTAGCGAAATTCGCAATTGTTGTGTTCAGATTTAGCGAATTCGCTAAACGGAATGCATGAATAATTCTCAATTTGCGAATTCACGAAATTCGCAAAATAGAGAATCGCAATTACCACCAAGTCTGAGCAGGTGGTAACCAGGTGCAACCTATATAAAGAGACCCACAATGCAACTGATGTTTGCCACAATGTCAGGGCTGTACGTGATAGCCAGGAGGCTGCGACTCAGAACTGCTGCACAGAGAAGGAGACGCCAGGAAAGGATCTTCAGAGCGCGCATAACCCTGCTCCAGCGGACTGAGGAGGAGATCCATACAAACTACAGGCTGGATGAAGAGAGCATCCTGGAATTAATAGCAGAGCTCAAACCTATCCTTGAACACCCCCACACGCAGGACACACACAATCCCCACCCACATACAGGTCCTGTGCTCACTCCACCTCTTGGCGTCAGGGAGCTTCCAGGGGGTGATAGCCACAGCAGGAGGGGTCTCACAGAGTGCATTGTCGCGCTTCTTCCACGCGTTCCTTGATGCCATGATACAGAGGCTGCATAACCACATACACTTCCCCAGCACACCACAGGCACTAGACCAGACCAAGCAGGAGTTCTATCAAATAGCACAGTTCCCCCACGTCATTGGATGCATAGATGGGACCCATGTCGCCATATCCCCCCCCTCCCAGAACGAGTATGTGTTCAGGAATCGCAAGTCCTACCATTCCCTGAACATACAGGTGGTGTGTAATGCCAGGCACATCATCACCGACATCGTTGCTAAATACCCAGGCAGCACCCACGACTCATTCATCTTCCGCCACAGTGGGATACACCGCCGACTCACAAGTGGGGAGTTTGGTGAGGGATACCTACTAGGTAATTGCATGTGATAGAAGGACACACTAGTAATGCATAGCAGTGGCAGGACAGTGTTCAACCAAATTTTTCTCGCCCCACAGGTGACAGTGCGTATGCGGTCCGGGACTACATACTCACTCCTTACCTTAATCCTGCCAACGCTGGGGAGCAGAGGTACAACAGTGCCCACATAGCAACCAGATGTACCATCGAGCGGACCTTCGGAATACTCAAGAGCCGGTTTCGATGCCTACATAAGAGTGGAGGGGCACTTCAATACAGCCCCCAGACCTGTTGCAAGATAGTGGTAGCGTGTGCCATGCTGCACAACATCGCCACCAGGAAGGGAACACCAGTGGAGCTCACTGAATCAGAATCATCAGATGAGGAGGGGCCAGCTCCTGGACGCATGCCGGCCGGAGTAATTGGTGCAGCTGCTGGGCGCCAGAGGCGAGATGAGATCACACAGAACTATTTCTAGGTAAGAAAAGCTGACACAATGCCAAAGATCTAATACAGGACTGTGTTTAATTTCCCTTTGTACAGGATATATATCGGCACACAGCCTGTGTGGCACACAATGTATTGTTAAAAGTACCGCACATGTGTGATTCACAGTGCAAATTGACTCTTGACCAAGTGTCTGTGTGCACCGGGTTAATGCACCCATATCCATGCCTATGTGTGAGCGCCTCAACTGCGGCGCTGACGGGCTGTAGGCCCTCGCCGTGGGTGCACTGTGCCCTCTTCGCTTGTCTCAGCAGCCCTGCCGTGACGCACACTACGGCGCCTGTCCGGTGGGGGCGGTGGTGTAATGCTGCTCCTGCTGGATTGTGCGTCCTCGTCTGTTGGAGTGAGGACTCCTGGGCCAGCAGTGGCAGCTGCCCGCAGCTGATCCACAGCACATGTCACCTGTACCAGACCCCTGGCCACGTCCTGGCTGCAGTGTGACACCTCGTGCTGCATACTGATGCTGCGCCTTGACAGCACAGAGGTCGCTGAGGAAAGGCGGTTTACCGCCCTGGTGTAGAGGTCTAGGCGGGTGTGGAGGCGCTGCCTCTCCCTGCGCCTAGCAGCACGGTCTGCCCTTAGTTCAGCACAGAGTGCCTCCAGGGCACCCGTCAGGCCCATGAAGCCAACCCTGATTTGCCTCTGGATTGACCTTATGTTTTTTGCCTGCAGGCGCTGGACCTCCAACATGTGGCCCTCCAGCCCTTGGAAGACTGTGTCGTCTCCTGTGAGTGCTGCACTAGTGGATGCACGTGGTGCCCTGCGCCTGGATGGGATTTGTGGAATTGGTTCGGCACGTGCACGGGGTTGTGGCTCTGACTGTCCCTGGACTGTTTGGACATTGACATCGGTGTCCTGGGATTCCTCCTCCAGTGGTGGCAATGGTGGCACTGCAATCCGCCTGCGGCGTATTGGTGGGATGACTGGGCTGCCCTCGTCTTCCTCTTCCTCCTCCTCCTCTTGCCCTGTTGCCTCTGGGCTGGGGGATTCATCCTCCCCTCCACTGATTGTTCCCTGTGTTTCTGCTGGTGCTGTGGACATAAATGCACACATTAATTTACTGTCCTGCCTTGCATCTGTCATGCATTAAATATCACTGTTTGGAGTTACATGGGTCCTATCCATCTGTATTTTGACTTTCATGATGCACACATACTGTTTGAGCCTGGCTGGGTGTCATTGCTCCACTGTTAGGTGCATGTAACTACATCTCCCATAATGCATTGCTGTGTGTGCTTGTGTACCTTCACTGGAATTGTAGTTTTGTTGTGCCCCTGGGACTCTCCTGGGTGTGTGGGGGTAGTAGGGAGGTATCAGGGGTGTGATGGCATGCTTCTTACCTTGTCTTGGTTGTGTGTGGTCGGAGCTGTCCAGGTCTGACACGCCCACTGCACTCTCCGGAAGCAGGGTCCCCTCAACCATTTCTTCGAGTGGTGTTGAAGCGGTGGCAGTGGAGGTCCCCCCACCGGTCTTGTTGGCCTCCTCCAACCTGGTAGCAACCTTCTCCTTTGAGCGCGCGCGCATATCATACCAGCGCTTCTGTAGGTCTTTGACGCTGCGATGTGTGACGCCAATTGCGTTTACTTTGCGCTGGATGTCTGCCCATATCCTCCTCTTGCGTGTCTCTGACACACGCAGGGACTTCTTGCCAAACAGGAGCTCATGGCTCACAACCATCTCCTGTATCAGAGCCTCCTGCTCACTTTCTGTGAACTTTGGTTTTCTAATTCTGGGTGTCTCCCCTGCTGCTTGTCCTTGCTGGCCATGTCTCCACTCTCTCCAATGTGTGTATCACTGCAGTGATGCCTCAGCCTCAACTCCTGCTCTCTCACTCTGCTCCTGAGACTCAGGTGCAGCATGGGTAGTCACACTTCCTGGTTGTGATGTCATCAAGCTGCACCTGTGTCTCAGAATTGTAGTTCGCGAAAATCGCAATTTTGCGATTATCGCAATTTTGCGAAATTCGCAAATTAGAAAGTTCAATGCTAAATGAACGCTATTTGGGTAATCGCTATTCATTTAGCGAACTTTAGCGAATCGCTAATGTTTTGCGATTATTTGTTTACATACGGTTTTGCGTTTCTCAAATAGCGATTCGCAAAAATTCGCTATTTGAGAATCGCAAAAGGGGACTTTGATACATATGGCCCTTTATTCTTTAAATCCCCGCTGTCATGTTTAGGCAAACTTAATGCCTTTTTAGTATTGTATCAATGCTTATTTACAAAGGTGAAGCACTGACTGTTTTTATACTCGTTTCTAAGCCAATTATGTATTTACTTATCATTGCTATTCCGTTCTTTTTTTTCCTTTTTATTAATATTAACATGATATATGCATTATAGTATAAAGGGCTCAATTGATCACTTGGCTGTACCAACATCCATGTTAACCAAATACTTTGTATATCTGTATTCTCTTTTTTTTAAACAACAACAATGTATTTTTATTTGTAGCTTTTATGACATTTCTGTCGAAATAAAGCTTAAATTGAAATTGTAATGCGGGCCAAACTGCTGCCATCACTTAACTATGCGCAACAGGCATTTCCGGGAGTGCTTGTGGAAGACCTGGAGAAAATTCAATGTGCAGCGTACAAGAAAATATATCGCCTGCCCACATCCACAAGAAACACCTTGATCCATCTTGAGTTCGACCTTACCCAAAACAAATTAGAAGAACTGGCTACCTTAGCAAAATACCATCACCTGGCAACCATGGCCCCAGCTAACTCCATGAAGGCTGTCATAAAAACCATTTTTTCAAAACTAAACAATCCCTGGTCTGTTAAGCTCTCAGCATCAAAGGAGCAACTGCAGCTAGCGATTGAGGACTGGGACCCGAGTATAATTGACTACGCCACCATCATATTAACTATAAAAAAGCAGCTGCGTCTTTGCTCCTGTGAACTGGACATAGCCGCTCTTGCCGCCTTCCACATATTCTACGAACAACTAAGCACCATCTCATGCAGGCCGTGGGGAGCCAGGCATTATATCAGATTTTAGCTACAAGATTATACCCAATTCCCATAAAAGAACTATACCCCACCTGGAAAACGATTACAGATATTTTTGCAAACCGACTATGCAACTATAGAAGGGAGTCCCTGGCACATATACTCCTTTGTTGCCCGGCTCTGCGGCAAGCCCGCCAAATCTACCTCAGGCCCATACTTCTTTCCCTGGGCACACGTACTGCAAAGGATGCCCTCTGTCAGCTTTACACCTTGGATACAGTGAAGAACATGGCCAATTTCGGCGAATTCATCTACCAAGCATGTTCACTCCTGAAAGAAAAAATGCTACACGGAGGGGACGCATAGCAGTTTGATGTGCCCCACCACAACAAAACTCTACTCTGCAAAGATTACTTTTTCCAGGGACTCAATGAATGCACTATGGTGATATTTTATCTTTATTTGTCAATCATATAGTCAACACCAGCTGGCTACACACCCTCTTGCTGTTATGATTTTAAAGTCTGACCACGTTTTAATTTACGATATATGCTTTTAATTTCATATTGTAATGATTTTAAGTAATCACACAATAAACTTAAAGCGAATCCATGGGCAGGGTGAGGTGTATGTGAAAGGTCCTGATAGTGAAATACTGTGCATTTCGTTCTTCCTTATTGAACGGCTATCTTTCCCATAGATAGGTGATCATTGAAGCTGCCTTGTAACATTTTACAAGTGTAACTTTCAATTCAGAAAAGAGAGAGAAATAGAGTTTAGGTTCCCTGAGCTCAGAATTTAAAAAACACATATTTTAGTAAAGGTGGTTTTGAAACTGTGTGTTTGAAAATGCCACTTTTAGAAAGTGGGCATTTTCTTTTTTAACCATCCTGTGTGCCTCTGCCTGTTTGTGTATTCACCGTCTGGTTTTGGAGTCACAGGAGCTGGGGATGTGCATTCACTCTAGACACTCACAAGGCGGGTTGAGGTGTGTCCTGCCTTTCCTGGGTGACTCATAGACTTTTCTGCATTTAGTAGTAGTGGGAGGAGTTGTCACTAGCATCTGAATAGGCTGTGTCTGTTCCGCACAATGCTCTCTCCACCTCCTATAGTGAAGCTGAACTGAAGCTGGACTAGAGAGAATAGAGTTGGTTTCCACTGATCAAGAGAGATTTGCTGCCTAAAACTTCAATCAAAGGGAAAAGTAATATAAATATTGGGGCCCTGACCCCAGAACTTTCGAACTCTTTTGGACTAAGGAACCTGACAAGAAGAATTGCTGGAGAAGCTGGCAGAAGGAGCTACCACTTTGCAGTGTGTTTTTCTGTGTGGGCCTGCAGTGGCTGCTTCTGTCTTGGGCAGTGAAAGGACTAGACTGGACTTTCTGCAACTTATTTTCCTGAGTTTCTCCAAGTGTTTGAGGTAGAGCTTGCCCCCTGTTCAAGACGTCTCAGGCAGAGCAAAGAAATCAGGTTCATCTGCCAACAGCACTGGGAACTGTGTGTTTTGTGGTGCAACAGAAGAAAAACCACCACGACGCCGTCAATGACACAGCTGCTGGCTCTGTGGCCTGTTGGCACCACCGAGAGCATCAGTCCGCAACGCACCGCAACCCTGGTCTCACGACGATGCCACCCAATGCCGCAACAAACCTGCTGCTTGCCCTGTGACCTGAGGGCACCACACTTTGCTCCACCTTGCTTCACATTGCCGCCCTGGTATCCCCAACGAATCCACTCCATGCCCACATCAACGCCGCTGCATGCACCATGGCCTGGGGGCACCGCTGGTAAGTTACTCGACGTACCGCCCCATCCCACACTGCAGCTTTGGCCCACAGACGCCAGAGCCATCAGCTCCAGATCGTCTACTGACGACAGTGCTTCTGCAATGATGATGCTGCTGCTTGTACTGTGACCTGCCAGCACCGTGATGAGCACCGACCCACTTCGCACCGGAACCGTAGTCTCACTGACGCAGCTGGATACCATCACAGAGCCGCTGCCTGCACCGTGACCTGAGGGCACCGCATGCCGCTCTGCTCCACTTTGCACCGCAGCCCCGATGCCTGCAGGCACTTCTGACTTCAACCTCATGGAGTTCGATCTGCAACACATGTGACTTCAAGGGCACAACAACTCCTGCACCAACCTGCGGAACTAATGCTGACGACGCCGCCTCTTGGAGCTCATTGCAAATTCCTTGACACCCTGCATTTCCAAGGTACTGTTTCCAGGTCTTCCCGACACCATATCTGGCCCGTAACACGGCGGCTGGCCTGAACTGTTGGATTTGTTTGCTCATGACGCTGTGATAGCCCCGGACCGAGCTACAGACTTCATGGAACTGTATTTTAAAGTTATTCCTGCAATATTTGTATTTTGATTACTGTATGTTGGATTTTTATAATTTTGGTGTTGTTTTACAGAGATAAATATTAGCTATTTTTCTAAAACTGGTGTTGTGTCCATTTTTAGTGTTTCAGTGTATTACGGTGTGTTATGTGCAAATGCTTTACACATTGCCTCTGAGATAAGCCTGACTGCTCCTGCCAAGCTACCAAGGGGGTGAGCAGGGGTTATTTTGGAAGTGTAATCACCTTTACCCTTACTAGAAGGAAGGGTTCCTATATGGACAGGGTACAAACCTGCCAACCAGAGGCCCAATTTTTAACATTGGTTGTCAGCGGTGAGGATAGGACTTGCGTTTGCACTTGACCTAATGTGATTGGTGTACACTACTACTGGTTGGTTGGGTGAAGGGTAGTTTGGTTAACACATGTGAGGGGCTGTGTAATTTGGATGCTGGAGAGCATATGTTCAGTCCCTGTTTTCCAAAGCTATGCCAGCACCCAGTGGAGTGTGAGTTCTCTGACCCCAGGGAGCATGCACCAGAGGCAAACCTTTTGGTGGAGTCTAGAAGGTCTGAAGAAGCATCTGGGGGTGATCCTGCAAGGAGTGGCTCAGGTTTTCCCTAACTCAGGAAGGTGGGGGTAGTTTGCAGTATCCCAGATAGGTCCCAGGGGAGGAGTAGATGGTCCCAAGTCCCTTCTCAGAAAAGGAGAGGTAGGGATGGGTGGATGCCCAGGGTGCCCAAAACCCGGTCCCAGAACCTGGATGGTTTCCAGGAGGAGCACCAGTAGGGAGGCCTAGTTGGTACTGGGAGGCCAGCCACTGAGGGGGATCCCCTAGTGTCAGGAGAGCTGGGGGCGGTTGTCAACAGTGTCCCTCCAGTTCTGATGTCTGACAGCTCCCCTCCAGAGAGGGGGGTGCATAGATCCAGAAAGAGGGGTGAGGGGGTAAGACAGTCCCCAGTGGGAGGACCAGTGGATCAGGGGTTGCCAGTACTGAGGTCAGAGCACCCCAGGACTGACCCTGGTGATGCCACTTCTGGCCTGGGGGATCTTTATGCACTGTCCAATGGACAGGGGGCTGGAGACCTGTGCCAGGCAGGCTCTTACCCCACACTTCCTGAAAGTGTTTCCCTTGGGGGGTTGTTGCGCTCCCCCGGAAGTCCTGGTGTGCCAGGCACAGGTCCAGCCTCAGAGTACAGACCCTGGGTTGAAGGGCCAGGTTCAGGGTGTCAACCTGACCTGGAGGGAGGGACGACTGCTAGCAGGGTCCCTAACATTTTGATTCTGGGGGTACCGCTCCGGGTGGGAGGGTGCAGAGCCCCAGGATGGGGGGCAGGGGGAGGGATTCCCTGTCCCTGACTCCAGTACAGCCTAACGGTACAGATCCTGGGCTGGGAGACCAGTTGCAGGGTAGCACCCCTGAACTGGTGGTAGAATTGTGAAGGACTGCTGCCCCAGTCACCCTGCAATTCTGGAACCTGGGGTTACATCTCCACAGGGAAAGGTACAGGACCCTGGGGGTGCAGGGTGTGGAAGAGCCCACCTCAGTCCTCTGTTCAGCTTCAGTGTACAGACCCTGTGCTGAGTGACCAGTCACAGGAGACCACCCCTGGACTGGTGGGAGAATTGTACAGGATGGCTACCACAGATGCACTGGCAATTTTGGATTCTGGGGGTATCTCTCCCACATGGAGGGTACAGTGCCCCAGAAGGAGGGATGGGGAGAAAGCCCTCGCCCCTGACTCCTGTCCAGTCTAAGGGATTAGACAGTGGGCTGGAGGACCAATCTCAGGGGCCACTCCTGAAATGGTGGGAGGGAGATAGGAAAAATGGTGCCAAGCACCTGGGACTACTTCCCCCCACTCTGAGATACCACAGAGGTTAGAGAGCCCTGAAAGGTTTGAGGCCTGACCCTCATCACGGACAGATGTC
Organism: Calotriton arnoldi; assembly: GCA_963921515.1. Classification (NCBI taxonomy): domain Eukaryota; kingdom Metazoa; phylum Chordata; class Amphibia; order Caudata; family Salamandridae; genus Calotriton; species Calotriton arnoldi. The sequence continues at coordinate 454,235 of CAWUFW010008380.1, read as the reverse complement.
AGTGGCCCCTGTGGCTTGCTGTCCGAATGGACAGCAGTGCCCCTGGGGGGGACAGTAGTCAGACCCCAGGGGTGGACTGGGCCACACCACTGTGTTGGCCATGGTGGTACTGTCTGCCCACTTGGATAGAGCTGTGAGTAAAGTAAGGTTGGGTGGTGCACAGATGGGATCCACAGGTGAGGAAAAGTAGGTAAGTAATCTTTATTGTATATAGTTAATTAAAACCATTACAAAAAAAATACAGAACCAATAAAACCGCTCAATTTTTAGAAGGTAGGTGAGATACTAGAGAGTTGCAAGTAAAATAAATAAATAAATGTGAATTGCCAAAGTAATTAAAAACCAGTGTCCTCTTTGGCTTTTCCCTTGGCAGGATTTTTTACTGTTCACAGGAGAAGCAGAGTTCAGTTGATGGTTTATTGCAATGTGTTTTCATATATGTATGTGATTTTTTGTGCAAATAAGCAAAGAGGATAACAGCCCAAAAAAGTGTGGCGCCTCTGAGAGAACAGCAGATTGGTTTCTGTCCAGTGGTGTTAAAAACTGGTAAATTGTTGGCAGAGATAGTCTTCATCAGCAGTGGACTTTGGTTGGAGTCTTAATTCCTGCAATCCATGAAGAGTAGTTGTTTATGAGAATTTGGTGTGGATGGCCCTGGACTTTCCAGAGGCCGTTTCAGTTCTTGCACTTGACAGATTGTTTTCTACCAGTGCTAAAATTTGACTAGTTTGTGGTTTGACTGCGAGTCCTCTGGTTTGAGTCAAGTTATTGCAGCCTGTCTTCCACTTGTGGGTCCCATGCTGGTGTGTGCTCACAGATGAGTGAGCTTTGCCATGCACATATGTCAAGTGAGTCGCAGTTTTGAAAGGAGGGCACCTCCACAGTAACAGCGGGGTGATTTCTAGTCAATGATGTAGATAGAGCGAAAAATGGCAAGCTGTTAAAGGCCAGAGGCCTTAGCAGCACTGATGTTGGTTTGAGATTTTTAGTTCACATAGACCTTCATTCCATGCCAGAAGAGTAGTTGTGTTTTATAAGTTAGGTGTGGGTGGCCCGAAGAATTCCAGAAGCCGTTTCTGCAATTGACAGTTTGTCTTCAACCGGTGCTAAAATGTTTACTAATTTAGTTTATCTGTGGGTCATCTGGTTTGAAACAGGCTTTCATAGCCTGGCTCTGGATGCGTATCCCATGCTGGTTGAACTTCTGTTTAAGCAGATGAGACCTCTCCTCCTTCAGGCTGATGCATGTGCAGATCAGGTGTCCCATATCCTCATTTCCGTTGCTGCACAGGAGGTAGTGTGATGGTATCTGCCCCCTCAGCCATGATGGAAGATGCGGGATGGCTGGGAGTTTTCTCAGCCGATGTTTCAGGAATTTCTCCTTGGAATACCTAGAATATCCCAGGCTGAAATATGGCAGTCGACTAAGCAATGTGTAGCCATTGATTGTCATCCAAGCATGGCTTCTTACTGAGAAGTTGGCTTTGTCTTCTACTAGGGAGAGGCTCCTTAATGCCTTCCGCACTACTTTTTTGAAAATTGCTGGCGTAGTTGGAACTTCCCAGAGCTGGGTTAGTCCAGTGTTTGTGAGGGAAATCTGTAGGAATTTTCTTGCCGGTGATGTTGTTCTGTGCTGGAGCTCTTGCCAGAGTAGGTGGGTTAAACCGTTTGGGGAGGCATTCTTGATTTTGTGCCAAAACGTTATGTAGGCCCCCTGTTTTGTCAGGTGAGGAGAAGGGTTCCCCATGGGTTAGCTTAGTGGGCTCTGAGAGTATGGACCGAGGGATCCAACTAGGTTCCGACAGAGGTAGAACTAGAACATGCCCCTGCTGTTGTGGGCCAGGTCTATGTTCAATCGCCCCAAGCTGGGAAGTCCAGCAAAGGATTGATTAGTCTACCCTGGCTTTAGGCTGGGAGGGGGTTTGTTTTAGACCTTACATTTTTGGCGGGTTTACAACCAGACTTTCTGCTTTTTGGCCTCCTGTTTTTGATGTATTTGCCATTGGTTTTAGGACTCTGGGCACTTTACCACTGCTAATCAGTGCTAAATCGCATATGCTCTCTGTGTAAACTGTTATGATTGATTTTACATGATTGGCCTATTTGATTTACTGGTAAGTCCCTAGTAAAGTGCAATGCTTGTGCCCAGGGCCAGTGTCTGTGCACAGCTTTTAGTGCCATGTTGACCTGGCAAGTGCACCCAGTTACCAGGCCCTAGCCTTCCTTTTTTACATGAATGAATGAATGATAAAATAACTTTTATTTGATTTGGTTTAAATCATAAAAGGGCGGCGCGACCGCTAATGTACATAAAATTCACGAGCAAATATGCCGATTTTTTAGTTGGTTTGAATCTCAAATTTATAATAAAAACAAGTTAAGACAATATACAATGGTTTCCTACAGTCTTATTAGTAGTCAGCAATGCTATAAAAGGCATGCTTCTTGTGGGGTTATGCTTAGGCTATGCACGGCCACGCTAGGTACGTGATCTCTCAGAGAAGCCCTAGGGCAAATATAGTTGACGGTGTTCATTTCAGTAAAATTATGTGGTTCTAGAAGACGAGGTCTTTGTATTCATATTTCTTTTATGAAGTGCTGTGGCTAAAAATAAGTTCAATTTGGTGATCTAAGATGAGGTGCTGATACCGTTGATGATTTCCTGTTATTTCTCCGAGATAAAGTGCATCGTGCTGTAAACAAGTGGACTGCAGAGTGTTCAATTGCACTTTATCACCTTGCGTGCCCGACCGGTTCGAGTTGTCTGTCGCTCTTTTCTAGTTCATTTGCCGCTAAGCTCAGAAACTTTATTGCCTTGCATGCCAATTGTACTGTCGAGCCTCCTAAGCACTTTATTACGGCAGATCTGCAAGTCCTTGTTTGTTCTCTTTTCAGTTTTGGCCGTAGGAGTACTTTCCGTATGGATAATAGTGCTGGACAAATGCATAGTAGATGGAGCAATGACTCATCTCCTTGTCCACAAAGGCAGCAATCCATTGTGGGCCAGGCCCGTTTCCATTTTGGGATAAGATTGTCGTGATTTCCCAGATGTTCCACCTAGAGTATAAGGCTGTGTCAGAAAACGCTATCCGATTAGCCTTATAGATTAGCCTTATATAGGGTATAAGGCAATGTTCTCCAAAGGAAATAACATGTATCCCAATGCGTAATCAGCTACTTAAAAAAGCCCACCCCTATCCCATGCAACCAGCACGACCGTGTTAATAAGTTGTGTAGTTACTGTATGACTTATTACTGTATGTTCCATACTTTGTATGTTATGTAGAGTTTTGTAGTTCATGTCGATTTGTATTTGGTTTGGGTTACGCGCCCAATGATTAAAAATATCTCTAGAGTGGACATTAGTGCTTATGGAAGAATTGTAATCAGGATTTGCCGACCGTGTATCAACAAACAGATTGGCAACGCTGGTATCTCAAACCGGACGAAGTTACGCGTCCGTACTGCAGCTGTTACCTAGAAGAATGGCCCCTAGCAACGCCGCGTCACACTGTGCATGTGTCGGCGTGGCGGCCATCTTGGGTGTGGCAACATTACTTAAGGCCACACCCCAGTTCTGGAAGGTGCTTAGCTTTCCGGTCGTCGTCAGGAAGAGAGGTGGTATCCAGGGACGCTTACCTGGAATTGACGCAGTGTTTCTTCGATTCCATTTTTGCTTTGGATTTCATCTCGACTTCAACCCTGAGGAACAGAAAAAGAAAGCTAAGTGTACATGATTACTTTTACGGCGCCCATCGCAAGAAAGGATTGCTTTATCACTCTTAAGCGCTTTTGACATAGAAACACAAAATAATTTTTGGAACGTTTTTCTTGGAACTTGCAATTAAGAAAGACAATTTAAAGACTAAAAGACAAAACTATTTCCATCAAAAACTTGTATAGAAGGAATTTGTTTGTTTTTTCTTTCTTTTGTTTATTTTTCAAAATGTAGTGGTGGACAAAGAAGAGGGCGTAAATACCAATAGTAAGTACCATAGAAAAGCGATAAGAAGAATATTGGAAAGAATTCAATAATTGTATTGGAAGGATTTTGTAATGTTTGTTCCCTTAGTACTTGATCAGAAGAGTTGACAGGAGTAAAACACGCCCAGTAACAACGCCATAAGAACTTCACCCACCACTCAAGAGTACTAGGACGCTGCGCCTAACAACTGTAGCTCGCAAGTAGGAGTGATAACTAATAAAAGGGATTTTTATGTCTTAAGGGAGGGACTGACTATAGATAGAAGTAGACGATACTGATAGTAAGTTCTTGTTGCCTCGCAGGTCAACAACAAAGGTTCTTCAAGCGTCCAATATCCGGCCCTCCTCCCTGAACCCTATTGCATATTCCTAGTGAAATACAGAATACACAGGTTATAAGGTAGGGTACTGGGAAGTTGGTCCATAACGTCTCTGCGAAACTCAACCGTGCGGACTTAAGGTAAGAACGCATGGTTAGTCCGACAAAGATCTTTCGATGGGTAAACACCCAGTCTCATCATCATCATCAATTAGTCTTTATTCGATAATTTACAATCATAAAAGACACAATACAAACATAAAAGTGTCATAAAATGTCATATAAACAGTAAGCAGTAACACCCTAAGAAGTGCATCCTTAGGGACTAAAAATCAACTATATCGAATTTCCTATCGTCATTGACTAAAATAATAAATATATTAATACATCGATAAAACCATTTCCTACACAATTTGTCCAAAAGGCTGCCTACTACCATTTACATAGTCAAGTAGTATATGCAATTCCCAGACCAGCCTCCAAATTTTTCCTTCTCAGAGCCCAGAACCAACTAAGAAATTTCGCCATTGCAGTCACAATAACTGGGCTTGTATTCGATACCAAGATACGCAAATCTGTCATACACGATCTGGTACCTAGGTTGGAACACAGTGGCTTAAGCCACCTTCGACGGGGGCCATTATAGGCCGGGCACACAAATAATACATGGGTTATCGACTCAACCTGGGATGGACACGAAGGGCAGTTGGTATCAGGAGCCTTATTCCATTTTGCAGTAATATATCTTAAAGGGAGAGTGCCCACTCTGAATTGGTGATATAGTTTCCTATCACCAGGTTTTGTAATCAGATTCCAGTAGGCTTCTGCTTCCATTGCAGGCTTGTGCTCCAGAAAGATACCTGTGAGCGAGCTACTGCTCACCCCTGACAATGTCTTTTTAGTAATCATAGCCCAGTATAGTTCTTTGTACTCATTTTTATTGGGAAATGAGTTCCCTATAGGATCTTCCCACAAATGACGATGCCCCATGTCAAACAAATTACCCTTAATCTTCTGGAGCCATTTAATTTTAGAGGACAGATCGGCATTCCTAATATACATTAGTGCATTGGCGTAAGACGTCAATTCAGGGGTAGTCCAAAGCCTCCTCCAGTAAGCTAGAGGTCTAAATCCAGCAGCCTCATCAAAGGAGGTGCATCCCAAATCAAACATCAGGGGCTTAATGGGGGTTGATTGGGGAAGGGCAGTCAGTGTTCTCAAAAACTTATTTTGAGCAAGAACTAGGGATGATACATTTTCAAACCCCCAGAGTTCAGCACCATATATTAAGGAGGCTCTAATCTTCCCATTATAAATCGATAGAGCGGGCCCCACCGGTTTGGTATTTGAGAGTCGATGTTTTTTAAGTAGGGCTCCTACTAACTGGTTGTGCCTAAGGACTAAAACATCTAACTGGGGTGTCCAGTTCATCTCCCTGCCCATGATCACTCCTAGATATGTGAATGTATCAGTTTGTTCCAAAGGTGCTTTATTCATTTCAACTCTCCCTTTAATGAGTTTGTGTTTATGCAGCACCATGAACTTGGTTTTGTCAACGTTTACTACAAGTTCATGGTCGTTGCAGAACTCTATAAATCTATCAAGGGCACGTTGCAGACCACATTGGGTTTTAGATCAAATTAAAGTATCGTCTGCAAACATTAAAAGCGGAACCCTTGAACCGGCAAGAGTTGGAGCATCTGTAGGAAAATTAGTATAATACGAGATAACCTTGTTTATAAACAAGGAAAATAGGGTAGGAGCAAGGACACACCCTTGCCGCACTCCCTTGTTAACTGGGAAACGATCTGTTAATTCGCCCTGCTGCCCCCACCTAACCTGAGCATAATTTACCTCATGCAGTTTGATGATAAAGCTTAAGATTTCTAGGGGCATCCCGGCCTCCTTTAGTGTATCCCACAGCTTATGGCGGGGGAATAAATCAAATGCTGATTTTAAGTCAACAAATGCTGCATATAGAGTTCCCCCCGCTAAAATCACTGTGCTCCAATATGTCATCATAAATCTAAAAGCTTGGTCGATGGTACTGACATGGGGTCGAAAAAGCGCTTGATAGGTAGATAATACATTCTGATCTAATATCCATTCATTTACTCTACCTAGCACAAGTCTGGCAACTATTTTCTGTAAAGTATCAATTAGGCTTATCGGCCTAGTTGCCAGGTCTAGCACGGTCACCCTTTTTATATATGGGAATGATTTCGGCCCCGTCTCAATAACATCAGTTTCCGCTTTTTTTGATTTGCAAAATGTTCTGACAGGTATGGTTGAGGTTTTTAGCGTTTTATATGTTGGCATCACCATACATACGTTGGTTTTTGAGGTCAAAGAGGCATTATCTATTTCCTGGGATTGTTGCTTGATGGTTTTATTGACTATTCGTTTAAACTCCGGATAGGATGATATTTTGTGCCAAGCTTCCTCTAGCTTTAGAGCTGCAATAGATTGATTTAAGAATGGGTAAACTGAGTTGCTCAATCTAGATTGCCTTTCAACCTCCAGCCAGCAGCATTGTGCCAGGGAGTCTTCATCCGCTGCCCTCATTCTCCAATAGTATTTAGTAAGGGCCACTTGTCTTGTCGGGATCTGGTTTTTTAGCCCTAATTCCAATCTAATCAGGGCTTGTGAAATGTGGCGCTGAATTGAAAATAGATTCTTGAAGAAGCTAGTTAGCGCGGTATTTAAGACTGTTGAGTCCTTTGTGTTTAGGAGTTTCCAATCCATACATGATTGATGCCAAGAATTTTGCTGCCACGACCTTTAATAAATGGGTTGTCGAACAGTTACTAAGTTTTTTGCAAGATTTTAAATGCAAATAGTAGCTGTTTTGTTTTGACTTTCCGCAGTTCTAAATATTGCTTATAGTTGAGATGTTGATCTAGTAATACACCCAAATATTTATATGCTCCCACCTGGTCCAGGGGGTTACTGTTAATCGTCCAGGTACATTTTTGGTTGTTTTTTATGATAAGTTTATAACTAGTTGAGCTGAGGCTGTGTATTCTGCTAGTTGGTTTATCAATCGCTGTAGGCCTCGAGGCGTTTGAGAGAGCAACTCGATGTCATCGGCATATTGCAGGCTTGATATTCGGTCATTTCCTAATTTTGGAGGGTCCCCTAGTGTTAGATGGAGGTTAATATCTAGGTCAGCTGTATAGATGTTGAATAAACAGGGGGCCAGAACACACTCTTGTTTTAAGCCGTTGGTGGTAATAATTTTGTTTGTTAGGCTTCGACCGTCCCCCTTTTTTATTTGGACCCATGTTTTTGAGTAGAGATTGATTATTGCGTCTAATAATTTTGTGGGAGCTCCCCAGGATTTCATTTTTGCCCATAACATGGATCTAGGGAACTTGTCAAAGGGTGCTTTGAGGTCCACAAAACAGGCATGCAAAACGTTTGAGTTGGCAATAGCTTGGTTGGCCAGGAGCGTGACAGCGGATAAGTTCGTTAGAGTGCCCATCCCGGCTCGAAAGCCTGTTTGTGTGTTAGGGATCAGTTTTGTGCTATCGACCCAGTCCTCTAGATCTTTCAACAAATGTTCAGCGTAAATTTTTGCCTCAACATCAATGAGAGCTATTAATCTATGATTAGATGGGTCTGAACGAGCCCCTGATTTGTATATTGGTTGTCGGATGCTTCCTGGAATGGTGCAAGTCTCCAATGTGTGAGCGAACAGCGAGGTTAAATGGTTGGACCAGAAAGCTGGGTCTTTTTTTAATAAGGCGTTGGGCAGGCCATTTGGTCCCGGGGCCCCATCAGACCTTTGTTTTTTTATGGCGTTCAATACCTGTTTTTGTGTGATCTGTAGATGGGAGACTAGTGGGTCGGACCCTGATGTTTCAAGTGGACCTTGCTGGAATTTGCCTTCTGGCTGTTTGGCTTGGGGGTTGCCGTGGTTTATCGGTTTCGATGTGCAGGTCATGAAATCTATTTTATAGTTGCTTCTAGACACTTGGGCCTGGGAGGTCAATCTCGGTGTAATGGCCGTCCGGGTCTCTTTATTTGGAGTGTCCCTAGAAGTTGTTGTACCAGTCTGTGTCACCTTCGATGTATCGTTATTAACGGGTGCACCGGAGACAGTCTGGTTGTTAAATGTGGCTACTATATGAGCTCTCCATGTATGTTCAGTTATGTCAGAGTTAAAGTGCCGGTTTTTTCAATTTGATAGGAGATTAATGTGAGCCCAGAACTGTTTTGAGTTTTGTTGCTGGCTGACATAGAGCATTTTCGTCCAGAATTGCTCGTTGTATGTGGGCTTTGCTGCACTAATCTCCTTTTTTAGGTCAATTTTCATTTGTTCAATTATTGGTGGGTGCGCGCATCCTATATCGCGCGGTTCTTTGCGAACTTTATTACCAAAAGGGCCTTGTTTTATCGACCTCACACGGAGTGAGTGAGGTGCGATCCATGGCGATCCACGGCATTTCTCCGGTCCCGCAACTGCACCCGCGACCGACCCACTAGTCGGCAGGCTAGTGGGGGCCCGCCAAAGCGTTCAACAAAACCGACGGAAGAAACACGTCGTAGCGCCACAGAAGGGAAACATCAGCGGAAATTGGCAAGCGTGGCCGCTATTAGCCAGCTGCCACAGTGATTGCGAGCCCTTGGTGGCGTTGCAGAGGCGGCCCAACTAGTTCGGGTGCAGCCTGCGACCCTGCCCTGTGTGCCCTGCTTGCCCCCCCCTCGCTTGCTTCCCCTGTCACACACTTTGGCCTCAGCCACTAACCTCAGCCACTCCCCCCCCCCCAGAGAACACTGCACAAAAGATTTTGTTAACGCCCCCGGGCAGAGGGGGTAAAGGGGGGCAGAGTGAAGGCAGTAGCCCAGAATACAGCACAGCATAGAGCGGCCAGGAGCACTTAAGGCGCACTAAAGTCACATCCCTAAGATTGCCTCGTTACTTCAGGAAAGGAAACAGAGGAAGCAAGGAAAAAAGGAAACAGGAGAAAAGTCTTATTCCCCTACAACAGAGCACAACAGCATCCCATCTTCACGGCAGCAATTGAGCAATAGACAAGAAAAGCTCCAAGTGTAGCCAGGCCTAATCAAGTCACGGCACTTGCGAGTCAGGATAAAACCTTTGAGCCCGTGCGTCAGAGACCGCGCCAGCATCCGTGCCATGAGATCGGGAAAAATCAGAGGCGTGGTAGGAAAACCTAAAAGGGAGAAAGGGGGCCAACAAGTAATGGAAAGCCTCAGCAGACCCCTGGACTCGGAATCGGAGCCTGAACAAGACCAAGACATAGATATGGAGAGTAACATAGACAACACTAAAGAAGGCGACTCAATCCTCACCATTACCACTTGCTCACCCGCTAAAACCAGCATCAAATCCAGCAAGTGGGCACTCATTACAGACTTTTTAAAAGTATGCCGCAGACTATCCCCGGAGAAGCACAAAGCCTATAAAGGAGCCAAGGAAGCCAAGGGAGCCAGGCCAGGCAACAACACTGACGATACATACAGAGAAGGCAATAGCAATAGCGACATTAAAATAGTAAAGAATGAAAGCACGGAACAAGGGGATCTCACGCCCATCACAAGAGAAGGCATAAGCTGTGACAGTCCTACACGTAATTGTTTGAACTTATTCACCGACCGTCAGTGACACCATCTTCAGGCCATAGAGGCCTTAGTCCATACTGACTCAGGCTCAAACTGGGAGTTCATGTCCAGCCAATGGACCCGTCCTGCCCAATCAAGCCAACACCAACAGCAGCAACAACAAATCGCGTTACAGTGCCCCAATGACAACCTTGTGTTTTGGCAAGACAGTATTTTAAGTCCTTGGGTACTATCCAACTCACTGGCAGACCCACAACCACTCAATCAACTGGGGGCTCTAATAGCCTGCGGGTAAGAACAAGTTCCCGCCAAGCTTGAGACATCTCCCAATCCATCCCAAACCGCCCAGCAGTTGGAACAGGGACCACCTCAACAAAAGACAAAGGGGCCTGTGCCCCATGAGCCCCACAAGGTCGAAGAACTCACGTCAGCCATTGCTTCTGAATCACAAAATTCATGCGAAAACGCGCAATCAAGAAACATCAAGGAACAAGTTGGCCAATATTTGACGGAAGCACAAGTATGCCCACCAATTAGATCTGTTTAGATACAGCTACTAGGCACCATGGAAACTATTGGATCTGCCATGACTTATCATGCCAACAAGCTAGATACCCAAGTCGAGCTACTAAACGTTTTAGCAATACATGTTCAGGGGATAGAACAAAAGCTGCATGATTTAAACACCATGATAACGAAGGTACAAGAGCGGGATATTACATATCATACCTGCCACTGTCCCCAAATAATTGATAAGCTCGCAAGGGTCCCAACCATTATGTCAGAGCTGTTGGGGGCAGTTAGGGAAACATAAACAAACCCTACACCAACTACGGAAAGAGACCCCAAGGAAACGGACGGAGTTGGCGGGGAGAGCCCCAGGAGCAATAACCCAAGAGTGAAAGAGATAACCAAGTCCCAAGTCCGCGAAAGTAGAACCTCAGCAGACGCTGATAAAGAGCCTGAACAACTGAATGAACAACTACACCCAGAAGGGTCAGCATCAATTCCTAACCAAGACAATTCACCAAAGGAGGCTGTTGAAAGCAAGGAACAAATAAGTCTGAAAAAACCCCACACAAAGCGGGAACGAAAACGCTTGAGGAAAGCAAGGAAAAGTAAATTAATCAAGTCCTGCCCACAAACAACATCGATATCCACCCAGAATGGACATGACAAAGAAGATGAAAGTATCAGAGGTGTGGCTAGCACACTGGACCATAACACCTCAGCAACAAAAGAGGCTGCCGCTCCAAGAAACCCTAAACCGCAAAAAAATGAAATCTCACCAACAAGTAAAATATACGATATATTCAAACCTCTGGATAGGCCGGAACATAATAACACAACAAGCATTGATATTCAAAAAACTGGTGTTAGAAATGGGATCTCTAGTTAGCAAGGGCTTGCACCTTTGTCCAAGTAGGGACCCTTCTTCCTAGTCAGGGTAAGGGTTGTTACACTCGTGAAGTAACCCCTGCTCACCCTCGTGGTAGCTTGGCACGAGCAGTCAGGCTTAATTCAGAGGCAGTGTGTAAAGCATTTGCACATAACCAACAGTAATACAGTGTAAGCACTACAAAAGGTTACCACACCAGTTTAGAAAAATAACCAATATTTTTATATACTCAAGACAAGACCAATTACGACAAAAATCCACAATACTATACTTTGAAAATGAATGCTTGATAAAGTAACTTCTTCTTTGCAGGAATAGCACAAAAGCAAAGTTCGTACGAGTCGGTAGCTCCGTCCGAGCCTACCGTGATGCTGAAAACCACAGAGTCTAACAGTCCCAGCCGACCGCGTCGATACGGGCCAGCAGAGTCGTGAACAGACTCGGTCACAGTACCTTTTCTCGTTGTGGCTGGTGCGGAGTGTACGAGCCGGTCGGGCGTTCGTCGCGGTTGCGGTGCAAGACGGAGCGATGCAAGGTGCGGTGTCCCTCGATGCGGAGCAGGCAGCGGCTCGATGAGCGTCGTGCAGACGGAGTCGGTGAGTCCAAGGCGTGCGATGCAGGGCGAGACGATGCTCGATGCGGTGCTGACAGGTTGCGATGCAGGCGACCTAGCCGGAGTGCGGGAGCTGGCGTCGGACGGCGGTGCGCGAGTCGGAGCGGTGCGTCGCAGACGTGCGAGCGGTGCCCCAAATGCGGTGCGGTCTCGACTCTTGAGCCAGTTGCAGCGACAGTGTCGGTCTGGTCCGGCTGGCCCAGTGAAGCGATGCGATGCGAACTGCGGTGCCCACAGGTCACGGTGCAAGCAGTGGCTCGATGTTGGCGGCGTCGGACGTCGCCACGGTGAGACCAGGGTTGCGATGCGAAGCGGGCGATGCGGTCTGCGGTGCAAACAGGTCACCGGCCAGGGATGGATTCGGTTGACGGAGTCGGTTGCAGTTCCCTTCCTCTGTGGCGACTGAAACAGCGTTCCAGAAGCGGTACCCAGAGGCTTGTGAAGTCTTTGTAGTCCCTGAGACTTCTTAACAGGAGGCCAGCTCGGTTCCTGGCCCTTGGAGATACTCAGCACAAGATTGTAGAAAGTTCAGTCCAGTCCTTTCACTGCCCAAGACAGAAGCAGCAACTGCAGGCCAACCCAACAAAGCAACAACACAGCAACGGGGCAGTACTCCTCCTGGCAGCTCTTCCAGCTCTTCGTCTTGGCAGGTTCCTTGATTCCAGCGAGATCTAAATTCATGGGGTCAGGGCCCCAATATTTATATCCCAAATTCCTTTGTTCTCTGAAGGCAGAGAGGCATTTGCCTAGTCCAAACCAGTTCTGGAGCACTTTGTTGACAAGTCTCCGTCCCTTCTTTCAGTGAGTAGGCCAGGGACATCAGACGCACCCCAGGAGGTGGAGCCAGCATTGTGGAGGGAAGGCACTGTCCTATTCAGGGCCCAGGTGCGACCCCTCCCACCCATCTACAGGTCGATCTGGCTATTCAGCCCTGCGCTGACTCACCCTGTCTTCTGGCATCCCCCAGCCCCTGTCACTCACACTCCAGACAAGGAATACACAACCTCGCAGAGGCAGGCTTGGATGGTTAGACAAGAAAATACCCACTTTCTAAAAGTGGTATTTTCAAACACAGAATGTTAAAACCAACTTCACTAAAAGATGCAGTTTATCATTCTGAGTCCAGGCATACTAAACTCGAATTTCTACCATGTTCCCGGGGTCAGTTAGGATTATAAGCTGTAATAATCAAAACTGCCCGTTCTGGCCTAGGGGAACAGGTAGCCTTGCAATAGTGAAAAACGAACTAGGCTGTAATTCACTATCAGGACATGCCGCACACATCCGGGCATGTCCTACCTTTCGCGTACAACGCACCCTGCCCACAGGGGTACCTTGGGCCTACCTTAGGGGTGACTAACATGCAGCAAAGGGAAGGTTTAGGGACTTGCGAGTGTGTGCACTTGCCAAGTCGACATGGCAGCCCCAGGCTGCGCACAGGCTCTGCGATGGCAGGCCCGAGTTACACTTTACGGGCTGTTTGCGTGGGTGGCACAATCCAGTGCTGCAGCCCACCAACAGCATTTGGTCTATAGGCCCTGGCACTCGCAGTGCACTTTACAAGGGACTGACACATAAACCAAATAGGCCAATCATGGAAACACCAATCCATAACGCATTTTATACAGGAGCACTTGCACTTTCCCACTGGACCGCAGTGAGGAAAGTGCGCAGAATCATTACACCAGCAAAAACAGAGTCAAAACCGGGAGGTCAGAAAGCAAAAAGTCAGGGGAAACACGCCAAAAGATGCCAAGTCTAACAACTGGTATAAACCAAACTCCACCCGAATTAAAGACAAAAACAAGTGAAATCTGCACTCAGGATGATGCAACCAGTGGGATTGGAGTCACAGAGGAGCGCCGCGTCAACAAAGGAATCAAAACTAACTTACAATCCCTGAGGGGCAGAGAGACCATCGAATGCACTCAACAAGATCAAGTTGGATATATCCACCAAGTGGCATCATATCGTCAAGGCCCAACAGAAGCACCAAAAGGGACCCCGATCGACCAAATGAAAACACAATCGATTACTTCTCATTCCAAATGTCACGATCAGATAGAGCTGGTCCCACATTACACCTCGAGGGGAGCCCATGATATACTAAACAGAAGCGCAATAATACGGCTACTAGAAACTCTCCCAGCCCTGAGACATATTAATTACAGGGATCTGGAAAAAATCGATTTCAAACCTAATCCCAATTGAATAGGGTCTGAAATCACAACAGCCACTTGGATAGATCACTCTATCACCCAACAGATTCTGAGGCACAAGGAGTCCTTTGCATCATGGGGTATAGAACTTAAAAAGGTGGAACCACCCTGTTATCCAAGCCCACTACAGTAGCCCTACTGCACAGGGGGCGTATTAAAAGGAGCGAAAGGTCCCGATAATCCCGACCAAACGAAAGGTGAAAGCCAAACAATAAGACAAATTACGATTACAATTTCATACCCAGAAATAGCTAATTTCGAGGATAGTTGCGTCTTTTAAACATGAAACAAGGAGCAGCATGAACAAAAATCTACAAAAACCCTAAAACACTACAGGGCTGCAAAATCTGCTCCTGGAACGTGAATGGCTTAGCCTCCAAACTCGAAGAAAGCAACTTCACAGACTTCATCCTACAGCACGACATACTGCTATTTCAAGAAACATGGCAATCAACAAACACCCCAATCGTAGGTTACAAAGAGCATCTCAATCCAGCCAAAAAGGAGGCAACCCATGGAAGAGCAAAAGGCGGCCTATGGACTTACATCTTGACAGATATTTATGGAAAGAAGAAGATATCGACTTAGACTCCCCCTGGATGCAATGTATTAAACTTGCAGCCTCGCCCTCCCGCACCTTGTTAATCCTGAATATCTACATTCATCCCGCCTACAAGCATAAGGGGAGAAACATCCAACAATTGTTTGCCGCACTCAGAGCCCTAAAACTCACCTACCCACATGCCAACATATTACTGTCCGGGGATTTCAATATGAATTTGATGCAAGCCCAGGAAAAAAAACTACCAATACACATGCAGGCCAGGCACGGCAATACATCCAGATGTGATACTTTGGGTAAGAGATGCGCTCCATTATTGGACAAACTTTCATTGTTCACCTTAAATGGACGAGGTCCGTAGGACAGCCCAGCAGCTTTCACAAGAGTGGCGGCAAAATCAGGAGCAACCATTGATTTCACCTTAGCGGATCCTGATTTATTCCCTTTCATAACGAACTTTCAAATAAAGGAAAGAACAGACAGTGACCATTATCCTCAATTCTTTATACTAACCAACATCCAAGAAAGGTCCCGGCCAGCTAGCGCCCTTACACTATCATCCCAACTCTACAATCTAAAACAAATAATATGGAATAAAAACTATGTAGATGCAATCATGGAGTCCTGCTTTGCTTTATTGGCCCCTACTGACGCAAAACCATTAGAGATAGAGTCCTGGGAGTCTTTCGTCAACAGTCTAAAGAAAAAGTTTTCGATCAACCCTAAAAGCCAAAAACCTTCCAGGATCACCGGTGCAGCCTGGAACACACATACCCTAAGGATAAAAAAAGACAACTAAATAAAGCTCTCAGAATAATGCGAACTCAGGGCCTACAACCCACCCGGCAGTCCCAGACAATAATTGAACAAATTAAAAGTGAGTCACCCCTAAGGTAGGCCCAAGGTAGCCCTATGATCAGGGTGCAGTGTATATGAAAGGTAGGACATGTACCAATGTGTATTACATGTCCTGATAGTGAAATACTGTGCATTTAATGTTTCACTATTGAAAGGCTATCTTTTCCATAGGTGATCATTGGAGCTACCTTGAAACATTTTACAAGTGTAACTTTAAATTGGGAAAAGATAGAAAAATTGAGTTTAGGTTCCCTGAGCTCAGAATTTAATAACACATCTTATAGTAAAGGTAGTTTTTAAATTTTGTGTTTAAAAATGCCACTTTTAGAAAGTGCCCATTTTCTTGTTTGACCATCCTGTGTGCATCTGCCTGTTTATGTATTCACCGTCTGGTTTTCGAGTGACAGGAGCTGGGGATGTACATTCACTCTAGACAGTCAAAAGGGGGTTTGAGGTGTGTCCTGCCTTTCCTTGGTGACTCATAGCCAAGCTGAATAGACTTTTCTGCAATTAGAGTAGTGGGATGAGTTGTCACTAGCACCTGAATAGACAGTGTCTACTCTGCACACTGCTTTCTCCACCTCCTGTAGTGAAACTGGACTTGAGAGGACAGAACTGGTTTCTACAGAGCAAGAGGGACTTGCTGCCTAAAACTTCAAGGGGAAATGTTGTATAAATATTGGGGCCCTGACCCTAGAACCTTAGAACTTTTTTGGACTAAGGAACCTGCCAAGAAGAAGAGGTGGAGAAGTAGTCAGGAGGAACTACCACTTTACTGTGTGCTTTGTTGTGCTGACCTGCAGTGGCTGCTTCTGTCTTGTGCAGGAAAGGACTGGACTGGTCTTTCTGCAACTTATTTTCCTGAGTTTCTCCAAGGGCTTGAGGTAGAGCTTGACCCCTATTCGAGAAGTGTCAGGAACAGCAAAGACTTTAGGTTCGTCTGCCAACTGCACTAGGAAATATTGTCAAGAACGGCGATAACATTATCGCCGCTTTAGCGGCAGGAAACTGCCGCTAAAGCGGCGATAAGGGGCTTGATATTATGCCCTATAGAATTACAATAGAAGCCCAGGTTTGATGTCCTTCACACCAGAACCTGGGCTTCTATTGGAATTCTATAGAGCATATTATCAAGCCCCTTATCGCCGCTTTAGCGGCAGTTTCCTGCCGCTAAAGCAGCGATAATGTTATCGCCGTTCTTGATAATATGGCCCTGTGCATTTTGTGCTGCAGGAGAAGAAAAATCACCACAACGCCTTCAACGATGCCGCTGCCTGCTTTGTGACCTGTTGGCACCGCCGAGAGTATCAGCCCACTTCGCACTACAACCCTGATCTCACCGGCGACACCACCTGATGCTGCCATCGAGCCACTGCTTTCACCCTGACCCAAGGGCACCACACTTCACATCTCCACCTTGGTATCCCGGACAATGAAGCTCCACGCCGACATCGACGCCGCTGCCTGCATCAGGCCTGGGGGCACCGCTCATAAGTTAATCGACGCACCGCTCCATCCCACACTGCAGCATTGGCCCGCCGGCGCCATTGACTCCAGATCATCTACCAACGACAGCGCTTCAGCAATGATGATGACGCTGCTTGCACTGTTACCTGCTAGCACCGCCCCACTTTGCAACACAGCCCTGGTCTCACCGACGCAGTTGGATGCCATCACCGAGCTGCAGCCTCCACTGTGACCTGAGGGCACCACACGCTGCACTGCTCCACTTTGCACCACAGCCCTGAGGCCTGCCAGGTGATGGCCGCTCTGTGCCTAGCAAGAACCAGCACCCACTGCATGAATTTATATGTCATCTTGAAGCCTTTAGACCTCCTACTATCCCCCGATATACAGCACTGCGATGTTGTCGTGACCTGCATAGAGATAAAAACTGTGAGTACACCTACTACCCGTATCCAGAAATCCTGCACTAATCAGCAACCCCAGGCCAGGTGAAGGAAGTCAACCCCCTGAAATCCACATCAGAAGCAATACTCAGACCGGGTCAGAAATATCCTCTGAAGAGTCAAGGGTGGGTCAGATAAGTGCGATGCAAAAAATGATAATGGACCAGCTTAAAGCAGGCGTTGCCTGATACATATTGTGTAAGCGCACAGACTCGAGCCCAGTCCTCAACCTCCATGGGTGCCACCCAATGCATCTACTCTCAAAGCTTTATATATCAATGATATGAGATGTCTACCTGACCCACCAGATAGTAAAGTCCCCAGAGTGTCAGATGCCATCTGGTCCAGGTTTGCCTGGCCAACTCCACCAAGCCAGGGTAGTGCAAAAAGTGATCGCGCCCCAATGCAAACTCAGCACTCGCATTTTCAAAAGAAATAGAGTGCCTGTTGGGGTACAAGTCCCCCAAGAGTTTACAGCCCCATCCCTCCATGCCAGAAAGAACATATTTTCAGCCACTTGTTGGACTGATGCCAGTATCCACATCCAGTGAAAGGGGATATGCAAACACTACAGTGACTAGCCTTTGCTAGATTTGCACAGTCTGCCACATCATGAACAGAGCAGCATCCGGGGCTTCCCTCACCCTTCATCAATAACGCAGGGAGCTGCCCAATATTAACCATCCCTGGCAACATGCGTTTCTCCCAGCTGTCTCCAGTCTCAAGCCAGCGTGCAGCGTGTTGCATGTGCACGGCATGATAAGAAAAGTCCAGCCATGGAACCTCCAAACCTCCCTCCTCGTATCATCTGGTCAGTGGTCAAGGATACACTGCTGCGTTTGGATCGAATCCATGTTCCTGAACACCCTAGCAGGCAGTGAGAAAAGAGAATTTTGAATGGTATATAAATAGCGCGGCAGGAGCATCATTTTGGAGATGGCTTTTCTGCCCATCGACAGAGGGATCGTATTTCAGAAGGTGACATTGTCTCTCAATGACTCCATCATTCTCCCAACATTATGGCACATTTGCTGTGCATTGGAGTGCAGAACCATAATCCCTAGGTACCTAAAGTGTTCCAGCTCCCGGCGCAGTCTGATATTCAGCAGGCACAGAGTTTTGCCCACTCCGCACTCCACCTGAATCGCAGAGTTCTGTAAAATCTCTGTGAACCGCCACATGGTGAAGCTTTTCTAGCGTGTGGCTCCCCAATTTAAGTTGGTGAGCACGCTGGAGAAAAATGGAATGTTCAGACAAATCCCAGTGCGATTTCTCAACTTGGCCGGTTGCACCAGGTTGCTACTGTTCACGTTGAGAATGCTGCCACTTGAGTAGAAAATCTACTTGAGCGGCCTTCTGGCGCAGAGCGTGGTGCTGTTTGTGCTGATTTTACAGCACGAAACAAGCTCCAGCGCTCAAAATCAGTGCAAGCAGCGAGACGTGGCGAAATTGTACCACTCGCGGAACTCCACGGAATCTTGCAGAGTTAAACTCCACTAGTTACACCCACCCCTAGTCCCAACCAATGCAGCAAGAAGAAACAGCAGGAACTTACAACGGTTGATCCGCAACCCGGATAGGGCACCAAAGTCATCTAGCAAGCGCAAAAGAATCTTAAAAGATGCCAGAGGGGAGCTAAGGCAAAACAGTCAATCAATCAGCATTTGTAGAGTGCAGCACTGTCACCCCTGGGGGTATCTGGGCACTGGGGTACGGGGTCTCTGTCAAAAACAGCGGGAAGAGGGAAGAAACAAGCAGAAAAAAGCAAAACAGAGGGCAGAAAAATGAGTGAGCAGAATAGGCAAAATAGAGGGCAGAAAAATTAGCAGAAAGGCAAAACAGAGGGCAGAAAAACGAGCAGAAAAGCAAAACAGAGCAGAAGAGGGCAAAACAGAGGGCCGAAAAATGAGCAGAAAAAGGCAAAACAGACGGCAGAAAAATTAGCAGAAAAGGCAAAACAGAGGGCAGAAAAATGAGCAGGAAATGCAAAATGGAGGGCAGAAAAATGAGCAGGAAAGGAAAATCAGAGGGCAGAAAAATGAGTAGTAAAAGGCAAAAAAGAGCAAGAAATGAGCAGAGGCGGCACAAACAGATGGCAGCATGTAGACAGGCAGCAGAGGGTAGTGGACTGCGGTCAAGCTGGACAGGAGAACTGTCTGAGGGGGAGCTGGCACGAGGACAGTACTTCATCCACGTATAATAATATAACATGCCAAATGCCGCCCAGCTTTGTACCACAATAACTCAGCTCCCACCTAGCCCACACTGGCAAGGGCTCCTTTGCTAACGCAAAAAAGAGCGGGGACAGAGGGTAACCTTGTCTCATCCCCCTACCCAGAACCCAGCTCACCGAGCGCCACTGACCCACCCGCACTCTGGCACTAGACTCGGTGTAAAGAAGCCGAATCCAACCCTGGAGCTGGGGTCTGAACCCCATGACCTTACTAACAGATAGAATTCGAACTGTGGACTTAGATAAAACCCGGTCAAAACCTTTCTCCCTTCCATGTGGAGTACCACAGGGCTCCTCCCTTAGTCCCACCCTTTTTAATGTCTATGTGGCACCTTTGGTGACGGTGATCAGATCCTTTGGATTTCAGCTGACATCATATGCCGACGACACGCAAATAGTGCTGTCACTACACCCTGGACAGGAGATAGAGAAAGGGAAAAGGTTCCACGATTGCATGAAAGCGGTCAGGTCATGGATGACGACCAACTATTTGAAGTTAAACTCCAGGAAAACAGAGGTCCTCATTTTTGGCAATAACGCCAACTTTTAGACGCCAGATTGATGGCCGGATGAACTAGGGACTCTCCCAGAGCCAACCAGGAAAGCAAAAAATCTGGGTGTCATAATTGACAATAAACTTACCTTTGGGGACCAGGTAAACGCTGTAACCTTCTAGTTTCCATCTCCTCAGAATGATAAGAAAAATAAAATCATTCTTACCAGCTGACAGTCAAAGGATAGTGATAACATCGCTAATCCTGTCACGTGTAGACTATAGTAATAGCCTTTACCTTAATATCCAAAGGAAACACCTAAACAAGCTTCAACTGGTGCAAAATGTGGTGGCCAGACTGCTAACTGGGACACCAAAGTTTGTTTGTGTCACAAAAGAAATAAAAAGGCTACATTGGCTCCCAGTGAAACAACGGGCTCAATTCAAATCCCTGTGTGCGGTTTTCAAGGCCCTGCACGGAATTGGCCCAGACTACCTGAAACAGAGTTTCCAATGGCACAGCCCCAGAAGAGCCCTTCGCTCTTCTGGAGCCAAAGGGGTGGTTATACCTCTACCTAAAAACGCTAGCTGGGGTGGTAGAAACTTTGCCACATGTGCCGCTCGGGCATGGAACGAGCTTCCTTTCCATCTCAGGAACTCTACGGAGCTGCTGACCTTCAGGAAGGGGCTGAAAACCTGGTTGTTTACCACCTAGGCCAATACACACTCTGCAATTTGAATTGAATTGAATTGAAAGGGGATTTATAGAGCGCGTGGTTACCCGGGAGCATCCCAGCGCTAGACGGCGTCAGAGTGATAGACATGAAGGGTTATGGGAATAGCCAATTTGAAAGACAGTAGCCAGTGCCAGGACACCCTCGGGTAACCGTGCGCTCAAGAAATGAAATTAACATAACATAACCCGCAGAATGTCAAGTACATAATCCCAATCAACAGTATTGAAGACCTTTTCCAAGTCAATCGAGACCAAGGCCATTTTGTCCATACAGTGCTCGACCTCATGCATAACATGCGACAAGCACCTGAGATTCATCCCGGTGTTACGACCTGGGTTAAACCCACATTGGTCCTCGTGCACAGCAGCTAGCACAGGACCTTCACATCTGAGTTAATCATTGTGAGCGGCCTATATTCTGCAGGGTCAGTCCTATCCCGCCTGGTTTGAGCAGCATGAAAATGTCCCCCTCTCTCATGGTAGGCAGCAGAACCTCTGACTCCCACACCTCAAGGAAAACCTCAAGCAGGCCCTGTGTGACTACGGCTGAAAATTCCTGAAAAAACTCAACCGGGATCTCGTCCCCGCTATGGCCTTGGCCCGAAGCAGCAAACGCAACGCTGCACAAAATTCCTCAAGCTCTTTGGCAGAGTCTAATTCTTCAGCTGCTGACTCCTCAATTCTAGGAAGTCCCAGACCTTCCAGGAAAAGTTTATATCCATCTGGTGCAACCCGGGGGTCAGGCCTGTACAATCGCTCCAGATGCCCCCAGAATGCTGGCATAATTCTCACCCTAGTTATCACACTCATGCCATCAGGGGCCACCAGATGGGTCCTCTGGGACAGTGCATACTCTCTGCACAGGATCCAGGCCAGCAGTCTGCCCGCATTGTCGACCTGTCTGTGTAGTCACTGCCTATATTGCTTCAACGTATATTTATCTAGCCTGTCCCATACATCCGCTATACGTCTTCACACCTCTGCTTCCTCCCTATGTGATTCAGCGTCCACTCAATCCCTTGCCTGGAGCATGGCCAGAGCCATTAAACCTGACTTTAGCTCAGCCTGGAGTTAGTGTTGCACCCCACAGATTAAACCCATACACGATACTCAAAGTACTCCCTTCAGCGCCTCCTATTCTGTAGCTCTGCAAGCCATTGTGCACCAGTTGAGATCAATATAGTACTTCAGGGCCCAGGACAGCGCTTCCCTTTCCACTGGGTCTGTGAGCATCTCCTGTGGCAATCTCCACGCCGCCCCTCTTCGTGCAGGTACCCCCATTGCAATGTGCGGCGGACCAGTGAATGATCTGAAAGGAACCTAGCGAGGTGAGTCACAGCCATGCCCTCTGCCACAGAATTCCTCCCACAAGAATCCTATCCAGCCTGCTGTGTGTATTTTGAGTCAGGGAGTGGCACCTATATGCCCACTGTGTTGGATGAAGTGCTCACCATACATCTGCAAAGCCCAGATTGTCCATAATTCCTATGAGCGTTTCAGTCATGTGGAGTTTAGTGCCATGCCTAGGAAGTGCCTGTCCAGGTCTCTGTCGAGTATGTATTTAAAGTCCACCAACCAGAAAATGGGCGTGTCCAATTCATGCACCACCAGGTACTGCATTGTGGGGAAAAAGCATGGGCCGTCTATATTTGGGGCATACGTATCAAGCGCAGACACCTGCCTCTCATCCAGTGCCCCCTGCAGAAGCACATACCTGCCCCCCACATCAGCCTCAACATGTGCTAAGGAGAACGGAATACCTGGGCACACCCAAACTAGTACTCCCCTGGAGTACGTGGAGTAGGAGGAATGGAGGATCTGACCTCACCATTTCCGGGCCAAGTGTGCAGCCACAGCATCATCAAGATGCGTCTCTTGCAGATAAGCTATACTAATCTCATGACGCTTCAGGAAGGTGAGCACCCTGTATTGTTTCATGTAGGATCCTAAGCCTCCGATATTCCAAGTTAGCAGCTTAAAGTCACCCCCCATCATCAGGACTCGAGGGCTCTGGCATCTCCTTATTACCCACTGCACTGTGCTCAGTTCCAACCACCGCATGAACAGTTTCAAACACAAACAAATATGAATAAAGACCCCCCCACCCTCGGACAAACATAGCCCAACATAACAACTACAAATGCCCACCCATTGCATGTGACAGGACCTGCAGAGCATACCCACCAGTCCAACAGGGACAGGCCAACTCTTCCAGCTTCCTGGCCAGCCACACAATTCTGCGCATGACGCCTGGGTCCCAACAAGGGGTCCGGTCCTCGCCCAATAACCGTAGCCCAGAATCAGCTCAATCCGGAAGTGGACCAACCTATGCGCCCTCTGTTACCTGTGCAGTGGGTGCACCCTACTTTCAGCAAGCCTCAACTCTCAGCTGCCTTACAGAACTTAAAAGCATTCACTCAGGGACATCAACAACATACAACCACCCCAGCGAACTGTCACCCAAAGACACTATCCACTTAGGAAAGGAACAAACTGCAACAGTCGTTTCAGTTCTGCAGATCCTCAGTCTCCAATGTGTCAGGCACAAAATGTAGCACATGGTTGGTGGCCCAGTCACTGCTCTAGACACAGGT
The DNA here is from genome assembly GCA_963921515.1 of Calotriton arnoldi. Classification (NCBI taxonomy): domain Eukaryota; kingdom Metazoa; phylum Chordata; class Amphibia; order Caudata; family Salamandridae; genus Calotriton; species Calotriton arnoldi. The sequence goes on along the minus strand of CAWUFW010008380.1, from coordinate 430,726 downwards.
GGAGGAGTCCTGTCCCTCAGGAATACTCCCTGGTCCTCCGCACTCTGCACCTGCATGGAGCCATCCACGCAAATCGTGACTCACTGAGAGCAAGGGCCAAGCATCCCAGTGGTCCCCCCCTGGAGCAGTTACATCTAGTGCCCTGGCGAGGCCGAGACCCCGAGTCCCCCCTCGCACCCCAACTGGGGCAGAGTACCACAGTCTTATCCTAGAGCTCCAGCCACTCCCAGAATCTCTGGGTGGTCAAAGAAGTCTGCCTTCCCCTGCGAGAGGACCTTAAGCCTCGAGGGCTACAGGAGCATGAACTTTAGCTGCAACGCTCACAGTTTTTCCTTCACAGTCAAGAAGGATTTACGTTGCTCCTGCACCATCTCAGTGTTGTCTGGGTAGATGGCTATTCTACAGTTCTCACACAAGGGCACCGCCTATTCCCGGAGGCACAGAGCATGCAGTAACTGTTGTGATAATTCTGGATCCTGTTGATGATTGCCCTCGGCGGGGCCCCCAATGCCGGGGGGCAACAAGTCCGAAGCTCTCTCTGCACCTAGTTTTCAAGGAAGTCCTCCACTGAGGCCCCCTCCGATCTCTCGGGGAAGCCCATGACATGAATGTTACTGCATCTGTAGTGACCCTCAGCGTCCTCCACCTGGTGTTCAAGCTTACTAGAGACCGTGACATCTGGGCCATCTGGCGCTTGAGGGCAGCATCCTCTCCCTGTAATGACTTTGTGTTACTTTCAGTTGTTGTGACTTTATCCATCACTTACCTCAAATCGGCATGCAGTAAATCAATGCAATGCAGCCAGCCTCAATTTTGTGCTCAAATGCAGTCTGAGAGCCATGAATGGCCGCTATTAGTTCTGCCTGTGAGGGCTCCTGGTCTCTCTCCGGGGGCCCTTCCTTATTGTCCACCCCACCTTGACATGTCATCCTCTGGGGCTGCTGTCATGGTGTCATGTACTGCATGATAGTGTTCACAGGGTGCGAACACACTGGCCTGTCCTTCGCCATTGCCTTTTCACAGGGATGCAGATGTGCTCCCACTGCTCCACTCCAGTGCCAGTATGGCATCGGGGCCACCAGCTCACCCGTACCACTGTTCACAGCCCCACGGTCATGCACCAGGCAGCTGCCTTTCGATAAAATGTTGTCCCAGTAGCGTTGTTTGGTCCCTCTGCTGCCTCTGGCAGCAAGTCAAGCTAGGAGTGGGTGGGACGTCCTACCCACCTGTGGCACTGGATCACTTCCCCGGGCCCTTGTCAGTAGCCCAGCCTCTCCCCCAGCAACCTCACTGGCTGCCACCATGTCAGGCACTTGCCGCTCCCTGTCAGAACACTGGATCTCTCCCCTGCTCCCTGCTAATGGCAACCCCGGGTCCACACCATGCGGGCATTGACTGTAGCCCATTCGTTGGGCACACAGCTGACTGGGGGGCGCCTTCCTCTAGGGAGGTTTCTGATCGTCTATCCCACCACTGCTAATCAGATAGTCTAGGCACCCACAGAGATCTTGATGGTCCCGATGCCCTCTGCCACAAAAGGGGGGCTACAATGGGCCGTTCACCCTCAACCGCAGCACCAGGCCAACCAGAGGCCCCTCATACTGCTCACACTGGCTTCGATGTACAAGGGGGAGCAAAGGGGTCACAGGAGGCTCTCCATCCCTGCCACAATGTCAGGCAGAGGGTTATACCTCTCACCTCCTCGAAAGGCAGCGCACCTTCTGACACAGCTGGGCCTCCCAAGTGGTCCGTCCCCTACCTTCAGGACCATGTATCGGTGGGCATACGTGGTCCTCCATGTGGCCCAAGTAGCTTGAAGCTCTGTGTGTGGGGGCCAGGTCCCTGCCACCCCAGAATGCCTCAGTCTTCTACAAAGGGACCCCAGCACCCGCACCTCCAATTTCCAGCCAGGCCCAGACCACTGGGCTGGCCCGCTGTGTGTCCCAGGGGGCCCTCAGACTCTGCTCCTTCAATCGTTCTCTGGACCCACGCTATGTGGCCTGCAGCCCAGCAGCCATCCCAGACACCACACCTCTCCTTTGATTGCGGGCTTGCGCAGGCACATGCGGTCCTCCACATGGCCCTAATAGCTAATTGCTCTTTACGGGGGCCGGTAACGGTTGCCCCAGCATGGCCTAGAATGGCTTGGGGGCCCCGGCTCCTGCACCTCCAATTTCCGGCCAGGCCTTAACCACTGAGCTGGCCCCTCTGAGTGTTCTAGGGTATCCCCGGTCTCTGCTCCTGCAATTGTCCACTGGGACCGGGCTACAGGATCTGCAGCTAAGAGCTGTCCCAGACACTGCGCCGTTCCTCTGACTCTTGACTAATGCAGCCCACCACAGCCCGCAATGCAGCAGCGGCTCCAGCCTCACTGCTGCTGCAAGTCTTGGCCTCAGTCGTTCCCCTGGACGACGGACTCAGCACTGCTCTCTGGCTAGGTGGCTGGCGTGGTGCATCCCAGCCCAGTCCTGCAGCAACGGCAGCTCCAGCCTCGCTGTGTCCCTCGTTTTGGCGTCTGAATTGGGGGTCTTCTTGGCTGTCTTGGCGGTTGCTAGGTGGCAGAATTATGAAGGATTACTTTGGGCCGGCAGGGATCTTAGAAGCTCACATCCTATAGGCCTTTTTGCTACGCCACGCCCCACTCCACACCCACCTTTAACCTAGTTTTGATTATTTTGTGATTTACTAGAATAAATCCATATTTGATATTCTTCAAACCTGGATTTACAGCCAAAATAGTTTACCGACATGCTTGTACATGTGAGGAAATCTTCGCAGAGGAGCAGAGAGTGGGTGTTTTAGGGAATGAATGCCCTGTGTAATTTTGTGAACATCAGAAAGTTTCACATTTGTATGTATTTTTATGGAACTTTGTCCTGGGCTGGAAATGATTACAATAATACTACTACTAGGGGTTTATTACTTCTGAAAGAGTGTTGCCCATGTAGAAAAAAGATATTTACTGAAGTACAATTTCGACCCTGTGTAAAATATAAAAATGCAAACACGACTTTGCATGGTTGAAAAAAGAATTTTCAAAGACTTCCAAGAGGACTTTCAGAAACATGTCACTGTCACAGTTTCTAAGATGTACACAGAAGCACGTTTGTGAGTCAGAGTACATGTTTTACTATTTTGTGACTCCAGGACCAGATGTACTATTTACTAGTTGCAATGTACTGGTTCAATTTTTCTCAAATCTCTTTAGAAAGGGTTTAGATCTCACATTAGGATTTAGGCCATTCCTCATTAGAAGGCATTGAATTTGAAGGAATAGTCTTCCGTGTTCCATTCTGGTGAAAGGAAATTAAGCAGATGCTTAATAGCGTTTTCTGGCTATGGGTCCAATTTCTTCCGGTATTTTGAACTGTTACCCCAATATGCTTTATGGATAGTCATAACACTTTTTGTTTGATCCATGGTGCCAGGTGAGTGCTTTGAGGGCGAGGTTTTGTAATTGCTTATGCAGAGGATTGGACTAATGTCCTTTTTCTTGATTCAGCGGTTATGTAGCCTTAAGAATGAGTTTTAGAGGAGTAATTGATACTGCAGTCATCCATGCAGACTACAACCAGAGCTCACGTTAGCTTCTCCTTGTGATCAGGTGTGAGGGTGTGGTTGGATTTTTCAGAGTAGGGAAAATAGAAAAATGACACAATCGGTCACTATGTTAATGTGGAGCAAATGAAAGTTCAACCAAAGAGAATCCTTAGGTTTCTTAACTTGTAGAGAGGTTAGTGGTGAACACCCATAATGTAGAGGGACAGTTGGAGAACATCAAGTCAGATTCAATAGCTACCATTATAAGAATATCAATGTTGGTGTAGCTCATATGGAGAAACCTTTCCCACATCCAGTAGAGCACATGTTGAAGGTACGAGATCATTTTGGTTGTAAAGTATGATCTTTTGTCCAGCCATAAGTATGCTTTCTGCATACATTTACAAGTTGACAGGATAACTGTCCTAAGGTTTATCCATAAATGTTGAACAGAACACAGAGGATGTGTTGATGACTCAACTTATCCAATTCTGATTTTCTGGCTATAATTGGTAAGAAATGCTTGGATCCAACACAGCAAGTCCAGATATGCCTGCCCATTGCTCCTTCAGTGGTCAACAGTATAAAAATCGACAGACTGATCGAGATGCATAATGACCTTGTTTGATCCTGAGTAGGGTGATTTCGTATCCCCTCAAATGTCTGAAACCAGGCAGATGTTAACTGAGAAGATAATACATTTCCTTTATTCTAGGAGGTGTCTAGTCAGCTCCATTTCCGTGATATTGCTGGTGAAAAGGAGGTTAAATACAGGACTACAGTTTTCAGACCTGATGATTGTTTTTATTTTGTTTTATATTTTTGCTGCCACATGAAAGCAACACGGCTTTATTGTGAATGCTATTTTTCAAGAGTGTTGTTGGAAGGGAGGAATTATCATGTTTGTTGTATCCGTTGTATTAATGTGGAGTAGTATTTGATACATCAGGCTAAGCAGGAAGCATAGGTGAAATGAGCATTTTTATCTTGTTGGACAGTCTGAGAAAGTCTGTACCTTCTAGGGGTTTGAATAAGGTAAAATAGAGTTTAGCAATGGTGGGGGCGCTAGGTGGCGCACAACTGTAATGGCCGCTCCTCTCTGAGGCTCCGTTAGCTCGGCCTCATTATCCTACATTTCTCCTCTTCATACTGGGAGAAAACTGCCCACAAAGACAGTCGCTAGCAGAACAAGGTGCCCTCCTGCTCCGGTGATAATTTCAGCCTCTCCGGACCCCCGGTGTCCTCTCTCAAGCAGCTTCTAGATTGCAGCGGGAGATAGGCACGAAGTTGCCTGGTGCCCTCTGCGGCCGCTGCCGCTACGCAAGCCCCCGGCCTCACACGTGGTGCTGGACCGCGGCACCTGATTGCAAGCTGGCATCAATACGCCAGATCTATTCAATCCGCGCCCACCAATAGACCCAAGGCTTGCTGCGGTGAGCCCCACATCTACAGCTCCCTATTTCTTCAGCGGCAATATCGTGGAGGAGGTGGAGACGGCTGTGCATCGGACCTGGCCCAGACATACACGGTGGGTGTGCACAGTGACCGCATCAGCTTATTCCGGCTTAGCCGCGGATTCAGGCCCTCAACATTATTTGCCATCCGCTGCCCACCCGAACTAGAGTGCTACTCCCTGCCAAGCATTATTAGGAGACACAGGCAAGCTGCTACGTAGTATAGCCTCCAGTCCCGGCTGAATCCTGTGCAGCATTGTGAGTGACCATCGCCGGCGACCAACGCCTGTGGAGGTGAGCCGTTACACCACGTCCTTGCCGCCTCTCCAACCCTCCCTTCTTCGGACCCTCAGGGCAGTTTGCAACGAGGTATATAATCCTCCTACACCAAGACACAGCGGACACTGCAGGAGCCCACACTGGTGCATGAGTCTGCAAATTGTGCCTGCCGTAGCTCCTCTTAACTGCAACGGAGCCACTTGAGCTGTCCCGCAACAGGATTCCAGAGTATCCCACTAGTGGTGATTCGCGCCTGACACTGCCCAGCTTGCCTGACGTATAGACTCTTGCTCCCGCCCACGCTGTGAGGCTATACCCGCCATAGTCAGGCTTTCTCCGCTAAGATCTCAGCACCACAAACCGGCTATCTCCTGCTACTTCTATCCTCCAAGTGGTTTGGGTGGTGCCTGGGTCGGATCCTTTACTGGGCCCTTTCCACTGATCACTGTACAGCCTGACTCGGACGAGGTACCGACGACATCTCAGGACGTAAGGCCCAATCAACCTCCTCTTGCCAACATGGGGAAGCCGGAGATCCGGCAATCCAAGCTTGTCTTTGATGCAAAGAATACAGTTACACGTTCATGTACGGAGGAACAGGTACAAAATGCTGAGGACCCATCCCAAGCACAATCTTCCGCCTCAGACGACGAGGTAAAAACACTGCTGCTGGCGATGCAGCACAGTCTCACGGCCTTGTCAGGCAAGATGGACACGATGAACAGTCGTTTAGACTGCCTGGTGTTGAAGGTGGATAAGCATGATGAGCAAATCAAGGAGGCAGAACGGAGGATTTCGGACACGGAAGATACTACGTCCCAAATGCACCAGCAAATGACGCAAATAGACAAGCTCCTGAAAGTAATCGCCGCCAAAAATGAAGACCTTGAAGCTCGAAGCCGCAGGAATAACATACGCGTCATAGGCATTTTGGAAACCACGAACACTGGCCGTATAGAAGACTTCATTGAACGCCTCCTGCGTGACACTTTTGGAGCAGATGCCTTCTCTCCTCACCTGACTGTGGAGCGTGCGCACCGGTCTCTCGGCCCCCGCCCTCCTCTGGGTGGCATCCCACGTCCTATTGTGGCTCGGCTCCTTAACTATCGGGACCGAGATACCGCACTCCGGCTGGCACGCGAGAAGAAGGCATTGACATATGAAGGCATGGAGTTTACCATCTATCCCGACTTCACTGTCGCTGTACAGGAGGCTCGCCGCAAGTTCCTCACAGTGAAACAAAAACTCCGTAAGGCGCAAATTGACTTTGCACTCATGTATCCGGCGCGCCTAAGGGTCACCCATCAAGGCAAGCAAAGCATATTTGTGAATCCACAGCAAGTCGAAGAGTTCCTCAATCGCATCAACCGACATTCACCTCGCCGGAATTCCGATGAATGCACCTCCAATCCACATTCTCCTGAGGCCAACGGCCCCTCGTAGCAATGGAAAAAGCCGGAACATTCCGAAGCCTCCAGTCCTTTATTGACCATGCTGTCACTCAGCTACCCTACGTCTCTTCGACCCACATGTAGTTGGACAATTCCTTACTCCCATTGGCGGCTTGACCTGCATGCTACTTGGCCGACGTCAGCTAAGTGTACCTAGCACCCTTGGTGCATCTTCTTGTTATACAGTGGGCTAATTATATGACTCTGACACTTGTACTTTCTCTCCACGGCATAGTGCCGAGCACCCTCCCATTGTTTCTCCCTATGTCCCCCTGCTGCTAATGCAGCTGTGTGTAGGTATTGGGAGATGGGAGGTACCTGTGGCCCACCAGCGGTCCCCCTCATATGGGTGATCCCCCACAAGACTTTCTTCTAAGTTGGTCTCGTTTGACCTGGATTGACCAGTTTGAGTATTGTTGGGCTCAGGGTGGGAAATGCCATTCCAGCACAATTGGGGTGCTGTTGTGGGTGGGGTGGGAGGGGGGGGGGCAGATGGCCTGTTTACATGTCCATTGTTAACTATTTTGCTGCAGCAAGACAGACAGACGTATGGTATTACATTGCTTATTACACACAGGTCACAGGGGGTACGCTGCCATTTGTCACACACCTCTGGCACCTATGGCTGACTTGACGGCTCACCGGAGCTTACAAATCGTCACTTGGAATGTGCGGGGGCTGGGGTACCCACGAAAGTGATGCCAGCTACTGGCATACTTAGATAGGCATCAGATACATATCGCACTACTTCAAGAAACACATATTAATCCATTACATCCCACTGCATTTGCTAATAAATGGGCAGACCATCGACTATTTTCCTCGTACTCCTCATACGCCAGAGGCACGGCTATACTTATTAAAAAACAGACTCCTTTTGCCTTAGCTGGTACATTACTTGATCACAATGGGAGATACTCTATTGCATGGGGACGATTGGGCACGGATTCAATCACCCTGGTGAGTTGTTATGGCCCGAATGTTGACACTCCTGAGTTTTTCACTGTGCTATGGGGGAAGATTTTGGAAATAGGCTCTACCCATATAATATGGGGCAGGGATTTTAATGTGGCTCTTAACCCAGCAGAAGACAGATCTATTCCCGCATCACACCATTATAATAGGTCATATCACGTCCTACAGGGAATCAAGACGGAAACTGGTCTACTTGACGCCTGGCGTCACATTCACCCCCTCGCACGGGAGGGCACACACTTTACAACGCAAGCCGCCTCCTGGGCACGTTTAGATTATTGTCTATTGTCTCGTGGACTAGGTCCCTCAATAAAAGATGTCACGCAACTGGCCAGAACATATTCCGACCACTCCCCGGTTAAACTCACAATTGCCCCACCTGGGTATAACAAACCGCGCAACAATTGGAGGTTACAACCCTTAACGCTGTTAGATGCGGTATTTCACAGTGAACTAGGGGACGAAATTCAAGACTTCTTCCAAAGAAATAGAGGTTCTGTAGATAGTGTGGAAACAATCTGGGAAGCCTTTAAGGTGACAATCCGGGGATTTTGTATCTCTAAAAGCTCGGGAGTACTCCGGGACATACAGGGTACACTTCGAAGATTAGACGCAGAACTTAAGGACCTAGAGACACAACTGATTATGGGAGGAGGTAATGACATTCAGCATGCATTCTGGGAAAAACTATCGGAATACACCTCGACTGCAGATCGGGAAACAAATTTTAAAGGGAAATATTGGGTGGCCCGGCGATATGGCGAGGGGGAGAGACCTGGAAAGGCCCTAGCTGAAACCATACGCCGACCACGCTTCTCCAATTATATACTGGAGATATCTGGTCCTGGAGAGACACTGCAACGTGACACTGCAGATATACTTACTACTTTCACAACTTACTATTCAGCACTCTATACTTCACAGCGGAGGGATCATTTTGAGCTAGACAGCTTTCTAGGGGACATAGCCCTTGGGTGGCAGGGTGATACGCAGAGGGAGTTTCTAATCACCCCCTTCGAACTGGATGAAATTCGAGAGGCCATCATGCAGATGAAGTCCGGAAAGGCCCCTGGTCTGGACGGACTGCCCGCTGAATTTTATAAAACTTATATAGAACTGATGGCCCCGATCTTAAAGGAGATATATGAAGTATCACTCGAGACTGGCACACTTCCCCCTTCCATGAGAGAGGCACTTATCACATCTCTGCTCAAACCTGTAAAATCACCTGTTCACTGCGGTTCCTATAGACCGTTATCCCTCATTAACTGCTATACTAAAATCTTGGCAAAGGTTATCGCAAATCATTTAGCCCTATTAATGGAAAAGCTAGTACTCCCTGATCAGGCGGGATTTGTTCCGGGCAGAGCAACCACACACAATCTCCGTACCCTATTCTCCATTCTACAGAATGTTGCTCCTGAACTGCCGCTGGCGGCGGTTTTTTTGGACGCTACTAAAGCGTTCGACTCCGTCAAATGGGATTATCTACTCGGGGTGCTACAGCGTATGGGGTTTCCTACTATATTTCTGTCCTGGATAAGACTGCTATATCAGCTTCCGACGGCAAAAGTCTTAATCAACGGTCATCTATCTGATGCATTTCCCATATCTAGAGGCACGTGATAAGGGTACCCACTCTCACCCCTACTTTTTGCGCTCGCAATCAAACCCTTGGCGTCTAAACTGCGGCAGCATCACCAAAACAAGGCACTGTGGTGCAACCTAAGACAGATCCTCATATCTTTATATGCGGATGATATCACCCTCTATGTAAGAAATCCGCAGGAAAACTTAAACCCACTCCTGCGAGAATTTATAGTTTTCGGGAAACTCTCTGGGGTTCATATAAATTGGGGGAAGTCGCAACTATTTCCCTTAACACCTGCAGCCTCTTGATTTCCCTTGGACTTCCCACTGGAATGGTGCGACTCTGACCTACGCTATCTCGGGATTAGAATATCTAGGGATAGGGATGAGCTGATGCGCCTTAACTAGGGTACTGCCATAAATCGTATTGCAGAAAATGTCACTCGATGGATCTCACTGCCGCTGTCCCTGGCAGGGCGAGCTGCATTGATCAAAATGGTGGTTCTTTCACAAATACTATACCTTTTTAAAAATATCCCATATCACCCCGGTCGACATTTTTTCCAGACACTCCGGTCAGAAATGATAAGGCTGATATGGGGGGGCAAACAACCACGCCTACAATGGAAAGTGCTCACACAGACGTATGCTCAGGGGGGTTTTGTTGTACCGGATTTCGAGCTGTACTATACATGCGCGCAGGCCCACTATGCTTTCTACTGGTTCCACCCCCCTAGATATATGCCGAAGATAGCAGCGGAACATTGGTTAGCAGACCCCATCCCCTTGGATGACATGCTGAGCGCACCCCCCGTACGCGTGACACTGCACCTACCACGATTACATGTAGAGTAGACGCCTGGCACCGCATTCTGACTCTCCTTCAATGCCCAATGTTATACTCACCACTCCTCCCACTCTCCTATCATCCACGCATGCCGCTGCTACAAGAAACAGGGTTCCTCAAACTCTGTGAGCGCACCAAAATTACCACATGGGGAGAGCTCTATCAAAATGGGAAATTTCGATCCTCTGAGCACCTCTTTCATGGGCTGCAACCCTCCTTGCTGGATATATTTTTTTATGTCCGGCTCCGTCAAGGCATACGATCCATTACCCCAGAGTTCCCTCAGGAACCCCCTACCCTGGCTCCCTTACATATGCTGCTACGTACTGCATCGCCGGGGCACCTGGTCTCCACGCTTTACCACACTATACGCACCCAACAGGTGGAACCTCCCAGCTCTTCTCGTGCAAAGTGGAATCTGGAACTAGGGTATGAAATAACGGACGACCAAAGGACATACTGCTGCCTTCAAACAGAACAAATATCCGCCAGTGGTAGACTACGCGTTACACACTATAAATTCCTGCAACGCCTATATTATACCCCTGTTAAAATGTTCCGCTTTAATTTAAAAAATACAGACAGTTGTGAGAGATGTGGCAGTCCAGGGGCTGATTTCTTACATCTGGCCTGGGATTGCCCACGAGTGAGTGAATACTGGACCCAGGTTTTCGATGCCTTAGACCAGATGAATCCCATTACTTTAGAGCGCACACCTTTAATAGCATTGTTGGGATACACTAAGCTTATTCCCAAGTCATGTCGCAAATATCTCGCCATTGCATTATTGATAGCTAAGCGTAGAGTGGCTTGCAGGTGGGGTAGGGGGCGGGCACCAAAATTCAAGGAATGGCTTAATGACTTAATATATTGCCAAGAACAATTGTCTCTGTATGCTGAAACGTTGCCCCGGGCCTCGAGGCCAAGAGATATATGGAGTCCTCTGCAAGGCTACCTTCTTGCACGTTCGACAGAATCCCCGTCTGACATGCCGGAGGCAATGACGCGGTGAAGGTCCTCCCCTTTCAGAACAGTGTTACATGCTGGACATTCATGCCGAATTTAATACTTAACATGTGCTTTATTGTTATAATGAACCTAATGTGGTGTGCGTTATATCCTACAGTCCATTCGTAATGATGTTGTGGACTCTGGTGCGCTATCGAAGTCCCTTGTAGGCCTCTGTAACTAGCCCAGTGACTTGTGTTTTCTCTACCAAGCAAGTGCCTTAACTAGATATGAGAAGAGCAGTAAGTACGCCTCTATGATGTACCGAATTTACATTTCATCTAACTATATTACATATTGTGTGTTTACTTGTGTGAAGATGCCATTGCTCCTACTTTAATCCACCATGTCTGATGAATGCTGCTAAGAATTGTTTTGTAATCTTTATGTCTTAAAATAATTTTTAAAAAAATTACCAAAAAAAAGAGTTTAGCAATGGTGTGAAATGGGCAGGTAGGGTGAGTGGTCTAGAGAGTTGCAAATAAAATTACAGATTTTGGTTATTTTTTAGTCAAATAACTCCAGAAGGTTGTCACATTGGTGAGGAGATGCACATAAATGTTCTTTTTCAGAGCCTCTAGATTGGACATTTCTTGATACTGAGTTCTTCCCTCATTTAATTCATGAAGGCACTGTTTCAATTAGTTTGTTACTCACAAATTCTCTGATGTTTTCTCTTTAACTGCTTTTTGTGCTTGACCAACTATGATCAAAGTGGGCAGGGGTTCCTCTTATTGAAACCTGTTTATCTTTGTAGCTCTTTATGTATGTACCATGTCATTCTAGACTGTGAACTCTCTTTCCTTAATCCCTCTATACTGAATGTCAACTGTGTTAGCTAGTGAAACAATAATTTTTCAATTCTGTGGGCTGATTAGGTAGTTCATTATCTATTTGGAACCAGAGGTTTTGCCAGTTTTAATGTGCTTTGGAATAGGTCAGCATAGTTGCCGAGTAAAACACCAACTTCCAAAACTGCTTCTTAGGTTTTTGGCTTGCTCACTAGGCTCCCTTTGAATCACTCTTGGAGCTCAGTGATTTCTATTTCTATTGGAAATGACTTAATATCAAATGTGTTTTGGCAATGCATAGCATTTCTGTTTTTTAATCCATTCGAGAACAACATAGTTTTAAATAGATCAACAGCCATAGATTGACAAATAAAGTGTGCCTTTTAAATCAAATGATATTTTGTTTTTAAGGCATTCTTTCAGAAGATTTCGTATGCTTGCAATTCTTAAATTATATTTCCCTAACTGTTCAAATTCAGTTTGTACCATTTTAATATTTTAGGATAGAGATACATACCTATGGGTGGGTCAGCGGGGGTCGAGACTCGTCCCCCTTGTGCAGTGCTCCCCGCTATATGACAAAGAATTCCACAAGTGCTGCGAAGGTGGGGAAAATGGCCCCTCTCCCCTCCGGTGAATGGAGCTCTGTAGAGAGGCAGCCATTGCTGCCAGGGGCAGATTTCACCCCCTAAGGAAAAATTTAAACTTTAGCCTTTTTTCTTTTTTCTTTATTTATGATTTCCCGGATGCAGTTATAGTGAAAACAAATAAGCAATGTAGATACAATAATCATCAAATTCAGGATACAAGACAGGTTACCTAAATCACAAGCATCCAATCCTTTTCTCCTTTGTCTCAGACCAAATTAGAAAAATAGAGACATACTGCTAAATTACAGTTATTTCTATGGTTGTTCTTCCACAAATTTAGCCAACAAAGCCTGGATATGCCAGCAGCCAGCCTATAAGGCCAGGACATAAGGACTCGTGAAGTACTAGAGGCCTGCACTACCACCAAAGTAGAGAGTATGGGGGCATTGCCAGGAAGCCAGTGAAACATTCTCTCAGTGTATGCTTAAGTCTATGTTATACACATTTGTTAAGTGGAGATATATCGCGGCCCTCTATTTCTAGCTTTCTAAGGAGAGTAGTCCTCCTTCCACAAATAGTTCACACATCATCCAATTGCCTTTGTCAATATACTGCCATTGAGTCCTAGTGCTCAAATTTGTCTGGTATGTAAGGATTTTTAATGAGAGGAAGCATTGGAGAAAACAAATTCTCCAATCCTGCTCATTTAGCCAGCCGTTGTCAGGCAAAGCCTGTACACACTAGGCCTGGATGAAATTATAATTATGCAGGAATAATCAGAGCAATTTCAATAATTTTGCGTTACTCTTTTGACATAAAATTACCGAACATTAAAACATTATGCCTGTAAATTGTGTAATTTTGCACAAAAATCCTATCGCAGGAGCACAGAAGCAACAAACTTAGTGAGTGCAAGCAGGTGGTAGCAGCTGCTGTTCATGTTCTGTTGCATTTAGAGCTATTTCCTTAGCTCAAAATGTATGTCCAATTTTGGACACAAGGGTGCATTTTGTGCCAAGAGGATAGTACTAAATGCTGGGTTATGCTCCTCGCATAATTCAGTGTAATTCTGCTGCAATTTTGTGTAATTACTTGAGTTACACCCACCCCTAGTACACACCACCGACCCTGACCACAACTGCGGTTTTGATACTCACTATTGTATACAAAGAGTTCCCTGTGCATTTCATGTTCAATCTCATCTAAAGCGATCTTATACTCAGGTCATACCAATGAAACAGCTATTTGGCCTGTGCCACCTAATAATAAAGTTCCATGTTGGGAATAGCCAGACCCCCATGACAATATAGAAGCATCAGCATATTTCAGCTCATCATAGGCTTTCTACCCGCCCTCGCAAAACTCAGAAGCATTGAGCGCAGGATAACATAAATAGAGTTAGAGAGGGGCAGTGGTATGTTATGAAATAATATTATTATTAAATAAGAATAACAGCCGGGGCCAAAAAAGTCCACTTTATCACTGCTGGTTGGCCTGCCATAGACAAAGGAAGGCCCTTCCACCTAGTGGCCTGTTACTGAATTCTCCAAATACTTGGGTCATAGTTTTCATGTAGTACCACCTCTGGGCTTATATATATTTTAATTTGTAAATATCTTACTAAGTGATTGCACCATTCCAAAAGATAATCTATGTTTGACTCATCAGCACTGGGAGTGAGAGGAATCATCTGTTATTTGTTCCAGTTAAGTTTTAGTTCGGAAAAACAGGCAAACCATATGGATTCCATCACTATAGCAGACAAGTTATTTGTTGGGTTCTTAATTTACAGCATCACATCGTCAACATATAGGGACACTAGATAACTTGTGCACACTACCCATAGGCCTCTATGAGTGTCCATCTCCTTAAGGATGATGCTAATCACCAGTTCAGTGGCAAGCTCAAAGAGTACCAGCGAGAGAAGACAGCCTTGTTGAGTGCCTCTCCTAATCCTAAAGAGGAGGGGAGACAATAATTTACCTGTAATCTGGCACTTGGTTTCTTTTTTAGTAGTTCAATATACTCAACCAAGCAATCCCCTACATCTTAAGGCAGCAAACAAGTTTGCCCACAACAGGGAATCAAAAGTCTTATGGACATCGAGTAAAACCGATGCTATGGAAATGTCTGGGTCAAACTCTTGCATGAGAAATAAAAAGTTTGCAGGTTATCTGTGGTGGACCCCTCATATATGACTGCAGTCTATTCGCTATAACTGTAGGAGGTAGTGGTCCCTTCTCTCTAGACTCACCCTACATCTCTGATAAATAAGGGGCAAGGGGCATGTCCAGGATGGCGGCGCGGTAGGACGCAGGATTGTGTCCCTCCGGCACCGCCGATATTTTGCCTTGTTATATCGCCTGTTCCCTGGGGTCATCGCACCGCACAATTAACCGGGAGAAGTGCTGGGATTCAGCGGAGCTCCCCTCGGACCAATAGCACCCCTGTATATGCAGCAACGGCGGCCCTGGAGCACTAGGACGGCTTGGGCCTCGGCGGCCTCGTGGGCGGCAGTGGCGGCGATCCCGGCCTGAGCCGGGGGAGAAGACATGGGAGGGCGCCCGCCGCAGGGTGCCCGAGCAGCGCGGAGTCACGGGCGGCCGCGGGAGGCGGCAGGCAAGATCCTGACAGGGGGCGACGAGCCGAGGGCGGCTGAGCACCTGATATCAGCCGGGGAGAGCTGAGACGTCCGCGGCTCCCACCGGCGGCTGCCGGCCCTGAGGTGTTGATTCTAGCGGGGCCCCGCGCGGGGGCCTTTGATTCTCCAGGCGGAGGGATCATCAGGGAACCTCCTGGGTCCCGCCCGGTGGGGATGCAGTGGTTTGGCGTGGCCTCCCCTGTTGCACGGCCCCGGTGGTTCACACTGCTCCTCACAGCCCGATAGATGCAGAGAACCCAGATTGAGGCCTAAATGTAGAGTATCTAGAGCGAGGCCTAGCGGTCCGCGGCTCGGCGGACGCTGAGTCTCATCAAGTGGACCTCAAGTGACAGGCGCAGGCCGCGGATCGGCTGCTGCGGCGACCCCCCGACAGCGTTGCCCCGTGGGGAGCACTACATCGACTGCCCTTCTACACTACGCGACGCGGCGTGGGACCATGTACCTCGTGGTGAAGGAGCCTTTCATCACCAGCTGTTTGGGGGGGCCCGGGGGCCTCTCAGGCTCTGTCGCTGCGGTGTAGCACTTCGGTGAGTTGGGCAACTGCGGCCCCCTGCACCTGTGGAGCCCTCTGCACTGCTTCTCCAGGGGGGTGATCGGCAGGGCGCCCTGGGCCTGGCAGCCCCTAGGGGGGAGTTGAGGTGAGACTTCTTTGATCCGCGGGTCGGCAGATGAGGTGCGCATAGCACGTGTGGTCCCCCCGCCCCGGCCCTTGACCACTTGGAAGCACCAGAAGAACCCTAATCAGTGCCGTGTGACCCTGCTGCGCTGCGCAGTTTCCTGTCTCACTTATTGCAGCATTTGGGGCTGGGGCGGACTGCGTGACACTAGCGGCGGCGAGCCGTGCAATGGCGGCGGCACGTACGAGGAAGGAGAAATCCCTGAAGGAGCTCCTACTGAAGACACCGGGTCCTGCCTCGGCATCGAGTGAGAAGGCCCCCGGGGCGATGGAAGGTGACGACTCGCCAGCAACTAAGGCATTTATGGTGGAGCTTTTCGCGGTCATTAAGGATGATATCCAAGACCTCAGGAACCAACTTGCGGCGGACCTGAAAGAAGTGCGTCGAGATGTCGACGAAATCGGGGACAGAGAGGCGACCCTCGAGGAACACAACGTCAACAGGGACGAGGAGCTCCACCACATGCAACAGGATATGCTGCACCTACAAGAACAGAACATTGATCTTCAGGCCCGCGCTGAGGATTTGGAAAATTGATCCAGGCGGAACAATGTACGGATTAGAGGAGTACCGTGGAAAGAGGAAGGGGACGACCTCCAAGCATACATTGGGGCTCTGTTCAAGCACATCTTGGGCGAAGACGGAGAAGAAGACATCCAAATGGACAGAGTCCATAGAGTGGGGCTCCCCCATGGTACCAAAGCACCGCCACCTGATATACTCGTGTGTGTACACGATTTTCAACTGAAGGAGCGTATCATCCGGAAAGCGAGGGAGACCCAGCATATACAATTCCGTGGATACAACCCCGCCATATTTCAAGACTTGGCAGCTTCCACACTCCTCAAGCGCCGCAAGTTTAAGGTGGTAACCACACATCTTCGTGAGCAGAACATTCCTTACTCATGGGGGCACCCCTTCCGCATCATCTTTAAGTACGGGGGAAAACTGCTGCAGCTTCGCTCACTCACCGACGCAATGGAGATCCTTGGCGTTGAAGGAGCGGGCCCACCCGCGGGGGGGGAATGGCCGTGCCACGCTCCCGCTGTGCCGGGGGGTGGCAGCGGATGGGGAAGGCGTCCCCCGTCAAGAAGCCCGACCAGGCCACGAGAGACAGAGAATGGGAGGCGGTCATTGCCACTTTATCACAAACGTCAGAGCGCCCAGTCACTCCCTGAACTGTGTTAATGCTGATTCCGGAATAGACACACAGGGTGGTGTCGGGGGGATGGCATGGATTGCCTATGGACCTCTTGGACAGCCTCTCCACAGGTAGGCGGCTGCATCTTGGACCCACATTGGGCTGGGATGCTGCATCGGCTACGTCCCTTTGGACCTTTCTTACTCTGACAGACTTTCGTCATGTTACTTTTTTGATAATATTCTTGTTTCTTGGGTTTGGTTGGGTTTTCTCCTCAGTGAGATCTTCCAATGCTGTTGCACACATTGTCCGCGCGCATAGGGCCCTCTTATACCTTCACTTCAAAGCAGACGGCGCGTGCCCCCGCTTAGCTCTCCGAAGTCCTGCCTTTCCCTCTGGATCTTAAAATAGTCAGTCTCAATGCCCGAGGCCTTAACAACCCAGTCAAATGGAGGGCGGTCTTGTCCTTACTGGAACACTTTGCCTTATCCAAGAAACTCACCTCCTACAAACTGACACCCACCGTATGCGGTATGGTCACTTTCCCCACCAATTTTGGTCATCTGCAGCTAGTAAGAGGGGAGGGGTGGCCGTCCTGGTGGCCAAACACTTTAGGGGCTCCATAGTGGGGACGGTCTCTGAAATCAAGGGGCGCCTTCTAGCACTGCAACTTCGCGTAGGGCCCACATCTTGTACTGCAGCTTCCATCTACTCTCCTAATGACCGCCCAGAGAAGTTTCTGCTAGAGGCTTGTGCTGAGGTATTGCATTCCCCGGATCATGCGGTTGTCATAGGGGGCGACCTTAACCTCCTGATGAATGGGGACCAAGATCGTTCTGGCTCGCGCATAAGCAGCATCGGCGCGCTAACTGCGAAAGGAGGGGATTGGTTACGGGAGGTGGGGATGAGGGATGCTTGGCGCTGCTTGCACCCAAACGAGAGAGATTTTTCATACTTCTCAGCTGCACATAAAACATATGCCCGCCTTGACCACTTTCTAGTTACTCCAGCTGCCTGGGCCCTGGTTACAGACTCTACAATTGAAGCAAGGTCCCTCTCCGACCACGCGCACATTACCTTGGCATTGCGCATCCCCCCTGTAGCCTCAGCCTCCTCGCTGCGCTGGTGCCTGCGTGATTCCCTGCTCCAATCTCCGGGCGTAGTCGCTGACATCAAACAATGTATCACGGACTACGTAACCACTAATGAGGGTGCAGATACTCCGCTTACCTCAGTATGGGAGGCACTGAAGCTGGTGGTGCGCGGCGCCTTCATTGCTAAAGCCGCCTACAAAAATAAGTCCAGGCGGGCGAAGCGTGAAGAGCTGGAGGCCACCGTTAAAGAACTGGAGGCCATACATAAATGCATGGGTGCGCATTGCATTTGGCGGCAGCTGGAAAAGGCGCGCCTTCAATTACGCCGGTTGGACCTTGATCGGGCTGAGCACGCTGTGATTCGCCTAAAACACAAGTATTTCGTTGGATCCAACAAAGGGGGTCGCATGTTGGCACACTGCTTACGCAGCCAACAAGAAGCACATGCGGTCAAAACGCTACGTGATGGGACCGGCCGTCTCTACACTGATGACGCCCAAATAGTCTCGTCCTTCCGATCTTTTTATCACACTCTCTATACGGCTGACCCCTCCTTGCTAACTGACCCCACCGAGTACTTGGGGGACGCGGCGGTGACACCCCTGCCTGACGGTGAGGCTGCTGCCCTGGACTCGCCCATTCGCATCGAGGAAGTCATCTCCGCGATCTCCCGGCTGAAGTTACAAAAGGCCCCGGGGCCGGATGGCTTCGGTGCTCTTTTTTACAAAACCTACTGCGTCGAACTCGCTCTGCTGCTCACTCGCTTCTTCAACTCGTTTGCGGACTCGGGATCCCTCGCCCCCTCTATGCTACAGGCGACTATCTCTGTTATTCTAAAACCGGGTAAGGACCCAGAATCCTGTAGCTCCTACCGGCCGATCTCTTTGATAAATGTTGACGCAAAGCTGTTTTCCAGTATTTTAGCACATAGGTTGAACTCCCACATGCCAGGCCTTGTCGACCCGGAAGAGTCCGGCTTTATTCCGGGGCGGCAATGTGGAGACAATACCAAACGCCTTTGTCATCTCATCGACAAGGTCCAACGGTCTAAAGAGGAAGCCCTTTTGTTGGTGATAGACGCGGAAAAGGCTTTCGACCGTGTGCATTGGCCGTATCTCTTTGCCGTCCTGGAGCACTTCGGGCTGGGTCCCCGGTTTCGACGCTGGATTGCGAGCATTTACAACGCCCCTCAGGCAGCGGTGCGATTCAATGCCTTACTCTTCGAGTACTTTGAAGTGGGGCGGGGAACGCGGCAGGGGTGCCCCCTTTCCCCCCTGCTTTTTGCTTTATACATGGAGCCTTTGGCTCAGCGACTCCGAGATAACCCCCTTGCACAAGGTATCCCCTTTGGTCTGGACCACCACCTCATTAACCTATACGCGAATGACATCATCTTTTCAATTGCTCACCCCCTGTCCTCACTGCCAGCCATCATGCAGGACCTTCAGACGTTCAGTCAATTTTCCGGCTTTAAAATCAACACACAGAAATCCCAGGTGCTCAACATCACCGCCAGTCAACATACGGAAGCGGCTCTCCGGATCCGCTTCCCCTTTGACTGGGTATCTGAGGGACTTTCCTACCTGGGTCTGACCCTACACAAGAGCCTGTCGAAAACTGCAGAGGTGAACTACTCAGCTCTGCTCTCCCGGATTCGTACGGACCTCCAGCGTTGGCGTCGCCTACCCTTGACGTGGTTCGGGAGGTTATCCGCGATTAAAATGAATGTCCTGCCGTGCGCATTATTTTTGTTCCAAAGCATGCCGTTGGTACCCCCGCCACATGTCCTTCGTCAGATACAGAGGGCGATCGAGGGCTTTGTTTGGGGCCCAATCTCACAGCGACTGTCACGAACCCAGCATCATAGGGCAAAGAAGTTCGAGGGTTTAGCCCACCCTAATATTACTCGATATTATCTTGCTTCCCTCATCCGTTATGTCGTGGAATGGAACCGTCCTATGACGGAGAAATACTGGGTCTTCATGGACCAGACGGTTGCAGGCCACCATATCTGGTGGGACGCCTGGATGCCGAAGGCAGCCCGTGCTTGGGGACTTTACTCCTCGCCAGTCACACGATCCACGATGCTTGCGTGGGACAGGGTCTCACGGAGGGCAAACCTGACTTCTTTCCCTTCGCCCTTGACTCCGCTTTTCTCGAACCCCGCCTTCCCACCAGGACTGGCCGGTAAGGCAATAGCGCACTGGGTGGAGGGAGGTTGTAAGCGCATAGGACATTTATATGACATCCAGGGCCTTATTCCCTTTAAGGAGCTACAGAAGGATTACAATTTACCTGACTCTGACATCTATTTACATTCTCAGATGATCCACTGGATCTCGGCACCCGGGACACGTCCCCTGGCTTTTCGGCCCATGAAACCATTTGAGAAATGGTTACTTACTAAAAAAGATGACAAGAGCCTTATCTCTGAACTCTACTCCTTCCTTAACACATCTCCCCTAAGGGCCCGCATTGCTGGTCAGAGGCGCTGGGAGGTGGAGCTGGGGCGCGCGTTGTCGGATAAGGAGTGGGAAGACATTTTTTACCGGACACACCACACGGCGAATTCCTTGAGTCACACCGAGACAGCTTTTAAAATTTCTACTTATTGGTATTACACCCCCGAAAGGCTTTCCAAGTGGCAATCCCAATGCAACGGTCTCTGCTGGAGGGGGTGCGGTAATCCTGGGACACTTATTCACTTACTTTGGCACTGTCCCAAACTAACCCGGTACTGGGGACAAATCTTAGATGACATCGACTTGGCCTTCAGCACTTCCATACCCCGGCTCCCCGCTTACACGCTCCTAGGCCTTCCCAATGCGCTCACCTTCCCCTTGCGCTCGAATAGGGGGTGGCAGATGGCCCTAGCATTGAACGCTGTGCATAGGGTGATATTGGCTCGGTGGAAGTCTGACAAAATACCTGATCGCACACACTGGTTACACCAACTATGGAATCTGTTAGCGATGGAGAGACTTTCCATGGTTGCGGCGGGGAAGGACAAAGATTATGCCAAAATCTGGGCAACTTTCTTAACTATTCTTTCTGCAGAATTTCGTGAATTGAGTTGCCCGCAATACCTCCGCATCCTGAAATGAGTTCCAGATACCACTGCGATCACCACATAAGACTGTGCCCTGTCAGCCTTTATTTTTCTCTGAACATGTGAACCCCATTGTTGCACTGAAACCCTTGGGTAGCCGCTCATGCAACTTCTTCCTTCAAGACTCACTGAGGAGAAGGGGTGGGGGTGGGATAGGGTTTTTGTGGTTCTTTCTTGGTTCATATTATTTCTCAGTTTATTGTTCCAACATGGAGCGCCTCTCAGAGCCTATGGACCTTAGCGGGCCTTTTTCTCAGAGACTTGGACTCATTGCATCTCGAATGTCTCACTCGCCTGCTCATGCTATTATTTGGCAGTTCATATCCCTGCCCTATTCTTTCAGACGCGGCCGGCCCGGATGGGTTGTAGGCGGCATGCTGTGTTTAAATAGGAAGTGCTTGCACTGATTTTTGCTTTGCTTCGCTATACTGCTATACTAGTGCCGCAGCATGCCGACCCGCTGGGTTGTAGGCGCTAAGCTTTTGTATCATTGATGGTGTTCTTTCAATAAAAATATATTTAATACTAAATAAGGGGCAAAAGCTCTGCTTACTCTTTATAGAATTTGTGGCAGTCAGGCCATTCAGCAGGGGGGCTCTCCAGGGGGGGGCCTCCCATCAGATGGTATTGGGGGGACCCTCCCATCAGATGGTATTTTTCCAACTTATTTTATTTCCTCAACCGTTAACTGCATGTTGAGTCGTTCCCTTTCATATGTTTCTAGTTATGCCAATGTAGCCACAGAGAGGTACTTTTGGACCATATCTGGTGGACCTCCTCCATCTCCTGATACAGAGGTGCATAGAAATATGCAAATGTTTTCAGAATGTCAGGACCAGTGTACACCTGAGTCAAATCTGATTTGTTATGGTCAGAACATCGTGAGGTGACCAAAACAGATTCAACAATCTTGCCAGCGTATGACTAGGACATTCACCTAGTCTGGCTTTGGCGATTTCCCCATATTCAGATTCTCTTGGCCTGTCTCTTCTCTAAATTGCAGTAGTACACTATGACTTGCAGCCCCCCTCTAACCTCATCAACTCGCCCTCCTTTCTATCTTTTGCCTGAATCGATTACAATATGCTGGATTGCTTAGAAAGGCAGAGGTCCAGAATACAAGCCTTGAATGCTCCAAAAAGGCTTGCAGCACTATCCACCAATCCCTTGTTTAAGGAAAAGTAACCCCTTCTTCCCTGCATGATGTTGTCTTTAAATACCCTGTACAACAGGGTGTTTGAAGGAAACACCCATGGGCGATATCATCTGGCAACATGGTCCCAAACTGTGAGGTTTTCATAACTTCTTTTATTTCTTCAACTGTTAACTGCAAACTTAGGGACTGATTAGGATGGCGGTCCCACCGCCATCGGTGACTGTATCACCGCCCGCCACATTACGATGGCAGGCAGATGTATGGTGGGCGGAAAGACCCCACCACCGCCAAACTCAACTTCCAGTAAGGAATGCAAGACGTCGCAATCTGGATGACCAACAGCTGCCTGAAGCTCAACGCCGAGAAGACAGAAGTCCTCGTCCTCGGTACCACCCCCTCAGCATGGAACAGCACCTGGTGGCCGACTGCCCTCGGAAGCCTGCCTACCCCCTCAGACCACGCCAAGAACCTCGGCATCGTATTCGACTCATCACTCACCATGAACCGACAGGTCAACGCCGTCACCTCCAGCTGCTTCAACACCCTCCGCATCCTCTGCAAGACCTTCAAGTGGATCCCACCTGAGTCAAAGAAGACAGTCACCCACGCACTCATCACCAGCAGACTGGACTACGGAAACGCACTCTACACCGGCATCAACAAGTCCCTACTATGCAAACTCCAGACAATACAGAACACCACCGCCAGAGTCGTCCTCGGCATCCCCCGACACGAACACATCAGCCAGCACCTACGAAGACTCCACTGGCTCCCCGTGGAGAAAAGAGTCACCTTCAAAATCCTCACTCACGCCTACAAATGCCTACACAACATTGGACCCAAATACCTCAACGACAGAATCAACTTCCACGTACCCAAAAGAAACCTCCGATCTTCCAACCTCACACTGGCCGAAACCCGCGCATCCACAGAGCCAGAGCAGGCGGAATATCCTTCCTCCACATGGCTGCCAAGACCTGGAATGATCTACCGGCAGACATCAGATGAGCCCCCTCCCTGAACACCTTCAGGAAGACCCTCAAGACCTGGCTCTTTGGCTAGACAGATCTACGGACCCCCCCCCCCAGCACCTTGAGACCCTCACGGGTGAGTAGCGTGCTTACAAATCCCTAATTGATTGAAAGAGCCCGTCGGTGCGTTGGAGGGAGCCACAATCCCTACAATGGTGGCGGTGCCTGCCAGGCACTGCAATAGGGAATATGATGTCCATCCCCGCCAGCCGTTTCATAGCAGTTTACCTGCCATGAAAAGGCTTGCGGAAAGGGACATTGGGGGCCCATGGCGGGCCCCCCTTACTTCCTGGCCCTCAGACATGGGACCTGTATCCTGGCCCTCAGACATGGGACCTGTAGTGCAGGAATATGTGTAGTGTCCCCATTTTGTTGGGTGGCATGTGCTGCACCTAGCAGCACCCGTCGCAATACAAAATTTATGCATTGTGACCGCTGTGGTGGCAGTCGCATCCTAATGCCTATGGCGGGACTGCCGACACTCTGTCGGACGGTCCCGTCTCCGATATGACGGCGGTCGGACTAAAGTCCGACCGCCATCATAATCAGCCCCTGAGTGACAGTGACAGAGGAATAGTCAATCAGCGTTTGAATTAAGATAGCAGTTTCTGTACATCTAGTATAGACATTTCTCGGCACCAACCAAAATTCGCTGTTGATTGCATGTCTTGTACTGCTGAGAAAAAAGTGTAAATGTCTATATATGCTCGATTATACAGTTAATCTAGATTATGCCCTTGCTGTTAAATGTGTCTCCTGCAAAAATTCCACATCCACATTGTGCATATTTATTTAAGCAAGAAGATGTATGAATTTCTTTGGGCAGTTCAAGCCACTAAAATTCAAAGTTATCAAGTTTACTAAACAGTTACCCCCGTATTGATGATCCAGTGATAGAATATTATAAAACGAGCAATGGAATAGCTGTGACCCCTTTTAACACCAAGGTTGGCTCCACACATTATCTTCTCTCTCCATCTCAACATCAAAAAATCAAAGAGGTTACAACTCCATAGCATCAAATTGTCATTAAGCTCATGCCATTGAAGCATTCCGTTGATGACCACCCTCCACCCACACTGTAAACACTAAAACACAGTGAAAACATCCCTCCTTTAAACATTAAGGGGCATATTTTCAAGCCCTGTGCGCCACCAGAACGTCACTTTTTGTGGCGTTCCAGTGGCACACAGGGCTTAGCCATGTCTACCAGGTGACATAAAGCCACCCTACGTGGCTTTTCATGGCCTTGTGGATATGGAGTAAGGCAAGGCAGCACAAGTCGCTGCCTTGCCTTACTCTGTGTGAAAGAGGCATTCCATGGGTGTTGCTATGGGTGTTGCAGCACATATAGAACAAGGAAAACGCCTCTTGTGATTATATTTGTGTAGGAAGGTGTCCCTTCCTGCACAAAAACAATCGTGCCAACAACACAAACACCCTTGCACCATGATGCAAGGGTGCCTGCATTTATGCACGGCTGCTAATTTTGTGCCTCTAGCTTAGAGAGGTAGTTCAATGAATGATTTTTGAATGAATTTCAAGTGATGGTAAAGACAGATAATTACCTTGGCTAAAATATATTTTAAGCCCACAGAGGGTGACCATGGCCAGGATAGATCTGCACAGTTTAAGATACCTTGAATGCATTGCAATTCAAAGAGATGGTATAATATTTGAGAATTTACAAGACAAAAACCCTGATGTGTACAATGGCTATGGCCTCAAATATGTCAAGTTCATAATGCTGTAAATATATTAATATGAACTAAAATGAAAGAGAAAGATTATTGACAGCTTTTTATCTTGGCAATGTGCCATAGGTAATTTTCCTTTGTGGATTTCTTTTCTGCTCAACAGATTGGAATGTTATGAACCCTGTTATTGTACACATTATATATTTCAATAGTTAAAATATTTTGTCTCCATTTACTGAGTTGTTAGATATTTTCAGTGTTGGCAGACACACTATAACAAAAAGCCATGTTTTCAATACCTTTTCATCATTTTAATGGAATTTATTTTGCTTTGATACATTTATCTTATTCAAAGCAAATACAATCCATTAGCACAAAATGACCTTACTCCAAGCAAAAAGTATTCCATTAACCATCTCACAGTACACCTTTGATTTCTGTGCAAATTCCAATCTTGCTAAAGTACATGAAATAGCAGAAGGCAGGACCTCATCTGAATTTCATAAAATAATAACAATCCTGAAGAATGTTTTTGTAATAGATCAGTTACATATAATGGCACGGATCCTTTGAGGCTATAGTAAAATTGGAAGAATTACTTGATTTTTTAACTAATTATTGTGAGGCAAACCAATGATCAGTGATGCAACTACCGCAATTTGTCATAAAAAGGACAAGAGCACTTGTCTCCATCAAGAATGATATAAATATAGCTGTTAAGTAGACGGATTTACCTTGATTTCCTCTACGCAATGAATTTTAAATATTTTGGGACAAGGTAGTGTGAAATCACCTTCCTGGTAGTGAATCACTGTTTTAAACCTATGAAACAGCATCACATGATATCATGTGATGGTAGCAATGAGGGGATTGGCTGCACCTATTTGACCAGGCAACATCCCTGGGTTACATGCAAGATGATTTCAAAAATCGGTTACTGGGTAGAACGCCTTGCGTTTGACTATACTTTCCTGATTAAACTTAAAGCTGAATTTTAGGAGCAGTCTGGAACACCATTGGATTTATCATTGTATGCAATAATACAGCCAAGAAGGTTTTCAGATGTATATATGTTTTTTAATTTCTTAAGACTGAAAAGAACTTTTTGCAGACTCATGTTTCGCTCAAGCTTATAAGCCATTGAACTATATGTGGACCTTTGGTGACTTCCAAATAGACATTGGCATAAAGAAAATAGATAAATGAGGCCTTTCATTTAATGGATCAGTCACCTGTGACTCAATTATTTAATCAAATAATTAGAGTTTGCAGGACTTCTGCTTCTCGTCAGAGTGAAATAAAATATGACATGACACAGCAAGATGTTCTTAATGTATCTGTAAACTAGTGTCACAAAATTAACATATTACTTTAAATTAAGAGATAGATAGACTCAACATTGTAACTTAGGGTTCAGGGTGCATAGTTTTGAACATGAATTAATATGGAAGATCTAGTCGATGAGAGGAATAGGAACTTACAATGATAAAGGTAAATAAAATTGACATTGGCATCTACTGATAGTATTTAATCAATACACACACATAATGGTCAAATGTGATTGCCATGCTAAATGTAAAGAGAAAACAACAATGGTAAGTGGATAGAAACCACAATGTATCCTTACTCCTCTTCTGTGTTGTTTGCTTATATCTGACATCCTCAGACATTTCCATCTAAATATACAAATTGAATCATGTTGTTTGGAAATAGGGACAGGTGCAGCAAGAGACAGATTATATTTTATTTATGCTTGATATGGAAAAAAAGTAAATGAGTATTTAGAGAAGTATATTAACATTTTGATCGCACATAAATGGAACTATCTTGAAGAAGTCATAATTGATCTATGAATAAGAAGTACTATTTCTCAGTGCACAATTGAAATGTTAATTTTTAAGTGCTTTAGAAATGCCACTAATGCATTGGAAGGACCGCAAGCATTTAGTCTGAACTGCAAAGTACATATTACTGAATCCTCTGATCATTGCTTATGAATCAAACGTTATCACAAGGTATATGTAGCTTAAATTGAGGAATGGATGAAGTATTTGGTCATCTAAAACTTGGAAGATAAATGTTGGTGATCTGCTTAGGTCATCCATTTTTTACCTAATCAATGTTATACATTTGTGTAGCTTAACAAGGTAGAAACCAGTCCAGGATTGCTTGTGTTCCTGTTCAGAACAGACCTCACATGGCTAATGCCTCATGAGACGTAAGAATGGTGTCTGTCTGTAAGATGAGTAAAAAATGATGGACTTGAATGCGGCTGAAAGCAGTTACGGGTTGTGGGGAATAAATGAAGCATTCCAATGATCCCTGTTTGCAATGTATATTATTGGAGTTGGGCACTGACTGAGCTGACAGACCTTTGTTCTATTTTACCATATTAATGTAAAGACACTAGAAAGTATGCTATGATGAAAACATGTCTTGTGATATTTAAGGCACTGTCACTAATAGGTAACATCCTAAGCTACCTACCCGTACTAGAAAATGACAGGATGTCAAACAGCCTACCACCAAAGGATTTAAAATTCTGACCTATTCAAGAGGTTTGAATATATGAACCTGGAGGTAATTGATGCACATGTATACCAATCAACCAAATATGTCAAGTGAGCCCAGGGCTCAATCGGTAAGTATCTAATTAGTATCCAATTTCTATTTTTGATCCCAAAATGTACAAACAACTGAGATCTTCAGTGTAAGTGCTGGCTTACCAAGGGCTATCCAGAAACTGCCTGTGCCCTTTAAATATCATAGGAATATCATAGGTAGTGGGTATCACATAATGCTTATGCGCTTAAAATGTGGCTTATACAGAGAGAACTATTTCAAGAAAATTTTTAAGAGCCCAGGCATTAGATTTCTGAGGGAAGTATTTCCATTCACATCTAAATAAGCAAGGATATGCAGAGAAACTAATGCATGAAATCTGCAGTGTTATCAAAAACAGTGGTGTGTCAGTCACTATATAGTATAGAATATTTTGAAAATGGGCATGTATATGTTGTGATCAACTCCTGTAATTTTCGCAAAATGATGTATGCATTGTTGGTGAAAGTAAGTTTGGATTAACGTTTGCACAATGTTTGATTACATGTATGTCATATACGTGTCCTAGGGGTAAGCAGAGCAAGAAGTTGTGTGAGATGAAGCTTGGTTGAGAGAAAAGGAGATAGGGTAAAAAAAGGCAAAATGGCACTGCCAAGTGTCTGGAGGGGAATTGGCATGTCTCAAAAGTTGGGGGGGAGACATCAGGTTCTTCGATTTGCGAATGTTAAGCAAACATGGGAATTTGGACTGAAAATATTTTTTAAAAATGTCCATTGCTTAGATCAATACTTTGACATTGTTATATAAAGGATGGGAAATTCGGCATTGAAACTGGGGAGATGCAAGATTTCAACCATCAAGAAAGTTTGGATTTGCTAGAGACCAGTAAGGATCTCGAGTTGACCTCTGACCAGTTGATGATGTTGAATTCAGTTTTCTACATGCCTCTGTGAGAATAGTAGTAGGTGCTAGTTTCAGAAAGTAGCCTTTGTTTATAGTTCTTGTTAACATTTTTGAGACATTTGAAGGAAGATAATTTAGGAACGAGTACCTGCAGTAGTAAGAAAAGTGATTCATGTCAGGTATTAGATGCAGAGGCCACTTGAAAGAACAATAGACAGAGAAAAGAGCGAGATTAAGGAGCACACAGGCTACAGCTGTAGGTGGTACAGAAGCCCTTTTTATTTTGATTGGAAATAATACAGAAAACAAATTTTACAGTTAAAAAACAATACAAAAACACTGCACTGCCTCACTATTGTGACTAGTGTAAGCAGGCGGTTATCACAGAGTTAATTTAGTGTAGGGGGATCTAGTTCTTTTAGGGTTATCTTGTTCTAAGAGGATTAATTTCTTAAGACACTTTTTAAAGAGAGGGCTCATATTCAGAAAGAAACTCTCCGGTTGAGGATCAGATTGTCAAGCACACCAATTGGAAATGCAATTGATAATTTCCATTGAGTTGACGTTAAAAAACTGGTACACGTGATAACTTTATGGGTGCAAAGTGTTATACATATTGTAGAAAGGTCATATTCGCCCTGTTGTTTTGCATTTTATGAACACCGATTTGCAAGAATTGTGATGATGTGCACTGTAACTGACATTCAGAGCCCCACTGCACATGTTCTGGCCTTACATCTATACTTTTATATTGGCAGAGCAGTGAGGCTTAACTTAAGAGGCAATTTATAAAGTATTTGTGCTACAGTTCAAACAGCAAAACAGTGACAACACCAGCAAAAAGATACCACACCTGGTTAGAATAAGAGAGCTTAATTTAAAGAATAAAACAAAATCAAAATGACAAAAATCCAATAAGTAGAACCGGTGTTATGAATTTCTAAAGAATAAACTGAAATGCAGTGCTTAAAACCATAAAGTGCCAACCAGAGCTATCTGGTCGCGCTAGACCAGGTAAAATCCAAAAGCTCAGGCTGACCGCGATGGAGCACAGGTCAAATAGAGGGACCAGTCTTTTTGTGTTGCCAAGTAACTTGTTTGCATCAACA
Organism: Calotriton arnoldi; assembly: GCA_963921515.1. Classification (NCBI taxonomy): domain Eukaryota; kingdom Metazoa; phylum Chordata; class Amphibia; order Caudata; family Salamandridae; genus Calotriton; species Calotriton arnoldi. Next base: position 401,060 of record CAWUFW010008380.1, on the reverse strand, counting down.
TCGAGGAAGATGCGAGGAGCAGAAGAGGCAATGCATCATCGTCAATCCTTAGGATGGAAGCGATGCGTCGGCTCTGAGCTGCGCAAAGTCAGAGATGCGTCGGAGATGGAGGTGATGTGCTGTGCCATCGGCAGTGTGATGCACTTAATCCTCACAGCAGCAGCGATGTGTTGGAGTTGATGGTGATGCACCGGTTCTGAGCGGTGCAATGGCATTGATGTGTGGATTTTTACTAGAGCAGCACTTTATACCCACTTCCAATCACCCAGGACAGGATTGGCACCCCTTGACTGGACAATACTCACAGATGGCAGTGTCTAGGTGCTCTAGCAGGTGTGAGTTGGAAGTCTTTGATGTCCCTGAGACTTAAAAACAGGAGGCAAGTCAGCCAGCCCTTGAAGTCACACTCTGGGTTCTGGTTTCAAGTGATGTGGGACCAGTCTTTCTCACCCAGGCATGGAGGGCAGCAGGCAGCAGGTCAGCAGAACAGGAGTCCAGCAGATTAGCAGTCCAGCAAAGTGGCAGTCCTTTCAGCAGCACATCAGTCCTTCCTCCTGACAGAGTGTCCAGAAAGGAGGTGGTGGTGTCTGAGGTCCAGTACTTATACCCAGTTGTGCCTTTGAAGTGGGGGAGAATCTTCTAGAGGTTTCCCTTTGAAGTTCCCAGGCATCCTGCCTTTCCTGCCCGGCTCCAGACTAACTACAGGGGTATGCAGCCCTTTTTGTTGAGGCAGGACACAGCCTATTCAGGTGTAAGTGGTGCTGTGCAGAGCTACTCCTTCCGATCCTGCCAGTGATGCCCCTTCCAGGCACACCTAAGCTCCCTATTTGGCTGTCTAGGAGGAATACACAAATCACAACTGTCAGCTACACCCAATCATGTGATCAGAGACTGAGTACAGAAACTAAATGGCTAAGGCAAGAAAATGCCAACTTTCTAAAAGAGACATTTTCAGAATTGCAATTTAAAATCTGACTTCACTGTAAGTTAGGATTTTAAATTGAGATTCCAGAGACACCAAACATGAACTGCTCATGGTAATTAGACTTATAAAATGAAATAAGGCAACTCCAATTTTATCCTATGGGAGAGATAGGCCTTGCAGTACTGAAAATGAATTTAAGATTTTTTCACTCCCAGGACATGTAAAACCTAAATGTGCATGTCCTCATTTTTAAATACATTGCCCCTTGCCCACTGGGCTGTCTAGGGCCTACCCTAGGGATGACGTATGTGTATTAAAAAGGAAGGCTTGGTCCTGGCAAGAAGTTGATTATAAAAAAGATGATTGTCACTTGCACACCAAAAAGTGAAAACAGTTAATCTAATGTGTTGAAAAGGTAAAGTCAACCAATGGATCTAACTAAAGCGTGCTACACGGTGTAAGAGGGCTGCCCGTCCCTCATGTGAACATGACTGTGTAGAGATGTGCGTAATTCAGCTTTGGCTATGCAATCTGCAGGGTAACCACGATTGTGGAATCTGGTTTTAATCCGGTACATGTCATGCTTGTATGCGTAACATTTGGGAAAATGGTAAAATCTGAATCAATTGCGTGTGAATGAAAACTCTGGAACAATAATGTGTTGTTGCGATCAGTTGGTTTGACAAAGACTCTCGTGTTGATGACTTGACCACTTTTTTCAACTAGTACATCTAGAAAAGGTAATTCCTTAGTACTGATGTTCTGCGTGAATTGTATTCTGGTGTTGTTGGTGTTGAGTATCCTGATGTTGTTTTCCAATGACTCTATGGTGTGTGACCAAATCAGAAAAATGTCATCAATATAACTACCATACATCACCAGATGTTGATTCCATTTGATGTCTTTGAAAATATATTTTTCCTCAAAGGCAGCCATGAAGATATTATTGTAGGTGGGGGCCCCTCCAAAACCCATGGAGGTACAAGGACACCAATCGCCACTGTTTTGTTAAATATTGTAACATTGTCATGAATGTTATTTTGTGAAATGATGTTTTTTGTACAAATTGTCATGACACAATGATTTTTGTACTATATTCATTTGAAACTTAATGAAAATTTAGGGTTAAATCCATGTGATTACTTTTCCTTGTTTATTTTGTATGAAAGCTGAATAGTCATAAATTAGAAATTTTGATTCAGTAAGTGTAATATGCTCCAGCTGTGCACACGGTTCTGTTCAGGTTATCCCACCTGAACATCTCTACACAAGAAGTTGATTATGCCAGGTTCAAATGGCAGCTTAAAACTGCACACACACAGGCCCTACAATGGCAGGCCTGAGACATGTTTAAAGGGCTACTTAAGTGGGTGGCACAGTCAGTGTTACAGGCCCACTAGAGGCATTTAATTTACAGGCCCTGGGTACATGTAGTGACACTTTACTGGGGACTTATAGGTAAATTAAATATGCCAATTGGAGATAAGCCAGTGTTACCATTTTTAGAGGAGTGAGCACATGCACTTTAGCACTGGTTAGCAGTGGTAAGGTGCACAGAGTCCCAATGCCAGCAAAAACGAGATCAGAAAAAGAAATAGAGTAGGAAGGCAAAAAGTTAGGGGAAGACCACCCTAAAGCTGACAGGTCTAACACAAAGGGGCCTATTACGATGGCGGTCGGAAAGCCTCTGACCGCCATCGTTTGTTTCAGTTCAGCCTGGCTGATTATGATGCAGCCGGTCTGGATTGAAACAGGCCAGTCATCCCAGCTGGCTTCCAATGGGCTCAAAGAGCCCGTCGGCCAGTCGGAACCGGCTCGTAATCCCAAAGGGTGGGCCTTTCCACCCTTGGGATTACGTTGCACTGTTCCCATCATGGTTTCCATGCTAGCCTGTCCGACATGGAAACTATGTCAGAAAGCGTGTTTGGGGGCCCCCAGTAGGGCCCCCTTTTGTGTGTGCGGCCTCCGGTTGGGGCCGAGGGGGCACCTATGGTGCCCACCTGTTGATCCCTGCACCCCGTGTGCCTGCCACTGGGTGCAGGGATGAATAACACCTCCCATTTCCCTATGGGAGCATGTATTATGGCCGGTTTAAAGCCGTAATGCATGCTCTCATAGGGAAATGTTGAAATGCTACCAATCAGTGTTCGGTCGCATCCTAATGAGGCAGGCAGGACCGCCGACCGGGTGTCGGTCGGTCCCATTTATGAGACGGTGTTGGGGGGAAGCAATTCTGCCCAACATCAAAATCGGCCCCAAAGTGTTAAACAAAGTAGTTGTCATTTCTGTAAGTGCTAATCTTGGAAGAGCCTATTGGGGGCCTTTGATTCCCTGGCCGCATTAACTAAAATTGAGGTTTACTTCTATGTCTGAAAAGGTGACACCATGTAATAATTTCTACACACAAAACAAGGAATGCACAAAAAACTGAGGGGCATATTAGCAAGACCGTCAATAAAATTATCGCCGTTTTAGCGGCAGGAAATTGCCGCTAAAACGGCGATAATGGGCTTGCTAATATGCGTTATAGAATTCCAATAGAAGCCCAGCTTAGATGTCCTGCACATCTAACCTGGGCTTCTAGTGGAATTATATAACGCATATTAGCAAGCCCATTATCGCCGTTTTAGCGGCAGTTTCCTGCCGCTAAAACGGCGATAATTTTATCGACGGTCTTGCTAATATGCCCCTATATTGCTAAAATGAAATATACCATATATTCCGCAGAGCAATGCAAACTTTCAGAATTGGGCAAAGACATATTCTTTAAAAAAAGGTGGCAAAATGTTCTACAAGCTGTCCGTTAAGATAACAAAAGCAATAAAGTGCCATGCATCCATACCTTAAACTTTACTGTTGACATGCCCTACACAAAAGGCATGCTTATTTATTTCATTGAATATATCAGATTCACATTAATAAGTTAATCAGAAAGGCTGGCTGTGGGTTGATTGTGCACCATCTAATGTGAAGCCCTCCAATAGTCATAATTTCATTCATAGTTGCACAACATAATATTGGTGTGCTCTGGAGTTCCCATTATAACGCATGTGCATGAAAGACTCCCCACTCATTGAAACTTCTATGCAAACCTATAGGCATAGGTTTTATGTCATGATCATCTGGGTGAATGTCTAATGCCATGCCAATGGAACTGGATGCCACGTACAGTGTTTGTTATATTTAGGTGAGCTATGTATGTAAGTTAAAGTATGCGTTTTTGTGTTAACTGGGTGTGTAGCACCCTTACAGCTGGGTTTTCCTTTTTGTGGGCTGGCATTTGGAAAGCTGTGAAACTCAACAATATTTTTACTAAAATCCAATTTAGATCAAACATCTTCAGAGGATGTATCATGATGATCAGAGGACACTGTCTTAAAGGTGAGCATGCAGGAGGGGTTGCCTAGTTACTTTTCCTAAGGAATGCACAATACATGCTAGCCAATCTTGCACTTTCAAGGCGGAAGTGTAAGCAGACAGTATCAGATTCATCCTCCTTGGATGATCGCTTGAAGAGATACAGCTGCAGAACAAGGGTGCGCACCCGGGTTAAAGGCAGACGCGGCCCGTGCAGGTAAGAGCAGTGTGGCTGTGGGGCTGGGTGGGGGGTATTTCGACGGACGATAACGAGGGAAAATTAAATAAATAATTAATTCTACCTTGTCGTCGTCCGTCAAATTTCCCCCCCGGCCCCACCGCCCCACCGCTCTACCGCTCTTACTTGCATGACCCTTGGCTGGTTAAAGGCTTAAGGATTTCATTAAAAAAAAAAAAAAAAAAGAGGACATCTTTGCTTCATAGATCGTCGCCTATTATTTCCATATGTTTTCTGAGATTCACAAAAGGCAAAATAATAAGCTTAAGTTATCTACATACATTGGGGCATATTTGCAACAGGCAGCGATAATTATCGCTGACCTTGTATACCTCATTTTTTTCTATCGCTGGAATATTTCGCCAGGCTAGCGTTGTATTAACAACGCTTAGCGCCATGGCGATGTATATTCCAGCATAGCGCCCTTTTCCATGGAACATCGCTGGTTTTCCAGCGATGTTCCATGTAAAACAACGATATACTTGATGATACGACCCTGTGGTCGTATCACATGAATCCACCTCCCATGTTAAGTATGCCTTAGTCAGGAATTTAACAGACGTTAAATTCCTGCGTTAAGTCATACTTAACGCGATTAAAATAATCGCTTCCCGCATTGTAAATATCGCTAAGCTGCCTTCGCGATATTTACCCATGTTGTTTCCACAGACACGCCTACTTTGCATCTCATTATCGATGCGAAGTTAGGCGTGCTGGAAACGGGAGTAAAATCAGCAAAACACGCAAACGCGTGTCTTTGCTGATAAGGCGATATTATTATCGCCGCTTTTCGGCCGAAAACGGCCGCAAAAGCGACGATAATTTTTTATCGCCGCATTGTTAATATGCCCCATTGTTGTTTTTCATGTTTATTCCTAGTCCCTCACACCTGCTACTAATGTACATGTGGAAATGTGTATTTGCATATTTTACTTTATTTCCTTTCTCACTGGACTTGAAAATTGTTTTTCAAGCGGGTAAAAAGCCTTCACTGTCACCTCTGAAAACACAAAGGGGCATATTAGCAAGACCGGCGATAAAATTATCGCCGCTTTAGCGGCAGGAAACTGCCGCTAAAACGGCGATAATGGGCTTGCTAATATGCGTTATAGATTTCAATAGAAGCCCAGGTTAGATGTGCAGGACATCTAACCTGGGCTTCTATTGAATTATATAACGCATATTAGCAAGACCATTATCGCCGCTTTAGCGGCAGTTTCCTGCCGCTAAAACGGCGATAATTTTATCGCCGGTCTTGCTAATATGCCCCAAAGTTTGCAAACTCACTTCAACTTTTTAATGACAATGGGGCATATTAGCAAGACCCACGTTAAAATTTTCGCCGCTTTAGCGGCAGGAAACTGCCGCTAAAACGGCGATAATGGGCTTGCTAATATTCGTTATGGAATTCCAATAGAAGCCCAGGTTAGATGTCCTGCACATCTAACCTGGGCTTCTATTGAATTCTATAACGCATATTAGCAAGCCCATTATCGCCGCTTTAGCGGCAGTTTCCTGCCGCTAAAACGGCGATAATTTTATCGCCGGTCTTGCTAATATGCCCCATTGTTATGTGTGCTAATAGGGTGGAATAAAGGCGTTGGGAATGATTGTTAATACCGTCATTATCAAGTAAATTTTTCCCAATGTTTCCAATGCCATCTCTCCTGAGAACTGTTTTCCCACACATTTACCAGATCTGCTTTATAGACAAATGAAGTCATGATAATGGATTCTATACAATAATACGCGGAGTTTGATCAGAAAATTGTCATCGTCTGGATTATAACCATAAATTCCAGTGTTTGCAGTCTTTAGTTCTGTGAAATTAGCCCCTTTTGAAATATTTTCTTCACTTGTTTCTGATCTTAATGGCAAGGGGTCATTGTGGCACAGCAGTCCATTGAATGCATTGGCAGTGTAACAATTACTTCAAACGCCTGGGGGTATAGCAATCCATTCGATTGATTGGGGGTATAGCAATCCATTTACTTGACTGGGGGTATATCTAATACATTCGATTGCAGGCATAGCAGGCCATTCGATTGTAGGGAGTGTACCGGATCTGCCTCACTGTAGATTGGGAAAAGGGCACTATTTACGCGCTCGTGAATTCACAGAAAGAATTTCCATGTTCATAATAGGATACATGTGCATAGAACTTGCCCAATGTAAATATTGTGCCTAGGGACATTTCAAGAGGTCTAAACATTCCAAAACAATTCTCTGTGAAACTACCCTGAGCGTGCCAAATCTCCCCTTCTCCTACAGCACTCCTGAATATATGCAAGGCCTCTACAAGCACAATAGAGGCGAGAGACTGGTATATTCCACGTCTCTATTGGAGACCTTGTACTCTATCATTTATGAGATGAATCTGGTGTGGAGTACAAATTCACATTCCTGGGGTAAAAATCTAAATGTGAGTTCTGTGCTGTTTAAGGCATGTACATTTTGATTATTTTTCAATGGTTACATTTTTATAGGAGCAGGACCTGCTTACGTCAGGAGGCTCCAACAACCTGTCAGCATAACTCTTAGGATCCAATGTGTGAAACGATGGGGACAGTGTTTAATTTGAGCCAGTGGTTACAGGTGGGGGTCATGCCTGCTTGTTTTACATGCAGGGAGGCTGTGCTGAAAATCTGCAAAAGTGCAGAATCTACACTTGCCCTCACCCCTCACTGCATGCAGGTCCCTATTGGGAACTGCAAGCTCTTAAACTTTTTTTTAAGTTTAATCAGCTTTATTGGAAGTATAACTTCAACAACAAAAACTACCATGAATATACATATTAACAATATTTTTCAAAGAAAAATCAGAAGACGTTAAGCTTATTATCTAGATTTCTGGAAACAGAAGCAACCTTACGGAAATCGATTAAAACCTGGCTGTTCCATCAGTAGTACTAATCTTCCCCTAACTTCTGTCTGGTATCGGTCTCCTAGCGCTGGGAAGCCTTTGGGCAGCTATGCACTCTACAAAACCCCATTAATAATAATAATACTAGTAATAATAATAATATTAACAGCGTGATAGCAAAAAAAGTTGTTTACATTTTATATATTAAAAAGGGGGGTACAGAAAGGGGAAGGAGAACAAAAATAAAAATATTAATGCAAATCTGCTGATCAAATATAAGCACGCAATGAGATGAAAAAAGTTAAATACCTAGGGGGAAAACAGTCTAAGCAATATGAACGTTAAAATATAGCAAAAGCAAAGAGGACAACACTTTACAGATGCCTAAAATTCTCAGACCCAGTATGAATAACATGTTGTTTAGCAACACAATTCAAGTAATTAGTTAATGGCAACCAATATAAATCCCTAACAAATTGTTGTGTACAGATCGAAGCAAAAGCAACATTCAATCTATGATAATGGCGTACATTGCTCCACCAGGCAGTAAAAGAGATCTTAGTAGAGCAATTCCAATTAGTTGTAATTTGTTTAAAAGCCAACATAAGATCAAATAAACCCTTAACAGAAGGATTCAGGTTAAGAACATCTGATAAGCTGCCTAAAAAAGCATAGTTTTTGACATAGACAAATGCAAATTGAACATTTTTGAAAGTTGATACCAAATTTTTCCACCAAAAATACTCATGGGTAGGTATAAAATGAGGATATGTAATAAATCACCTTATGAGTGAGCACATGACCAACAAGCTTTGTTAGATTCTCGTAAAATAACCTATGATATAAAAAAAATAAAGTTTGAGTTGTAGAGGCACTCCTGGAAATTTTAAATACTCTGGACCAAATCTTATTCCATAATGAAATATCCCAATTACATCCCAAATCCAGTTCCCAAGAAAGTTCATATTAGATTTAGCATGTGAGGGGTTCGGGCTCAAAAAATATCTATAAACAAAGGACGCTATAAGGTTAAGTGTAAGTATATTTAAAAGCAAATCAGTGGATACGGGAGGAATGGAATTTGAGGGAAGCAAATATAGAATATCCAGAATAAGCTACATAAGAATGGAAAGTTTATGCCAAAAGGCATCTCTCTCCAAGATTTCCAATATATGGGTCTATTGTTAACAGTAATGAGGCAGTTATACCAAAGAGGCGAACTCAAGAGAGAGTCACTTGATAAAAACGTAGAGTGACAATAGGGTTTCATCAAAAAACAAGTATGCTTGATTAATGGTGACGATGTAATAGAGCTTCTAGAAGAAAACGCGAGGACTTCTTTAGGAGAGAATGGCAAAAGGAAGGAAAGTTCTACCTCAAACCAGAGAGGTAATCCAGGGGAAGAAAGTGGAAGTAACAATTTGGCAGTCTGTCGTAAACAAAATGCTTTATGTTATGTCAGAAAGTCTGGAAAGTTTGCAACCCCATCTGCCTTTGATTTTTTTTAGTGAGCAAGACAAATTCTAGGTTTTTTGTTATTCCAAAGAAATTTGGAAAGAAGAGAATCTATTTTTTTTAAATACGTAGTTGGAATACGAACTGGGATCATGGAGAAGATATGTAATAGAATAGGAAGAATCTTCATTTTGATGGAATCAAGATGGCCCCATCATGTCTAAAAAAGGGGATTCCAAGAAGATAAAAGTGTATCTATTCTATTTAATGGTTCTTTCATATTAAGCATAACTGAACCCACTATAGAATTAGTAAACCAAATACCCAAATATTTAATCTTAGAATTATTCCAATGAAAACCTGTGGAATCAAAAGATTGTTTAACACAAAATGTTGTAATAGGCAAAACCTCAGTTTTATCAGAATTGATTTTATAACCTGAAACAGTAGAAAAGGCAGAAATGTCATGAAGAAGAGCAGGAATTGAAATATCTGGATTGGAAATAAATAATAAAATGTCGTCTGCATAAGCAGAAAGTTTTAAATGTTTATCCCGATATTAAAAACCTGAAATAAAAGTATTATTGCGAATACGAGACAGAAAGGGTTCAAGAGCTAACACAAGCAAAAGTGGATATAGGGGACATCCCTGTCGAACTCCTCGCTGCAATGGAAATAATGGGGATGAATGACCCTTTACTAACACAGAGGCTCTTGGAGCAGTATAAAGTAAAGAAATAAGTGAAATAATTTTACGGCCAAAGCCGTGCCAAGCAAGGGACTTAAAGAGAAATGTCCAGTTCACTCTATCAAATGCTTTCTCAGCATCAATAGACACAGCAGCAAGGGGATATGAAAGAGAGGGAGCCTTATTTGAAACATAGAGAAAAAGTATTGCGTTATCCGAAGTTAGTCTACTCTTGTTAAAACCAGACTGTTCCTTACCAATTAATGCGGGTAATAGTGACTTAAGTAGAATAGCAAGTAATTTGGCAAACATTTCATAGTCGACATTGACGAGAGAGATTGGGCGATAATTTTGACAGTAAACATGATCTCTACCGTCATTATGAATTAGGCATATTGTTGCTTCCACTAAAGTGCCCCCAGCCATATCATTGTGAGAGAAAAACTGAAAAAGATGTAATAATTTAGGGACAAGGATATTGGAAAAATGTAAATAAAATTCCACAGTAAATCCATCAGGACTGGGCGTTTTGCCTTTTTAAGGGATTTAAGGGCCTCAAAAAACTTGGATATAGATACATATTGATCAAGGGATAGGAAATTGACAGCCTCATGATTAGGAGGAGGAATATCATTTAGATAAGCTTCAATCGCAGAAGCAGAGGAGTCAGGATTATAAAGTTGTGTATAAAATTTTGTAAATTCTTCCAGGATATCCTGATCTTTAAATAAGTGCTTCCCTTCAGCTGAGTGAATAGAAGTAATAGAGGTATGTTACTTGCGAACCTTTAAATAGTTAGCCAGCTACTTCCCTGTTTTATCACGACCAACATAATAATGAGCAGTTCTACGCAAAAGAACAGAAGAAGCATTATCTGTAGATATCTTATTAAATTCAAATTTAGCAGCTACCAGTGCTCGTAACATGGAATCCGAAGGTTTGGTATAGAGCAGGTGTTCTTATCGCTTAATATTGGATAGGTGGAATTTGTGTAGCATAAGAATATTTTTTTTTTTGTGGAAACAAAATCAATAATAAAGCCACGCGACAAGGAGTTCGCCCAACCTACCAGCGAGTCCACTGAAATCCCACCCTCACAAGACCTCTGCGACAAACTCAGCACCTTTTCCCACCACAAAATCAAGAGCATCTACGACAACTTCGACGAAGACAACCAACACACTGAACCCTCACCAACCACCCCCGACACCATGAAGCCAACGATCGACAACTGGGCAGCCCTCACCACCGAAGACACACTGAAGACGATGAACTCAATCCACTCCGGGGCCCCCATGGACCCCTGCCCCCACCACATTTTCAACAGAGCCGCCGACACCATCGCACCCATGCTCCGCCACACCATCAACCACTCCCTGGCAACTGCATCGTTCCCCGACAACTGGAAACACGCCGAGATCAACCCCCTCCTCATGAAACCCTCGGTGCACCCCACCGACCTCAAAAACTACAGACCCATCTCCCTGCTCCCGTTCCCAGCGAAAGTCATAGAGAAAGCCATCAACAGCCAACTCGCCACATTCATCGAAGAGCACAACATCCTCGACTCCTCCCAATCCGGCTTCAGAAAAAACCACAGCACGGAAACCGCCCTCCTCGCCACAACAGACGACATCCGCACCCTACTGGACAAAGGAGAAACAGCAGCCCTCATCCTCCTCGACCTCTCAGCAGCGTTCGACACAGTCTCTCATCCCACCCTAATACGCAGACTCCACGACGCAGGGATTCAAGACAAGGCCCTCGACTGGATCCGCTCCTTCCTTTCCGGCAGAACGCAGAGGGTCAGACTCCCCCCTTTCCTCTCGGACCATACACCAACCACCTGCGGAGTCCCCCAGGGGTCATCCCTCAGCCCTACGCTCTGCAACGTCTACATGGCTCCGCTCGCCCCCATCGTCAGAACCTACGGACTCAACATTGTATCATACGCAGACGACACCCAACTCATCCTCTCCCTATCCAACGAACCCAATACCGCCAGACACAATTTTTGAGAAGGCATGGAAGCCGTCGCCAAATGGATGAAAAACAGCTGCCTTCAACTAAACACCAACAAAACAGAAGTACTCATCATGGGCCCACACCCCGATGCCTGTAACAACACCTGGTGGCCCCCCACCCTCGGAAGCCCGCCCACCCCCACGGACCACGCACGCAACCTGGGAATCATCCTGGACTCTGAACTCAAAATGGACTGCCAGATCAACGCCGTCTCGTCCTCCTGCTTCCACACCCTCCGGCTCTTACGCAAGACCTTCAAATGGATCCCCCTCGAACACAGAAAGACCGTCACTCATGCCCTGGTCACGAGCAGACTCAACTACGGCAACGCACTCTACGCCGGAATAAACAAAAACCTCACACGCAATCTACAGAACATCCAGAACGCCGCCGCAAGACTGGTCCTCAACCTGCCAAGACACTGCCACATCTCCCAGCACCTGCGCACACTCCACTGGCTCCCCATCGAAGCTAGAGTCACCTTCAAGATGCTCACCCATGCTCACAAGGCCCTCCAAGACACCGGACCACCATACCTGAATAGCAGACTCAAATTCCACGCACCCCAAAGGACCCTACGATCAGCCCAGCTCTCCTACGCCATGGTCCCCCGCACCAGAAAGACCAGATCAGGTGGCCGCTCCTTCTCCTTCCTCGCAGCCAGAGCCTGGAACGCCCTCCCTCTCCACCTCAGACAGACAACATCTCTCCCCATCTTCACAAGAAACCTCAACACCTGGCTCTTCGACAGACCCCCTCCTTGATGGACTGGAACCTGCAAAACCCCTCCTCCCCCAGCGCCTTGAGACCCTCACGGGTGAGTAGTAGCGCTTAACAAACGCGTGATTGATTGATTGATTGATTGATTGACAAAGCCTTAAAGGAATCCCTCAAAATTTGGTGAGGCACAATAGGATCTGCATTAAGAAGAAAAAATTCATCAACAAAAGGTGCAAAGGAAGAGGAAAAATTGAATTTGGGCTGTGAGGGGAGTAAATCTAAGTCTGCAATTATTGATGCATAGTCAGAAATAACAATTGGTTCAATGGTAGAGGAGATGAGATTTTGTGCTAATGATTTATTGAGAAAAATATAATTCAAGCGAATAAGGGAGCCATGTGGGGGAGAATAAAAGGAAAATTCCTTAGCAGTTGGATTACATAATCCCCATGCATCTACTAAACCGCCCTGCAAGATGGTGGATTGGAATTGCTTATGAGTTCTATGGGGAACAAAACAAACTTGGGAACAACGATCAATAAAGGGGTCTAAAATCTAGTTGCAATCCCCACCTAAAATAAAGAAATCTTCTTTAAACTGAAGACATTTCTTGGTTATGGTAGGCCAAAATAGGTACTCTGATTGAGTCGGTCCATAATCATTAAAAACAATTAATGGACTGTTATTAATAAGAAGTTTAACAATCAACCAACGACCTTCTGAATCAGTTTCTTGAGAAATAACAGAACATATAAATTTCTTATCACATAAGATAACTACTCCTTTCTTCTTTGTAGATGTAGGAGAAACACGAACTAAACCAACCCAACTTTGGGGCCGATTACGATGTCGTAGGAAACGGCTCCTACGGCATCGTATTCTCCTGTTTGGATTAATTTCCGACCGACCCATTTGGATGGAGTCGTCGGAAATTAACCCTAACAGGATTTCCGAACGGCTTACGACGGGCTCGGAAAGCCTGTCTGCCATTCGGAAAGGGGCCTGTAATCCCAAGGGAGGCTCTTTCCGCCCGAGAGATTACGATGGCAGATTTCCACAGCCTTTCTGTGCTGGCCTTTCTGACACAGAAAGGCTGTGGGAATCCAACTTTGGGGGGCCCCAGCAGGACCCCCATGGGTGCAAGGCCTCTGGATGGTGGCCTAGGGGGCACCTATGGTGCCCCCCTGTTGATCCCTGCACCCGGTGGCAGGCACCTTGAGGTGCCTGCCACCGTGTGCAGGGATGAACTGCACCTCAGCTCTTAACACTGAGAGCATGCATTCATTCGGAATGCATGCTCCTATTGTAAAGAATAGGAGTACTGTTCAGTCGCATCCTATTTGCTGGGTTGGGACCGACGGCAGGAGGCCAGTCGGTCCCAGTTTTCAAACGACGACAGTTCATAATCGGGCCCTCTGTTTGAGTTTTAAAGCCTCTTCCTCTGCGAGGTGAGTTTCTTGAAAAAGGACTAAGTCTGGGTTATACAAGGCTAAATGCAAGAGAATCCTCTGCCTTTTAATAGGATTAACAAAACCTTTCACATTCCAAGATAAGATTCTGAATGGTATAAGCAATAAATGAAATAGCAAACCATACGATCAACAATAAGATCAAGAGAAGAAGTAAGAAAAAGGGAATAAAGAAATTGAAAATAGACGTAAAAGGTCAGAAGAGAAGAAAAGGAACAAGGAAGGAAAAAACAGGGGAGAAGGGACATATATAAGAAAAGAAGACAGTACAAAAACTAACGACTGCAATATGTTCCTTTATGAAAAACACAAAAGAACATTGGGTAGTGACACACGGAAGACGGCACAACCAACAAGGGAGGACGCACCACACCAGAACGCCATATGAAATGAACATGAAACGAATCAGAGAAGAATCTCTAAGACCTAAAATGGAATAGAAAAAAGGGGTTAATCTAAACAAACAATCACGGCTCAACAAATAATCATAGATGAAGGAGTCAATGAATGCAACCAATATAATAAACTTCAACAGAACAATCAAGTCAAAGTAGAGGAGCCTGCAAAATCTATTGAATTTGTTGAGAAAGATTGAATGAATTTTTTAAGATCAGTTGGATCTTCAAAGGTTGAGGTCTTGTTCTGGAAGGTAACTTTAAAAGTACAAGGATGAAATAGTCCATATCTTGCATTCATAGAACGCAATGCAGGACGCAGATCATTTAGCTGTTGCATTTGAGACATCTTGTGACAGGAATAACTTTTTCCAGACCACAAGTTATTTTTAACCTTAGATGCCTGTAGAGCATGTAAAAGGTCAGTGAATTTCAAAAATAGCAATATTACACTGCGGGGCTTCGATGGAGCAGATGACGAAGACAATCGAGGACCTAAGCAGTGAGCTCGTTGAATATTTACCTTGGTGGATCACCACCTTCAATACCCTCCGAAACACAATATACATGTAAATTATTGCACCTATTTCTATTGTTGAGGTCTTCAGAGTGTAAAACATCCTTCTCTAAGGCGGAACTTTTTGTAGTAACATCACGCACAGCATCAACACATTGCTCCACCACAGTTAACCTGGATCCCATGGACGACCATTTACCATCCTGGGCTTGAATATGGCAGTCAGTTTCTTCAATAAAACATCGCGAGGAACGAATTTCCTCTAATACATTGTCAAGAGTTGTAGGCTTTGGTGGAGAAGGAGGATTCTGCTTAAGCCACTTGTTAGCAGAGGAAGGCAATTGTACTTTCGATGTGGGAAGCACTGAGACTGCTCCACGAGAAGAATTAGGGGTAGCCATATTAAAAGGATCACAAGAACTGTCAACCAAGGAAATTGTATGTGAGAAAGCAGATTTTGAAAAATTCCTATGAGATATCTTCCTGGAGTGTCGAGGTTTCTTTGTTCTGCCCATAGACAATGCGCTCACCGTAAACAAAACAATCCTTAATAGGGAAGTCCAGACATAAAAATAAAAGAATCAATGAGGAAGTAAAATCGAAATGAATTGCATGAAAAAATAGTGACTCCTCATAATATTGGTAAAAGAACCTTAAATCATGGCAGATAGGGGCTCAGTACTGTCGAGGAACAGAAAAGAAGGCATTGTAGACAAAGGAACATCCCTCAGTGCTGAGAAGAGAAAACGCCCTCGTAGTGGGAGTCAAAATGCAGCCGCAACAACGAAGATGCAGCTTACCGGAGTTAAGCGAGCCCAGCTGATGTGAGGAAATGTTTAAAACCTCAAAAGAGAGACCAGTAAGGCTCCCTAGTGCAGTCCGGTCCACTTAGGAGTTCAGCAACGCAGGAACCATTTTTGCCGAAACTCGGCAGTTTCGATGTGGCGCGGAGCTCCGGGACTATGGGGCCATCTTGTGATGCATCCAAGCCACGCCCCCCCCCCAAGCTCTTAAACTTTAACTGCAGATTTACAAGGAACTTTTTTTTTTCTTTTTTTTTTAAATATTTCCGTTTTATTTTCGAAAAAGAACCAGGAGGAGTTCCCTCATGTACACAGCATGTCGCCAACAACCCTGTGGAGGGCCGGCTGCGTAGTTTAAGTAGGCATGCAAAATGCAGGTGAGTTTTGTCAATACAGACGTTACACAGCAAGTCGCCTACAACCCATGACGGGCCGGCCGCGTAGCAAAGTAGATACAGTTTTGAAACTCAATTATGAGGCTCCTTCAAGCAAGAAGAACAAAAGAAAAACCAAAGTTGACATGAGTGGAATAGAAAGGTGAACAAGAAGAGATAAACAGAAGAAGGGTAGGGGACAGAATATCTTAAAGAGGAGAAAGGAGGAGAGAAGAGAAGAATACCAAGGCGGAGGGATTGAAGGCGAATAGAGAGATACAGGGAGATAAGGCCTAAGAGACCATCAATTCTGAGAGGGATGACCAAAGGCAGTGGCGAAGCTGGATCAGGGGGAGGAGGGCAGAGGGGGGGAGGAGCAAGGGTGTAGAGCGGTCAGCTCGCCCTTCAAAGTGCGTGGGGAAGGCTGCGAGGGGGGTTCAATCGGGTTATGCAGAGGGTCTCTCAAGGTCAGGAGGATACACAGCATCGTCAAAGAAGCGTAGGGCCCAAAGCTTCGGAGGTTGAAGATGGGCGTGTTCCATTTTACAGAGGTAGGTGACTAGTGGCTGCCATAATTTGGTGAAGTGGGTATCGCGAGACTGCAAGCGTTCGGTGAACAATTCCATGGTCACAGTATGCCACAGGCGCGTGAACCAGACATTAATTGGGGGGGTCTCTGCTTTCTTCCAGTATAGGGCAATAAGTTGTTTAGCAGCGCCTAACATGTGGAGAGCGATATGCCAATCGCTACGAGTGAGTGCGCGTAGGTTGTCAGGTTTACGGCCTAAGAGTACTGTAACTGGAGTTTCAGGCAGGGGGAAGCCAAGCACCGTTTTAATATGACTAAGGACCTCTTTCCAGTATAAGGTCAGGAGCGGGCAAGCCCACCAGATATGAAGGAAGTCACCCGGGGAGTTCGAGCACCTCCAACAAAGAGGAGAGGTGGCGGGGAACATCTTATGCAGTCTGAGGGGGGTGTAGTACCAGTGGGTCATAATCTTATATGCAATTTCCCATTGGGAGATACAGCGATAGACTTTCAGGATGTCTCACCACAGGCAGTTCCACTGTGCGGGGGCAATTTCAGAAGAGGCGGCTGATTGCCAATGGCACTGATATGGATGGAGAGCAACGAGTGGGGGTGTTGTAAAGCGTGATACGTCCGGGATATTAGTCCCTGAGAGTCGTCAAAGGAGCATACTAAGCGTTCAAAAGGGGTGAGTGCGCGAGTAGCGGCTTGCGTCAAAGAAGATGTGTATACCCAATGGCGGAGCTGTATGTATTGTAGTCTGGCTCCCTCCGAGAGTTGGAATTCTTCCTTGCAGTGATTGAAAGACTTAAATGTATCACCTAAAAACAGATCTCTAATCGTTCTATATCCACCATCCAGCCAGTCAGAAAGCACTTGGGGGTTAACAGCAGGTGGGAATTGTGAGTTCCCAGCGATGGGTGTGTGAGGGGATGGGAAAGTAGTAAGTCCCTTAGAAATGGCTACTTTGTCCCAGATGTCAAGGACTGTCTTGGTGGGAAGGGCGATGTAGGCACTGCGTGAACGTGAGGTCCGGGGCAACCAGGGGAGGTCCCAAATAGATCTCCCAGTCACCGCTCTGTCCATATGGAACCAGACCTTCTCGCTCTCCCATGCCATCCATTCAGAGATAAAGCGGAGATGAGAGGCCCAGTAGTATTCCAGCAAATTAGGGCACGCAAGCCCACCTCTATCCTGAGGGAGCATAAGGATTTTGCTGGAAAAACGCAGCTTACGTCCGCCCCAGATGAAGTTAGTGATTTCGCGTTGGAGACTTTGGATCTGGTGCTGCGGGATAGGAGTAGGGAGACATTGAAATAGGTATAAGACTTTGGGAAGTACCGACATTTTGATTGCATGCAAGCGGCCCAGCCAGGAGAGGGTGAGGGGCTTCCAAACTCGCAGATCCTCCAGGACCGCCCTCTTGCAGTCTTGCATATTGACTTGGGACCACGAGGCGAGTGTGGGAGTTAATTGGAGCCCCAGGTAGCGAATGGAGTCGGTAGCCCACTGGTAAGGGACAAGGGACTGAAGCGTAGGGATTTCATCCCTAGGGATTGTGAGGTTCAGTGCCCAGGACTTCTCGTGATTAATTTTAAGGCCAGATGCCAATTCAAAGGTCCATAGCAGGGAGAGGAGGGCCGGAAGGGAGGTGTGCGGGCGGGAGAGCGTGAGAAGAAGGTCGTCCGCAAAGAGAGCCACTTTGTGTTGCTGGCCTCCAAGGGGGATGCCCTGAATGTCAGGGGCTTGTCGGATCAAGACGGCCAGGGGTTCCACCACAAGGGCGAACAACAGGGGAGAAAGAGGGCATCCCTGCCGCATACCTCTATGTATGGAAATGGGATTTGTGAGTTGGTCATTGACCCGCACCCGGGTCTGCGGGGAAAGATAAGGGGCCATGATCCGGGCTATCATTAACAGGCCCAACCCGATTTTATGGAGGACTGCCCGAAGAAAGGTCCAATCTATTCGATCGAAAGTTTTCTCCGCGTCGAGTGATAGTAAACAGGCAGGTATGTTCCAGTGGTGAGCCTTCCCTACTAGGTGTGCAATACGACGCACATTATCCGCGCCCTGGCGGTGTCGGATGAAGCCAGCCTGATCAGACTCAATGAGGCCGGGTAGGTGGGGATCGAGTCATTTAGCTAATATTTTAGTATAGATTTTGAGGTCCGTGTTTAAGAGAGCTATGGGGCGAAAAGATGAACAAAGAGTGAGATCCTTACCCGGCTTGGGAATAAGGGCAATTTCCACCAGCCCCTTAGAGGGAGATGGCCCGGCAGTGTCGGTGAAAGAATTAAAAAGGCATAGTAGGGGTAGCTGTAGCTGTGGCAGGAAGATGCGATAAAAGGATAAGGGGAGGCCGTCCGGGCCCGGAGACTTTCCGAGGGGGAGGTCCTTCAGGGCACTCGTGAGCTCTTCCCGGGTAATTGGGTTCTCCAATTGTTGGGCATGATATTGACTGATCGGTGTCCAGGTGCATTCGTTCAGGATAGCGTGTACCTGGTCGGTAGAGGGTGTGGCTTTGGCATAGAGCGACGAGTAATATGTATGGAAGGCGTCGTGTTTGGCCGCCTCAGTAGTAGCCCGCGTGCCATCACCACGCTGGATGTTGGCTAAATGCGCCTTGGCCGCCCGTGCCCGCAGGCGCCTAGCCAGGACCGCGCCCACCTTGTCCCCCCCTTCATAGTAACGTTGCTTCAACGCTAGGAGAGCCCGTTCGGCTTTATTAGTTCTAAGGGTGTGCAGTTGACCTCAGAGAGTTGCCAGGCGTCTTTTATGTGTGAGTAAGTGCTTCTGGTCCTGCTTTTCGAGAGCTTTTATATCGCTAGAAAGGTTATTCTCCAGGAGGCGCGCTTCTCGCGCCCATGCAATCGCAATAGATGTGATATGGCCGCGAATGGTAGCCTTGAAAGCGTCCCACACTACAGGGAAGGGGGTTTCGGGAATATCATTAGTTTCAAAATACGACCCAATGGCGGCACGTAGTTCTGCTACGTCTACAGGGTCTCGAAGAATATGTGGAGGTAGGTGCCAGTGGGGTGTCTGGCGAACGCGTGTAGTTTGGTCCCGTAGAAGAAGCTCGATATGGGCATGGTCTGAGATAGAGATGTCGGACATGGAGGCTGACATCGTCTTGCCGATCAGGGCGTGTGAGATAAAAATGTGGTCAATACGCGAGTATGAACGGTGTACATGTGAGTAGTAAGAATAGTCGCGTGTGTCGGGAGAGTGATAGCGCCAAGAATCTAGTAGGCTAAGGTCCGACAGCTGTCTCTTGAGTGCAGAAGAAATAGCCCCCGCCCCGTGGAAGGAACCGCCGCTACGATCCATAGCGGCATCCCACACCATGTTGAAATTGCCCCCTATGATAAGTGAAGGATCCGCCTGTGGTATATGTTCCCCCAGGAGTGCCCGGAGATAGGGGTCCTGCGCCTGGTTAGGTGCATATATATTGCACAAAGTAAGAGACCAGTGTCCGATCCTGCCCCCACCTTAACGAAGCGACCATCTTGGCTGCGAAATACTTTGGATTCCCCCTACCTTTTGGATTCCTTTGGATACCAGGTTGTAGTATCCTGCATTTGTAATGAAATGTATTTTACACCTCCTGCTCAGCCAGTGCCTGTGCTCTATGCCCAATAGAATGTTGGAGTCTCCAGCGTGTGACACAGGACTACGGTGACACGCACACCATCATCTTTGTCACTCAGCTTACGTTAGTGCTTGGCATTATTCTAGCCTATTGTATTATTTGCCTCGTCCACACTATATCCATACATATAGGGGTGGCAATGGGTACTACTCCCACTTTGTTTACTACACTATTGCTTACCTGGGCAACATCGTGCATTAGGGACTCTGGGTACACAACTTCTGGGGTCCATTGCTCATACCTCAGGTGCACTTTACACACTTTATTTTTTACAAAACAGGGATGGGAATGGGTTCTATCCCCTTTTGCCCATATACTCTTGTCTGGGAATGGGTCCAAGCCCCATTTGCCCACATACTCTTGCCTACAGGGGCTACACACGGTTCTCACCCTTACACAGGGCACCGTTCCATGGGTCACAGTCCCATTTACATTTACATTGCGACCCTCACACAATATGCGTCTTATGGGTTTTAGACCCAACTCTACTCTGCACTGCATTGTACCTCTACGCGGGGGTTGTCCTTTCACGGGCTTTCACATTATGGGTCACAGTCCCATTTACATTTACACAGGTATCCTTACGCAGGGCACCGTCTCATGGGTCACAGTCCCATTCACATTGTCACCCTCACCCAGGGCGTCTTATGGGTTATAGTCCCATCTTTACAGGGCAGTACTGTTTTACTCTACATGGGGGTTTACTTTACACGGCCTACTTTGTCATGGGCTTTTGTCCCATTCACAGTGCTCCTCACTCTTTAACATTGGGGTTGAGGACGGTCATGGGCATTTGTCCCATCGACTGCTATTTACTTTCATTGTAATTTTCTATGATTTCACATTGCTGGTTTATACGCAATGCTACACTTTTATCTTATTTGAATTGTCCTTTTGGATATGGGGAGAAGCATATAGATACTGTTTGTGTCTCTTCGCTTTCTCTCTATTTCCTGGTTCAGATTTCCTATTGATGTTCTTTTCCTCTTCATCTTTGGAATCTGCACCATACACATTTCGCTGTTATTTCTTCTTTGGTCTTTAGTCTTTCCCTTTCTGCAATGTTCTTCTTGTTCTTCCTTGTTCAGGAGGAATCTCTTCCTTCTCTTCTCCTTGTGCTTGGGTATGTCTTCTGTTCTGTTCGCGTCGTGCCTTGTCCTTCTTTCCTTGCTTGCCTGCCTGGCCAGTGGGTGCGCGTAGGGGTTGTCGTTGGTGCGTCTATGTCTCTCTCTTCTTCTGGTTTCCTCTTCTGCGTTTCACTGTATCCTTCTTTCTATTTCATTGTTGTAGAGGATGGGTCATTTCTATTTCTACACTTATACTTTGCCTCCTCCTTGTCTTCTCCCATCTATCTCTTCGCTCTGCCTTGCTTCCTCTTCTCTTTGGCGTTTATGTTGTCACACCGTTGTTCTTCCTATTCATGCTGTTCTTGGTTTACTCTCGTGATATTATATTCTTATATTGCATTTGTGTTTCTGTTGGAAGGAAAGGGGATATGTAGTATCCTGCATTTGTAATGAAATGTATTTTACACCTCCTGCTCAGCCAGTGCCTGTGCTCTATGCCCAATAGAATGTTGGAGTCTTTTCTAGCCTCGGAATGTTGGGACTCAGAGAGGCGAGTGACAGTTGGTCATGGGCTGAGCAGCTGACAGGCTGCTCCTGGTAGGGCTCTCCTTCATAACTTACCTACTTGTTATATGACTTGTTACCAGCTTGAATAAATCACTTTAAGTTAACCTACCTGCGTGGACCTTCGTTACTACACAGGTCTACAGAGTATCGCCACTCCAGCTGTTTAAGAAGGGGCCGAGGCCCAGAATTGAAGAGGGTATCGATGGTGGGCCATGCGGGGGACATCAGCTTTCACCAGGTGGGTCTCCTGTAAGAGGATTAAGTCTGGGTTCTGTTGCAGGAGGTAACGCCATATCTGGTGTCGTTTATTAGGGGAATTAAGCCCCTTAACGTTAAGGGAGAGGATTTTCAAGTAGGGGGCAGTAGCCATGTTTGGATTAAAGCCGTGGGCAACCTGTTTCGCCATAATGGGGGCGGGGCAGTGCAACAAGGGGTAGGGACGGGGGGATGTCACCCTCGTGGAGAGAGAAGGTTAATCGTAAGGGGTGTCTCCACCCTCCACAGGGAAATAGAAAATAGGAGGAAAGGAAAAAGAGGAAAGGATAAAGTAAGAAAGTGAAGTAGAAAAAATGTAACATTGGCCAACTGGGCCACAGTGTCCTGTTCCAGTCCAGGGACAATCGAGGCCCGAAGGCACAGGTTATCCCGGAGAAGTCACTCTCCCAGGAGCAGGAAGGGGGGTGGGTCTCCAGACTCAGAGTGGATCGTCCGGGTAGACATTCCAGTGCCACCAGCACTGCCTATGTGGAGCTGGGAGAGCGCCAGTTCGGAGGGCAAGGCGCTGACATATCAGTTCCCGATATCAGGTGCGAGCGTCGAAGCAAACCGATGCAGACGAAGGTGTGCATCCTCTCTTTTTTTTTTTCCCTTTTATTCAGGGTGTTGAAGGCCGACATTTAGCAGGGGAACGTCCATCCTCCATGGAGCGAATGTGTTGGATGATGTCATTCTTGGCTTGCGAAGAGGAGTGCTCCCCAGGGTGTGAAGTACGTCTATAGCGGCGTACTTTGGACCAGGACGGCTTTGCAGGTTCTCGATTTAAGAGGGGTAGGCATGTAGGGCTAAGTGGCGGCGTAAGGGAGAGATGTAGAAGTTGCGCAGCTTCCTGGTAGGATTGCACCATCCGGCGTTTAGACTCCCATTGAAAGATGAGCGCAAAGGGGTGGCCCCATTGATATTGGATGTTCAGACTTCTCAATTTGTCCGTCACTGGTTTAAAATCCCGGCGTCTTCGAAGCGTAGTGGGCACAAGGTCTTGGAATATCTGTATGTTAGCACCTTTATAGGTTAGCTCTGGTTTGGAGCGTGCAGCTTTAAGAATTGCCTCCTTTTCAGTGAAGAAGTGGACCCGGGTAAGGATGTCAGGGATAATGCCCGCTCGATTGGGAGGGCCTGACACACGGTGCGCTCGGTCCAGAGCCGGTGGGGAGGCATCGCCCCCCCCCCCCCAGATATCATGTAGGAGCTGTGCAACGAATGTCATAATTTCTGTCCCCTCGGCCCCTACAGGAACCCCCCTAAGGCAGAGATTATTACGGCGGCTCCGGTTTTACAAATCTTCCTGTTTTAATTGTAGGTCGATATGTTGCTCTTCCAGGGCGGCCAGGCGCTGCCAGAGTTGTTCTTGGTCCTCCGTTCGCGCATCCACGGTTTTTTCGAGGCCATCCACTCTCTCCCCAATTTCAGTGACCTCCTTTCTGAGTTCCCGCACACAGGAGTGGACTTCTGAGCGTAGGGAGCCGATTTCAGATTTGAGCTCCATCATGAAGTTGGCCATGAAGGACTGGGTGACTGGTGCCGAATCTCCCCCAGTCGATGACGCAATCTCCCCAGAAGCGGTAGTGCCCGGCTTGTTCCAAAGCGCAGCAACAGGGTTGTCTTTTGGGGGTGCCGCTGAATCCTTCACCGACTTGGTGCGTGTCATCTCCCCTCGAGGCCTAGCACTCTCCGGCGCCAGGTAGGGTGTAGGAGTTGGGCGAGAGGGCGTGGAAGATCAGTCAACTCAATGGACGGCGAGTCGCGGGATCTCACAAGGGACACAGTGCTCGGGGTCCCACAATCGATATGGTAGGAGGGGGGGCAAGCGACGTTGCAGAGTTCGGTACTACAGCAGGCTGCTCGCCACCGGAGCGGTCATTCCCCGAATGGTCGAGTCGTGGGGGCCGGAGCCGCTGTGGGCCACATGCCAGGTGTATCGCAGGTAAAGCAGAAAAGTCCTAGAGGCCAGGGCCAGCTCGGGGCAACAGCGTTTAAGGCAACAGAATGGGCCGCAACACCGGATACACTAGGTGGTGAAGGGCAAAAAGGTGAACCTCGACCCAGGAAGCGCCAGTCTCTGGAAGGCAACAGGAGGCATAAGTTTATCAGAGCCCACCTTATGCACAGAGGTTATTGGCGGTAAGACCCTGTATCCCAAGTCCCATATGCCAGGGCAGACAGCAAAGCAGCAAGGTAGACCAGCAAAGTGGTAGCGTCCCAGCCCAGGTAGGCATGGCCCCGGGAGTCCGGGGTGTGCAGGGGGCCCACCAGCAATGTGAGGCATACCTATGGAGAGCCTCTCGCCCCAGTGTCAACCGATCTCTCAAGGGTGCAGGCGGCAGTCCACAGGGGGGGCACCAGTGCACCGCCGGGGCAGGCCTCGTTTAATCTCCGGTGCTCGGGTAGAGCAGGCGGCTGGCAAACAGCAGTTCACAGTGGGCGGTCCGCAACGACGGGCCCTGTAAATATGGCTGATCAGGGCAGCAGCACACAGTGTGCCTTGCCGCTATGCCTCACCTTCACAAAGTGCCATCGCCATGGGAGCCCATTAGGGAGATGGCATGCAGCGAGCAGGGGGAGATCCAGGCCCGCGCCTGGTCGCTGACTCACCAGACCGGGGGGCCGCCAATCACAGGTCGAGTCGCGGCAAAGATTTGGCCGGCTCCTCCGTGGACAAGGGCCCCCCAGACACCCCCTCAAATCTCCGCAGGCTGCCCGGACTCACCAGTCGATGTAGAGAAGGGGGGTAATCCCGGGAGGCCGCATCAGCGACAGTCCGATCCAGCCGCGCCCCGAGCGGTGGAGAGGCCCAAGATGGCGGTCGCCGTAGGTAATGATTCTGGAGCTCCCTTCAGTGCGCTAGCGCCCCAGCGGCAGCGGTCGTCCTGCACAGGGCCAGGCGCCCCCCACAGGATAGCGGGGTCGCCAGGGGGGTCGGTGGGGGCGGATGGCAGCGCTCGGCGCTCGATGGGATTCAGGACCGCAGCAGGCAAGATGGCGGCCACCGCAGACAGGGCCGGGCTCTGGGAGTAGAAGGGTTGTGCCACCGCGACGGGCCGACCAAAGCCGTCATCCGCACTCCAGGAGGCGCCCTGTCCGTTCCGCTACCCGTGAGCCCCGGTTTGCAGTGCCGATAGGGTCCCGGCTCCGCTGTAAAGGCTTCTAAAGGTGGCGGTCTACAGGAGCTCCCGCAGCGTGCATCTCACTCCATTCGTAGCAAGACCACGCCCCCCCTACAAGGAACTTTTAATATATACTGCAAATATGCAAGCCCAGGTCTTGTACTCACACCCATTGAGTCTTAACCCAATTGTTGCAACAAGCCTGCCACTCGATCACATATTACCAGAATTTCCATTCCCATTTAAATATGGTTATAATTTGATTTAAAATATAAGCAGGCAATGTCAATAGATCTAGTGATAGGAATGTTTCTTTTTTTTTTTTATTGCAAGCATATGCCACAAAAACAAAAAGAAGAACAAAAGAACACGGAAAACATGCTGTTGCTTAAATGTGGCTGTCATACACATGTAAAATAAAATAATAACTATATAACATATAATTTTAATAGAACAGTACAGGTGCTTACTAGTGGGTGTGCATTTAAATCCACGTAACAGAAAAATAAGATTGTTATTGGCATAAGGACAATGGTACTTTGTTTTGAGTTACTGTTACCAGAAGACACAGTTCAACACACATGGATGACTAAAAACATAGATAAAGTCAAAGAATGAAATGAAAAAGCATTGGCACTGTCATTGGTTTACATTTATTTGCACATGTGACAAGCAAAATGCTGAAAAGTTTCAGCGCTCCATCCATCGTCTCCTTGTGCTTGCTTTGTTCACCCTAATTTGGCAGGGTATGCCCAGGCGTGGGTCCCTTGCTCACTTTGCCACTGGGTTCAAGCTAGCCTGGCTGATGAGGGCTGTTAGCCCGAAACCGGTCCCAGGATGCTTGTTTCCGGTCCAGGGAAGACATGGCTTGGCAGTTTGGGCTGGACTGTTCCCATGAGGCACATGATCAAGACTGATTTGCATATAGCTGTGTCTGAACTGGGGTGGTGAAGTGAGCTAAAGAACGATTATGGATTCAACCCAGATCTGTGACTGGGGGTGAGTGTCAGAAAAGTTTCAGCGCTCCGTCCATCATCTCCTTGTGTTTGCTTTGTTCACCCTATGTTGGCAGGGTATACCCAGACGTGGGTCCCTTGCTCACTTTGCCACTGGATCCAAGCTAGCCTGGCTGATGAGGGCTGATAGCCCGAAACCGGTTCCAGGATGCTAGTTTCCAGTCCAGGGAAGAAATGGCTTGGCAGTTCGGGCTGGACTGTTCCCATGAGGCACAGGGTCAAGACTGATTTGCATATAGCTGTGACTGAACTGGGGTGGCAAAGTGAGCTAAAGAACGATGATGGATTCAACCCAGATCTGTGACTGGGGGTAAGTGTCTGAAAAGTTTCAGTGCTCCGTCCATCATCTCCTTATGTTTACAAGCAAAATGCTGTCAGTCATAGTGCAAAGAGTTAGTGGCTAAAGATGGCTCCCCTATTGCTCCATGCTGTATACAATGGTGGGTGGGAGCAAAATCTGAACAACGGTATAACATACCAGTGGATGAAGGGGGCTGACCCAAAACCCATGAACATATATATGTATGTGCTATTTTTTATTTCTGTTTTTTTATTACATGAGGTTGGCGAAACACCTAAAACTGTCACTAGGTCAAAATGAAAAATATGAAAATACTTACAATATAAAACATATCCAGTTTTGTTGAGAAAATCCAACGCCATTTTGAAAATTATAAAAGAGAACAGCATATTTTTTAGTCATTTCAGTTAATCATTGCAGATATAAAGTAATCATCATTTTCACACTCATTAGAAATATAAAAGGAGCTGAACAGTTATCGCTGCAAAATGTCTTAAACAGCACACCCCAATAACGTAGTGGCATGGTTTCCTGCTCCATCAAAGAGAACTGGAAAAACAGGACCCTTATCCTTATTCACTTTTGACAACTAATGAATTGAAGGCATGTATTTCTGTTTCTGTAAAATGTTGGAGGATGAAATCTGAGACTCTTCATTGATATTAAAAAAAAATGAATACAACATTGAAATTACTGATCCCTAGTGTTATTGCTGCACTATAGAAGGCGATTTGACCTAATGGCCAAAGCTGCTGACTTGGGATCTAGGGCACCAGTTTTGAGCTCAACGCACACTCAAAATCCTGTGATTCTGGGCAGATCACTTATTCTCCTTGTGCCTAAATAAATCTGAACTAGTGTAAAGTAATCTGGGGGATATGTAAAGTGCTACTATGCTCTTGGGTCAAGTTTACGCTATGTAAAGTTGCAAAAACAAAAAAAAAGAAAATTGCCAGAGGATTGCCGGAGTCTGAGCATTTGTGCGGAGAACATCATTATGCTGTTTCAGAAGTGTCTGAAGAACTCACAAATTGGGCTAATCTGCTTAGACCCAGAATTTCTCTTAGTAAATAGCCATTAAAGATATCTATGTGCATTCTTCCATTTACATCAGAACAGAGTGTTAATAATCAGTTGTAATGTCACTATCCCATTAAATGTTGCAGCAAGGTGATCAAAGGACAAACCTCTGCATCCGATAATAAATCTGACTTGATGACCAACAGTGATCATTACAAGAGAAGCATTGGCCTTCTTACATGTAGTCTACCTCCATTTATCATCAAGCAATAGCCGTAAATAGTCCAAAGAAGTGGGCAACCTGGAGATTCATAGGAAGAGCTGAGCCAGAGGTGATTTGGTTTGGCTCTGAGAGCCAAAGTACATGCCCAATCATTAAAAGATTTGCCCAGTAAATGATACAGCAAACATACTATAACAACACAATTCACATTCTTTCAGATTAAAAGATCACTGACATAATATTGATCCATAAAATATCGAAAAATAAAAATATCGGAAATAAATATTGATAATAAAAATATCAGCTCTGTATACTTAACTATAAAAAACACAAATATTGACAACACAAATATCTTTATTAAAAATTTCAATTTATATATTGCAAAATGTAAAACAAAATGAAAGAAAGATTAATCTTTACTGAATTGCAAATGCACAATGTGAGACCCATTGGAGGGGGAATGTACAACGAAATACGTGGATACGTAATAGATAGAATCTTTCCCCCCCCCCTCCCATCCTCCATTTTCTAATAATAATTTTTAATATAGTCTAAATATATTTTTCCATATATATTTTTCTAATGAATTTATTTTTCTATTTTTCTATTTTTCTATCTATCGTGATGGTTCTATTTATCGTAAATTGAAAGGTGAACAAAAATCACACTGCACCACTATAGTACAAATTGTATATCTTTATATTCACTATTGTCACTGTTTATTTGATTGCCCCATAATCACTGCACTACAAATACCAGAATGCAAAGCGATACTTAATCAGGAAGTGATGTAACATCATGTGATATATTCAAATAGAAGTAATGTTTGAAACGTTTTGCTACCCGTGAGCAAGGTCTGTGGACAGACTGAAATGCGTAGGGTTTTTGGACTTGTCGGAACAATGCTGCTGCCTAAATAAAAACTGAGATTGCAACAAATACTTACCAGTGAGTGCGTGTGGAACATTTCTGTGAAGAAATATTGGATACAAAAAAATATATATATATATATATATATATATATATCGAAAACTAAAATATTGGAAACAAAAATATTGTTGCCTTTAAATAAACATATATTATGTGAAAAATATCGATTCAAACAATATTGACTACAACATTCTTGCCAAAATAATTAAGCAATTATTAATAAAAAGGTAATAAAACACTTCTCATATACAGAAATTACTTCAAATAAACCCAGAACTTGTTATACACATGTTTAAATAAAATAAAATAAATTAAATTAAAAAAATTAAATCAAATTTTTTGCATTCACCCCAAAACAATTATGTATCTAAAATATATACAATAAACCCCCATAAAATTACCATTAACTACAAACATTGAGACAACGTAAAAATCAATAAATATATATGTCCAAAAACATCAAACGATATATTATACATAAAAAAATAAAACCTAAATTAGCGTTCACCATAGAAGGACCCAAATGATAAAAATATTGAAACTATACTAAACCAACCAATAAAATAAAAATAGAAACTATTTTAACTAATAAAATCAAACAAACAATTAAATCAACAATATAAAAGGCACACTAATTTAAACAACTAAATAATACAAAAATGACAAAAGCTGCAAGATGAGGAAACTCAGCCACATTCTTTCAAGAATCCATAAAAGAAGAAATATATACAGCTCAACAACTACATAACCAAGTAAGCTATACTTATATTTAAACTAAAAGATAACTATTATGAAACTTAAAAATGCAAAATCACAAATAAATATTAACACACTCTCCAGCTTTTATCTTTCTACATAGACTTGCTAAAAGAAAAAATCTACCACTTCAAAAAAATGATAAACTGCAAAAAATATCTATCACAAAATTATATAAGAAAGTATGCATAAATAATTAACACATTATGAACTCACCCAAACAGTGATCAAAAATAAACCTAACGACCTCAACCTCCACAAACTACCATCAAAGTACCATTGAAAATGAAACGAAGATTTTTTTCCATTCGACAGAAAAGAAAGAAAATGTTCCATATTAGAACACCCCGGGAAGAAAAGCTGCAAAACCATGCAAAACATCTCAATAGAACATACTTGTAAGTATACAAAGTAAAAATAAAAGTAATTGCATTTTTTATCACGTTAATAACAAACTTGCAAAAGTTAAAATATAATCTATATTTATACTATTATACTACCTACAGATACAATGGCAGAGGCCGCCAAATGTGTCACTTCACAGAAAGGAAAGCAGTTACTAAATCACATGGGCTACACCTACAGCCAAGAAAATGCATCATCATAAATTATAAACTGTAAATGTACTAAATATTATTTTAATGCATGCTATGGCAGGGCAACTAAAACAGATGATGTAATTCATGTAAGACAGTGCAACCACCCCTAATATGACAAAAATTGAAGTAAGAGAAAAATTGCTGGATATAAGAGAGGCAAGCCAGGAACCCACAAGCAAAATCCTGAAAGGTAATACTACCTAAAGTCCCAGAACACATAACAGGGCAACTACCATCTATCCCCACTTTAAAACATTTAATTTCATGAACTTAAAAAAGCCATCCAGCGATACCCTACCTGCTTCTAGAAGATACCAAGACATACACAAACCTAAACATTTAACAATTATACATAATGAGGATCCTTTCCTTTTACATGACAACCTAAATAATGAGAAACTAATCATAATATTCTCTACATCAAACAACTTAATGAAACGTAGTCAATGTCAAACCTCGATAATGGATGGGACCTTCAAAATGTGTCGCAAACCATTCACTCAGATATACACCTTACATGGTGAATATCAAAACACAAATATCTTTTTATATATGCCCGACTACCAAATAAACAAACAGCACTTACTATGATAAGTAACTACTACCCCCAAAAATAATCACAGACTTTGAGCAAGCCATGATTCAAACAATTCTAAAAATATACCCTCCACAGTCATACAAGGCAGTCACTATCATTTCAATCAAAGTATGTGGAGACACCTCCAAAAATCTGCACTAGGTGTAGCATATTCCACAAACAGCCAATTTGCCTTTCAAGTATAAGAAATGACAGCTCTAGCCTATGTCCCTGTCACAGAGGTAGTCAACCACCACAATGTACTAATAGAAAGCCCTTCCTACCAACAAAATGAAGACAAACTTGGTGCCTGATTGCGGGTTTATCAGAAAGGCACCGCCAATGCTTTTTCAGTGGTCTCCTCGCCCGCTGCCTTGGCGGCCCAACCTCCCTATTACGATCCAGGCAGGAACTCAACCACTGGACCCTGCTACCGCCAAGACTCCTGCTACTCCGTTGATGACAGGAAAGCCAGAGGCAGGACTTGGAGGCAGTCCCACCAAGGTTCGCACCGTTCGGATTACGATCTGCCCTTCCTTCGAGCTTTTCCTGTCAGGGACACCTCCATGTGCAAGTCAGCAGAAAGGTACAAAAACTCACCTTTTTTCAGGGTCCCACTTGGGAATCTGTTTTGGATGCCATTGTCCAGGTCCCTCCTGTTCTGTTGCCACCGGATCACAACGCTCTACAACCCCATTGTCGCTGGATGGAAAGGTAAGCTTCACCGTCACTTCTCCTATATAGGGCATTGTAACAGTTTGTGATATTTAATGTGCAACAAAACATACAGTACACATGACCTACATATACATTACGACACATACGTAACACATATATGTGTTTCAGATATACACATGTTGTAATTACCTATCTCTTCAGCAGCGAAACGTCACTCCATTGGGACACCACCGCCAAGAGACCACCAGCCCATCGGGAACATCATAATACAGCGGGCGGGAGACCACCGAGCCGGCAGTCTCGCTGGGAATGTGGTACAGTGGTGAGACTCCCAAACTCATAATCAGGCCTTTAGTCCCCTAATGAACTGTTTCAAAGACTGCATGGCTCTGAACACAGAATCCAACCCAAAGTCCAAAAACTATGGTGGAATTTATATGACACAACTTGGCACAGGAAGCCAAAACAAACAACGCAGTGGAAGGATGGCACAATGCCTTCCAATTCACACTAGGCAGAACTCAACCTACAGTATACAAATTTATGTAAGCATTACAAATAATGCAAACCTTCCAAGAACTATGAATGGAGCTATCTATTAGCCCTAAACCAAAAGAATGCACAACGTGAGACAATTTGAAGTCAAATATCAAAGGAGTAAATCGCTTAGAAATCATAGCCAATAGAATATTATAAAATAAATGGTAACCTACCAAAGACCTCAAAAACTATGACAAACTCTAAACCAACATATGCAATCAATTTTTTTAAATCATAAATATACTATTTTATTCGATCAGTCAAACATTATTTAAAATTGCAATGTTAGTAAAGCTGATATAATAAAAATATATATACATTTTTTTAAATGTAACTACCACCAATCAAAATAGTTAAAATCAAACTCAATCCATCACATAAAATAATTACAACAAATAATCCAAACAATTCCACATACAATCATATAAATTTGACGTAAACCATATAATATCACATTTCCCACACAAAATAAATGAAAAAATAAAATTTACTGTTCTGTAGTTGCAGATCTTTCTCTGTCTCCACAAAAGAAAAAAAAGCAATCTACCAAAAATGAAATAAATGAATCCAAAAATCCCCACAAAAAGTCCAAAAATATAATGAATCCAATCCAAATCCCTTGAAGCAATCCAAAGTATCTATGTTCCATAAAAACCCCAAAACAGTGTTATAAACAAGAAACTACTCCAGGAAACCTGAAAAAAAGGAAATCAAAATAAAAACCATTGGTTTATTATAAACCAAAACTGATTTCCATATACTCCAAATGCCTATAGAACTCATTAGTAGACAAAAACCTGTAAATTAAATTAAAATACCCACTCGCAAAACACATTACATTCCTAAAAATACATATATGTTACAGTTAATCATCACATCTAAATATATAAACAACCCACAAACAATACTAAAACTAAGGCCCTCATTATGATGTCAGTGGGACTGCCACCAACAGGCCATCGGTGGCAGTCCCACCAACATCTATGCCATTGATCTGACTGCAGGATTATTATTCTGGCGGTCGGAGCAAGTTAGGCGGCGGGAAAGACCATCGCCTCCGACTGGCTCAAAGAGTCCGTCGGGTCGGCAGTTGGATTCCAAGTCCTTACAATGAGTGGTGCCTGCGCAGGCACCGCCGTAGGGATTAGGATATCACTTTCGGACTGCCTGTTCATGGCAGTCCCACTGCCAGGAACAGGCAGCCAGAAAGGGACTTTGGGGGTCCATAGCAAGGCCCCTGTCCCCCGTTGGCCTCTGCTATGGGGGAGGTGTTGGACACTAAATGGGTGACATTTATTATCCCCACTCCAATCTAAACCAATTTGTAGTGGGTGTTGGACACTAAAGAGTAGGCCTGGGTTGAGTACCATGAAGTGACCAAAAAAGTGCTCCGCACTACTTGGAGTACCGCAAGTGGCAGAGTGTGTTTGGTCAAACTGTTCGCGTTGATTTTCAGCACCGAGTGTTTGTTACGCGCTGCAAAATCAGCGTGAAGGCACAATGCATAGCGCAAGAGCCCGCTGCTTCTTTTCTTACTGCTCGAGTAGATTTTCTACCCGAGCAGCAGCTTTTCAATGCCGAACAGAAGGTTCTTCAACGTGAGCGGTCACAACCATCTGTGACCGCCCACGTTGGGAAATCTGACTGCCCACGTTGAGAAATCTCACCTGGGGGTGAAGTTTCCTCACTCGCACTCACCAACTTGACTTACTACATGGAGCGGGTTTTTCGGAACTCCGTGTGCTCCGCGGAGCGTGGAGTGCGGAAAACTCTACAAACTCTGCGAATGGAGTGGAATTCACCACCCAGGCCTACTAAAGGGGTGACATTTACTATCCACTCCAATCAAAACTGATTTTGGGAAGCTGTTGAATACTTAAGGGGAGACACTTACTATACCCACTCCAATCTAACCATATTGGAGGATGGTGTTGGACACTAAAGGGGTGGCATTTACTCTTCCCACTCCAATCTTAACCAATTTGGGGAAGGTGTTTATTACGAGTTTGGTGGTCCTCCACCACTATGCTGGCAAGAGGACCACCAAGCTCGTGGTGCACCCGCCCAATGGATTATGAGTTTAATCCAGGGCGCGCGGGCAGTGCTGCGGCAGTCTCATGGCAGCGGCTGTGTTAGGCTCATAGGAGAGCCTTAAAAGCAGACCGTCACTGTGACAACACCTGCAGCACATTCATGCATGGTGTGGCATGCACCATGTCATATATGCCACACTGTGCAGGAACAGGGGTGCAATTCCCGCATGTACCTCCAGGCCAAGAAGTTAGGGCCCCCATAGTTACATTTCTGCCATCCTTTTCATGGCGGGCTCACCGCCATGAAATGGGCAATGAAAATGCAACTGGGGAATATGCTCAGCGGTGCCGCTGCGGCACCACCAACATATTCCTGCCCCTTATGGCTGCACAACCGCCATGGCCAGTCCTGTGGTAGTCCGACCGCCACACTTGAAATACTTCAGGCAGACCCGCAGTCAGAGTGCGGCACGAGTGTGGCAGTCCTAGGACCGCTGTACTCATAATAAGGCCCTAAAGGTGTGAAATTTACTATTTCCACTCCAATCTAAACTAATTTGGGTAAGGTGTTGGACACTAAAGGGGTAAAATGTTATCTAAAAACACACAAATCTAAACTTCACACCTTCATATACATATTTATATTTTTAATGATAAAATTACTATTTTAATTACTATTAAAACTAATATATTGTACAATATATTTACTACCATTCATAAACGTTAACAATAAAATTAAAAAAATCATAATACAAAATTAACAATCATAAAATTAAAAATATTTATATAATCTTTTTTTAAACAAATAACTTAAAATTAAAATTCAATTTTTATAAAAAACTAAATATTTTTAAACATTTGTAAATATTTTTTAAATGTAAAGTATTTAATTTTAACATAAAATAATTCTATATATTCTGTTTGATTTGTTCTCATTTAAAAAGATATAATACCATTAATATATATCCTAATTAACATCAAATTAAAATATATTAAAACATATTAATTTATTAAAATACATTTAAAAAATGTAGATTATTAATTTGCATATCTTTAAAATTATTGGCTAGCAATTTAAATTTTAAACATACGGGGGGCATATTAGCAAGACCGGCGATAAAATTATCGCCGTTTTAGCGGCCGGAAACTGCCGCTAAAACGGCGATAATGGGCTTGCTAATATGCGTTATAGAATTCCAATAGAAGCCCAGGTTAGATGTCCCCTTCATTTAGACCCTGAAATGAAGCGAGCTGCTGAATGGAGGATGGATTTGAGAGGGGAGAGGTGGGATTTGGGTAGGGCCATCAGAAGAGAATTGCAATAATCCAGTCTTGAGAGAACCAGAGATTGTACCAAGGTTTTTAAGTCTTTCTCCGGGAAGAACCGACGGATCCCCCATAGAAGGCGCAACTGGTAACGTGCGTTCTTAGCAATAGAGTTGATGTGGGAGATTAGGTTGAGTCTTTTGTCAAGAATGACACCTAGGGATTTAGCGCTGTTGACAATGATGGGTTTGTTGTTGAGTAGGTTCAGCTGATCCATCCAAGATTGAACAGGAGGAGGTGAGAGAGAGGTAGAGAGGAGGAGGAATTCAGTTTTGGCGGGATTCAGAATGAGTTGGTGAGCTAACATCCAGTTGTGAATAGAGTTGAGAGTAGAGTTGAGTAGTGAGAGATCGTGTGCGGAAGATAAAGGTATCTTCCCACTAGTCCACCAGGCATTTATTTGTGGAGAGTGACCCCTTGGGTGGCAGAATAGCAGTATGTTTTTAGGCCCATCTGCCCCCAAGGAGGGCAGAAGCCACTAGACACCAGGGTTTTTAAATTTTTGTGTTGGGGAGTGGCCAAAAGGGCAAGGGTTGCTCCCCTTTACGGGGGTGAATATTTTATTTATACTCTTTGGCCCACCTACCCCTTAGCTTGGCTGGTGGATTGTGTGTGGACTGGTGCATTATTTGCATATGTGATTGTAATGTTTTTTTCTCCTTTTTATTCTAGTGTAAAGCTTTTGATTCCTGTTTGCGGTTTCGTCAGTGGTTGTTCTGCAGTTTTGCGTAATTGCATTTATTTGGTAAGAAAAATATTTTTGTTGTGTGTACTCCAAATGAGTATTATTGTCATGCATGAATGAATTTTTTGTAAGTGGTGTCATAATGGCAGCATATTTGTTAGTGTTCAGAGCATGAAATTCTTTGCGATGTTTTGCATTGTCTTATGTGTAATTTTTTTCTTCTTTTTTAGTGGGATATTGTTGATCCTTACTGTGCCTGTGCAGAGTAGGTGGTGGTGAGTCTAGCTGCTTCTGTCACGTGAGTGGTATAGTGTTGGAGTATATAGGTCTTTGTGATAAAGCTACATTTTGTTTATTTCTTTTTTTTACAAAGGGTTTGTTGTTGTTGACTTGTTTGACAAGTAACCTTTATTAGTAAGCATTATGGCTAGCCGTAGAATGACTGCTCAGCAGGTGGTTGGTTTGCTTCTTGAATCTTCCTCTGAGCAGGATTATGAGACTGACAGTGCGTCTGAGGGAGAGGAGGGAGGGAAGATTCAGGCAGTGAGTTTTCTCTCCACATGGAATTATCGGATGATGAAGGTACTCTCAGTGCAGATGAAGTGCCTGTTTTAGAGGAGGATACTGCTGTGCCGATGGTGCAAGAGGCATCTGGATTGCAGCCTGGGGCTGCTAGGCTTCCTACTGGAAGTGCTGGACTCTGGGTTGATCCAAACATGGTGCAGCCGGTGTTGCCTGCCTTTAGTGGTTATGCAGGGTGCAGAGTGGATTGTGAACATTATTTGCCTATACAGTATTTTCAGTTGTTTATGGATGATGTATTTTTGGGTGAGATTGAGCAGACTAATTTGTATGCTGAACAGTTTTTGAGGGACAACAGTGCCAGACTTAGGCCCCATTCTAGAGCTACCCGGTGGAGTCCCACAAATCTGGAAGAGATGAAGAAGTTTTTGGGTTTGACTTTTTGATGGGTTTGATAAGGAAGCCGTCCATGGGTTCATATTGGTCTACCAGTCCCTTGATGGCAACGGCCATATTTCCTGCAGTTATGACTCGTGATCGGTATTTACTTTTGCTTCGGATGCTGCATTTTGTTGATAAGGGTTTGGCGTTGCCACGAGATCACCCTGAATGTGACCGTCTTTTTAAGATTCGGCCTGTTCTTGATCACTTTGTAGATCAATTTTCAGAGATCTATACTCCAGGGAAAGAAATATCTATTGATGAGTCTTGGGTCCTGTTCAAGGGCCGTTTGGTTTTTAGGCAGTACATTCCTAGCAAGAGGGCACGCTATGGAATTAAGCTGTATATGTTGTCTGAGAGTAGGACAGGATATGTTTTTAATTTGCGTGTGTACACTGGTAGGGATTCCACTATTGACCCCCTGGTTGTCCGTCCACTTTTGGAGTTTCAGAGAAAATTGTGTGGGATCTTGCTAGAGGACTGTTTAACAGAGGCCACCATTTGTACCTTGATAACTTCTACACTGCTGTGCAATTGTTTAAGGAATTGTTCAAAGTGGACACTTTTGCTTGTGGCACAATCCGCTCTAACCGTAAAGGTTATCCACAAGAGCTTGTTTGCAAAAAACTTCAGAGGGGACAGTGCAGTGCCTTGCGTAGTGAGGAACTGCTAGCTGTGAAATTTGTGGACAGGAGGGATGTGTACATGCTGACTACCATCCATGATGAGAATACTTCACCTGTGGCTGTTTGGGGTCAGATTGCTGAAGTGCGCAAACCTGTGTGCATTTTAGACTACAATAAGCACATGGGTGGTGTTGATAGAGTAGATCAGAGGTTGGAACCTTACACTGCTATTCGTAAGGCTTACATTTGGTATAAGAAGTTGGCCATCCATCTCTACAATTTAGCAACTTTCAATGCTTTTGTTGTGTTCAAGGAGTGTTCTCCTGCGTCAAAGTTGACTTTTGTTCAGTTTCAGCAGTCTGTCATAGGAAGCCTTGTTGTTGTGGAACAGGCAAGTGTTCCTAGAGTTGGAGTGGTGGAGGATGTGGCTCGATTGAAAGATCGCCACTTTCCTGATCACATTCCTCCTACACCCTCAAAAGACTTTCCCACTAGGAGATGTAGAGTCTGTTGGCGAAGAGGTACGCGGAATGAGACTCGTATGTACTGCCCTGAGTGTCCTTCTAACCCTGGGCTGTGTGTGCCTGCTTGTTATAGAGCGTACCACAAGCAAAAGAATTATTGGGAGCAACCATGAGTGGTAAAGTGAACTGCCTGGTCTGTAATGTTTAAGAATTGTTGTTCTGTTTCAAGGTTGGCATTAGTGCAATGTATTTAGTTTCTGATTTTGTGTTAGTAGATTTGTATCTATTACAATTTGTTTGTGTTTTCGTTTTTGTATAAAAAAATCCTAAATGTGATGGTGGTGTGTGTAGGCTGGTGCTTGGCTGGCAGTGTGCGTGGAGTGGCGCTTGGCTGGCGGTGTGCGTGGAGTGGCGCTTGGCTGGCGGTGTGCATGGAGTGGCTCTTGGCTGGCGGTGTACGTGGAGTGGCACTAGGCTGGCGGTGTGCGTGGAGTGGCGCTTGGCTGGCGGTGTACGTGGAGTGGCACTAGGCTGGCGGTGTGCGTGGAGTGGCGCTTGGCTGGAGGTGTGCGTGGAGTGGCGCTTGGCTGGCGGTGTGCGTGGAGTGGCGCTCGGCTAGCAGTGTGTGAGTAGTGACTTGCTGCTGGTCACTACACACACTGCTAGCCGAGCGACACTCCACGCAATCCATCAGCTTGTGTGGTTGCTGTGTTAGGAATGTGGGCGTGTGAAAGTGATGGGCCCTTGAATGGCGCTGTCTGCTGGTGTGAGTGTTGTAATGTGATGGGCCCGCGGCTGGTGGTGTGAATGGTTTTGTATTTGTCACACATATGAAAGGTGTATGAATGGCCTGTAAAGAGGTTGGTGCCTTGTCGTGGCTTTACAGCTCACGAGCTGTGAGTCAATGGTTCAGTTTCTCGTCCTTTCAATTATTAACAGTGCATTTCATTTTTGTGAAATCACTTGTTAATACAATTGTATATACTGAACCATCACTCACCCTCGTGCCAAATCCAACCAGTATGTGTGTGTGGAGGATTAGATGGCTGTGCAGTAATATTTTTTTTGTCTTTCTCAAGCAGGGTGTACCTTGTCCCTTTTTGTAAATGTTGTAATGTGTTTGTTTCATGCCTGGTGGTGTGAATGGTCTTGTGTGTATCACGTATGAAAGGTGTGTGAATGGCCTGTAAAGCGGTTGGGGCCTTGACGTGGCTTTACAGCTCACGAGCTGCGAGTCACTGGTTCAGTTTTTTGTCCTTTCAATTATTGACAGTGCATTTCATTTTTGTGAATTCTCTTGTTAATAAAATTGTATATACTGAACCATCACTTGCCCTTGTGCCAAATCCAACCAGTATGTGTGTGTGCTTGAGGAATAGATGGCTGTACAGTAATCTTTGTCTTTTTAGTCTGTCTGCCAAGGTGTACATTCCGTCTAAGAATAACCTACCAACTGTAGATATTGTCGTAAACGAAACACCCATGGGAGTACATGGTGATATCTCTCTTGTGGATCCCAACAAGTTATGGTACCCACAATGTCCTGCAAACCTCAAAATGTCTGTCACATTTTCCTTGCAATATTGTGCCAAAATTTTCACGCTGCAGAAATAAACAACACATTATCTCAAAATGACCTGGTTTTGCAAGGGGTCACCTGGGTTTTTGGCCCGGGGCTCGGCGGCCACCTAGGAAACCTACCAAACCCACACATTTCTGAAAAGTAGACACCCGGGGATTCCAGGGAGGTATGGCTTGCGTGGATCCCCCAACGTTTTCTTACCCAGAATCCCCTGCAAACCTGACATTTTGCTGAAAGAATCCCTTTTTTCATACATTTTTGTGTGGTAAAGTTGTGGCATCACCTTGCTGAAACAAATTTCCTACCACCAGCGTTCCCCCAGGTCTCCCGATAAAAATGGTGCCTCACTCGGGTGGGAGGCCCAAGTACCCGCGACAGGCAAGGGCCCACAACATATTGAGGCAACCTCAAAATGGCCTACCACAAAACGACCTGGTTTTGCAAGGGGGGTCCCATGACGTTTTGGCCCGGGGCTCGGCGGCCACCGGGGCTCGGCGGCCACCTAGAGAAACCTACCAAACCCACACATTTCTGAAACGTAGACACCCGGGGGATTCCAGGGAGGTATGGCTTGCGTGGATCCCCCAACGTTTTCTTACCCAGAATCCCCTGCAAACCTGACATTTTGCTGAAAAAATCCCTTTTTTCACACATTTTTGTGTGGTAAAGTTGTGGCATCACCTTGCTGACACAAATTTCCTACCACCCAGCGTTCCCCCAGGTCTCCCGATAAAAATGGTGCCTCACTCGGGTGGGAGGCCCAAGTACCCGTGACAGGCAAGGGCCCACAACGTATTGAGGCGACCTCAAAATGGCCTATCACAAAACGACCTGGTTTTGCAAGGGGGGTCCCATGACGTTTTGGCCCGGGGCTCGGTGGCCACCTAGGGAAACCTACCAAATCCACACATTTCTGAAAAGTAGACACCCGGGGGATTCCAGGGAGGTATGGCTTGCGTGGATCCCCCAAAGTTTTCTTACCCAGAATCCCCTGCAAACCTGACATTTTGCTGAAAAAATACCTTTTTTCACACATTTTTGTGTGGTAAAGTTGTGGCATCACCTTGCTGACACAAATTTCCTACCACCCAGCGTTCCCCAGGTCTCCCGATAAAAATGGTGCCTCACTCGGGTGGGAGGCCCAAGTACCCGTGACAGGCAAGGGCCCACAACGTATTGAGGCGACCTCAAAATGGCCTATCACAAAACGACCTGGTTTTGCAAGGGGGTCCCATGACGTTTTGGCCCGGGGCTCAGCGGCCACCTAGGAAACCTACCAAACCCACACATTTCTGAAAAGTAGACACCCGGGGATTCCAGGGAGGTATGGCTTGCGTGGATCCCCCAACGTTTTCTTACCCGAATCCCCTGCAAACCTGACATTTTGCTGAAAAAATCCCTTTTTCACACATTTTTGTGTGGTAAAGTTGTGGGATCACCGGGCTGACACAAATTTCCTACCACCCAGCGTCCCCCCAGGTCTCCCGATAAAAATGGTGCCTCACTCGGGTGGGAGGCCCAAGTACCCGCGACAG
Source organism: Calotriton arnoldi (assembly GCA_963921515.1). Lineage (NCBI taxonomy): Eukaryota > Metazoa > Chordata > Amphibia > Caudata > Salamandridae > Calotriton > Calotriton arnoldi. The sequence continues at coordinate 360,180 of CAWUFW010008380.1, read as the reverse complement.
GCAAGGGCCCACAACGTATTGAGGCGACATTAAAATTGCCTATCACAAAACGACCTGGTTTTGCAAGGGGGGTCCCATGACGTTTTGGCCCGGGGCTCGGCAGCCACCTAGGGAAACCTACCAAACCCACACTTTTCTGAAAAGTAGACACCCGGGGGATTCCAGGGAGGTATGGCTTGCGTGGATCCCCCAACTTTTTCTTACCCAGAATCCCCTGCAAACCTGACATATTGCTGAAAAAATCCCTTTTTTCACACATTTTTGTGTGGTAAAGTTGTGGCATCACCTTGCTGACACAAATTTCCTACCACCCAGCGTTCCCCCAGGTCTCCCGATAAAAATGGTGCCTCACTCGGGTGGGAGGCCCAAGTACCCGTGACAGGCAAGGGCCCACAACGTATTGAGGCGACCTCAAAATGGCCTATCACAAAACGACCTGGTTTTGCAAGGGGGGTCCCATGATGTTTTGGCCCAGGGCTCGGTGGCCACCTAGGGAAACCTACCAAACCCACTCATTTCTGAAAAGTAGACACCCAGTGGATTCCAGGGAGGTATGGCTTGCGTGGATCCCCCAACGTTTTCTTACCCAGAATCCCCTGCAAACCTGACATTTTGCTGAAAGAATCCCTTTTTTCATACATTTTTGTGTGGTAAAGTTGTGGCATCACCTTGCTGAAACAAATTTCCTACCACCAGCGTTCCCCCAGGTCTCCCGATAAAAATGGTGCCTCACTCGGGTGGGAGGCCCAAGTACCCGCGACAGGCAAGGGCCCACAACATATTGAGGCAACCTCAAAATGGCCTACCACAAAACGACCTGGTTTTGCAAGGGGGTCCCATGACGTTTTGGCCCGGGGCTCGGCGGCCACCTAGGGAAACCTACCAAACCCACACATTTCTGAAAAGTAGACACCCGGGGATTCCAGGGAGGTATGGCTTGCATGGATCCCCCAACGTTTTCTTACCCAGAATCCCCTGCAAACCTGACATTTTGCTGAAAAAATCCCTTTTTCACACATTTTTGTGTGGTAAAGTTGTGGCATCACCGGGCTGACACAAATTTCCTACCACCCAGCATCCCCCAGGTCTCCCGATAAAAATGGTGCCTCACTCGGGTGGGAGGCCCAAGTACCCGCGACACAGAATTGTAGAGCAACTGTTATTACCTATTGACTTTCGATGCATTTCTGCCTTCCAAATGAAAGACAATGTGTAAAAAATAAGTCATTTTGAAAAATGACCTATAATTCTCATGCTAGTATGGGTACTCCCAATTTCGGAAATGTGCAAATATCTACTGTTTCTAAAATCTACATTTTGTTCCCATTTCAGAAATACATAGGTGTCTTTCATAACAATTTTTCCATGTATACATTTTCCCAAAATAATTGCTATATACCCGGTACATAATAAAAAACCATTGCAAGATGCTGCTCAGTTATTGGCTCTGGGTTCGTCGGGTTCTTGGTGAACCTACAAGTCCTATATATCCCCACAACCAGAAAGGTCCAGCGGATATAACGGTATATTGCTTTCAAATAGCTGTCATAATTAGAAGAAGTTACAGGTGAAAACGTTGACACAAATGGATGTTTTTTTCAACTAATTTTCAATTTTTCCTTCATTTAACTGTTAGTTTCTATAAGGAAAACTTTAAGGATCTACACAAATGACCCCTTGCTGAATTCAGAATTTTGTCTACTTTTCAGAAATGTATGGCTTTCTAGGATCCATTATTGGTTTCATACCCATTTCTACCATTAACTGGAAGGAGGTTGAAAGCACAAAAAATAGCAAAAATAGGCTATGTCCCAGAAAAATGCCAAAACTGTGTAAAAAAGTTGGTTTTCTGACAAAAGTCTGCTTGTCCCTGAAAGCTGGGAAGATGGTGATTTCAGCACCACAACCCCTTTTTGATGCCATTTGCAGGGAAAAAACAAGACGCTTTCATCTGTAGCCCTTTTTCGCATTTTTCCCCAAAAAACAAAATGTTGCTGTATTTTGGCTAATTTCTGGGTCCCCTCCAGGGAATCCACAAACCCTGGGTACCTTTACAATCCCCATGATGTTAGAAAAAGGACGCAAATTTGGCGTGGATACCTTATGTGGTCAAAAAGTTACAGGGGCCTAAGCGCGCACTACCCCAAATAGCCCAAAAAAGGCTTAGCACAGGGGGGGAAAAGGCCTAGCAGCGAAGGGGTTAAACATTGCCCTGTAACAGTTGTCACAATGTTATTTGAGCCGCAGTCACATAATAACTGCAAAGCCTTGTTTGGGACAGTACTTACACCAGAAATCGTTTTTTGTTTTTTTTAAACCCACTTGCAAGTACTGCAATTATTACTTAACTAATTTGGCAGGAGTTTATACATTATGAGAAAGATGAAAAGGCTGAGTGAAACTATACTGAAGGCTTGAGGCTGCCCTTTAGTATACTGGACGACCACCCTGCATCCTTTTCGTAGGAGCTAGAGCCCGCCCGCTAGGCATCTCACCTTGGCCTATCTAATTAAAATACCGGTGTGAATACCATCACCATACATTAAACCCAGGATTTGAATATGGCTGCACTTCGCCTATGAGCGTCTGAAGGCGCTGAATAGTCAAAGCGGGGGGAATAAGTCTTTCTTTCCCCCCGGAATCACTAGATAGTGATTCCCAAACTAGTACATGATACCCCCTAGCATTAAAGACAGCAGCTCGGGCCATTATGCCACATCCTCTCCCTAGAGGGATACCTAATTTTTCAAGGAACAAACCTTCTTAAAAGAAAAGAGCCTTGAAAGACCAGGGTGTATAGCACCATTGCCTCACATGATATGGCATCTCTGAATGACTTTCCCCTCAAACAGTGTACCATCCAGGAGAAAACTACGGCACAGCTCTGCGGCACTATACTATTTGATATAGTTGGCGATCGCTCCGTGTGGCACCGTTATTAATTCCTAGCCCGTTTGACTTTGCTTTAGCCGCTGCCCATCCATGAGCTGTGCTACTCACACAGATCGCATCACCGTACCGGCTGGCCGTAATGACCGTATTAAACATATAAGTGAAGATAATGGGGCGCTTTAAATACTTGCATTATATTACCTAATGACCTATTCATTCTTGTATCACAGGCTGCTAAGCTGGTATCCAGCTGGACATGCTTTTTCTCTGAGCGATGGTCGACAGTTTCACCCTGACCTTATAACCTCGCCCCATAAGACACATGCTTGGATTTGCTGGAGGCCTCCCCCTGTCCGAGACAGGCCCTGTACTTACCCATTAAATTATTTTAACCTTGTAACAATCTCCGCCCTTTGTCTTGAACCCGTAAGCCTCTCGTGGTCTCTCAGCCGGGTTCGTTGGGCTGTTTCATGGTGCCGTGAGGTAGCGCCAGCAACTAAGGGGGAATCTGGACCCTACCAGATGTACTTCACCCGTCAGCCTGCTTCCCTCACAACCCCGAAACGAAGATTGACTTAAATTTGTAACTGCCAGCTGACCAATAGAAAGAGAGCATGTATCACGCTGAGCACGTGCTGGCTTGATACCAACCAATACCAGAGGTGACCCAGGAGCCTTGCACCAGGTCTATTGCTCTTGATGGGTGGTCTCCGTAGACGTTGCTGTGCCTCCTGCTGCTGACTGGCCAGCCTCCCCTCCGGAAACGCCAGTGGACTTCACAGGATCGTGCTACCTCCATCTCAGCGAGGACCACATGAATACTAAATGGTCCAAGGGCCGTTGCACAAATTCCAATCCGTGGTTCAATGATTCTTTGGCCGCCATGCGCAAATCCTGTAAAAAACTGGAACGGGTCTGGCGAAGGGATTATGACCCGGTGGCCAAAAAAGGCTACCAGGATGCTATCAAGAACTATCATAGGGCCATACACTCCGCACGGGCGGCCTACTTTACCAAGGAAATTAAGTCCAGTAAGAACCCTGCCAAGTGTATTTTTAAAATCCTTAACGGTCTTAAAAGCAGGAAAGACTCCGCTACCTCTGTAATTACGTCTGAGCAGCAGTGTGAGGACCTGGCTACTTTTTTTGTGAGGAAGGTGAACGCAATTTATAAGTCCTTTCCTGGGGCCACCACAGATCTTGCTGTTGTACATGGTCCCCCTCCCACGCACACTCTGGCAGTCATCCCCTCTATCTCACAGGATGAGTTTCTCCTGCTCAGTAATAAAGTTAAATCTGGTTCTCCCACGGATCCAATGAAACCAGCTCAGTTTAGGGATTCCCTACCTGTGCTTCTTGTACCATTGTGTCAGATGATTAACATCTCGCTTACCACAGCAGTTGTCCCTAGGATGTGGAAGCAAGCAAGGGTAGTTCCTCTTCTTAAAAAACCCTCATTGGATCCAGCAAAATTGGAAAATTTCCGCCCTATATCGTTACTGCCATGGGTAGCTAAAATTGCTGAGGCACACGTTAACAACACCCTCACGTGCTTTTTGAATAACACCGGCTTCTTGGATCTGTCCCAGAACGGTTTCCGCCCTGGTCACAGCATGGAGACTGCTCTCCTAGCTGTGACCGAACATCTGTGGACCATTCTAGATGGGGGGCACACCGCGGCGCTGATACTACTTGATCTTAGCGCTGCGTTTGACACGGTCTCCCACCGGATCCTTTTAGATCGTCTGGAAGAGGCTGGTGTCGTAGGTCTAGCCTTGGAATGGTTTAGATCGTTTCTGTCAGACAGAACAATATTTGCCCCCCCTTTCTTTCCCGCGCCCAGTCCATCGGGCAGGGTGTCCCTCAGGGCTCCAGCAGACTGCGCACCAGCAAGGCATTAAAAACTGCACTTTAACTTTTTTAAACTATGGGTTCCCTGTTGTCTCAGATCCAGCCCATGAATGCAAGTATTATCTCTGAACCCCTCTTAAACTGAAGTTAAGGGTGTTCATACTTGATTGCGCTTTCCTTATTTGGATACTGTTTTTAAGGTAATTGTTGAAAGTATTTTTCCCCTCCTCTTTTTCTCCTTTTTTTCCTTTTTCCGGTTCTTTTTCTTGTGTTTTACTTTTCGCTCGGTCTCTGGTGTCTTTTTTTCATCAAACATAAAATGGGTTATAAGGTTTTGTGGCACCTTCACTGCCTTTTACACTAACTTTGGTACTGATTGATTAGAGCATGTGTTTTATGGCTATAAATGGGGTCAGGTTTCTATCATGCACTTTTTCCTTTCTTCTTTTTTTAATTGGATTTTATTGCGCATGGACCATGAGACACTCTTTTCAAAGATATTATGAGTCACACATTATGGTCAAACACTGGGAAATCTGGTCAATATTTCCCTGTTCATGTTAAATTTCAGCTGTACACGATATGTTTTTGTTAACAGCCTTGAGAAAGTCATCTAACGACGAAACACGTGTCGGCTGTGTGTTTGCTTCAATCAACGTGTCAACTTATCAAGAATTGATTCACTCTTGGTCAAGACTGCGCCCTATTGATTGTTTTTCGATTATTAATTGTGAGATTAAAATTGTCTATTGACGTAATAGTCATTTGTAACTGCTCGTTGTGCTGTGCTCTGTTGTTTAATTTTTTTATTTGAGGTTTTGGAGTACGTTTTCTCCATATACTGGGTAACACTGTTGGTGGCACAGTGTTTACATTGAGCACACCTTAAAGACTGTGTGAAATTACGTTTGCGAACTCAACAGAGGTGCTGGCTTTTTCTCTCTAAACCACTGTCATCATTTGTATAAAATATCTTAGAATAAGCTATTCATCAAAGCAAATGTATGCATAAAACTGTATGTTGGTTATATGACTCAATATGTAATCCTCTGTCTTCCTTTATTCTTTCTACCCTCCCTGCCTTATTTATTCCCGTAATTCCTTCTTTTCTTGCCTCCTTTCCTTCTTCCCTCTCTTCTATTTTTCATTCCTTTATTCGTTCTTTCCTTCTTTTCTTCCTAACTTGTTTACTTCTTTCCTCTGCTACTCCGTCCTTCTTCCTGTAACACCTCCTCATTTTTTTTTGCGTTCTCAGTCACCTTCTTCTTCCACCTGTTCTTCTCTTTCTTTCTTCCTCCATCCCACCAGTCCTGCTCCCTTTTTAAGTGTGTTCATTTCTATCTTCCTAAAAAGCTCATTGCCATTGCTTCCTTTTGCAAAGTGACTCAATTTTTGCTCATTCAAGTGCTGTATTTGTCATTCAAATGTTTATCTTGCATTGTAAGATCGTCTCTTTTCTCTTATCACTCTCTACTTTAAAAATAATTTCTTCTAAAACTTTTATGGTAAGCATGGTTGTTGGAAAGTGGGTTATTATTAGTGGCAAATATGCATATACCACTGGCAATAAGGCCACTAACACGGTCTAGGGCTCAGTATAGGTCTCAATAAATTATTCCCATGCTCACCCCTTGTTAGCTTTGGCTGAAAGCAGGCAGGCTTAATTTAAGAGATAGGTATGTAAAGCAATTAAAAACACCAATTCAGTAAATAATTAAGACACAACACACAATAAAATCCCACACTAATTTATGAAAATAGGAAATATTTTTATCTTTAAAATGACACCAAAACGACAAAACTCCAATGTAGGGAACCAAAGATTAGATTTTTTAAAGCATTCGCACTATATAGCACTTAGAAACCTATAGTACATCTGGTCTCGCTTGACCGGGACTAAGTAAAAGTTTTAGGCCGACCGCGATGGAGCCATGCTCAGATACCGCACGCTGTAGGCCTCGGTCGAGATTTACCTTTGGACTTATAAACTTTTCTGCAGTTGTTTCTGCCTAGAGCCCTTTAAAGCTCTTCACCAGTCTGGGTTCACTTGCTGGCTTTCCAGAATGCTACTGGTCAAACTCCGGAAGTCAGACCTCCGGAGCTTTTCAGTGGGACGAACCAGCAGGGCCGGCTGGTTTGCGGTTGATGGTGGCCAGCTTGGCTCTTGTGGTTGAGCCAGTCCCACAATGGAGCTTTTTTCCAAAGTTGATCCAAACTTCTCCAAACTTCAGGAACTTCTTCCTGAAGTTCTTTTTGAGGGTCCAAAGTGTCCAAAACATTATCCAAGGGTCTGGAATCTCCAAGAGGGTCCTTGAAAAGTTGGGACTTCAGTTCCCACAATCCACTGGGACAAAACCCTTACAAATCCACTGGTTGCGCTCCAGGCTGTGGATTCTTGGTAAAGGTGAGCCCTGTTAACCTGTAGCTTGCAGGTAGTCCACTCTTTATCCTCTTGAAGCAACATACATCCACAGGGCTTTAGTTCCAGATAATCCAGCAGGCGCAGTCAGTGATAATGCAGGGCCTGATGGTGCAAATCAAGTTTCCAGCTTGGCAAGCCTTCTTCTTCTTTTAGTTTCAAACAGCAGATCTGAGAGCCTCTGATCCTCTCACATATGTATTCAGTGCTCCCTGGCATCAAGAAGGGGAGCACTCCTGTTGAACGAGGTACAGGGCAACACCCAAGAGTGTGAAAGGCAGCGAGTCTTCTAAGACCCTCAAAGCTGCCCGGTGCAGGGTTCCACCTTTAATTCACTTTGGGTTCGCTATCAAAATAATGAGGCAAGCGCTGGAAACTGGAAGACAAGAAAAAGGTTTATTTCTCATGAGGAGATCACGTCAACTGCAGACACCGGGATGTCTGAGGGAGGTGTTCTGCTGATAACTCCTTTGGCTCTTCCTTTTATACAGGTTTGACACAATGCATTGGTTTCATCAACATGGTTACACAAGCTTGGGGTCCCCGCCACGGGCAGGTTGTCACACAAGCCCAACAGTAATTCTCTTCCCACCCAGGACAAACAGACAATCTTATCTTGCAGCTGGACCTTGCTTCAGGGTCTAAAACATGTGAGACCGGCCAGATCTAAGAGTCCGTTCTGTTGATAAAAACAGGTCCCATTGTTGGTAACAACAAGTCTTGCTGTTTGCAGTGCAATAAATCATGTTGCAAGAGTCTTTTTGGTGTTTGGAACCTGTTTGTGTAACTAGGTGCAGTGAGGGGTAGAGTGTCCAAAGGTTTGCCTGAAAACAGAGATGAGAGGAAAAGCGAGTTTGTGGCAGCAAGTGGCGCTGAGGTTTGTTGCGGCAAATAGAGTTTATAGCCCCCAGCACACGTACCAGGTCGGTCAGAGGGTCAGAGGGATGCTAGTAAGGGCAGGGCGAAACAAAGGTGACCAACAGAGTACAAAATGGCTGTGATAGATTAAAATGACTGCAACTTATGTGCACATAGAATTCCACCAGACAAGATGGCGCAGGTAATGTTCACGATTGTCGTTTTGCTTTTAACAGTGGCCCCTTTGAACATAACTAGCCAGCTTGTCAGTCTATTTCGATCTCCATAATGTCCTGTATCTCTTGATCATACATTACTCTCATTTTTGTTAGCTGAGTGTCCATAGTCTTAGGGTGCAAGGTAGTTATGCAAAGAGAACACAAAGGTGGTATACAGTGTATACCCAAACAACAACCACATATTGTCAATACTGGGACCAAGAGAATCATTGATATTTTCTAACCCCACTCCTTCAAGATGCCCCAAAGCCAACTTCCAATTGTCCAAGTCTCTGATCCTTGATGAATTTCTGAAGATAGTCTATGGAGATGTTCGATTGCTTCATAGACAGAAGGTGAATTATCAGGAATGTATACACAGCAGCTGGCACCGATGATGCGGCATGCTCCTCCACGGTCCGCTAGTACCACGTCCAGGACCATGCGATTTTGCAGGGTAACCAGACGGATCGCTTGGAGCTCAGCAGTGTTGTTGGTGAGGATGCCAGCAGTGACGTTCAGGGCGGTCTCTACCGCTTGGGACAGATGTCTGATGGCTCGGCTGTTTGCCATCGGACCCCATAGCGGGGACGAGCCCTTTTGCTGCGTCGAGGAACTGTGATGAGGCAGAGTCTGCTTGATCAATGTCTTTAGAACACTTTTCTCGATGATGCTCTGCAGGGGCTGTGTAGGTTGGTGGCAAAACAAAGGCGATGTAGCACGTGCCCCCCAGTTTCTTGGGAGCCAGGTGTAGGCTTTGGTTCCACAAACAAAGTACATATTGGGTGATGCAACAAGCGCTGGGGGTTGGCAGTGTTCAAAGTCCTTACAATGCTACAGGTGCTGTGACCCACATTCTTAGTCCCACGGCCTTCAATGCATACAAGGCCAGAGACGTTCACCACAGATAGGGCCACAGTCAGTGTTGCAGCAGTTCTTTTCTTCAGGTAGGAAAATGTGGCTCTGTTAGGATTATTGAACACTTGCATTTCCACTCGTTCTTTGGAGGGGACATTAATCTGGAATGTCGCATTGAAGGTGTGAGGGCAGAAGGGGGCGGCTGTCCTTCTTTTGTTTCGCCAGAACTCGTTGTAGAACTGGGCGATTGTTCCGTCGGAAGTTGCATTGTCTTTGTAACTTTCTTGTAGGAGCATCATCCAGGCAAGGCAAGATCCGTGAATAGAAAAGGGCGAAGGGATGAAAGGGATGGAATGTTCAGTGGCATGTGGTAACAGCCCACAGACCCAACAGTTGGTAGCATTGGTGGCAAGATTGTGATGGTGCAACATCTGCACGAAAGAATTATTCCAGAATTCTTTGCATCGTTCTCGGAGATGTGGCGGTAGTGATACCAGGTAGTGTTCTTTCTTGGTGGTTGGTTGCATGGTGGGTGACAATGTTCTGTATGCAGGTGCATTCTCTTCAATGATCGAGAGTGCGACCATTAGCAGGAGACAGATGAGAAATGCAGCTACAAGTGCAATTGTCTTTGTGCTGTGCAGGTTAGCAGTCTTGGTGTCTTTGCAGTGGTTTTGCAGGTGTTCAGTTTCTTCCATCATCTTCGAGGAGCTCAACAACTGTTAGGACCACAGACTTTTGTCTGGCGCTTTCCTGGTAGCGTTGTTTGACTGTGCTACTGATCTGAGACCTTGACTTAGTTAGTGGCCTGGTCATTGGAGCTCCCTCCTTTCGTCGATCTTAGGTTGTACCCTTTCCTGGATGGCACCGTGGGGTCGGGAAATTCTGATAGTTCGAGGGTGTCTTCTTGTGGGTAGCAACTCAGAGCTGGTCGGTCTCTCGCGAGTACTTCCTCTTGCACCTCCACCCCTTCACAGGTTGCCAGGGTTGGAGGGACTCGTTTGCAATGATGAGCGTGCAGCCAGTTTCGTTTTCCTTCCACTCGGAGGGCAGTTCGGGTGGTGATCAGGACTTGCCAGGGGCCCGTCCACCTAGGCTCCAGATTCTTCGTTCTTTGGAAGTTGCGAATCAATACATGGTCACCTGGCTTTATTTCATGTCCCGGGCCCCTGGATACGTCAGGCAAGGCTTGCTGCACCTGTTGGTGGATAATTGTTAGCTTGTGTGTCAATTTATGCAAGTAATCCGACATTAATATGTTCGGGACATCGTTAATGGAGGTGGGTCTTGGTGCCGCCCAAATGCTCATAGGCCTGCCGAAGACCACCTCATACGGGGTCAGTCGGTGTTTGGTTGGGGTGGAGCGCATCGATAACAATGCCAATGGGAGGGCGTCGGGCCATTTCAACCCGGTCGTGGCAACTATTTTAGCTAGTTTTAGTTTCAACGTTGCATTGTGTCTCTCTACCAGGCCCGCTGATTGGGGGTGGAAGACGGCATGGAACTTTTGTTTTACCCCCAACCCTCTCAGTATGTTCTGTATCACCTCGGCTACGAAGTGGGGGCCGTTGTCGCTCCATAAAATTCTGCAAAGGCCGTATCGGGGGAAGAATTCTTTCAGCAATACTTTTGCAGTGGCTAAGGCAGTATTGTCGCTGGTGGGATATGCCTCCACCAATTTGCTAAAAGCGCACACAACCACCAGGACATATTTTAGACCAAGGCATCTCTCTAGTTGAATGTAATCCATTTGAAGGATTTCAAAGGGGTGGTCAGGGACTCCAAACCCTCCCCGTGGTACTACTGTCCCCTTCCCTGGGTTGTGTTGTAGGCAGACTATACATTGTTGTACTAGGCGTTTTGCAGATTCTGCTATCTTGACGTTATGCCATACTCTGGTGATTAGTTCAATCATGGGGGTGGAGCCTATGTGTGCTGGTAAATGTGCCATGGTCAATATGGGAATGAGGTAGGCATTGGGTAACAGCCATTTATTTCCGTCTTTAGTTCTCCAGCAATCTTCCTCGTCTTTTAGTCCCACCTCTTCCCACTCGGTCAATTCGTCTTGTGTGCCTGTAGTCTGTATGTCCCTTACAGTGGTCCTAGCGTCAGTCCATCATTCAGCTTGTGACCTGGTCACATACATTCGTGTCGTAGTTCTGTCTCCTGCCGTGGCTCGGGCAGTAACGTCTGCTAGTGCATTTCCCTGTCCAATGAGATCAGTCACTTTCCTATGTGCTTGGCATTTTATCACTGCTAACTTCTTGGGGAGGAGGACTGCTTGCGTCAAGGCGGAGACTAAATCTCCATGCAGGATGGGTGTACCGTGTGAAGTCAGGAACCCTCTTTCTTTCCATAAGATCCCAAAATGGTGAACCACCCCGAAGGCATATTGGCTGTCGGTGTATATGTTAACTGTCGTGTCAGTCGCTAAGATACATGCTCGTGTGAGGGCAATGAGTTCTGCAGCCTGGGCTGAACGTTGGGGAATACGGGCTGTTTCCAGAACGGTTCGGGCTGTGGTGACAGCGTATGCAGCTGAGGTGGTGCCGTCGGGGAGTTTGATTCACGAACCATCCACCCATAGTTCTCCATCTGGTTCTAGAAAGGCGGTGTCTCTGAGATCTATTCTACTCTTTGTTTGTTCATCGGTTAGTGTCACACAGTCGTGTAGTGGAGTCACGCTAGGATCATTTTCGGGTAGGGGTAACAGTGTGGCTGGATTGAGGGTAGTGCATCGCTTTAGGGTAATGTGCGGTGCTAGCAGGGTCAACTCATATCCTGTCAGTCGGGCGCTAGTCAAGTGTTGGGTTTTGGTCTGGTTTAGTAGTGTCGACTGCATGGGGTACTAAAACAGTGACTGGATTGGAGAGTACTATTCCTTCGCTCTGGCGTATCGATACTGCTGCAGCTGCCACAGCGCGCAGGCACGCTGGCAGCGCTCTGGCTACTGGATCGAGGGTGGCAGAGAAATATGCACAAGGGCGTTGTTTGTGACCAATTGATTGTGTTAGGACAGACAATGCACATCCTTCCCTCTCGTGCGTGTAGAGGAAGAATGGTTTGGAGTAATCCGGGGTTCCTAGGACAGGCGCTGAACAAAGGGCATTGCGTAGTTCTTTAAAGGCTGACGGGGGTCCAGGGGAGAGGTGAGGGGATGTCTTTAGCTAGGCGGGAGAGAAGGGGTTTGACAATGAGGCTAAAGTTTGGTAACCACTGTCGGCAAAATGAAGTGAGACCTATCAAAGAGCGAACTTGTTTCTGATCTTTGGGGACAGGGGTGTCTAGAATTGTCTGGATCCTGTCAGGCGTGAGTTTCCTCCCTTCTTTGGATAAAAGGTGACCCAAATAGGTCACTTGTGATTTACAGAACTGCAATTTCTTTCGGGAGACCTTGTGACCATTCTCAGCAAGAAAATGGAGTAGTTTGATGGTGGATGTGACGGCTATTGGTATGGTGTCCGCTGCTAGAAGGATGTTGTCTACATATTGTATTAGTGCCACTCCATCTGGCAATTGTATGGCGTCCAACTGTCTTTTAAGCGCCTGGCTATAGATGCTTGGGCTCTCAGTGTACCCCTGAGGTGCTCTGCAAAATCTGTACGAACGGGAGTTTAGGGTGAATCCAAATAGATAGCGGCTGTCCTTGTGTATAGGTATGGAAAAGAATGCGTTTTTAGGTCAATTACAGTGAAGGTGGTGGCAGTGGAGGGGATTAAAGTCAAAATTGTTGTGATGTCGGAAACTACTGGGTATTGTGGCACTATGATTTTGTTTATCTCCCGCAGGTCAATGATGAAGCGGTAGGCTTTTCCGTCTCCCTCTCCCTGTCTCTTTACAATCGGTAGTATGGGACTGTTACAAATGTTGCTCACTACTTCCTCTACCACCCCTGCCTCTACCAAAGAGTGTATGATCTCTGTCAGTGCCTTCTCACCCTCTGGCGATATTTTGTACTGCTGTACTTTCGGTAGGGTTGCGTCCTGTCGTATTGTTACGTGTACTGGGTCAATCATCATTCGTCCTACGTCTGAATCAGCCCTAGCCCATAAGTGTGATGGCAAAGTGTCCAGTAGGGATGCGTCAGTCTCGGAGATGGGAAACATGTGCTGAGAAGGGTTCTCTCTATGGCGCTGGGGTTTGTCATACAGGACGACACGCACTCCGTCTGGTGAGCATCTGATAGTCGCATGGAAGTGTTTCAAAGGTCGAGACCCATAATGGCGTCTGGGGTGTTGGAAGAGAGGAGGAATGTCGTTTTGACGCTATTGTTGTCAAGGTTAAAAGGGATCGGTCGGGACAAAGGGTTGGTGGAGGGCGTACCGTCAAATCCTATTGAGGTCACATGTGAGCCTGACAAGGGTGCCCTTGGAATCAGTCGTTTGGATAGTGCACTACATGTTGCTCCCGTGTCTACCAGAAATGGCGACTTTGTGCCCAGGACCTCAGCGGTAACATAAGGGCCTTGCTGATCAACATAGAGCTCGACTGGATCCCTCCCTTGCCCCTGGCTGTCCTTTGCAAAGTCGTACGTATTGTCATAATCTGTCTGTTGGTACTGATTCTGTTTGGGATGGTCAAATGTGTTCACTCTTCCTGGCCTTTCCTCGCTTGCTTCACTCGCGTACCCTCTCCCACGTCCTCTTCCTCTCTGTCCACTTGCTATTTCCCTCGCCCCTCTGCCCCTACCAGCTCCTAACAAAGCCGGGCATTGGGTTTTCCAGTGTCCATATTCTTTGCAAAATGCACATTGATCCTGTCCTAGGTCTTGGCGTCCTACATATGATGTCGATGGATTGTTTCTAGGTGGCTGTACTCTAGGGGTATTCTGCTGGTATCCTCCCTATATTGCTCCTTCCTGTATTCACCCCTGGAGTTGTGCTACCATTACCCTTTCCTTCAAGTCCTTCTTTTTCCTTTCTGTAGCCCTGTCATTTTCGTTTCTCTGATGCTCATAGTACTGGGCCATTTGGAGAATGGCTGCCGGTTTAGATGCTGCCCAACTACTTTCGCTGGCTTGTAATTTCTGGGATACATCTGGCAGTAGTCATTTGACATAGTTCTGCACAAATAAGTGGTGTCCGGTTGCGGTGGACATGTCTTGTCCACTGTAATCGGAGAACACCGTTTCAAATCTGGAGAAATACTCTGAGACATCCTCTTGTGGTTTCTGGCGGCACGTGGTTACTATGGACCAGTCTATCTTTTTCTCTGGGATCAGCGTTGTCACATTCTGCACTATTTTGTCAGGGAGGTCCAATATTGCTTTAACCGGTTTTTGACCAGGGTTCCGCTGTTTATCTAGTGTGTTGAGTTGTTCCCAGGTATGACCAAGCAGTTCAGTATGGTCTATTTTCCTAATCTGTTTCCACACATCTGCTGGCAAACATAACCCGAAGAACAAGTCTATGTCGGCAAGTGTCATTATTGTTGATCCCAGAGCGGTACCTAGCTCGGTGTAAAAGGCGGTGGGGTTCTTTTGTAAATCCGGTAAAGATTTACGGAACGTCAAAATGACCTGTCTGTCCCATGGTTGATACACCCAATTGTAGACCACCCTTCCTCTAGCGTCTTGATGGTTCATATCGTCATGAGTCCCTTGTCCTCTAGGAGGTACCCAATAAGGGCAGCTTCTTTTATCGGCATCATGCTATCTGGTTTTTCCACCGGGGGTCCTGCTATCTTAGATGTCCTGTCCTTATCTATCCGTCCTTGTTCCACGAGGTGACGGAATACCTCCAGTGTGGATGAAAAGAGTTCTGTAACATCGTTGTCGCCTTCATCTCCGGTGTCTACCTTCCTATAGAGAGCCACTAGCCGCTCGGGCCCTACATCTTGGTACTTCTCTTCATATGCAGTAAGAGTGTGGTAACAGAGACGTACAATAAAGTATCGTTTGCGGTTTTCAACATAGGAGTTGCAAATGTCAGTTACATACTCTTCTGTCTCCTTCCTATCTATGAGGGATTTAACTATTTTATCAATGCCTGCTCGCTCATTTTTACTTAATCGCGGGACCCTGGGCACTCCTTTTTCTTTTGATCCTACCTCTACTACTGTATCCTTTGATGAGGCATTTGGTGTGGGTGACTCGGTGGGAGCAGAGGCGGTGGAGACTCAGGCGATCGTGCCATCTCTGGCTATACTTTGGTGGTCCTGGCGTTGTACTACGGGATGAGTAGGGGCGTAAGGGGGTGGCATGTATATGATTGGGGGACCTAACAATAAATCATCATCTACCCTTTGTTTTGCTGGTAACTTGGGGTAAAGAGTCGAGGGCGTTCTAACAGGGCATTGACCTGATATTTTTGATTCCTGTTCCTTTTTATCGATTTCCTTTTCTTTTAGTTTTTCTTCTAATCTTTTACAGGCTTGGTAAGCTGATTTTCACGTTTCTTTATCTTGTCTAGCTTCGTCCCTTTTCTTTCTTTGAGCTGCCTCTTTTCGCCATAAACCAAAACTGTCAAACATGGCTGGTCTAGTTTTCTTTTTGTGGAGAGCTAATTCTAACGTTTCTATTTTAGCGGGATCGAAAGATCCCGTTAGTGGCCACTGATTTACCCGGTCCTTCCTAGTGTATTTATGCCATAGTTTGCTATAAGCTACGGTGGCTAATCCATACTTTACGTACATGTCCTTGTTAGGGGTGCCTTCCGGCGGTGCCGCCTGACTGACCTCTATCGAACGGTCTGGTCCAAAACAATTACAATCAAACAATCTAGAGAAAACAGGCATGACGTATTTATCGGTCAAAAATGAATATCTCAATCAATCAATTTAGACAAAAAGTCTGCACTACCTGTCCTTCGCTGCCTGCAAAGAGAGAGAATATTCCTATTCTTCGTTGTTTGCAAGCAGGGAAATGTCGCAAATAACTCAATATCAAAAAAGGAATACTAGTATTTCAATCAAACTATTCAATCAATCAATCAATTTAAGTCGTTTTTTCACGACCTTACCCGGACCGTATGGACGGTTCTTCGTCTTCCCCTTCCAGCGCCTGGTTGTCCTCTCACTCCAACAATCAATGCGGCGTTCCTCTAAGGTCCCAGTCAGGACCGCAGGTCACTCGAGAGAGGTCCGTTCGGAACCGGTGAAGTTCAGTCGATCGGCAGCCAGACAAGGGTCTTCTGAGGCAGGTATACCCCAATCGTTTAGTCGTTCACTCCGTCGTTAGGACCTCTCTACCAGACCCACGCGTCGCTGATGGGCCCCCACGTTTGGGCGCCAATTTGTGAAAGGCAGCGAGTCTTCTAAGACCCTCAATGCTGCCCGGTGCAGGGTTCCACCTCTAATTCACTTTGGGTTCGCTATCAAAATAATGAGGCAAGCGCTGGAAACTGGAAGACAAGAAAAGGTTTATTTCTCATGAGGAGATCACGTCAACTGCAGACACCGGGATGTCTGAGGGAGGTGTTCTGCTGATAACTCCTTTGGCTCTTCCTTTTATACAGGTTTGACACAATGCATTGGTTTCATCAACATGGTTACACAAGCTTGGGTTCCCGCCCGGGCAGGTTGTCACACAAGCCCAACAGTAATTCTCTTCCCACCCAGGTCAAACAGACAATCTTATCTTGCAGCTGGACCTTGCTTCAGGGTCTAAAACATGTGAGACCGGCCAGATCTAAGAGTCCGTTCTGTTGATAAAAACAGGTCCCATTGTTGGTAACAACAAGTCTTGCTGTTTGCAGTGCAATAAATCATGTTGCAAGAGTCTTTTTGGTGTTTGGAACCTATTTGTGTAACTAGGTGCAGTGAGGGGTAGAGTGTCCAAAGGTTTGCCTGAAAACAGAGATGAGAGGAAAAACGAGTTTGTGGCAGCAAGTGGCGCTGAGGTTTGTTGCGGCAAATAGAGTTTATAGCCCCCAGCACACGTACCAGGTCGGTCAGAGGGATGCTAGTAAGGGCAGGGTGAAACAAAGGTGACCAACAGAGTACAATATGGCTGTGATAGATTAAAATGACTGCAACTTATGTGCACATAGAATTCCACCAGACAAGGTGGCGCAGGTAATGTTCACGATTGTCGTTTTGCTTTTAACAAGAGCATGACCACTTCCTCCAAAGTGTGGTATAATTTTCTCCCAGAAAGGGCTATTTCTCCAAAATTCAGTATGTCTGAAATCTCAGCAGAGGAGCAGGAACTAGTTAAACCAACCTCCAGTATGGCTAATTTCATAGCTCTCCTCCCCCTACCACCTGCAAAATTCCTGCCTTAAGCCTGCCATTTGGCTGGGTCAATGGGGGTGGGGGTAGATGGACCTGGCATTCTCTGCCTGTGCTATTCCTCCTTTGAAGCTCATGCTTTATGACCCCTCCCCCCTGCTCTGGCATTCATGTGTAGCAGAGCTCCCTTTAACAAATAGCCTCTCTCTGGTTGAACCACTTATCACTTCATCAAAGCTGCCTGGCTAATCCTGTTATCTGACCAATCTGGGGAGACCACAGGAAGACTGAATTCTGTCTTATAGACAAGAACGTCTTATAACTTCTTTTCTGTATATTTTAGGATAAAATGAACAATAGCACATTGTTGGATTTGTCAATACCATTCTCCTATGTCCTTGAATGATATTTAGTTAATTCCTAGCAATAGTTATGCATTAATAAACTATTGTCATGTTATCATATGTGAATAAGGATCTACAATGGGGAAAATGAAATGGGCAACTTCTCCAACACCAGGGCATATAAAAACATCTTTTAGAAGGACCCTGCTCATAGCTACATGACCCCTCATTCCTGAGACACCTAGGGGAGGCTTTAGAGGTCCTAAATATGCACAAATAGTGTAGATACTCACTCCACAGTGTGCATAGCACCAAAGTCGATTTTCAGAGGCACTTTACCACAATGGGGAAAGTGAAATGTGCAATTTCTATATCCCAGGGCACATAAAACCTCTTTTATAAGGGCCCTCCTTATAATTGCATGGCTCCCATCCCTGGGAAACATACGGGAGAACCTGAGGGTACCTATTATGCCAAAATATTGAGGTTTATCTCTTTTCAAGTGCTCCTACCACCAAAGTTTGGGCACAATTTACATTTAAAAGCAGTGCTGCAACACAGGGCTGCTTTTTAAATGACCTCAAGCTCTCAGCAGTGCACACATTCAAGTGCAGAAAAGGCTGCTAGCCTCTAAACTGCCATGCCCTATTATGTATTAGGGACTTATAGGGTAGGTCAAGCCAATTATATGTGTACCCTAATATATGGTGTACCCTTATGTATGTGTGTGTTTTCACAGGGTTATCAACATAGCACTGGCCGTGGGCCTGGTTAGGCAGAGCCCAGGGACAGTCAGAGTCAGTTATCATCAGCACCAGTCAGCAAAATATTGAGTGTGCACAGGGACCACTGAATGACTTTGCAACAATGGTTTTGATCTTAGAGATTGTCGTCCTTATGCACTAATCCACATGCCTATGCATTTCTGATTTATAATTTCAAATGGCTTGATTTACAAGTGAACGGTATTCATCAAAAGGAACCCTTTACTAAGTACTATTAACCCACAATGGTGCATTATTAATATGTTAAAATCCATCTGGTGGGATTGGGGGTAGGTTCGCAGAGCGGAGTTACCTGGTAGATTTTAATAGACCCACACACTCTGGACTTTCTCAGATGCCTATTTTACTGTTTTCTCACCTGTAGGGAAGGGGAACACCTCCATAACTGGTGGGGGTGAAAGGAAAGAGTTTTCTTCATGAGCAAAAATATTTTCTGTGTGGAGAAAGAAAAAAGTGCCATTTCACAAAAGTGATGGAATTTCTATGTTTCAATTGTTTCAATCAAAATGCCTCTGTGCAGGTGTGAATTTGAATTTAAAAAAGTTGTCCTTAGAAACACATACAAACCTATGAATGGCATAACTTTCGGGGTGTTCTTTTTTATAGTTTTACGATTTTGCAAAATTTATAAATCAGCAACTATATGAGTATGTAACTTCCCACTTCCAGGTTATTATTCTTATTCTTAATTAGGAGATTGTATTTTTTCTGCCCTCCCAATGCGTGTCACAAGGTATATGTTGCAGGTAATGTGTCTGCTTAAAATTAACTGAGAGCTTGATTCAAATGTGAAGAAATAAGCATCCTCAACAGCTCCCAAATGACAGGAACCTTCTTCTCACTGGATTCAAGTTATCCCTGCTGATGAGGGGCGATACCCAAAAACCGGTCCTAGGATGTTTGTTTCTGGTCCAAGAAGGACCTGGCTTGGTAGTTTGGGCTGGACTGTTCCCATGGGGCGCAGGGTCAAGGCTGATTTGGATATGGCTGGGTCCAAACTAGAATGGCACGGTCAGCAAAAAAACAATGGATTTACGCCCAGATCTCCGACTCTGGGTCAGTGTTTGACATTGTTCAGCATTGAATCTATCATTTGTTCTTTTTGCCTCCTACTGTGGATGGCATCCACCTCCTACCCTTTACTCTTCTCTGGAGCATTTGCACGCTCAGCATAGGGACAACACCCCCAGAAAACTTTGTTTTCAGGACCCCGTGGCCAGCCGTACCTGCCAACTCTTTTCTTGTCTTTGAGTACACACTGCCAAGGATGCAGTTTATGGGCAGGTGGAGACTGACAATTACCCTCCTTTGTGCAAATATCTCCTCCCAATCCAAGGATATCAGGGCAACAGGGTGGACAGGTTCCTGTCCATGGACATTTATGACTCAGCAAACCTGTCCTAACAGATACTTTTGAGGGGAAACCAGCCTTTCCACGACCATGGTCTAGCAGGCACAGGTATCCTGCAGATAAGTGACACGGACCCCATCATTAACTGTGCCACTTTAGAAGTGATTCCCATCACCCTAAGCGACAACTAGCCTATCTTCTGGGTCCACCTCCCAGCTAAGGCACACTAGGTTCTCCTCCCCCAAAGCTGCACGTGTCATACCTGTGGAGAGCCCACTAGTGTTAACCTCCCTAGTGGAGCATAAGCAATCTCCCATTTGGTGCCCTGGCTGCAGAAAGTCAAAGAACATATCCCTCTCAAAATGTTTCTTTCTGCTGTGGGTTCCCACTTACATGCTTTCCAGAAGTGATTTGGGACTGTTTCCCCTTGTCTGAATTTTTGGGCCCCAAAGAGTTTTCTTTTTGAGACTTGTTTCTTCCCTCCTTCCATGGTGTGGGCCTAGCCCCTTCTTGGGATCAGCAACCTGGGATCTTTTGGATACCCTAGTGTATATCTGGAGGCACGCACTGCCATGCCAAAGGCAAACTCGTCTGCACCAGTCCACACCATGCCCATGTCCAGCATCAGGTCCCCTAGTCTTCCTACCTCCCGCCCTCATTTCTACTCCATCATGGCCTTCCATGCCCTGAACCCGGTCGCAGCTCCAAGAGCTGCTGCCATGCCTCGTGACCTAACACTGAAAGTGCATTTTCCTGCATCACGTACCATTTCACATGCACTCTTCTGCACCCATTTCACTCCCCCATGTAACTCACACACCCAACACACTTAACCCACAGGACCACGCTCACCTGACCCCAATGCATTACACCCCTTCATGTCCTGCATAATCCTCAAGGTTTGCTCCCTCACTAAACATACCACTGAAATTCAGGATCTGCTATATGACCACAAACCTGACCTGATCTTCCTGACTGAAACCTGGCTAACTCCTGCATCAGCCCCCATCATCAACACACCAATCTCTCCAGATTCAAGATTTCAAGACACGACAAGACAGACCCAGAGACAGAATTGCTATCATCTTCAAATAACCCATCCAATGCTCCACCACCTTGGAAAGCTCCACCAGCAACATGGAACAATTGACCTTCCAACTCCTCACCACTGCCAACTATAGCTTCAGCGGCATTTTCAACAACCTACCTCCTGGATGACACACCAACTTCGGCGGAACCATTGCAGAATTTGGCACCCTCCTGATCCTCAAATCCAATGTCTTCATCCTCCACAGCAACCTCCACTACCTCCTAGAGGACCTCACCAATTCCACCATGACCAAACTACTTAAAAACCTGTCCAACCTTGGACTCAGCCAGAAATTGGAAGGCTCCAGAAACACAGCGAGACACCTACTGGACCCATCTCCACCAGCTTCAGCAACATCAGAGTAGACAAGTCTACACCAATCACCTGGATCGACTACACCCTCATCAACTTCAGCATACCCTTCCCACACCACCGCAGAAACACCAACATCAAATACTTCACAATGAAAGTGGAACAAGATCTCAGAACAATCCAGGTCTTCTCAACACCTACATCACCGGCCTTGATACAACAACCACATCGCCAATTTCATCTCAAACTTCAACGCCTGGATCACTGCCAGCACAGATACCCCAGCTCCTCTTGAAGGCAACAAAGCACGGAGAACAAGACTTCAAGCAAAGTGGCAAATGGAACTGTTCAGGCTCACCAAACACCACTTCAAGCAACTTGAATGCAGATGGAGACAAAGTCAGAACAACACCAACAAGAGCACCTACAAATCCACCTTCAGACACTACCTTCAGCAAATCAGAGTCATCAACGATTCACACTCACTGATTGCATTGAAAGTAACACCAAGAGAACCAAGGAAATCTTTGCCATAGTGAAAGACTTCATATCTCTGGCAACAAGCTCCACCTGCATAACCTCCTCTCAGGAAGTCTGCACCCACATGTCCCTATTCTTCAGCAACAGTATCACCAACATCTACGAAAACTTCAAGCCCCATCTGGACCCTCACAACCTTCCTGCCCATCTCCAACATCACCCAGAGAACCACCCTGACCACCTGGACCACCATCACCACTTAAGAAACCACAACAGCCATGGAGTCAATACACTCCAGAGCACCCTCAGACCCCAGCCCTCACTATGTCTCCATCAAATGACTGGACCCCATCAGCAATCACCACAGCCCTCATGCTGATCCTAAACGACTCAGTCATCACAGTCACCTACCTGACGCATGGAAACATAGCATAGTATTCTCCCATCTCAAGAAACCCTCCGCAGACCCAAAGATGCTAGACAAAAAACAGCCTATCTTCCTGCTACCCTACCTGGCAAAAGTAATGGAAAAGATGATAAACAAAATGTCTAGCCCCCCCACTTCACTGACAACCACCTTCTTGACACCACTCAATCTGGATACAGGCCTAACCACAGTACAGCAACTGCCCTCATTGCCGCCACAGACGACATCTGGGTAATCAAGGACAAAGGTGACACCTCAGCTCTAATCTATCAATCAATGAATGAGAACTTGTAGAGCGTGCTAATTACCCCGAGGGGTATCCAGGCGCTTGCGTGAGGTGAATCTACTCAAACAGCTAGGTCTTGAGTCTACTGCTGAAGTCGACGAGGGAGGTAGATGTTTGGAGGTGGGTGGGGAGGTTGTTCCAGGCTTTGGCTGCGAGGTAGGAGAAGGAGTGTCCTATGGCTCGGATACAATGGATGCAGGGGATGATGGAGAGGGTGAGGTTGGCAAACCGTAGGTGCCTGGTGGGCTGGTGGAAGGTCAGGCAGCTGTTCAGATATTTTAATCCCGTGTTGCAGAGGGCTTTGTATCCTACTGGATCTTTCCACAGCCTTCAACACTGTCTCCCACCCCATCCTCATCCAATGACTGCACGAGGCCGGTATCCAAAGTCCTGCACTTCGCTGGATTTGCTCATTTCTGACAGGTCACACCCAGTTGTCCAGCCTAACCCCATTCACCTCAGAAGTATTCAACCTCATTTGCGGATTTCCACAAGGATCCTTAATCAGCCCCACTTTATTCAAAGCGTACACGATCCACTCACCAGCATCATTCAGGTCCATGGAGTCAGCATCATATCCTATGCTGATGACACCTAGCTCATACTCTCCCTCTGCTACAAGATTCCAAACACCCACTCTAATTTCTCCACCTGCATGACGGAAGTCATCAGATGGATGAAAAACAACTGCCTCAGCTCAGAAGTAGTAATCTTCAGCAAAAGCACCTCATTCTGGAACTCCACCTGGAGGCCTCCTGAACTTGGATCCACACAAGTCCTGGCAGAACACGCAAAGAACCTCAGAATAGTAATCCACAACCAACTCTCCATGAACGGCCAAGTGAATACAGTCTCCGTATCCTGCTTCCACACACTCAAGATACTCAAGAAAATGATAAAATAGCTCCTCGCCAACACTCGCAGAACATTCACCCAAGTTCTCAACACCAGCAAGCTGGACTACTGCAACACACTTTATGATGGAATCAATGCTCAACTGACCAGAATATATAAAACTCAGCAGCCAAACTCACCGTCAACCTCCCACCCCACACTCACATCACCCTGCACCTCAAAGAGCTCTATTGGCTCCCAATCCAAAATTAACACTCTTAAAACTCCTCATGCACATATACAAAGTCTTACACTACAATGGTCCCACATATCTCAACAACCGCATACATTTCCACTAACCTAACATACACCTACACTCAGCCAGAAACCTGCTCACATACACCCCTACATATGCAGAACCCGATCCAGTGGTCCCGCCTTCTCCTACCTGGCACCTAAAGTCCAGAATGACCTTCCCCTGAACATCAGAGCCTCCTCCACAGTTCTTGAATTCCAGAAGAAACTGATATCCTGGATCTTCACCTAGCCTTGACTCTGGCTCGACCCATACAGCTCCTGCCTCAGTGTCAGGATTACCTCCCGGGTGAGTTGTGCACTATTACATATGAACATAATATAACATAACATAAAACTAGGCTGGTGGCAACCTCAGGAAACAAGGCTAAGTCCTGTGTGGGAACTCATTTCACCCAATATCCCATCAGAGCCGCAAAACAACGGGGAGAGGTGAGTGCATGGCTCTCTTTGGTGCGCACCACACTCTGCCACATCCACAAGGACTGCTGCACCCACCCTAAAACAATGATGCTTAACACAGGTCTGTTCAGAGCTGTATGGTCCTATTGTGACAGTGCAGATATGGCCTGATGGCTTGGGCACAGATCATAGCTTCAGGCAGGCAACGTAAATGAATTTATGAGGAGACTTAGGGCCTGATTTAGATCTTAGCAGGACGCCCATTGTCCCTCCGTGGCAGAGTTTACAAGTACCCTGCCAATCTGATGGAATCCCGCCCGCTGATTTAGATGTGTGCTGGCTGAATCTCTGTCTGCGTCAACAGAGTGTTTACCGTTGAGTAAGGAGCTCATCGCAGCAGACGCAACAGTCTCCTCTGCTGGCTATCATTACTCCATCGCTGTCGGTGGCGGGATTGCGCCAAACATATTTAGATTTCACAGTTGTGGTGGCATTGTTCTAGTGGCGGATTACTGGTGAAGGGATTCCATCGTGCGATATTCCAATGTTCAACATTGTACTATTCTATTGGCTTTTGGATGGATGCTAACATCACAGACCTGATGTGTTTTGCCTAACTGTTTTCACCTGTATACCACCCTATAAAACACACTCCACTTCTGACCATGATCCTTTACCAGTCCAGTGCAGCACAACATTGTCAAGCAGAACTTTTGTCAGTGAAGTCAGGTGTTTTATTTGCTTTCTCTGTTTCTTGTCCCTTTTTTCCTCTTTCATTTATTTTCTTATGGGTCATAAATATAATAATGGCAGGGAGGAGAAATCTCCATTTTACAGAGGGAGAGTTGTCAGTCATGGTGCATGAAATTATCATTGTAGAGCCACAGTTGTTTGGAGTCCAACTACAAAATACAACCATAGTCCAGAAAAGGCAAATGTGGACCAGAATAGTTGACAGAGTGAATGCTGTAGCAAACAACCTGTGCACACAGAAGGAAATTAGGAAGAGGTGGAGCGACATATGGGGGAGAGTGCGTCACCTGGAAGCCCAGAGAACTGGTGGTGGTTCTCCCAGCCCCCCTTACAACTATTTCCTTGGGAGGAGAAGGCCTTGAAGATCCTACATCCTGAAGGCTTGACAGGAATCCCTGATGGAGTGGAGATGTGTTTCACATATTTGAAAATATGACTAAAATGAACAAAAACGGCAAAGCAAAACACAAACTGGGATTTGTTTTAATTAGAATAAAGAAATGTTACTCATAATATCCTAATACATTATAACCCATGCATATTCCAAAACTATCACGCAATATTTTCCAGACCTTGCCACCATGGGAGAAAGGGAAATAATCCAAAAAACCAGATTAAATAGCCAGACTCTTGTTGATAGATGTCATGTGCTGGAGCCAAAGCTTCTGCCTCACAATAGGAAACAGACATCAATAGTGGAAATAATGGCAGTACTCCCTTGGGTGGCAACAGGATCATTCCAATACACCGTTGCAGTATCTTATGGAATGTCACAACCAAGTGGTGTGCTACAGTAAGCGCATCCTTCATTGATGAGGCACATCAACAGCTATATACAGTTAACTCAAATTGTGGATTTTGCCTATGTAACAAAAATTCACAAAACATCTTTTTCCTGTCTTTTTTTGTATCCATACAGGTCATTGTGAAGAAGGTGCGGACCCTGGGGGTCTAAAAGGGGTGCAGCCTCCACTGCAGAAAAAGATGGGAGGACCTACAATGCTGCACCAAAAATTCAGCTGAAGTCCTGTTCTGTCAGTCCTCCCAACATAGAAAGCATGTGCGCCACACCCTGACACCCCTAATGGCCTCTATACTTGTGGTGGCCTATCCCCAGCTTGATGGGCAAATGAGAACCCAACAGCAGCATCAAGGGGGTAAGGTCTTTTTGGAGTTTGTCATGTTAAATAACTATTTTTTGTTACAGCAACAAATTATGACATCAACATAAAGGTTGACACATGTCCAACGCACAAGAAGAGTTCTTCAAGATATCGGTTTTGCACAAGGTGTATGATGATGTGTTTTGTATATTAATTTGTGGAAAAAGTTACCACCAGATTTCTGATCACTACGAAAGGACTATTTTGAGCAGACACCTGCCTGCCTACACAACAAATATACATGCATTTGTTTGATGTTATAAGGGGCAGTTGTACCAAACAGGCCACAAGTTATAATTGTGTCAGGTGTGATGCATAAAATGCACATATGATACAGTGGATGTTCCAAACATCACCTTGGTGAGTTGGTATTATAAACAAACAATAGTGAGCCAACATGACTAGAAACATAAGATTAAATGGCTACATGTTTTATTAAAAACATATCATAAATATGTTTTTAATCCAAAATACGATTTAATTCATGTTAAAAGTGGCAGATTTACATGATTACTTACTCCTTCCCAAATGTGCATGTAAGCCAGTCTTTTAAAAAAAAAAAGATTTTAATAGGTATACATTTTTGGAAAAACAGACAGGAATGTGTATACATTGATGACTGAGTAACACATACCCAAAAACATTTTTAAAATGTTTTTGTTGTTATATCCAGATGATAAATCAATGATGAACAAAAATAGGATACTTTTTTTTTAAATTGGCATTTTTAGTATAAACACATTTTACATGTACAGACATATATGCAATACCTACCATCAGGTGGCCTTCTAAAACTCAATAAAAATACTCAATGCTTTTGTCCTAATCCACCTATGCGGGTGGCCATACAAACCACAAACATGGAATGCCTTGTAATTATTCTCTGTAATTTTTATCTATATGTACTCAAGGGAGTTACAAATATCCAATAATCATAGAAATATATCAACCAAACACTAATGAAACATTTTATCTTGAACTCCGAGAAACCCTGTAATGTTGTTTTGCCTAGCTGCCCCACTGCCCTGAACATGGCCTATAGTTGCTTCCATGGGGGGGAATCTGTTCAGTTCAGAATACCAGATCCATGTGGGTCATCAGGTGTGGGGGAGAAAGAAAGAAAGAAGGCAGGGAGCCCCTCCTACATAGTACTCATCTAAACACTTCTATCATGGCCCCCCGGAGCTATCATCGTCCACTCCCCCTAAAGTCTCGGCATCACTTCCTGAGCATGCTTCTTGCCGGGCCTCCTTTGCTCTCAACACTTCCGCCCAGAGATCTGCCAGTGGACGCCGGCGGATCCTCCGTGCATCTTCCCTCTGTAGCGCCCTCTGCTATGCCCTACATTACTTTCCCAGGCTGTTATTGTGGGCCCTGTTGCTGCTTTCCAATTCAGTGCTATCTGTCTCCTCACCAAGACCAGTGCTAAATCTGCAAACATTTTACCCACTTTCCTAGCTTTCGGTCCGGGTAGAAGTCTTAACAAGCAAACCTCTGCTGTATTGGTAAGAGTGCGGGCCAGTGTCCTCTTAACCATGGTACGGACTGTCTCCCAAAACTCCCTAAGGCATGCACACTCCCATGTCTTGTGGGCAAACCCCACGTCCCCCAGTCCACATCTAGGGCAACCACAGACCTCTCCTCCATGCTTAGCATTCAGCCTATGAGGTTTCAAGTATACCAAATGTATATAATTGAATGGCCTTGAAGTTGGAGTTTCTGGACACCCGTTTCGGGCTCCCCAAAACCCAGGTCCATTCCTTGTCCAGTAGATCTCTTCCTATTATCTCTCCCCACCTCTCTCACATCCGAACTAGAGGCCTTTTCACCATTTCCAGCAGCGCTCTATACAGACACTTTACTAAATGTCTATCTGCCCCTAGTGTTGTCAATGCCTGGAGGACCCCATGTGTTTGTGGTTCCTGCTGGCCGCTCCGCCATAGGTCCCTAAACGTTCTTGTCATTGAGTGATAGGTCAGAAACTGTCCATGAGGTAGATTGCATTGGGATAAAAAATCATCTAAGGGAATTAACGTCCCCAGGTGAAAATAGTCTCCCACTGTGGTGATCCCAGTCGCCGTCCATTCTGACAACTAAGCCCTTGTGAATGCAGCTCGCGGGGCAGCATGTGAGAGCCCAAACAAAGGCAGGTCCAGTGTGTAGGGATGGGCTCCATTTGTACGTTGGAGGCACCTCCTCCAGCAGTATAATGCAACCTGCAACAACACGCCCGGTCTCGGGATAATTACCGCTGGGTGTAGGAGCCTGGCCCACAACCACCCCTGGCTATTAACCCAACCCTCCTGTCCCAGCAGCTCAAGATTCCTGCTGTCTAACTATTGGGCTAACCACTAAAGCTGAGCCGCCAGGTAGTACAGCTCAAACTCAGGGGCACCCAATCCCCCCATCTCTGGTGCCCTTTGCAACACCGCCAGCGAGACTGTTCCACCCACCATCCGATATCAGCTCCCGAAGTAATCGATTTTAGCCTGCAAACCATGAGGGCGCGACTACCACTGGTAGGTTTACAAAGTAATATAGAAGTCTAGGAAGCATAATCATTTTTGACAGTGCTATATGGTAGTCGCAGCGAGCACCAAAGGTCGATATATGTTTTTAATGATCTCAAGACCGGGTTCAGATTCCCGTCTCTCAGGTCCTAGTACTTTAAGTACTTAAAGGAGCAGGGGGACCACGTCAGTCCCTCAGGAAGATCTTTGGGGTGGGTATAGTCACTCGTCAACGGGAAGACATGGGTCTTGGCCTTATTGAGTCTAGGTCCTGCTAGTCCAGAATACTTATTCAACAGAGTCAGCGCCTGCTCCACCCCCTGACCGCCGTCTCCCAGCTACAGTAGCAGATCATCTGTGTAGAGGGAGATTAGGGTCCTCCCTCCCAGACACATGCTGTGGCAGTGCCCTTGTTGCCTGAAGACTGCCGCTAGTGGCTCAACAGCCAAAGCAAACAAGAGCGGGGACAGCAGACATCCTTGTCTAGTACCTCTATATATAGTAAGAGTGCAATATCACCCCATTTGTCCTAACTCGCGCAGTTGGACGCATGTATGGTAGTTTCACCCACATGATCCATTCTCCACCTAGGGCCATGTATTCCATCATGGCATATAAGAAGTCCCATCTCACCGAGTCAAATGCTTTTTCTAGGTCTAGTGACATGATGAGAGCCTCCGGACAGCAGATCTGATCGGGGTGGTGAATGGCATGAACGAGTCACTGATTGTTCCCATAAGTGGACCTAGTCGTATGAATCCGTTCTGGTCCACATGTACAAGCTGTGTCACATGAGGTAGAAGTCGCAAGGCCAGGGTTTTGCATATGACTTTGAAGTCGACATTGAGCATGGAGAGGGGGCGGAAGTCAAACGCACGTACTTCCAACGCCTTTGTCTTCGAGAGTGGGAAACCAGGGCATCCCTGGTAGAGGGAGGCAACACGCCCTTGTCACATGCCTCTGCATATACTGCCTCCAGTTTTGGAGCCAATGTCTGTGCATACGTGGAGTAGACCATCCAGTCCCGGAGTCTTCCCTCTGGCCATCTCTTTGAGTGTCTCACATATTTCCTGTACTTTCACTGGCCCTCCCAAGCTCTGCCTCAGGGTAGGTTCCAATTTGTCTTTAGTGGCACAGGCGACAAAAAGTCAATGATGCCCTCCCACATCTGCAGACTCGGCGCACCATATAATCCCTTGTAGTAGTCACTAAATGCCCTGTTTACTGCCTTAAGGATGTACCGAACCGTCCCTTCCGTGTTCATAATCTGGGTAATGGGGAAACCCCTAGATTCAGGGCACACAAGTCATGCAAGCACTCTACCTGCTCTGCCGCCTCAGCATGTACTCGTGTCTGATACTCATGTAAGTCCAAGTGTCTCAGCCTAGTGTCCCCTAAGAGAACGCAGAGTAGGTGGTGCCATATAGTTGGCCTCACCATTTTCGTCATAGCTGTGCCCCCTCTTCGAATGTGAGGTGTGTCTCCTGCAACATCACTATGTGTGCCCCCCTGCATGTGATGTAACTATGTATTTTGTGGCACTTTGACGCCGACCCCATTCCCCTCACATTCCAAGCTAATATTTTCACTTCATGGTATAGTGGCGACACGTTAGGCATAATTATACTCTAAGGCCCCGCCAATCCCCACCCACCCAAGCCCCTCAGCCATCCCAATTCAGAGCAGCAATGGCCACCAGACGACCTTCGAACACCTCAAACAAGTAATTCCACCTCCCCAGGGCTGCTTCACAATGGCTGACCGCCCAAACCTGGAAAAAACAAAAAGCATCAGAAGTAGATGGCCTCCCCCAGTTTCCTAGTAGGGGCAATCTAATCGGGGTGCGTTAAGGAGCTAAACACCAGATCTGCCCCCCTCAAGCCCAATAAACAAGAGACAAAGCCACAGGTCCCTCCTGTGGTGGGTAGTGCCTGGCCAGTGGCCCCTTGTTTAGTAGAGTGTCCCACTCCCTCCTTGCGTAGTCCCCTCTTGCCACCTCCATCATCATGCCATCCACTCAACTTTGTATGTCCCCATATGAGGCAGGAGGAAGGTTCCTGTGCCTCTTATCTTACCACCGGGTGGGCACCATTCTCTTCAATCGCTGCTAGATCAAATAATCTGCTGATCGTGGGGTCATCACCGGGAGCACCACCTCACTCTGGGCAGAGTCCCCAGTGTCGGACTCTTCATACTTGTGGTCGGAGGACTTCCCAGACCTCCTCTCTTCCACCTGTGTTGCCATAACTAACCCTGGGTGTAGTTTGCGTAGTAGCACTACACGTAGCTACGCGAAGAACATTTTGGACTACACATAGCTATGCAAATTACATAGTGCGTAGCTGTGTGCTTAACTGCACTGTATAACAATTGCCAAAGGCATCTTGCACAGTGCATGTTAAGCTAAAATAAATATCTCTGTCTTTATATGCTAAAAATGCATATAGTCATTTCACAAAAGTGAAAACAGCAAATTAACAAGCAGTGAGAGAGGTGATGATTTTGGGATCCTCCCTAACCTAGGGAGAGAACCAAGCAGATGCCTTGAAAACAAAAAGCACATCTTTTGAACGATTCGGTGGTGGTCCCATCCTCTTAGGACCACCCCAAGCACAGTTATTGGCAAAAATACAATCCCAACCAAAGGCCCTGCAAAGCATTATGGGACAAGATTAGCAGTGGGCAGTGAATATTATAGTATCCAATATCAAAATAATTCTACAAAGAGCTGCAGTTCCACTAGTCGTTACTAGATGTCCCTCACGAGTCAAATGCAAAAGCTTCATGAAAGGGTTTCAATGTTTTTGCATTTGACTCGTGAGGACATCTAGCTAACGACTAGTTGAACTGCAGCTCTTTGTAGAATTATTTTGATATTGAACATTATAATATTCACTGCCCACTGCTAATCTCGTCCCATAATGCTTGCAAGGCCTTTGGTTGATTGTATTTTTGCCCATAACTGTGCTTGGCGTGGTCCTAGGAGGAAGGGACCACCACTGAATCGTTCACATGATATGCTTTTGTGTTCAAGGCATCTGCTTGGTCCTCCCCTAGGTTAGGGGACCCCAAAATCATCACCTCTCATTGCTTGATATTTTACTGTTAAAGCTCATTTTTGTGAATTGGTTATATGCTTTTTAGCATTGAAAATTGCTTTATCAAAGCATTTGTAGGTGTTTATTATATCGTTGTTATGTCAATTAGCACAGTTTTTCACTCTGCTATGTGCAAATTGCGTAGTGTGTAGTAATACAAACTTTGCATGCTCTGTGAGCGTAGCGAAGTATTATGCCCAGGGTTAGCCATAATCTCTGCGAACGCCTGTGCTGTCTGGGACGATGATGTTTTCTGTAGCAAAAGTTTTCCTGGCAGAGCTTTCATTTCAGTCTATTTGTTGTTGTAATGCTGTCCCTATGCTGTGGCATTGGCGCGCCTACCCTGTAGGGCTCAAGCCAGGACCACAGTTCATCCGGGGAGTCATAAAAGTGTGTCAGCCCATACAGAGTCGCCCATAGCTTAGCAGGGAATAACATGGAGTACCGAATGCCCTCTCGCTTTCTTGGCCTCCAGAAAATAAGCCCTCTGGGCTTGAAGTTTCGCAGTGAAGTCGGGGAAAATGGACACTTAACTTTTGCCAATCACGTATGGTCCATTGGTTAACCCTGGGCATAATACTTTGCTACGCTCATGGAGCATGCAAAGTTTATACTACTACGCACTACACAAATTGCACGTAGCAGAATGAAAAATTGTGCTAATTGACGTAGCGTAGCAGCAGTATACTAAACACCCAGAAATGCTTTGATAAAGTAATTTTCTATGCTAAAAATCATATAACCAATTCACTAATGTGAACTTTGACAATAAAATATCCAGCAATGAGAGAGGTGATGATTTTGGGGTCCCCCTAACCTAGGGGGAGGACCAAGCAGATGCCTTGAACACAAAAAGCATATCATGTGAACGATTCAGTGGTGGTCCCTTCCTCCTAGGACCACCCCAAGCACAGTTATGGGCAAAAATACAATCCCAACCAAAGGCCCTGGAAAGCATTATGGGACGAGATTAGCAGTGGGCAGTGAATATTATAGTGTCCAATATCAAAATAATTCTACAAAGAGCTGCAGTTCAACTAGTCGTTACTAGATGTCCCTCACGAGTCAAATGCAAAAGCATTGAAATTATTAATACATCAAGCTGCAGTTCCACTAGTCGTTACTAGATGTCCCTCACGAGTCAAATGCAAAAGCATTGAAACCCTTTCATGAAGCTTTTGCATTTGACTCGTGAGGACATCTAGTAACGACTAGTGGAACTGCAGCTCTTTGTAGAATTATTTTGATATTGGATACTATAATATTCACTGCCCACTGCTAATCTCGTCCCATAATGCTTTGCAGGGCCTTTGGTTGGGATTGTATTTTTGCCAATAACTGTGCTTGGGGTGGTCCTAAGAGGATGGGACCACCACTGAATCGTTCAAAAGATGTGCTTTTTGTTTTCAAGGAATCTGCTTAGTTCTCTCCCTAGGTTAGGGAGGATCCCAAAATCATCACCTCTCTCACTGCTTGTTATTTTATCGTTTTCACTTTTGTGAAATGACTGTATGCATTTTTAGCATATAAAGACAGAGATATTTATTTTATTTTAACTTGCACTGTGAAAGATGCTTTTGGCAATTATTGTACAGTGCAGTCAAGCACACAGCTACGCACTATGTAATTTGCATAGCTACGTGTAGTTCAAAATGTACTTCACGTAGCTACGTGAAGGGCTACTATGCAAAGTACGCCCAGGCTTACCATTGGTATGAGCACTGTGGATTAATATATCACGGTCCTTGTAGTGCAAGAGGCATGCCACCACTGGGCAAGGTGGTCGTCCTGGTGCCAAGAGGCACACCGGCACTCTGTGTACTCTCTCCAAGGCAAAGAACTGCACGAGCAGGCCTGGAGTCACTGTGTTTCTGAGCCAATCTTCAAGGAACTTCACCATGTCTGTGTCCTCTGGGACTCTCACCTATCTAATATTATTACATCAGTTTCGCCCTTCAGCATCTTCTGCTTGCCTTTCAATAATCGACACCCTTGCAGTCAAATCATCCAGTTTGTGAGACGAGGCAGCCTGTTCAGGCTGCAAGACCTCTACTGCCTGTTCCACTTCCTTCATTCTGTCCACTAGCTTATGGTTTTTTGCCTGCAGCAGGCCCTAACCGACAGCCACTGCTCCTATGTCTTGCTGTAGAGTAGCTTTCATGTCAACTATGGCAGTCAGCACCCTATCAAGGTGCACATGTATTGATTGATCGGCAGCCCCCGGTTCCTCCACCCCAGGCTCCTCGGATGTTCGGGGGGTTCCCCCCCTTCTGGCGGCACGCTCCCCTGTTTCATTCTCAGCTTGCCCATTGCGGGTTCCCACTCCTTTCCGTGCCATGTAATAGAGGATGCACCATTCAATTCTAGACCTTCAGACTTTGAAGTGGTTAGCTGTTCAACGTTGCGCCCATCTACCAAGGGAGTAGGCAGAGGGCAGTGGCCAGCTCGGTATTCCAGCTCAGCGTTGGTCTTCACTTTCTTGTTGGCCCACGCCTCTCAGGCAATGTCACAAATGGTCTGATGCAGGCTTTCACACAGTAATTCAGGGCCTCCACTGCCCAGACCCAGCTCAGTGATCTCACCACCGCCCCTCTGCCCAGCACTGCCTCCACCTACACTGATGCAATCTCATGCAGTCTCACACTGGGCCCCAGCCCAGGCCCGGAGTCTAAGCCACACTACAAGCACGGCCACTCTGTCGCTGGAGTCTAAGCCACACTACAAGCACGGCCACTCTGTCGCTGGTTGGGGTTCTTTCCTGATCCAGGCGAGGGCCTGGTACTACCCCACCTCCTCAACTGGCTGGTACTTCCATGCTCCAACTTGTGTACCAGGAGTGCCCCGGTTTCCTCAGCCTCTGCCCTGTTCCTCCTCTCGACTGACCTCCATAGTCTTAAGCGATCCTTCCCTGTGCAGGGCAAGCACTAATCGCACCCCGGTCCTCTGATCTGGGACCGGCCTCAGCTGCCCATCTATGCGCTCGCCGCTGTTGACCTCTTCGGCGCCTGTATCGCTGGAGCCCTGCAAGGCATTTACCAGCCGTTAGATAATTCCCCTGCAGCATGTCTCCAGGGCTCGCTGCAACCAGGCAAGCAGTCTGCTGTGATCGAAATGGTCAGACTCAGAGGGGGGCCGCTACTTCAGCCCAGCCCTGCACCACCCCGCTCTTCTGTCCGAGGCTCCTCACGGCAGTTCCCATCCTCCTGGCCATTGGCCCTTATCCCTCCTCGGAGTTGTCTTTTAGGTCTCCACCCCGGTGGTGTCCTTATTCCAGGTGGAGACAACCTGTTCACCGCCAGGCACCCGGTTCTATTAGTCCGCTTACTTCTGAAGCCGGGTTGCAGGCCAGCGCCGGGAGTCTCTTCCAGGCCGCCGTCACCCGCCCAGCATTCTCCACCAGTGGTCACGCTGAGCAAGGGCCCAGGCTGGCCTCCAGACCACTACTGCACCGGTGCTTCCCACCAACAAATAGAGGTCACGGAGCCTCCAGCACCCCGCCAACAGGGCAATACCTCAGGATTAATGATGGGCCGGACTGGAGCTACTCGCTCACACGACCGCCATCTTCCACGTCCTAACCACGCCCCCCCCAAAAATAGGATACTTAAGGGGAATTTTGCAGATGGAATCTTCCGTCACATATAAGTTGGAGTCTCCCACCCGGAAAACTCAAAATCAGGCACAACTCATTGTAGAAATGCATCAGGGTTTAATCTGTTGCATATTGTGATTTGCATTGTAATGTTTGATTTTAAAATTATATATGAATCAGTGTATGAAATATTTACTGTGCTCTTGTACAAATTTTGCCTAAAGTGATAGCATATTTTTCACAATTTTTCACAATGGTAAAACAAACTGGAAACAACTTCAGAAATTTTGAAGTCAAATGTAAAAATATTATTGCTCTGTACTGGATTAGAAATGTATCAAGCCCTATGTATTTGCTTATGCTGTAGAACGTACTTGTAAATCCCCCCCAAAATATTGCTTCATTTCTTCAACAGCATAAGTATATACATAGGGCGTGATACATTAATAAGCAACTTCAGTACTGAATCCATAAATATATTTTTAACATTTGAAATATACTTACTTTACATGAAGTAAGTGTTACTATTGTAAAATGCCCAAACAAATAAGCAGGATTTCAGTTCATACAAATATTGGTACAACATTGCAGTAATTAGTGACACAAATTTTGCCTTGTACACACACTGCACAAAGGTAGTTTCCTTTATATCATTTTATGTGCCTTATGCTCAGTATTCTAACCAACAAATCAGAACCATACAAAGATGTTAAACAGTTCCTGGAGAGAATTTAAAATGGTTAAGAGACAAGATGATAAATTATATAGGAGCAATGATGGGAATTTACAAAAATGTGACCAAATGGTTTCTGAAGATGTTCCCTACATGCATGAGATAATTATGAAAATAAACCAAAGTTTGAAAGCAGGTGAAATCTGACAATTTGGAAAATGTTTTGAGAAAAAATTTCACTATCACTTCTATTTACACAGATACAATAAAACTACTGTATTTATCTTTTCAGCATCTCCAGGAGTAGGCGAAGGGGACAGTGGCCATGAAGGTAGGGAAGCAGCTGGCCACTGTGTTTAGGGTGATTGACACAGTGGCACAGAGAGTGAGAGGACTGGAATGGAGGCCACCAGCTTGTCAACATCAGTCCCTAGTGGTATCAGACCCTACAGTAACTATACCACCTGCATCCTTGTCTGCCACCCAGAGACCCATCGCCACTCTCCCTCTTTCTCCTTCCCGAGTTGTCCAAACCCGAACCCCTAAAACGGCTGGGGTCTCCTTCATCACAGAAACCTCACCCCCTGCCTCTGTCACCCGGCTGTGCTCAGTGAGGAGTCTATTGACGTCTTACGCATTATCTCTGTAGGCCAGACTGTGATCACGAATAGCATTCAGGGCATTAGTTGCCAAATGCAACAGATGGATGCATTTCTGGATGCTGTTCACAGTTCAATGCCTGGCATAATGAGATTGCTTGCTAAAACATCCTCCTCACTGACCTCAGCCTCCCAATCAGCCCAACCTTGTGCCCCAACTCAGCCCCCTTCCTCATCCCAAATCCAAAGTCCCAGCCCTATCCCAAGCACACTCACCTCTTTTCAGGTGCTCACTCTAAAAGACACAAGCATCACCCTCACACACACACACACATAAAC
Source organism: Calotriton arnoldi (assembly GCA_963921515.1). Classification (NCBI taxonomy): domain Eukaryota; kingdom Metazoa; phylum Chordata; class Amphibia; order Caudata; family Salamandridae; genus Calotriton; species Calotriton arnoldi. The sequence goes on along the minus strand of CAWUFW010008380.1, from coordinate 323,563 downwards.
ACAAACACACAAATAAACACAAGCAAACACCCAAACAACAGACAAATGCTATTGACACTACACCCACAGGCACCACAACCACCACCACACCCACAACCACCGCAACCACCACCACACCCACAACCACCACAACCACCACCACACCCACAAGCACCACAACTACCACCACACCCACAACCATAAGCACCACAACCACAACCACCACCACACCCACGAGTACCACAACCACCACCATACCCACAAGCACCACTACACCCACAACCACCACAAACATCCCAACCACCTCAACAACAGACTCATCCAAATGCACACATACATGCAAAACAACACTAACCAAACACAAACGCACCCACTCACCCAAATACAAAACACCTGAGAAACCACACACATCCAAACATACATCGGCACACATGTAACTGCAAAACATTCACCCATACCCACAAGCACCACAATCACACCAACCACCTCAAAAGCACACTCATCCAAACCAGCACTCACACACACAAGCACACCTACATGCAAAACAACACCCACCAAACACAAATGCCCAAACTCACCCAAATAACACGCATGTGTCAGGAAACAAACACCCAAACATACACAACATACACCAGACTCATATGGAACTGCAAAACCAACAGACACACGCACATCACACACTGCAGCTCCCTCTACCTCCCAAACCCACTCCTCTCCCACCCCTCCTACACATACACCTCCTCCTGAATTTATGTATTACCTGGCCATAACCCTTGTCAAACCCAAACCAACCCCTCCCAAGAAACATCCTTGAGGTGCCTGCTCTGTGCCCAATAGATGCCACTTCCTGAGGAGTTTCCCCTTTGGCAGTCTGTCTAGGAGGCAAGTTTGGAACAACAGTCCAACAGACCAACAGACTGTAGTTCTAGTCATGACATATATGTTACTGTTTCATGTTTTGTAAATAAATATATATTTGTATGAGAGAAGTATCTGATTTGTCAATAAAAAATCTCTTTTCTTTGATATTATTATGCATTTGCAAATCTTTGATTCCTAGAACTGTTAATGATGAATATGTGTAATATATATTTTAACTTTGAATTATGACAGGAAATACAACAGTTTTTTTTAATTTCAATTTTGTAAAGTGCATACAATAGTAAATAAAGAATGTGATGGAAATTAAAATTTTGGCGCAAGTATTCATCATGATAATATACATTTACACGAACAAATGGATTGTTTAAAAACATTTTGAAAGTTTTAATACAGGTGTGTTTATTTGAACTTGATAAGTGAAATCAATAAACACATATGCATTACACCTTAAAAAACCAGACACAAATAACATTTAATAAAATACAGGAAATGCACTAGACAAAGGCAAATGTTACATTAATAAATACATTAAATGATTCAAGTTTAGAACTAACATTGATGTTACAGTTATTTTAAAACAAACGTTTCACTTTGTCTAGTGTAATTTCTACATTATATTAATTTCACTTATCCCAATATTGTGTAATGCATATGTTTATAATTTTATGGTTTCAGAAAATTAATTAAACACACGTGTATTGTTACATTTTGATTTTTGGATTGATTTCAATTTTTGTGTAAGTGTCCATTATGATGAAGGCAGCTTGCACCAAATTTGTAAATTAATTACAATTAAACAGGTGTGCTTCGAGGGCGTGGCCAAGATGGAGGCCGCATCAGACGTGTTTTAGTCTAGCTCCGTGCGAGGCCCACCTTTTCTCCTGTGACCCAGCACCATCGACCTCCAATCGGACTGGGCCCGTGCTGCCCATCCCACAGCGGCCTCTTGTGGGGCCAGATGGGGTCGTCATTCGCCGGGGTTGGTCATGGCCTCCACTGGTTCCGGCGGCGAGTTGCCTAGGGTGCTCCCTCTTACAGGAGGCAGATACCTGGATGGGGGTTGATCCTGGGGACTGCACAGCAAGGAGACCCTCTGTTCCTTCACAGACTGCTGCCCCTGGGTGATTGCCAGGCCCCATAGAGTGAGGCAGGACTGGCGGCTGGGCCACGACAGCGGCCCACCCACCAGAGGAACACGCCCTGGAGAGCATCATTTGTTTGCTGTAACACTTTGTGCCCTGATGCCTCTGCAGTCGAATCCTGGGGAAAATCGCCGGAGGCCACGACAATGCTGCAGGGGGATGGAGGCCCGGAAGACAAATCTGGATCAGTGACGGGCTGGCGGGAGCCCAGGGAACACCTCCTGCGACCCCCCTGACACTGGTGCAGCTACTGGTGATGGAGGCATGGACGATCGGAGTGGGGGTTGCAGTGCGAAATCCATACAGTAGACCAGGCCCGGATTCCCTACATGCCGCCGCTCCGCTTGCATCTGCCGGAGGCCTGCCCCTTGCGGAGAGGAGTGATGATTGCGCTGCGCTGGCGCCAAAGGAAAGTTCCCGAGATGGCCGGGGAGAGCTAGTCCGTGGGGGACCGGGGATGCCCTTTCCCCTCTGAGGCACTGGGGGTGAGACCGCAGCTGGCAGTGATGTCCATGGATTGAAAGTACTGGCGCATGGCTCCTCGGGCAGAGTAAAGGAGTGGGAGCCATTGCCATGGCTCGACTGCTTGAACCCGGCCTAGAATACCATGAAAGCAGTTCCTTGCAGTGGTTCCTACTGATAGACCTTAGGTCTGGCAGACAGGCATTGGGGAATGTGTGCCTACCTGCATTAGATTGACCACCTGGTACCCCCCCTGTGGGATTGAGGCCTCTTGAGGGGGTAGTGGAGGTACGTGGAACCCCACGTGGACAGTGGTTATCTTCTACTCAAGTGTTGAATCGCCCCGCTATGAACTAGCTGCCTCCTTCCATAAACTTCCCGTGCCTGGTGGACATATCAGGTTGATGGTGAATGCCTAGTCGATCTCTCTTTGTAACTCTATGGCTGGTGGAGCTGGGGTGTCCTTGGTCTGAGGCACTGTTGAGATTACAGAACGTGGCAAGGCCTATCATACACAGCTATGGCGCAGAACACCCACAGTCATATAGGGGAGGCTACACACGCATCCCTAGGCATCTCACTTTGTTTGTGGTGCTGTATTTATTGCAGTCTTGATTGGGAAGACACGAGTCAAACCGTCAGGGGTCCCACCTCACACCGCTGATCCCACCCAAGGCACAGTGGCGATACCGATGATGTCGCCCAGACCAGGGGCCCTATGAGCCTCCAACTCAACAAGATTATAGCAGCCATTGAAAACACTAAAACTACTTTACAGCAGGATATAGGCACGGTGTCAGTAGGCCTGGGCCCACTTCACACAGAACACCATAAGCTGGCGGACCGAGTCAAAGAAGTAGAAACTTCCATTACTGAACTCCGACCCAAATGCACCACACTTGCTAATCAGGTGTGCGACATTAAAGACAGAGTACTGATCCTTGAATGGAGAGAAGAAGATGCCGAAGGCTGAAATAGACGGAACAATATTAGGGTGGTGGACCTTTCAGAGAGATTCGAAAAGGGTGATGTGGTGAGCTACCTGGAGACCCGGTTACGCATCGAGGTGGCTGCTGGTTTACTCACCCCCTTCTTTGCCCTGGAACGAGCGTACCGAGTGCCAGCGAGACCTGTGGCCCCGGACCGGCCCCCTAGAACGCTGGTGGCTCGGCTACTTCATTACCGGGACAGAGACATTATACTACGGAAGGCTCGCTCTGATGGCCCATATGTGGTAGAAAATGGGAAGGTCCCTACATTCCCGGATTTCACGGCAGCGGTGCGCGCTAGCCGGGCTTCCTTTTTGGAGATCAAAAGGGCTCTCCGTGAAAATAGTATCCCATACCCCCTGCTGATCCTGTCAAAGCTCTGAATTGTTCTTGATGGCACCATGCACCTCTCTGAAGATCCAGAATCTGCGTGGACTTGGCTGGAGGCCTATAGGGTGGAAAAGACTCTCTTCTACATGCACATGAGTCACGGTGCCCAGGAAGAGGGTGTGGAGACACCCACTTAGGGCTCTAAGAGATGGCTCCATGGGTAGCCCATCGCCCTCACAAACTGAACTGGAACAGGCAGCTACCTTGCAGGCAGTGGCAGACATTGTGCAGGAGCGTAGGAGAACTCCGGAGGCAGACACTGCTTTAGAACACAAATCAGCGCTCTCCGACTCCATGTCCTCAAAAGGGGATGACATTGGCCTCCCAGCCGTTACACCCCAGACAACGGATGACTTGCTCTGAAATCATTTATTCTACATGACCCTGTGGCTATGGAGGTTATGGGAGATCGGGGTGGGGTGCGAGCGTGACAGCTCTGGGGTTGCTCCATATCACCCTGTACATTTCTTGTCTGTGTTCTATCTTTGGCAGGTATAATTGTTTGCTAGACGTATAATTGTACTGGGGCCAGATGTACGACCCTAAATTGCATGCGCAACCGGGTTTGCGACCCGTTTGCGCATGCAAAATGGCCCAGGGCCATGTACAATTCCTAAATAGCGAGTCGCACTTTATTTGCAACTCACTATTCAGGAATTGCGAGTCGCAATTAGGAAGGGGTGTTCCCTTCCTAATTGCGTCCGCAAAGCAATGTATGAGGGCCAGATGTACGACCCTAAATTGCATGCGCAAACGGGTTTGCGACCCGTTTGCGCATGCAATAGTACACAGGGCCATGTACAATACCTAAATAGAGAGTCGCAATTTATTTGCAACTTGCTATTTAGGAATTGCGAGTCAGACACTGACTCGCAAATTGGCGGGTCGTACATCTGGCCCCTGGCCCTGAATGTTTTGTGACCGCAATTGCGGTCGCAAAAGACTCGCAAATTACCACCCTCTTCAAGATGGTGGTTATGCAGTCGCAATTTGGAAGGGGTCCCCTTGTGACTGTCTCTAAAAATATTTTTAAGGGCAGGCAGTGGTCCCAGGGAGCACTGCCTGCCCTTAAAAATGAAACGAAATGGTTTCATTTTTGTTGTTTAAATGCAGCCCGTTTTCCTTTGAGGAAAATGGGCTGCATTTGAAAAAAAAATTGCTTTGTTTAAAAGCAGTCCCAGACATGGTGGTCTGCTGGGCCCAGCAGGCCATCATCCCTGGGAGGGCCTGTCATTCCCAATGGGGTCGCAAATTGCGAGAGGCTCATTAATATTCATGAGCCTCGCAATTTGCGACCCCATTGGGAATCGCAAACAGTGCTAAACACAGTGTTGTACATGCCAAATAGCGCCTCGCAAATTGCGAGTCACAAATGAGTCGCAATTTGCGAGGCGCTATTTTGCAGGTCGTACATCTGGCCCCTGGTCATCATGTGTTGGGCTGAAATTTCACGGACCTGGCTAGTTTCTCTTGGCCCGCACCTCACAGAGTAGTCCTTGCAGGCCAACTGGGGGAGATATTCATTTGGGAGCTGTTTGTAATGTTTGGTTTGAACAGACGGCCATTGCTGTGCTGCCCTTGGGTGAGCAAGTTTATAGTTGGAGACCGTTCATGCCCCCATTCTTCTTTTACCTTTCTAATTGTCTTTTTCCCTTTTTTGTGCTCATACGGGGACTGCACAATGCACCATGGGGGTGAGGTAAGTGGGCGGGAGGCCCTGGGTGGGCGGCACCAACAAAGATACCTTAACATAACTTAGTATGGCTGAACAACGACAAGCCCTAATATTTATGTCTTGGAACATCAGGGGGATGGATTCCGGACTAAAGAGACATGGTATTCACAGGTACCTCCGTTGGCGGGGAGAGCACATCGCCATGCTTCAGGAGACCCACTTGGTAGGGGCCAAGATAGATCGATTGAAACGTAGATGGTGGGGCCAGCTCTACGCCACCTCCTACTCAGCATATGACAGAGGGGTTTAATATGAATTAGAGTGGGGGTCCCCTTTGAGTTTGCTCACCCTATTATAGATAAAGAGGGTAGATTTGACTTTGTAGAGGGTAGATTATTTGGGAAAGAAATTGCACTAGGATGCATCTATGCTCCAAATCAGGATCAGATCGTCTTTTTACACTCACTCGCCACTCACATGGCGGCCTCCCAGTTGACAATCTGCTGATAGGTGGTGACTTTAACTGTGTGCTTGACTTGTTACTAGATCGCTCGACACCCCACCTGACAGTAACAGGGGCGGGCAAACTGTCAGGCGGGCTATGAGAGTAGCCTGAGCACTGGGAGATGGTAGATGTGGGGTGGACGCAGCATAGGGAGGAACAAGACTTCTCCTATTTTTCCCAAATCTATAACTCACACACTTGAATAGACAGGTTTGTGTGCTCCCAGAGGCTCACCCAATACGCTACATACTCTGTGTATTTGGGTCGCACCCTGTCTGACCACAGTTCCGTGCTCATGTGGTTCCGACTGATAGGGGAACGCCCGCCTGTCCCTATGTGAGGCTTAATTCAGCCCCTCTAGAAGATGCATGCTATCGCAACTCCCTGACGGAAGTGATCTCAGACTATTTTGCTCAGAACCTGGGCACCACATCCACGAGTCTCACGAAATCTGAGGTTTTCAAAGTGGTGACACGGGGTGGCTGTATCGGGCTGACGGTCGGTACCCAGAGAGAATTGGGTAAGGAGATCCAAACACTTGAAGACAAATTGCAGGTTTTAGATACGACTCTGGGCACCCGGGCTGGGATGATGGAGGATCTCCGGAAGACAAGAGAGCGGTATGAATTCAACATAGAGAGACTGCATAGCCAAGATTATAAACAATATATTAGCGGGATGGCCAGTCACTGAATTCCCCGACTGCTATTAATAGTGAGTTCTTTGAATATTCTAAAAACCTGTATGCTGCCCCTGCACCACTCCCTGTGGACTCACAATTGAATTTCTTAGCGACTATATCGCTGACTACTCTACCTGAGGACTGTCGTAAAGATCTGGGGGGACCGATAACAGCACAGGAGATCAGGGTGGTGATTAAGAATATATCTAGGGGCAAAACACCGGGCCCCGATGGCCTCTAGACTGAGTTATATGCAACTTATGCCGGGACCTTGACCCCACGGTTAGTGAAGATGTTGTTGTATTCCTCTTAGGGTGTCCATACACGGGCTTTCCTGTATCATGTCCTTATATAGGCATTATTCGCCCTGCCCTTATATAGGCATAAAATCCCAGTCCTTATTTAGGCATTAAACCGTGCACTCCAAATACAGGCATGGTCTCTGACATCCGTCCACCCTAACGTCACAACGAGTTCTTGAAGAACAGACCCTTAGGCTTCGGGAGTTTCCCTAGCACAGGACTATTGATTTCTTCAAGGACTCATATATTATGCATGAACCGTTATACCTTAGGGGTTCATTCATGACGTCTTCCGCTGTCCGATTCACGTCAATGCTAACGTTCTGAGGTACCTCTCAGGTATAAATATACCTTCCCTAGCCCTTGTAAACTAGAGGAGTCCTCGACTTCAGAGGAGCCCGTTTCCCGGCCTGACGCACTGAGAAGACGCTGTCATCCCTGCACGCAGAGTCCAGCTTCCAGTGATCTGACTTCCCTTGCGGGGTGTTGGAGTTCGAGTCTGGCAAGAGATTCCCACCTCTCTCATTCTTAAGGTATGGAGCTGACTAGAACCTAGAGGGACTCTTGGCATACTTGGCATACTTGGCATACTAGGCATACTAGGCTTAACATACTCTTAGTATACCATAGTAAGGAATACTTCACCTACTTCATACCTCTCCCTACACCTAGGTTAGGTTAGGTACATTGGAGTAGAACTAGCTTAGAAACGCATTGTATGAGTACTCGCATTTTTAGTCTGTGTTATTTATACAAATGAACATCTACTAAAGATCATGCTAGCGCAGTATTATTTATTTCTACTGCTTACGCTGTACATTATTTATCTTGCATACTGTCTTGTGATCGTAACAGCACATTTTACTTACACGAGAAACAAGACTGTTCAATAAATCTTTTATTGAAACGCCCGTCTGTTCTTTCTGTGTAACTTTGGGGAAAACTAAGCATGCACGATTGAACTGAGTGAAATAGTTATCTATTGTTTCCACGACTCTGGGACACGTTATGATTCTAAAGGGAAACAAAGTTGTCATGTTTTGCGGCTGCCAGAAACTACTCCCTTCTTGTTTGTCAAGGAGTTTCTAGTGGCCTCTGAGCTAGCTGGCACAAGTAATTAAGTTTAATATACTCGATAGGGACATACTGACCATAGTCCTATGTCAAACCTATAGGGGATATTATTCCAATGCGCAGAGCCTATTAGGGAAATAGGAGCTACACTACATGGCGCCCAACTTTGGTAAGGTGGTAATTTAACGCTAGATACTGAGTAACTCAGCCGTGCTTTTTCTCTTAGAGACCCCTACCCATATACTCCAAAAGACGTCTGGAGTGGGCAGGGTTAAGTATCCGCCACGGCTACATAGGGAAGTACCCTATATATTAGCTGTTTGGTTTGCTCAACGTTGAAGGATACAGTGTTCCAAAATATTGTGCACCTTATCTTTGTTTCCTTGAAACTTGTTCTACATTTTTCAAAAAACAAAATGCCTGACTCCGACAATGACACTGGTGCTACTGCAAATCCAGCCCAAGCAGCAGCTTTTAACATTACCGGTTTAAATGAAACCGAGGAGGGTGTTATAGACATCCATCCAAACTTAAGAAGAGCCATCACTCTAAAACTCATAAAACATGGCCTACCACCAAGAGGCGGTAGAGCAGTTTTTGTGGTAGAGGCACACGAATCCTTTCAGACAGAGGTATTCTATTCATGGGTAATATTTCCTGAATCCAATTCAGTGACACACATGTTTCACTTCTACAAAGAAGATGATCCACCAGAGGAATACATTCCTTTCGAGGATATTGAAATTCCATTAACATACCAGGAGCATCAGCTCTGGTTTAAAGACGCCCTAAAACATCACAGAAACATTACCAGGCTTGGTCCACTAGGTAGACCAGGAGCAACATGGCCGATTCTAGCCGGCTACACACCTCATCCTGAACTGGATATAATGTCAGATGAGGAACTACTTACTCAACTTACAGAGTTAATAAAAATCTACAGACAATTGGTTCAATATGTCATGCAGACTTTCACAGTCCAACAACCATTACCCATTCCAAATCAAACTCCCCAACAGGGGAATACACTAAAAATTACACCACAGACTCTATACGCAGTCATGGGTAAAATGCCCACAAAACGTGAGCAAATTCCATTTTGGATAGCTCAAAAAATTACTCAAATCGAAGCAGTATTTCCAAATACTAGCCCGTATGAGAAACACAGAATCCTGACAATCAGTTTACCAATGGGGATCACACCACAACTGGAAGACTGCACCACTTGGGGCTCAGTCTTTGCTGCCATCTATACTAAAACACATGGTATTCCATCAATTGCAGTAATACCTGATGTCCTGAAACAAATTCAAAACGAATACGGGGCAGAGCCTGCTCTGAATTTAGGTATGAAATTACTGAAAAATTTCGATCAGGTCTCAACAATAATATTATCTAATATTAAAGGGGAGGCAGCAGCAGTGGCGATCCGCCCAAAATTAAGGGAATTTGATGTTACAGAACATCAAACTGAGCTACCCAGAATTATAGAACAATCTTATGCAGAATTAGGCAGAGATAGTTTGGGTGGAAGACCAGTGAAGCCGAAACTATCTGAAAGTCCTGAGAAGGACTCAATTAAACAAACTCCTACATCTTCTAAAAAGAAGTGGGAGACTAATAAACAAAATTCAAACAAGAAACGTTCTCAATCCCGAGGTAGGTCTCCTCAAAAGGAGCCCTCTGAAAGGAGGTATAAACTCAGGAATAGGGATAATTTGAGAAAACCTGACAGGTATCAAGATACTGATACACGTTCCTCTCGTCCCTTTCAGATCTCATCACAGACTTCGGAAAGAAGAGGACGATCAGAACATAGAGAAGAACGCGTGAAATCGAAAGACGACAAACACGTTCCGAAAAACAAATCAAAACCTCAATTCTCCAAAAGAAAGTAGCAGGTCTGAAGATCAGACATGCCGAGAATACTGAGAACACAACTCAAGAACGGAGAATGGGCTCAGACAATGCTGGACAGTGCAGCAGAAGTCACAATAGCTCGCCAGAACCTGAAGGAACTTCTGGAGATAGTGGACTTGAATGAGTACATTACAGTTGAGACTGTAGACACCAGGGTTAGTACTCCACAAACGTTATATGAAATAACACTCCGGATGGAGGGAGACATACCTAGACAGGTGAAAGCACTTTTTTGGGAAAGACTATCAAGGGGCTATGACATACTTCCAGCAGAAAAAGACTGGCCACCACAATTTGTCAGGGAGTGCCCACACGGCGAGGACATTATTATGCCTGCCTTCTCCAACCATATTCCAATTCACCTAAAATATACATATGCCAGGAAATGGGCAGTAGCCCAGGCCCCAGCATTATATAAAAATCATGTAGGATGGGATGAGGACTCACCTCACCATAAAATACATCTGAAACATGAACCAACTGCACAAAGGCAGTATCCAATAAAGCAAGAAGCTAAGAAACAGGTCAGGGAGATCTTAGATCAACTTGAATATCAAGGGGTGATTGAAACATGCACCTCCTCAATGAACAATCCTTTGTTTCCTGTCTCCAAACCAGACAACACATATCGTCTAGTTTTGGATTACAGACACTTAAACACTTGTTCTAAAACATTTGCAGTGCAAAATGCACATGGCACAGCATTAATGAATAACATTGTGCGTAAAAAATATAAAACCACACTAGACATCTCAAATGGTTTCTTTTGTCAAAACATAGCACCTGAAAGCAGGTACTTGACAGCTTTCTCCATAATGGGGACCCAGCGTCAATTTTGTCGACTCCCACAAGGGTTCAAGAACAGCCTGGGGTTATTCTCAGCGAGGGTAACGGAGTTACTACAAATTTATGACAATGAGGCATTGTCCTATGTCGATGACATCTATCTGACAGACGATGACCTGGATAAACACTTGAACAGGGTGAGCACCATTATATTGGGATTCGCCTCTGAGGGTTACAAATTCAACTTTAAAAAGTCCAGAATTGCCCATCTCAATGTCCTATTTCTAGGATATGAGCTTTCAAGTGAAGGCAAGAGCTTGGCAGCTAACTTTCTAGAGAAATGTGCGCTGCTCCAACCTCCAAAAACGCTAAAAAACTTACAATCCATCCTGGGTTTCCTAAATTTTGGAAGAACTTACATTCTAAATTATGCAGAAAGGGTTAAACCTCTCTACGCATTAATCAAACCTGATTTTTCAAACAAAAATTGGACAAATGAACACACAGAAATCTTGCATTCACTCCAGGCTAACATGTTAGCAACAAATCACTTACAAACACGCGTAAGTCAACGCAACCTGGTGATCCGAATAATTTCGGGTCAATGCGATTCACCTACTTAACATTTAATGAGGGCGAAAAAATACCAATAGCATACAAATCTCATTTGTATACACAAGCAGAAATGCGCTTCACTTTAACTGAAAAAATTCTGACAGCAGTTCAAACCGCTGTAGCAAAAGAAAGAGCCCTAGCACAAGGGAAACGCATTATTGTCGTAACCCCAGTACCAGCTTTAGAAGCGGTTACAAAAGCAAGCATTCCAAATGCAAAAGCATTACATCCAAGATGGATACAATGGGTTAATTCTCTTGCTGCAACAGATGTTGAATATGTTTTTGACCCAGATTTAAAAACACAAGCATTCCTGCAATATGAACAAGAATGTCCTCTGCCCACTGAAATTCTGCCTCTCGATCAGTACGAATTTATAATTTACACTGACGGATCCGCACAGCCCGCAACAGGGAGTAAGCAAGCTTACGGTGCAGCGTGTGCAATCGTTAAAGGTCGCATGCGAGATGGCATCTTCAGACCTATGGTCACAAAAACCCAGTCTCTAGGAGATTGTACAGCTCAGCGAGCTGAGCTACAAGCATTCAAACTGGCACTTGAAAGTACAGATCGAGAATTCCCCACACTAATAGTGTGCGATTCCTTTACTGTGTTCAGTCGTATAATGAATATATACAAAACTGGCTTGAAAATGGTTTCAAAGATGTGAAAGGTGGCACAATAAAGCACAAAATGCTTTGGGAACAAGTAGTTCAGTTGAAAAATGAACTACCAAAGGCTCACGTGATCCACACACTGAGTCATCAACGTGATGGCGTTCACGTTGCAGGGAATTCATTGGCTGAGAAGCCGCAAAGGGGGCTGTTCAGACGGTTCCGTAGCTGCGATCACTCATTCAAAAACAAAAATAGACGGTGAGATAATGTTGGCTGTCAATGCTTCAAGCAAAGGCAGTGGTGCAGTGTTACCAAAAAAGTTTCCACTCAAGTACTCTTATGTAATTGATGCGAACAACGTTCCTTTTGCTCGAATCCCTGGAGTCGGGGATAGGGTAATTCCAAACATGGAACGTAGAGCAGCTTTGATTTATGAAGCACATTTGTGGGAGGGTCTGTCACATCTAGGGATCTCTAAAACAATTTTGACGTTAAAAGAGATGTACTGGTGGCCTGGAATGAATACAGAAATACACATATTCATCAATAACTGCTTAGACTGTAAATTACAGCGAGAAAGCCACCAGACACCATGCTACGAATGTAGCTGCCCAGTACAGACACCACTGTTAGACAGCATTAGACTATCTACACGCATGCGTCCTTCTGGACAAATGCAATCCCACAAATACTGAATCAAGGTTCCTATGGATATGGCCTCAGCGCTCGGCTGACGCTCGAACTGTTATAAAAGATTTGCGAGTCTTTATCGGCACATACTTAATAGGCACGCTACATTCTGACCAGGGCCCTGCGTTTAGCTCTCGGGCTTACAAAGAAGCCATGGCCAGTCTGGGCGTTGCATTGCGGTACTCCTCTCCATTCCATCCTGAGGGAAATTCGGTTGTGGAAAGGAAAAACCGGGACATAAAGCAGTCTATAACAGCTAGGGTATTAGGTTTGGGTGATGGGTGGGTCAAACATCTTTATGGGGTCCAACGCTCATTAAACAATCTGCCAAGAAGTTCTCTAGGGGGAGTCACTCCATATGAGGTCCTATTTGGGACAAGAATGTGGGTACCAGACCTCGATCACGTAGGCACAGTGGTGGAAAATAAACCATTTGATATCAAAGATCGTTTGGCTGTTTTACAGGAACTCAATGAACTAAGAATGAAACAAAGCAACGTATTCCTGCAGCCGACCACCACTGGGGAAAAACCAGCAGTCCCAGCAAGGCCTGTCTGGATTCCAAAAGTTGGGGATCGAGTCAGAGAAAAGATTGTGGACAAGAAGGAATTTGGACCTTCTTACAGACAACCAGTACTTGTCCTAGCAGTTCAAGGAACAAGAACAGTACTTCTGCCGCCCCTTGCTGGAAGAAAGGAGAAAAGATTTGTGTCCATCGACCTCATCAAACCACAGTATGTGGCCAATACTAAGTAGTAGGCCTCGTGGACTCCGACCTAGTAGCAGACACACTCCTCTCGCTACTATCCAAGAGGTTCAGACTGAAAGACTGATAACAATTGGGACTTCAGCAGTAACAGATGAAGGACTGAGCAACAATGCAATGGAACTCATCCCTCTTGAAAATCAAGTAACAGTTCATCCAAATACACCTGTCTACACCAATGTAGCAAGTGATCAACTGGTTCCAGCGATTTCTACAAATCCTGTTGCAATTCCAACAATTGACAGAACTGCTTCTGGCTATTTCATTAACTTTGATACGTTCTCAGAAGATCCGAGTGAACCTGAAACGACGCCAGCATCATTCAAACCTAAGCAGCAAGTACAAGACTTTCTTCACTTTCTGAAAAAGACTTATTTGGTTTCTCCATGGATTGAACTCTGGATTATATCTGGACTATTTGTTTTCCTGCTCTGGCTAGCTTTGGTTACAACTGTGAGCGTGCTTATAAGTGGCAGATACATCCATGTGAACACTGAAGGAAAAGATGTGAACGTACTTTTGAAACCTCATAAATCTTCCCATCGTGAAGCAAGAGACTTGTCAACAGTGAACATCACAGCCGTTCCTATACAGGATGGTATAGTGTGGGACAAAACAGATTTTGATATCTTTGGCCCGACGGAACAATTGAACATTTCACATTTGTTTAAAATTTCACTAAGTGATCTCATTTCGTCCAGTACCTATTCTGATGATTGGGACTTTGAGACTGTTAATGACATAATGTTTGACCTAGAAAAATCTGCTACATTTTCTAAAAATGAATATTTAGAAGGTTCATCAGACTATCAATCAATCAATCAATCAATCACGGCATTTATAGAGCGCGCTACTCACCCGGGAGGGTCTCAAGGCGCTGGGGGAGGGGGTAAGTTACTGCTCGAACAGCCAGGTCTTGAGCTGCTTCCTGAAGGCGAGATGGTCCTGGGTTCGCCGAAGGTGAGTGGGGAGGGAGTTCCAGGTCTTGGCCGCCAGGTAGGAGAAGGATCTTCCTCCGGCGGTGGTTCTGCGGATGCGTGGTACGGTGGCGAGGGCGTGGCTGGTTGATCGTAGCTGGCGTGTGGGCGTGTAGAAGGACATGCGGTCGTTGAGGTACTTTGGGCCCAGGTCGTGGAGGGCCTTGTGTGCGTGGGTGAGGAGTCTGAACGTGATTCTCTTGCTGACGGGGAGCCAGTGCAGGTCTTTCAGGTGTACGGTGATGTGGCTGTGTCGGGGGATGTCCAGGATGAGTCGTGCGGAGGCGTTCTGGATGCGCTGGAGTCTCTTTTGAAGTTTGGCTGTGGTTCCGGCGTAGAGGGTGTTCCCATAGTCCAGTCGGCTGGTGACGAGTGCCTGGGTGACGGTCTTCCTGGTTTCAGTGGGGATCCATCTGAAGATCTTGCGGAGCATGCGCAGGGTGTTGAAGCATGAAGATGAGACGGCGTTGACTTGTTTGGTCATTGATAGGGAGGAGTCCAGGATGAAGCCCAGGTTGCGTGCGTGGTCCGTTGGCTTGGGTGCGGTGCCCAGGGCCGGGGGCCACCAGGAGTCGTCCCAGGCGGAGGGTGATGAACATCCGTATTGCTATAACCACTATGGTCATCACTATTTGCATAAATCTGCATACCCTTGAAATGTGTTTATGTTTAACCAATGGGAGCATTGTCCTACACCACCAAAAGGTAGTTCAAAAACATTTGCTAACAAGTTTCCATATTTTTCAGGTTACAATACATCTGATCCAGAAACGTTTTACTATAAGAATGTAAACAAAACAGGAATGAAAATTATGTTAACTAATACGAAACAGATTTACTCTGCAACATTTATTGCCCAACTGTCTAGACAGGGTTTCGACTTATGGAAAGACACAATAGACACAAAAACTGTCTGGGGTACTAAAGATTGGCAAGTGCAGGGGATAGAAGCTTTATTTAGAGCATGTATCATCCCTGAACAAATAATGTTTTTGAATGAAACTGTCCAACAAACATCTTGTCTTGGACTAGCCAAGATCAAAGAGATGAAAACTCCTTCTGTACCAACACCTGCAAGTGATAACAATACACAGGCAGCGGTTACAGTTGACCAAATACTACAACTCAACAGATCTAATCCTGATTGGAGAAAATGGTTGATCTGGCCCACAGACACGAACAACTGTCAGGAAAGATTCCTGAATAAAACTCAGGGAATTACTATTCATAGGCCAGACCCAAGATACGTCCAAAGACAGCATCCGGGGGTAGTAACAACATACAGTGTAGGAAAATTATGCCTCGATTGGCTGCAGAAATCTACACTACAGGATGTGAAACAACACTTATCCTTACTTAAAGAAGACGCAGACCTTAGGGAATTCTTGCTTGGACCAAGAAAACCGCGTCAAATACGATTCATATATGCCGGCATTTATGCTGCCTATAATGAAGCATGGAAGGTGTCACAGATGGAGGCCGCAGAACGAATACGTGAACTTGATCGTATTAATTTAGAGAAAACACTCACTGTGGTCGACAATGGGTTAACAACTTTGTCCTCCAGAATATATTCATTGGACGGCATTGTATCCTCTGCTATCGACATACTAGAACAAGATTTGGCGATGTTACAGCAAGGCCAATCTCAATTACGTTCTATTGTGTTATTAAGCTGGACGCTGCAATCTTTGCGTGCAGGCTACGTGCCTTGGCATTTCATCAACACGTCGGCTCTGTTTGCAGAATACAATCTAACTGATAAACAGATCGAACTGGCACAAAGGGGAGCAAAGTATGCAGTGCTGAGCATTGAAAAACTGGAAAAGTTACCATTCACAGTGGCAGAAAAACCAGCTACAGAATGGCTCATTCATGGCAAAATCACACTACCTGTGACTACTTTTCAGTTTCAGTATTGCCTCAGACAAATGCAAGCAGGCAAATATGAAAGGTTGGGTAAGGAATACATTAAGATATCTTGGGATTTACCGTATACATATAGATGTTGGAGTGGGGATCGTGAAGTGTTTTTGAGCGGTACACACTGTAAAAGTGCACTGAGCGGTTCACTTATAAGTCAGGACATTTCTTTACACGGGGCTTGCAATGGTTCTGTGGCAAATTTGTCTTGCCATCAGCAGGGTACACCAGCTGCTGTGATTAATCCAACGTTTGGACAACATTCGAATGGGAGTTACCTCATGTTGAATGATCAGAGTTGCTGCGGCATGTTGCCAGGCATCCCATATCTAGTAACGGTCAACTCCAGGGTCACTTGCTGTATGCAAGTATTGTTTGCCCCAATAGACACAGTCAGGGAGTCGCCTCTATGGCCTACGCTGAACGTCTCTTTTTATAAGATTTGATACTTTGAGCAGAATGAAAGCCATGCTTTTACAGCAAACAGTGCCTTTAACCTCGGCCAAAGAAACCTATGATCTACAAGTAGCAAGTACTTCGGCTGAGATACAGACTTTAATACGTACAAACTGCCCTATACATTTCATGGAAATGATAGGACGTATCTTTAACATATCTGATACAAGCGGAATTGTACATGTATTTAAGAGCATCTGCTCCGGTCTGTTAGCACCTTTCCAGACAATACTCGGAATCATCCCGAACTTTGCACATTCGGTGTTTGGTGGCATACCATTAATTCTAGCACTTGTTGCCGGAATTCTATTTCTCTTCCTGCTATTACGCTATGGCTAGCCTATTCGCAGACATCACTCCGAGCAAAATGGAGAAAGCACTCCTTGAACGAAAGTGCCGTGAGCGAATAGTACAGCTTTTGGGCATGAATCGTCTACGGGAACTTAATACCACGTGGTTCCTGTCATTCAGACCAATCTGGCAAGATTGCATCTTACCTGTCCTACGATGCCTGCTATGCGGTGAAGAATGCTTGTTAGACACCTGTCTGACATTTCCATCAGCAACGCCAACGGATATCGATACTCTGCCGGACCCGATAACGGCCCATGCTCTGTGTTGTCCCCAGAGGCTACCAATCCTGATGACGGCATTCATTGAGATCTCACAGTTGCTTCCGGCTGCTGCTGAGGTACGAGATGGATCTACAGGCACACAGGTAACAACGGACGCGAACATTGCTGCGGCATCCTATGCTGAGAGCGATGCTTCACATCTCTGTGCAATTAATCTACTACACGAGGTGTTCCAACTGACACCAACTTCAGTGGACGATATTTTGTCTACAGAAATAGATGATCTCATGTTTACACCAGACCCATACACTGATTCTGATTCGGCCCACAGTGTTCCAAAGATGCAGTAACAATTTGGCCTTCATATTTCAAAACTTGGAACTCTTCCCAAATTGAACTTTTTCCCACTTTTTCGAACTAAAAATGGTAATTCAATCTGCTTGAAGAAGAACCAGCCTTATAGTACAGACTTCGCGGTACTTCCTCAGACATTTTGTCATCTTATTTGTCTACAAGGATAATTAATGACATGAAATGACTTTGATTTTGAACAAACTTATCGATCATTTCCTGTCAAATGTAACTATTACTGCTAATTTCATTCAAATTGCATTTAATTTCAAAATATATGCCTGAAATGAATAGCATTGCTTAAAATGTACAGTACCTTTGCAATTTAATAGGCTTTTTATATGCTTTTTGAAATGCTTTTAAGAAATATCTTTTAGCAATATGCGGTACTCCAATTAATGTTTAGCATTTTAAATGTTTAGCATTTTATTTATCGTACACACGAAAGTGGAGTGTGTGTTGTATTCCTCTTAGGGTGTCCATACACGGGCTTTCCTGTATCATGTCCTTATATAGGCACAATTCGCCTTGCCCTTATATAGGCATAAAATCCCAGTCCTTATTTAGGCATTAAGCCGTGCACTCCAAATACAGGCATGGTCTCTGACATCCGTCCACCCTAACGTCACAACGAGTTCTTGAAGAACAGACCCTTAGGCTTCGGGAGTTTCCCTAGCACAGGACTATTGATTTCTTCAAGGACTCATATATTATGCATGAACCGTTATACCTTAGGGGTTCATTCATGACGTCTTCCGCTGTCCGATTCACGTCAATGCTAACGTTCTGAGGTACCTCTCAGGTATAAATATACCTTCCCTAGCCCTTGTAAACTAGATGAGACCTCGACTTCAGAGGAGCCCGTTTCCCGGCCTGACGCACTGAGAAGACGCTGTCATCCCTGCACGCAGAGAGTCCAGCTTCCAGTGATCTGACTTCCCTTGCAGGGTGTTGGAGTTCGAGTCTGGCAAGAGATTCCCACCTCTCTCATTCTTAAGGTATGGAGCTGACTAGAACCTAGAGGCACTCTTGGCATACTTGGCATACTTGGCATACTAGGCATACTAGGCTTAACATACTCTTAGTATACCATAGTAAGGAATACTTCACCTACTTCATACCTCTCCCTATACCTAGGTTAGGTTAGGTACATTGGAGTAGAACTAGCTTAGAAACGCATCGTATGAGTACTCGCATTTTTAGTCTGTGTTATTTATACAAATGAACATCTACTAAAGATCATGCTAGCGCAGTATTATTTATTTCTACTGCTTACGCTGTACATTATTTATCTTGCATACTGTCTTGTGATCGTAACAGCACATTTTACTTACACGAGAAACATGACTGTTCAATAAATCTTTTATTGAAACGCCCGTCTGTTCTTTCTGTGTAACTTTGGGGAAAACTAAGCATGCATGATTGAGCTGAGTGAAATAGTTATCTATTGTTTCCACGACTCTGGGACACGTTATGATTCTAAAGGGAAACAAAGTTGTCATGTTTTGCGGCTGCCAGAAACTACTCCCTTCTTGTTTGTCAAGGAGTTTCTAGTGGCCTCTGAGCTATCTGGCACAAGTAATTACGTTTAATATACTCGATAGGGACATACTGACCTTAGTCCTATGTCAAACCTGTAGGGGATATTATTCCAATGCGCAGCGCCTATTAGGGAAATAGGAGCTACACTACAATGTAAGCGGATTCGTGGTGGCTCGGTACACTCCTGGAATCAACTAATGACACTGTGGTCATTCCACTCCCCAAGGTCAAGACACAGGGAGTGCAGGTTACTGAGTTTCGCCCTCTTTCTATGTTAAACACCAACTTTAAGATCCTTAGCAAGGTCCTGGGCCTTTGCTTGCTCTCTCATATGCGGTCCCTTGGACTTGATGTGGTCACTCACCTCCTTTTGTTACCTGGGGATCCAGATATTTCACCAACTGAAAGATCTTCGGGAAGCTAATTTGGGGAAGGCCCTCAGTTCTCTGAAGACCTGCGTCGCAATATGGCAATCCTTTAAGCTACCTATAATGGCCAGAAACTCCCTCACTAAAATGGTCATGCTCCCAAGGCTTCTTTATTTCTTTGTGAATCTACCGGTGGGAGTGCCACTCACATGGTTTAAGCACTTGGATGCCCTGGTGCGTGACTTGATCTGGGATGGTGGCCGTCATAAGTAACCCTGGGCATAATACTTTGCTACGCTCACGGAGCATGCAAAGTTTGTGTTACTACGCACATTGCACGTAGCAGAGTAAAAAACTGTGCTAATCAACGTAGCAGTAGTATATTAAACACATGCAAATGCTTTGTTAAAGCAACTTTCTATGCTAAAAGCATTTAACAAATTCACAAAAGTGAACTTTGACAATGAAAATATCAAGCAATGAGAGAGGTGATGATTTTGGGGTCCCCCTAACCTAGGGGAGGACCAAGCAGATGCCTTGAACACAAAAAGCATATCATGTGAACGATTCAGTGGTGGTCCCTTCCTCCTAGGACCACCCCAAGCACAGTTATGGGCAAAAATACAATCCCAACCAAAGGCCCTGCAAAGCATTATGGGACGAGATTAGCAGTGGGCAGTGAATATTATAGTGTCCAATATCAAAATAATTCTACAAAGAGCTGCAGTTCAACTAGTCGTTACTAGATGTCCCTCACGAGTCAAATGCAAAAGCATTGAAATTATTAATACATCAAGCTGCAGTTCCACTAGTCGTTACTAGATGTCCCTCACGAGTCAAATGCAAAAGCATTGAAACCCTTTCATGAAGCTTTTGCATTTGACTCGTGAGGGACATCTAGTAACGACTAGTGGAACTGCAGCTCTTTGTAGAATTATTTTGATATTGGATACTATAATATTCACTGCCCACTGCTAATCTCGTCCCATAATGCTTTGCAAGGCCTTTGGCTGGGATTGTATTTTTGCCAATAACTGTGCTTGGGGTGGCCCTAAGAGGATGGGACCACCACCGAATCGTTCAAAAGATGTGCTTTTTGTTTTCAAGGCATCTGCTTGGTTCTCTCCCTAGGTTAGGGAGGATACCAAAATCATCACCTCTCTCACTGCTTGTTAATTTATTGATTTCACTTTTGTGAAATGTTATATGCATTTTTAGTATATAAAGGCAGAGATACATATTTTATCTTAACTTGCACTGTGCAAGATGCCTTTGGCAATTATTGTACAGTGCAGTCAAGCACACAGCTACGCACTACGCAATTTGCATAGCTACGTGTAGTTCAAAATGTACTTCACGTAGCTACGTGAAGTGCTACTACGCAAACTACGCCCAGGGTTAGTCATAAGGTGTCCCTGGCCATCCTTCGGCGCCCCCTGGAAGAGGGAGGTTTGGGCGTTCCAGACTATGAACTATATTTTCTGGCTTCCCAGCTCTAGTGGATTGCACAGTGGCTTGACCGAGCTGATTGGGGTGGGTTGGGGGTGATCAGGCCCACTACACACATGGAGACCAGATTGGCTGGGCTGCTTGGTCTGCCCACGATTTTCCAACACCCGGGGGATGCTACTTTCTGTAGCAGTGAAATGCTGGTGCAGATGTGTCTCAAAGATGACAGGAATGCAGTTGTATGCACCTGTGCTGCCCTCGGTAGGCCTCCCTCATGGTGAGCCCATTTCACACTTTACAGATGTCAGCCCAGACAGATGCAGGACTTGTCACGGTGGGCGATTGTTACCACCAGGGTACCTTACTGCTGCTAGACGAATTGATGGAGCAATTCCTTACGTACGAAGCACTGACACAAACCTTTAGAGACCTATGGGCAGGGGATCGGGAACAGTTACTGGTCTCAATGGGATCAGCTAGACACTTAGTGACATGGCTCTATCGATCCCTTGCGACACCGGTACGCAGTCCTCTGGTGGCTCTGTGGGGCAGATGGGAGAATATCCTGGAACGAGAGCTATCAGTCCTGGAGTGGCGGAGAGTTCTAGCCTCCCCACAAAAGATCTCCAGGAATACGAGGTTCAAATATACACAATTCAATTATGTAAACATGATGTATATGGCACCGCAGAAAATCTAGGTGGTATATGGGGGCGAGCCTCACCCATGCCCCAGATGTGGTCACCTAGATGCCGATTTTGCACACATGGTATGGCAATGCCCTAATTTGCAGTCCTATTGGGAAGACATACTCAAGGCCCTGGAGACGACACTTGGGCAGTCCCCTCCCTGCACTCGGGCGGCGTGTCTTCTAGGACTGTTCCCGAGACCGGCCATGTGAATGGTTGGCACAAGCTCTGGTGTTGGCTAAGAGACAAATAGCCATGACTTGGAAATTGGCTAGAGGTGCTAGGACCCAGACGTGGAGGGAGGATGTCACCCATTGGGCAAAGGCTGAAGAGAGGGCATTGGCCAGAGAGGAGGCTAGAGGGATACGGGCCCGCCCTATTGCAGATTTATGGATGGAAGTGCTGGTGACTTGGGAACACCTGGAGATTGGTCAGGGGGAGGAGTCTGCAGAAGGTAGTGATCAGCCAGAAGGGGAACTAGTCAGGACACCTGGAGGCCACACAGGAGGGGCAGCCTCAGAATGATCTGGGAGACACTTCTTAAGCACTGAGCTTTCCGCACTGCTCAGACAGAGAGCAGAGAGGTAGCTAGGCCCCCCTACGCTGTACACTACATAATGGGCATTACCCGAACGGTACTGAGTATCCTTATTGACACTGGGAGGGGGCAGCCCTGGGCCCCTTGCCCACACACCTATACCCCTGCTACCTGGGGGCCACCATCCATGGATGTTGATCATGGGTGATTTCTTTCTGTGTGCAGTCTCCCTGTTTATCTGTATTCTTTTGTGATGACTACTATCATTTTTCTGGTTTCCTGTTACATATCTGGCACTTTAGATTTCTTGACATGGAGACCCTTAATTATGGCTGTGATGCTTGCATGTCCCCCCTTCGTAAAAGCAAGGGGTTATTTTCCAATGATTGCTGTAGATGTATAATGCTTATGCCACTTAAACTTGTTTCGACCACAGTGTTGGATGTTGATACAGAGGTTATGTGATGCCTCATTATTCTGTAAAACACTACTGCGATATGTTCAAATGTAAAATGCCAATAAAAAATATTTTAGAAAAAACATTTCTTGGACGACAACATTACTCACATATGCATTACACATTAGAATGTTATTGCTTGCAAGAGAGATTTAAAAATGAACAAATCCAGAGCAAATGTTAACAGGGAAGTCAAAAGGTAACAAGTAAAAATAGAAGCTTATCTTCGATTCTGGCGACGACGGGGTTGATTTGTTTCATGGTCAGGTAGTAGCAGCAAAGCCAGGACTTGGACGATTGGGTCCACGACGGAAAAGGAAGTGTGAAAGAGGAAGAAGTTAAGTGTATGCCTTATATTCCTCCCAATCCGCCAACTCAGGTGTGGAGGCTTCCCCGCCACAGTTGTGTCGGCGAGAAGCCACATCGTGATTGGTTCGGTGGACAAATTGGCTGTACTCCCTCCAACAGCCACTTTTCTCTATTGTGCTGTCGATGTGGAGGAAAATTCTGTTGGAGACAGTGGCACTCCGACAGTCTTTTGTCCATTGATTCACCAGCATCTAAATAAAGTGGGCAGACTGCCTAGTAGGCAGATGGAAAATCCGATGGACAAGCGACGGTGGGACCAAATCTGCCAAAATCTAAATCAGGCCCTTACTCTGTCTGTGGGCTCCCATATCACTTTGAACACGATGAGGAAGGACAAACAAAATTGCAACACAGGAGAGATAAGAATGAGGTGATAAACCTAAAGATGATCAAGGAAAGTCCAATGATGAATCTTTGGAACTACAACCTGAGAACAAATCCAAATTACTATTTCCTATCCTGTCCCTTGAGGAAATGTGTGGATTTTGTATGTGTAAAAGCTCACAACCTATTGTAGATTCCACTAATCAAGATCAGACAGGTTTAAATCATACACCTGTTTTTTCCTGATTCCCTTCTTCAATTCCAGAACAATTATTCATCTTGAAAAAACTTGACACCAGCCCTAGAACACCTTGAAGAAAAGTAAAGATTCCTTGTGATATTGAGATGCGAAGGCATAGTGATGTTTCAAATGTGGATATATTGTAGATCAAACACACCCACGACCGGGAGCGTTCGACGTCCGCAGGTCTCCCCCACAACTGACCCAGTTGCTGAGAGACCTGCAGACGCCGTTCTGCTGCCCAAGCGTGGAACAACAGTTGACAACGCTAAAACATTGTTGGCCTTGAGAGGCCTACATGCACTCGCCTCACGGTAGAGCAAGGCTACTGACTTCATAGTACAACATTTGCCCCTTCAACAGACATCTAGAGAAAAGAAGCAAAATAAACCATTTTCCAAAACAAAGTCTTTGCAATAATGTACTTCTGCAAATGGTCTAATAAATAGGGGCCGATTAAGATGTCGGTGGGGCCAACACCGACTACAACTGTGGTCAGACCGCTGCATTAGGATGCGGTCGGTTGGACCGCATTGCCCCAGGGACCAACTGTCACCTTCCAATGGGCTCAAGGAGCCTGTTGGGCGGTCAGTCTGACCGCATCCCCCACAATGGAGGCCGTTCCTTCTCAGGGACCGGCGTGGAAATAATGATCCAACTATTTGCCAGCCATTCCACAATTTCACGTCGGTTCTTCTGATGTGAAAAGGCTGGCAGAAAGGCTTTTTTGGGGCCTCTAGCAGGGCCCCTGTCCCCCGTGGCCCTCCGTAATGGGTGCTGGGGGGCACTGGTGGTGACCCTCTAAACATCCCTGCATTGTGTGGCAGGTACCCCAGGTGCGTGTCACAGGGTGCAGGGATGTTTACAAACATGCCTTTTGTCATTGGGGCTTGTGCTGCTGCCCTTTTACAGGCCGCAGCACAAGCCCCAATGCTAAAAAGCATTCGGATCGTAGTTTGGCGGGCGGGACCGCCGACTACCTGTCGACCAGTCTTGTACCCGCAACAGTGGTGGTCGACTGCCATCATAATCAGCCCCATAGTCTTTAAACCTGCAAGGCAATCTCCTAGGACAACCATTTTCCTTGCTTACTGGAACTTCACCTGTGAGGGCCACAGGGACAGAAGTTTCTTCAGACAAAATAGTTTCACCTATAGAAATTGTGGTTCCCGCAACAGAGTTGGGGATTTTTGCATCCTGCAACCAATTGTACCATTCAATCTGATCTGTACAGAGCCAGAATGTTTCTTTATGATGTCTGCTTGTGGACTTGCAAGTCGCACCAAACTCCTCTTGTTCCACCATCCCTTATTTTCCAAAAGGGCTGAACCTTTACTCATCTGTATGACTCGAACAGCTGATGAGAACCTAGAAGTTTCTTTCATCTCTCTTTTGGGATTTTTAATCAAAACCCAATCTCCTACCTTTAGAGAGTGGTTATCAAAATGGTTGCCAGAGTCAAGGAGAGATTTCATGACATTTTTTACAACCCTGGATCTAACAGCATCTACAGATTTGATTTCCTGACCATTCCTTCTAAAAAGTCAATAAGGACACAAACTGGAGTGCACCTTCTTTCCTCTAAGCAACGTGAAAGGTGCTACCCCAGAGGATACTGTGACGAGTGACATTAAATGACCAGATTTGTTTTCACACAAATTCTTGGAAATCTAGACCTGAGGATATTGCTGTCTGCACACTTTCCTTAAATATTCTGTTTCCCCTCTCAAGCAAGCCATTTGAGGAGGGCGAATATAGAGCCACTTTCAGATGTTGCATGTCATTGTGCTCTAGCAACTTCCTCATCCGTTGTGATAGAAAATGAGTACCAATGTTGGTAACAATTGTTTTCGGTGGTCCTTCCAACTTGAAAAGCATTATCAGTTGTGGGACCATCACAAAACCAATAAAACATCCATTTGAAAAGTAGCCCAGCATTAGAATTGAAAGTCTGTTCTCAATAGGCAACACTTCATAGGGACCAGAGAAGTCAACAGCAACCTTGTCAAAGGTGCCTTGGGAAAGTGGCACAAGATGCAAGGGTGTTTTATGGGTTTTCCAATGCTTGTCAGATAGTAAGCATTCCACACAACCCTCAATAATGGTCCTAACTTTATTTTCCAGGGAAGGCAACCAGTAGTACTGTTTAAGGCATTGACATGTTATGATAACCCCTGGGTGACCGTGATGCGCTGTCTGAATAATCTCTTTGCGCAAACTTTCTGGAGGAACAAAAAGGTCATGACACATCACCATCTCATCAACAACTGAGAGTTCAGTAGCCGCAAAAGCAAAACCTTTCATCTCACCAGAGAGAGTTCTGCTCTCAGGCCAGTCCATGGTGATGAACTCCTCGACTTTGATGAGATTGGTATCTTTGGAATACGCCTATGCCAAATCCCTTCAGAAATGGTACACGCTCCAAGACTGCATCCAATGCCACTACAAAACACTCTGTATCCTACACTTCATTCTGTTCACATTCAAGCAACATACGTGACAAGCAATCTGCTCTAAAATTCTT
Organism: Calotriton arnoldi; assembly: GCA_963921515.1. Taxonomy (NCBI): domain Eukaryota; kingdom Metazoa; phylum Chordata; class Amphibia; order Caudata; family Salamandridae; genus Calotriton; species Calotriton arnoldi. The sequence goes on along the minus strand of CAWUFW010008380.1, from coordinate 297,304 downwards.
TCCTCCAGGTAAATGTTCGATAAAATGGTACTCCTGTAATGTGCATAACAAACGCTCTAACCTGGCTTAGGCCTTATTTGTTCCTCCACAATTAATAATATATATTTAGTGGCTTGTGATATGTATACACCTCAAACTCGCATCCCCAAATGTATGATTTGAATTTGTGTATTGCCCAGACACATGCGAGTGCCTCCCGTTCGATAGTGCTGCATCGTGTCTCAGCAGGTTGTAGTGTCCTGGAAGCGAACGCAATGGAATGTTCTTTACCACCAACCCATTGTCCAAGTACAGCACGAGGGCCAAACAAACTTGCATCCACATTCACCAAGAATTTGCAACCATCCTGAAAAGTTTGCCAAGCTGGTGCATCCTCAATTAGGTGTTTAACTTTGCCAAAAGTGCTATGTAAATCATTGTCGCAGATGAATTTTGAACTCTTTTTCAGCCATGCTCTCAGAGGCTGTACTGTCTGAACATACCCATGTATAAGTCGAGCATAGTATTCAGCCAAGCCCAAGGACAAATGTAAGGCATCTTTATCTTTGGGAGGGGCAGCATCACGTATTGCTCAGATAAAATAAAATTTGGGCTTGCTACCTTCCGGGGATAAGGTATGTCCTAAATAGTCAAGTTCCTGAACATCAAAACTACATTTCTCTTGTCTAGTGGTCATCCCAGCACTGCACACCTTTGAAAGAACCTTGAATAAGATGTCATTATGGGCCTTACGACTGCTAGCGAACACCAGAATGTCATCCTGGTAAGCTTGGACTCCAGGTATGTCTTCAAAGAGGGTGTCCATGAGCTTCTGGAACACACTAGCAGCGGAGCTCAAACCAAATGGCAGTCTAAGGTACTTAAAGGCACTAAATGGGGTCACCAAAGTTGTGAGTTCCTCTGACTCAATGCTGAGGGAAACTTGGGGGTAGGCTGACCTCAGATCTATCATGGAAAAAAACTTTGAGCCCCCCAGACTGGCCAACAGATCATGAATTTTGGGGAGGGGATGGCAGTCTACAAGAATGTTGCTGTTAAGAGAGCGCAAGCCAACACAAAGTCTAACCTCCCCATATTGTTTTCGGACAACTACAATGGGACACACCCATGAAGAGGAATCACAAGGAACAATTATTCCCTCAGAACAAAGATTCTTCCAAACCTTTTTCAATTCATCCCTGACACTCAGAGGTAAAGGTCGGACCTTATGTACAACAGGTTGAGCTTATGGTTTCAAACAAATATGGTGCTCAAAACCTAATACGATCACCACCTTATCAGAAAAAACTGTGGTGAACCGGTTGATAATTGTATCAATGTCTGAAGAGGTACCTGGAAGGGAAGGGTTGTTAGTATCAACAATACACATGTCATTCCCTGCATAACCTTCTGGAAGTTCACCTAGAACCACCGGATTATCCAAACCAGGTTTTAAATACAGTCCCATTCTGGCCAAATTTTGCCAGCCTAAGATGTTTTTCCCTCTAGCTGCAACATACACTTTAGTGATGGTGTGTCAACCCAAGCACACTGCCTTTGACATAAAGTAGCCAAGTATAGAAATCTCAGTTTCCCCAAATGATTTGGGATTAACATCTGTTTGGGAAAGTACCACAGAACTTTTCCATTTCTCCTGAAATGTAATATCAGATAAGATTGTGATCGGTGACCCTGAGTCAGCCATGACTTGAAGTGGCGCATCTCCAATTATGACATCAAACCATGGACCCTTTACGTTGGGTACTCCTAACACGGTGTTGCATTCAATTGCCGAAACTACATTTCTAAGTTTCTCAGAACAGCTGTAAACATCTTCAGACACTTCAGTGCTGTTAAGCCTGGACGATCTCTGTTGCATTTGGGGCATCACATCGGTGGTCTGATAGTGATACCACGGCATTGATATCAATTATAGGGCACTAGTATATGAAATGTGACTTCGAAGTACAGAAATATCAGGAGTACTGGAGTCCTGTGATATTTCTGTACCGCGAAGTCACATTTCACGAACTAGTGCACTATAATTGATATCAATGCCGTTGTATCACTATCAAACCACCGATGTGATGCCCCAAATGCAACAGACCTTTTCTTCGTACAATAGAGTCTGCGCTCCACCACTAGCGGCCTTATACTACATAAAGTTAAGCCACCAGCCTGATCAGAATTGAGCCTCCCCCCTGATTCACGAACCGATGATGGGGCAGGACCATGAATGTGTCGAACGTTGGTTTTGGTCAATAATGTATGTTGTCTGTCTCATGTGTTTTTCATTGTATTCGTTTGGCATGAAAACAATCCAGATATATGATACGCTCTACTGTCTGTCCACAGAGAGGACTACATTGACTCCCACTCTATGCATTTGTTTTCCAATTTTTTCTCTCTCTATACTCCTAGGTTGCAACAGGAGCGGCCAATCAATCGACCTTTAGCCACCTTGTAGTTGCACACAAGGGTGGTTCGCTCCCCCTGAGCAGGGTTCTTGAGCCATTGACGGTCTCTTTTTAACTTACTTCACTGGTCCTGAAGAAGAGCCAGGGATCGTTTTGACCACTTGGACGGCGCGAAACATGTTGACCTGAAGTTACTGCGGCACATTATGCCCCATCAGTAACACACGACCTACGGGTCTTTTTAACCTGGCAAGAGAACCCTTATATTAAAACTCAATTCACTTCGGTATCCCTTAGCTAGTTTTAACACTCACTCACTCATGTACTTGATTTCTTAGAACCCTCTATCTCACACCCTCACTCATCATACGGTAGTACCAAAAAAAGACCTCAGCGAAAGCGACCCTTTGTGGGACCCGTAGGGCATTGCAGAGCCAGCCCGACGAGGAGCAACCGCCCGATGATGAAGCACGACATCCTTCGGGGTGTGTGAGGGCATCAAGAGACAAGACTTGCGCTTGCCTCTAGCCTACAGGGTTTAAACCTAGGACCCCGCTCTATTTATTCCTTTTTCTCCTTCTTTTTCTTGTTTTGGGTGATTAATGCACCCAATCTTGGAACAGCTACCCCCGTTTGAATTGAGATTAACACAGGTAGCTCGGGTACTGGACCATAATCAGCTCCCAGTTCCCCCCCCTCTCTTTTGATACATACCAACTTCATACTACACTCCTCAACCCAAACATGTCATCTTCCTCTTTTGCGGCTCTTACTAAGCGCAAAAACAATTCGCAGATAATTTATGAGAGATCTCTGTATAGCTGACAGCTGTATACAAGTCTATAATCAAGACTATTAAACATATGTTTCTGGGTAAACCCTCATTCCATTTATCTATCTCCGAAGCAATAGCTAAACGATTTTATGGGACGTACATTGGAATGTGTAGTGTAACTGACATGAGACATGACTCGACACATGGAAGTCTATCTATTGAAAACAATTACATGTTTGATCGTTATCAGCAATTTTTTTAAGGCCTTGGGTTCTCCAAGTATATACATACATTTTAGGCCTAGTATACTCATTTTGGCTGTGCTCACCTGTAAGTGTGGAACACGTTGAATGTTTTCTGAATGTTGGTGCTACTGTCTGAAGGCTAAAAAATGAATGCCATTGTTTTTGCTTTTGTTTCCCGTTTATCTTTCTCAGCTAATAACATGGATAATTCCGGTTCTTAGAAATGTGAGTATTTATAATTATCAATCAACTGTGTCTCATCTGAAAACTGAAGGAAGGAAAGACAAGTTCAGAAAGTAATTTAAGCAGCAAAAAAGTTAAAACGTTTAGGACAACAAAGGTCATAGTACTAGAATCGGAAAAAAAGATTCCAATTTTGAGGCACGGAATGTGCTCTTATAGACATTTGGTGAGCAACTTCAAAACGTTGTCATTCAAACCCTTAAGTATTAGATAATGTCTGGGAGTATTTTGTAATCAATGGTTAGAGCCAGTATGCCAAGGACACTGGAATATTTTAAAGTTTTGTACTATATCATCAATGAAATTTGTGTTTTTAATTCTGTGCATGCCTCGGTTTAAGCCGGATTTGTGAGTCCCTAGTAAATCATCTATTTTTCTTTTAAGCCCCATGTTAGCCGAAACTGCAAGTCTATAAGGGAGGCTTTTAAAAGAAGAAGTCGTTGTGGGAGCAAGGGTTTGTAGTGATCGCTTGTTAGTGGAGGGGTGATGGGGATGCCTACAAATGGTTTGATGTTTGGGATAGTCATTCTCAAAGTTTCTTCAGTAGTGAGCTAGAAATTAATTCAGGTGTTGGATGTCTTGGTGACGCTAACAGCATATAATCAAATGTGCATGTTGGGAAATATTTTTATGAGTTTGATTCACTTTTTTACAGGAGGCAGAATCATTGCATTTACATAGATATAAATGCATTTGGATTCACTGGTTTATAATCTTAAATATTTTGTCTGCTTTAAGTGCAGTTAACTTGGAAGTCTAGGCATGATGCTTTTTGTTATTTTTTTTACATTTACATTTCAGTTGTTTGAGAGAGGTAAATGAATATAATGTCCTCAAATTTCATCTGCCGTTTCTTAGTGGTTTTGTAATTTTGTTTATTAGTATGCCAGTGGTTGTTTCCTCATGGTTCTGGAGGGCAAGGTTACAGGAATGAGTTCCTGTTTGTTTATATTTTTCCTTGAGGGTAGGCTGAGAATGACAGAAAACAAAAAAAGGAGTGGCTGGATAGATCTTTTTCTTGAGACTATGGGCCTCTTTACGATGGCGGGTTGACCGCCACCTACAGGCCATCAGTGGCTGTCCGCCCGACATTCAGGCCATCATTCTGACTGCCGGATTACAATACCTGCGGTCGGAGCGCAGTGATCAGGGGGAAAGACCGCCACCTCCGACAGGATCCAAGATCCCATCGGGGTGGCGGTCGGAATCCTATCCCTACAATGGAGGCTTTGCCTGCTCAGGCACCACCGTAGGGATTAGGATGTCCCTTTCCAGCTGCCTTTTTATGGAGGTCCCACCTCCATTTAAAGGCAGACGAAAACAGACTTTGGGGGCCCCAAGCAGGGTCCTTGTCCCCCATGGGCCACTGATAAGTGGCCCTGAGGGCACATGTAGTGCCCCGACACACATCGATGTACCGTGTACCAGGGACCACATGGTGTCTGGCACACAGTGCATGGATGTGCATAAAGTACTGTTTACCACTGAGGCTTGTGCTGCTGCCCTTTTCCTGGGCTGCAGCATAAGCCGCAGTAGTAAAAAGCACTTTCTGACTGCCTGAAATTGGACGGGTGGGACCCCCGATTTAATGTCGGACAGTCTCCTGCCTGATATGGCGGTCGGCAGTCTGACCGACCAACATCGTAATCAGGCCCTTAAAGTCTTAATTACGCTTTTACTGGCAATGGAGAGATTATGTATCATACCTTTATAGCTAGTAGACATAAGCAATGCTGTGCCACAGGGGTATGGGATGCATTCTTTACCACACAGGCCTTTACCACACATGGTAGGTACAGGTGTGGTTAGTATAAATACATCTATATATATGTAGATTACCTACTGGCGGTCGCCAGTAGGTAGTTATAGTTAGGACCATGTTTTTATTCGAAAGAGTTTTTCCTTTTGCCAATATCTTTGGCGCCGTTTGACGAATCTTCGCAACATTTTCAAAACTAATGGGGCACTCAGGTGAGCTTCTGTCTTGAAAGTTTTGGGGTGATTTGTAAAGTGGGGGCTGAGAAAAAAGGGGCGTCCCAAAACATGTTTTCTCCATGTTAATTTCCATAGCAAACTTTTGTCACAGCTACAGCCCTAACTGCTGAACGGAATTACACCAAATTTGGCAAAGAGGTAGCTGTTGGTCCAGAATGCACTCTTTGCTTAAAATGGTGTAAATCCGTTCAGTAGTTCCTGAGAAATTCTGGTGACCGTTGTGGATCCGCAAACCCTCCCGATCACGAGCTGATTCTGATTGGCTGCCAACACTTCCAACCAGGAAGTGTTGGCAGCCAAAAAGGTTAAAAAAATAAAAGGAGGCAGGGTAGAAATACCCCAACACCCTAGGCCTGCTCAAGGGCCCCACAGGGACCCAGAGGGCCCAAAAAACCATTTTTAAAAAAATAAAATTCAGCGAGATTCACATAAGGTGCGCGAATCCTACCGAATTTTTGGGGAAAAAATGAAGCGTGGTCTCCCGCGCTTTGTGTCTTTTAAGCTCCTGGGTGGGTTAGGTCCTGGGGGCAATGCATAATTATTATGTGGGGGCCCGTGTGGGCCTCCACAGCCCCGGGGACTGCCACCTCCCAGGGCTTTGTTAATATTATGCAGGGGCACGCCCCCCGCAGGCCCAGGGATGGTCACCTCCCCAGGGCTTTATGTCAAAAATGTGTGGGGGTAACTCCTGCCCCCCCATGCTGCCCAGGGGACCGCCACCTCCCCGGGGCATTCCTTTATTATTGGTGGGGGGGCCTTGCGGGCCCCCCAAGCCCTGGGGACTGCCACCTCCCCGGGGTTTCAATTTTTAAAAAGAAGTGTGGGGGGGCTCCTGTCTCCCCCACACTGCCCCGGGGACCACCACCTCCCTGGGGTATACATAAATTAAGGGCAGGGGTCCGTTGTGGACCCCCGGGGACCACCACCACCCCAAGGCTTTAAACATGCACATCTGTTGTTTCTTTCTGCATTTTTCATGCTTTTTTCAGCAGCTCTCTTGCTTGTTTCTGCACCCTTCTTGCCTCTTTCTGTGCTTGTCTTGCTTCTTTCTGCGCTTCTCTTGCCTCTTTCTGTACCTCACTTGCCTTTTTCTGCGCATCTCTTGCCTCTTTCTGCACCCCTTTTGCCTCTTTCTGCACCTCTGTTGCTTCTTTCTGCACTGCTCTTGCTTCTTTCTGCACCTCTCTTGCTTCTTTCTGTACCCCTCTTCCCTCTTTCTGTACCTCTCTTGCCTCTTTCTGCATTTCTGTTGCTTCTTTCTGCACTTCTCTTGCCTCTTTCTGCACCCCTCTTGCCTCTTTCTGCACCTCTGTTGCATCTTTCTGCAATTCTATTACTTTTTTCTGCACTTCTCTTGCCTCTTTCTGCAGCCTGCTGGCCTCTTTTTGCACTTCTCTTGCCTCTTTCTGCACCTTGCTTGCTTCTTTCTGCACTTCCCTTGCTTCTTTCTGCACCTCTCTTATTTTTTTCTGCACCCCTTTTGTCTCTTTCTGCACCTCTGTTGCTTCTTTCTGCACCGCTCTTCCTTCTTTCTGCACCTCTCTTGCATCTTTCTGCAATTGTCTTGCTTCTTTCTGCACTTCTCTTGCCTCTTTCTGCACCTCTGTTGTTTCTTTATGCACTTCTCTTGCTTTTTCCACAGCTCTCTTGCTTGTTTCTGCACCCCTCTTGCCTCTTTCTGTGCTTGTCTTGCTTCTTTCTGCATTTCTCTTTCCTCTTTCTGCACCTCACTTGCCTTTTTCGGCGCATCTCTTGCCTCTTTCTGCACTTCTTTTGCTTCTTTCTGCATCTCTGATGCTTCTTTCTGCAATTCTCTTGCTTCTTTCTGCAGTTTTCTTGCCTTCTTTCTGCACCTCTGTTGTTTCTTTCTGCACTTATCTTGCTTTTTTCCACAGCTCTCTTGCTTCTTTCTGCACCCCTCTTGCCTCTTTCTCCACTTGTCTTGCTTTTTTCTGCGCTTCTCTGGCCTCTTTCTGCACATCACTTGCCTTTTTCTGCGCATCTCTTGCTTCTTTCTGCAGTTCTCTTGTCTCTTTCTCCACTTCTCTTGCCTCTTTCTGCACTTCTCTTGCCTTGTTCTGCACTTCTCTTGCCTCTTTCTGCACTTCTGTTGACTCTTTCTGCACCTCTGTTGCTTCTTCTTGCACTTCTCTTGCCCCTTTCTGCACTTCTCTTGCCTCTTTCTGCACTTCTCTTTCCTCTTTCTGCACCTCTGTTGCTTCTTCCTGCACTTCTCTTGCTTCTTTTCTGCACTACTCTTGCTTCTTTCTGAACCTCTCTTGCCTCTTTCTGCAGTTCTCTTATGTCTTTCTGCACCTCTTTTTTTTCTGCACTTCATTTGCCTCTTTCAGCACCCCTCTTGTTTTTTTCTGCACTTCTCTTGCTTCTTTTTGTACTTCTCTCACCTCTTTCTGTAGTCAAATAGGAAGTGCAACCTGCCAAGTTTAAAGGTCTGTGTGCTCTCATGACTGAGGTATATGTCTACTTGTATATGTATTCTCACATGTGTTATGCATCTGAAGGTGGTAGTTTAAAGGCGGGTAGCTTCTCCTATAGGTGGTTAAATGTTCTCAATTCTTCTCTGTCATTCGGTTGCACAGGCAGACATGTCTTATGTATATAGGTGTTATAGAGCCCCTCAAATATACTATTGAATACCCGTGTGCCCTGTATTATGAGCATAAACAAATACATACACTTTTTTGTACACAAATTTACAGAGTATGTTGTTTGAAACACAGATATTCAAGTATTTGTATGTTTATTTTTATGTAACATGTCACTAGGTAAAAGCAGAGACACACGCATGCATACCTTCACAAACTCTGTCAGACTTTCAACAGTGATAGGTTAGGATTGCTGTTTTACATTTGGTAGGCCTAACATTCTGAGCAGTCGATGAATATGTTATGTTATGTTAAAAGCTCTTGTAGAGCGCAGGTACACCAAGTGGTTTCATGGCGCTGAAGTCCAAGAGAAACTGCTGCAGAGGAGATTCAGCCATATGATTGTCGGAACAGCCAGGTCTTTAACTGTTTCCTAAACAGAGCATAAGAGGTCAGAGATCTAGTCTCCAGGGGGAGAGAGTTCCAGAATTGAGCAGCCAGGACCGCAAATCTTAGTCCTCTGTGTTTCTTCCGTTTTGAAGGCGGAATGGCCAACAGATTCAGATGGGAAGACCTAAGGTCCCGGAGAGAAACATAGCGCTGAATCCGGGAGGATATAAATGCTGGACTGCTGCCATGAAGAGCCTTGAAGGTGATGCACCCCAGCTTGAATGTGCAATGTTTGGCTACTGGAAGCCAATGAAGTCTGACCAATAATGGCGTAACATGGTGCCATTTGGGCTGGTGGTAAATCAGTCTGGCCGCCTGATTTTGCAGCAGTTGCAAACGTTTTAGTTGATATGCTGGAATGCTCACGTAGAGCGAGTTGGCATAGTCAATGCGAGAGATGACTAGAGCCAAGACAATTTGGGTCAGGGCCTCTATGGTAAAACATCTACTTATCTTCCTGATCCTTCGCAACTGGAAGAAGCAGGAAGAGACCACTGTTCCAATCTGGGCTTGCACCGACAGATCACTGCTAATGGTGATACCCAGACTTTTAGTTGAACCTGCTGGGAGTGGGGGGTTTCCCAGTTCAGGAGGCCAGAAGTTGGAGTTCCAGGGGTTGGCTGGCCCACCGATAAGGATCAGCTCCATTTTATCGGGACTCAGCTTCAGATGGTTACTGTTCATCCACTCACTTATAAATCGCATGGTGGATTGGAAATTAAGAACAGACGAAGCTGATTGATCGATGTCAAATATCAATTGGAGATCATCGGCATAGTTGAAGGTGCCGACCTTCCTTTCTCCAAGGGAGCGGATCAGGGGCAGTAGGTACAGATTAAATAGAAGCGGTGAGAGAGAAGAGCCCTGCGGCACTCCACAAGCCAATTTCATAGACAAACCAATACCAGTTAGTACATACCCACTCACTGATTCATAGGTCTACACACACATCCACTCACTCATACAGTCACTCATACAATCAATCAATCAATCAGGGAATTGTAAGCGCGCTACTCACCCGTGAGGGTCTCAAGGGGCTAAGAGGGGGGTCTGCAGATCTGTTTAGCCGAAGAGCCAAGTCTTGAGGGTCTTCCTGAAGGTGTTCAGGGAGGGGGCACGTCTGATGTCTGCCGGTAGCTCGTTCCAGGTCTTTGCTGCAATGTGAGAGAAGGATCTTCCGCCTGCTCTGGCTCTGTGGATGCGTGGGGTTTCGGCCAGAGCGAGGTTGGAAGATCTGAGGTTTCTTTTGGGTACGTGGAAGTTGATTCTGTCGTTGAGGTATTTGGGTCCGTTGTTGTGTAGGCATTTGTAGGCGTGAGTGAGGATTTTGAAAGTGACTCTTTTCTCCACGGGGAGCCAGTGGAGACTTCGTAGGTGTTGGCTGATGTGTTTGTGTCGGGGGATGCCGAGGACGAGTCTGGCGGCGGTGTTCTGTATTGTTTGGAGTTTGCGGAGTAGGGACTTGTTGATGCCGGCGTAGAGTGCATTTCCATAGTCCAGGCTGCTGGTGATGAGTGCGTGGGTGACTGTCTTCCTTGACTCAGGGGGATCCACTTGAAGGTCTTGCGGAGAATGCGGAGAGTGTTGAAGCAGCTGGAGGTGACGACGTTGACCTGTCGGTTCATGGTGAGTGATGAGTCGAGTACGATGCCGAGGTTCTTGGCGTGGTCTGAGGGGGTAGGTGGGCTTCCAAGGGCAGTCGGCTACCAGGTGCTGTCCCATACAGAAGGGGTGGTACTGAGGACGAGGACTTCTGTCTTCTCAGCGTTGAGCTTCAGGCAGCTGTTCGTCATCCAGACCACGACGTCTTGCATTCCTTTCTGGAAGTTGAGTTTGGCAGTGGTGGGGTCTTTGGTGAGGGAGAGGATGAGCTGGGTGTCGTCGGCGTAGGATACGATATTGAGGCCGTGTTGTCGGACGATGGCTGGGAGGGGGGCCATGTAGATGTTGAAGAGGGTGGGGCTCAGTGAGGAACCCTGTGGGACTCCGCAGGTGATTTTCGTGGGGTTGGAGAGGAAGGGTGGGAGTCTGATCCTTTGGCTTCTTCCGGTGAGGAATGATCGGATCCAGTCCAGGGCTGTTCCTTGTATGCCTGCGTCTTGTAGTCTGGCGACAAGTGTGTAGCGGGAGACGGTGTCGAAGGCCGCTGATAGGTCGAGTAGGCTGAGGGCTGCGGAGTGGCCTTGGTCCAGGAGGGTACGGATGTCGTCTGTGGCGGCGAGTAGGGTGGTCTCTGTGCTGTGGTTGCTTCGGAATTCTGATTGGGACAGGTCGAGGACGGCGTTCTCTTCAATGAATCGTGTCAGTTTCCTGTTGACTGTTTTCTCTGCAACTTTGGCTGCGAAGGGGAGGAGCGAGATGGGCCGATAGTTCTTGAGGTCGGTGGGGTCAGCTGTGGGCTTCTTGAGCAGGGGTCTGACTTCTGCGCGCTTCCAGTCGTCTGGGAAGGTGCCTGTTTTGAAGGTGGTGTTGATGGTGCGTTGTAGTTCGGGTGCGATGGCGGCCGCGGTTCTGTGGTAGATGTGATGGGGGCAGGGGTCGGTGGGGGCCCCCGAGTGGATACTTTTCATGGTCGAGGCGGTGTCTTCGGCTGTGATCGGTGTCCAATTCAAGATGGTGGGCTGGCTGGTGTTTCTGGGGGGCGGGGGGCTGTCTGTGGCACCTGGTGGATGGTCAATGAAGTTGTCGTAGAGGTTTTTGATCTTGAGGTGGAAATAGGTTCCAAGCTTGTCGCAGAGGTCTTGGGATGGTGTGATGTCTGTGGCTTCGCTGCGTGGGTTGGTGAATTCCTGAATGACACTGAAAAGTTCCTTGGAGTTGGTGGAGTTGGCCAGGATTTTGTTGTGGATGAAGTTCCTCTTGGTGGCTCTGATCTGGTTATGGTAGTCCGTCATGGCGTCCTTGTAGGTGGTATGGTTTTCGGTTGTCTTGGTGTTTCTCCAGTTCTTCTCCAGGCGTCTGCAGGTGCGTCTGACTTCTTGGAGAGCGGTGGTGAACCAGGCGGCTTTCCTGGGGCGTTGTCTTTCGGGGTTGCGTAGCAGGGCGAGCACGTCTGCGCAGTTGAAGATTCAGGTGTGGAGTTCTCTGGCTGCGGTGTTTGGTCATTTGCGTTGGGTGCCCAGGTGTGGTTGTCGCGGGTGAGGTGGAGTTAAGTTGCTCGTCGGTAAACTTGCTCCAGTTCCTTCGAGGTGGGTGTGGGGCTGGTTTGGGTGCCTTGGGTTTGTTGATGGCGAAGTGTATGCAGTGGTGGTCGGTCCATGGTGGCTGCGTTGTGTGGCTGAATTGGATGCTGTTTCCTGCCTCGAAGATGGGGTCGAGGGTGTGTCCTGCTCTGTGGGTCTCTGTGTTGACGAGTTGTTTAAGTCCGATGCTGGCGAGGTTGTCACGAAGGATAGTGGAGTTGGGGTCGCTGAGGTTGTCGAGGTGGAAGTTCAGGTCTCCAATGAGTATGTAGTTTGCTGAGGCGATGGCGTGGGGTGCGATGAAGTCGGTGATGGTGGTGGCGAAGGGTGTTCGGGGGCCGGGGTGTCTGTAGATGAGGGTTCCTTGGAGTGTGGCTTTGGGGGTGGTCTGGATCTGGAAGTGCAGGTGTTCGGCGGAGGGGAAGGTTTCCCTGGAGGTGGTGAGGCGGAGAGTGCTCTTGAGGGCAATGGCGAGGTCCCCTCCTGGGTGGTTGGGGCGGTCTTTCCTCTGGATCTTGTATCCGTCTGGGATGGCGGTGCTGATGTCGGGGGCGGAGGATGCGTTGGTCCAGGTCTCTGTGAAGAAGGCGATGTCGGGCGAGAGAGAGTCGAGTAGGTTCCAGATTTCCATGGCTTGTTTGTATACGGAGCGTACGTTGAGGAGGATGCATTTTAGGGTGTCTCCGGTGCTGGCATTGGCGGTGTTGGAGGCCGGGGTGGCGGTGAGGGTCTGGCGGCAGTGGAGGCAGGAGAACTGGCCATGGGTCGTTTTCGGCAAGGCCTGTTGGCATTCTCTAAGTCTTCAAGGGTTGAGTGCGAGGAGGGTGGTGGTGTCGTAGCAATGGGTAGTGGGAGGTCCAGGGTTCCTGGTGCTGGCCGCGGTCGGGTAGCGGATGGGCGCAGACGGGCTTGCTTTTGGCGCCCCAGTGGGGCGCCCGCTGCGCGTGTCTGCTGCGCGACCACGCAGCGGCCGCCATTAAGTAGGGGAGGAGAGGCTGGGAGGCAGGAGCGGGGGAATTCCAGAGGGGAACTCTGGGGGGGAATTCTGGGGGGGAGGGGCCGCAGGGGCAGCAGCGGCAAAAGGCGAAAGGAACAGGCAGGCACGAGAAAATAAAAACAGTGGTGGAATTAGAGCAAGACACAGATGGGCACAATAACAGTGGCACAACAGGGAAAAATTAAGAAAAAAACGGCTGAGAAAGGTTACGGTGGTTGCAGGCAGTCTGGTCCCAGTTGGAGCGGGCAGCAGGTGCAGGAGTGGGCAGCAGCCTCGAACCTCCCAAGGAGGAGGACGGGGTCTGGAGGCAAGATACGGCACAGCAGAGCTGTGGGAGAGAGTCGACCTAGACCGAGGTGATATATGCACACATACACCCATACAGACTCTCACACACCACCACTCACCCATAGAGTTACTCACACACCTAGTGAGTCACCCAAAGAATCAATCACACTGCCATTTTCTCATTATACAGTTATACACACACCACCTCACTTATTCATACAGATACTAACACATACTTACTCTCTTATACAATCACTGACACAAGCACACACTCATCCATACATCCACTCTCACAATCACTCAGTCTCACATATAGTATCTTATATACTCCAACACTCACATATACTGCCTTTCACATATGTAGTTACTTACATTTATACCACTGAAGCAGCTATTCACTCACCAACACAGCCATACACACACTCACTTACCCATACAGCCCCTCCAGATGTGCTCATGAGCCCATACACCCAGTAAATCACCCACTCAGACATCCATGACGGGAGTCACCCCCACCCACCCACACAGACACTCAGGCACCCATACAGGTACTCAGACAACCAATCATTAACCCATATAGACACTCATGTAGCTACTCACCAACCCATGAAGCCACTTACACACCAACTGACATACTAATACAGACATTCACACAGATTAGTCATTCACCCATGCATTCACTGCAAACACGTTTAATCACTCACTTATACAGTCAGTCACGCACCCACTAAAGCATCCATTCAGACACTCATACACCCACTCATTCTTCAATACACCTTGGCATATATATATATAACATTTTCAAACTTTTTAGAAACACTCAGTCACTGGATGATGTCATCAGTGATGTCATTTGTGATGTCATCAGTGATGTCATCAGTGATGTCACTGACATGTCATGAGTGATGTAATATGTGACATCATCAGCAGTGCATTGGTGGGGCATGAGTTATAGTAAGCTCAGTTAACTATAACAGCTGGATGTCTCTGGTTTTGTACTAGTGAAAAAATGTAAGCCTAACTATAACGTCCCTGAAACCTGTGGTTTTTTCAGTGATTATCTAAGGTTTTTTAACCCCTTCAGTGCTCATGACGGCCGGGAGCCTTCATGAGACACAGTGGGCGTGTGCTCATGAAGGCTCCCGGCCGTCCTGGCACCCACCCACGGGGGAAGCGCTGGCGCTCCCCCCGTGGGATGCCGATCTTCGTGCCCCCAACGGGGAAGGCAAGGGAAGCCCTTCCCCTGCCTCCCCCCGCCCCCCTTCCACGTCATCAATGACGTCAGCTCGCGAGGCGCGCTGATGTCAATGGAGGTTTCCCTTTTGTTTCCTGACGCGCTGGAAGCCATTTGCTTCCAGCGCGTCGGGGAACAAAGAGGTAAGTTTCTCTTCTGGGGAGGGGGGATTTCAGCAAAAAAGGCATCGGGGGAAAGGAAAGGGTTTTCCTTTCCCCTGATGCTTCTTTTGTGCATTCCTGCTGCACGATCGTGCGATCGTGCAGCAGGAATGCCCACTAGACCCAGGGATTTAAATTTTTTTAAAAATCTGAAATCGATTTACTGTTTGGAGGAGCGGCCCCTTAGGCAAGGGTCGCTCCCCTTATGGGGGCATTATTAATTGGCTTTGTCTGCCCCCCTAGGGGGGCAGATTTATCATTATTTTTAAAAAAAATTGGGCCACTGGACCACCAGGGAATACTTTGTGGGGAGTGGCCCCTTGGGCAAGGGTCACTGCCCTTTGGGGGTATGTTTTTGGCTGTCTGCCCCCTTAGGGGTGGCAGATCTCACCTTTTTTTTTAAAATCTAGGGCCCACTAGGCCACCAGGGATTTTTTGGGGGGAGAGTGACCCCTTGGGCAAGGGTTGCTCTCCTTTGGGGGCTGTGTCTCCCCATATTTGGCCCACTAGACCACCAGGGATTTGTTTGTGGGGAGTGACCCCTTGGGCAAGGGTCGCTCCCCGTATGGGGGCAATGTTTTTTGGCTTTGTCTGCCCCCCTGGGGGTAGATTTTGCCATTTTTTTTTAAAGTGGCCCACTGGACCACCAGGGAATACTTTGTGGGGAGTGGCCCCTTGGGCAAGGGTCACTCCCCTTTGGGGGCTATGTTTTTGGCTGTCTGCCCCCATGGGGGGGCAGATCTCGCCTTTTTTTTTTATCTAGGGCCCACTAGGCCACCAGGGATTTTTTGGGGGGAGAGTGACCCCTTGGGCAAGGGTCGCTCTCCTTTGGGGGCTGTGTCTTGTCATGTTTGGGCCCACTAGACCACCAGGGATTTGTTTGTGGGGAGTGGCCCCTTGGGCAAGGGTCGCTCCCCTTTGGGGAGCATTAATTTGGCCGTTTCTGCACCCCTGGGGGGCAGATCGGCATATAATATATTTTTTGTATGGCCACTAGGCCACCAGGGATTTATTTGTGGGGAGTGGCCCCTTGGGCAAGGGTCGATCCTCTTTGGGAGCATTAATTTGGCCGTTTCTGCACCCCTACGGGGCAGATTGGCTGATTTCTTTTTTTTGTATGGCCACTATGCCACCAGGGTTATTTTTTTTTTTTGTTGGGGAGCGGCCTCTTGGACAAGGGTCACTCCCCTTTATGGGAGGATGATTGTGGCCATTTCTGTCCTCTTTGGGTGGCAGATCAGCAGTATGTTTTTTAGGCCCATCTGCCCCCAAGGGGGGCAGAAGCCACTAGACAACAGGGGTTTTTACATTTTTGTGTTGGGGAGTGGCCTCAAGGGCAAGGGTTGCTCCCCTTTTACAGGGGTGAATATTTTATTTATACTCTTAGGCCCACCTACCCCTTAGCTTAGCTGGTGGATTGTGTGTGGACTGGTGCATTATTTGAATATGTGATTGTAATGTTTTTTTCTCCTTTTTATTCTAGTGTAAAGCTTTTGATTCCTGTTTGCGGTTTCGGCAGTGGTTGTTCTGCAGTTTTGCGTAATTGCATTTATTTGGTAAGAAATTTTTTTTTGTTGTGTTTACTCCAAATGAGTATTATTGTCATGCATGAATTAATTTTTTTGTAAGTGGTGTCATAATGGCAGCATATTTGTTAGTGTTCAGAGCATGAAATTCTTTGCGATGTGTTTTGTATTGTCTTATGTGTAATTTTTTTTTCTTTTTCTTTTTAGTGGGATATTGTTGATCCGTACTGTGTCTGTGCAGAGTAGGTGGTGGTGAGTCTAGCTGCTTCTGTCAAGTGAGTGGTATAGTGTTGGAGTATATAGGTCTTTGTGATAAAGCTACATTTTGTTTATTTCTTTTTTACAAAGGGTTTGTTGTTGTTGACTTGTTTGACAAGTTACCTTTATTAGTAAGCATTATGGCTAGCCGTAGAATGACTGCTCAGCAGGTGGTTGGTATGCTTCTTGAATCTTCCTCTGAGCAGGATTATGAGACTGACAGTGCGTCTGAGGGAGAGGAGGGAGGGGAAGATTCAGGCAGTGAGTTTTCTCTCCACATGGAATAATCGGATGATGAAGCTACTCTCAGTGTGGATGAAGCTACTCTCGGTGTGGATGAAGCTACTCTCAGTGTGGATGAAGTGCCTGTTTTAGAGGAGGACACTGCTGTGCCGATGGTGCAAGAGGCATCTGGATTGCAGCCTGGGGCTTTAAGGCTTCCCATTGGAAGTGCTGGACTCTGTGTTGATCCAAACATGGTGCAGCCGGTGTTGCCTGCCTTTAGTGGTGATGCAGGGTGTAGAGTGGATTGTGAACATTTTTTGCCTATACAGTTTTTTTCAGTTGTTTGTGGATGATGTATTTTTGGGTGAGATTGTTGAGCTGACTAATTTGTATGCTGAACAGTTTTTGAGTGACAACAGTGCCAGACTTAGGCCCCACTCTGGAGCTACCCGGTGGACTCCTACAAATCTGGAAGAGATGAAGAAGTTTTTGGGTTTGACTTTATTGATGGGCTTGATAAGGAAGCCGTCCATGGCTTCATATTGGTCTACCAGTCCCTTGATGGCAACGGCCATATTTCCTGCAATTATGACTCGTGATCGGTATTTACTTTTGCTTCGGATGCTGCATTTTGTTGATAATGCTTTGGCATTGCCACGAGATCACCCTGACTGTGACCATCTTTTTAAGATTCAGCCTGTTCTTGATCACTTTGTAGATCGATTTTCAGAGATCTATACTCCAGGGAAAGAAATATCTATTGATGAGTCTTTGGTCCTGTTCAAGGACCGTTTGGTTTTTAGGCAGTACATTCCTAGCAAGAGGGCACGTTATGGAATTAAGCTGTATATGTTGTCTGAGAGTAGGACAGGATATGTTTTTAATTTCCGTGTGTACACTGGTAGGGATTCCACTATTGACCCCCCTGGTTGTCCGTCCACTTTTGGAGTTTCAGAGAAAATTGTGTGGGATCTTGCTAGAGGACTGTTTAACAGAGGCCACCATTTGTACCTTGATAACTTCTACACTGCTGTGCAATTGTTTAAGGAATTGTTCAAAGTGGACACTTTTGCTTGTGGCACAATCCTCTCTAACGGTAAAGGTTATCCAAAAGTGCTTGTTTGCAAAAAACTTCAGAGGGGACAGTGCAGTTCCTTGCGTAGCTGTGAAATCTGTGGACAGGAGGGATGTGTACATGCTGACTACCATCCATGATGAGAGTACTTCACCTGTGGCTGTTTGGGGTCAGATTGCTGAAGTGCGCAAACCTGTGTGCATTTTAGACTACAATAAGCACATGGGTGGTGTTGATAGAGTAGATCAGAGGTTGGAACCTTACACTGCTTTTCGTAAGGCTTACATTTGGTATAAGAAGTTGGCCATCCATCTCTTCAATTTAGCAACTTTCAATGCTTTTGTTGCAAAACCAGGTCGTTTTGAGATAGGCAATTTTGATGTCGCCTCAATACGCTTTGGGCCCTTGCCTGTCGCGGGTACTTGGGCCTCCCACACGAGTGAGGCACCATTTTTATCGGGAGACCGTGGGAACGCTGGGTGGTAGGAAATTTGAGTCAGCCTGGTGATGCCACAACTTTCCAACACATAAATGTGTGGAAAAAGTGATTTTTTTCAGCTAAATTTGAGGTTTGCAGGGGATTCTGGGTAAGGAAACATTGGGGGATCCACGCAAGCCATACCACCCTGGAATCCCCCGGGTGTATAGTTTTGCCAGAAATGTGTGGGTTTGGTAGGTTTCTCTAGATGTCCGCCGAGCACGGGGCCAAAAACCCAGGTGACCCCCCTTGCAAAACCAGGTCGTTTTGAGATAGGCAATTTTGATGTCGCCTCAATACGCTTTGGGCCCTTGCCTGTCGTGGGTACTTGGGCCTCCCACACGAGTGAGGCACCATTTTTATTGGGAGACCTGGGGAAACGCTGGGTGGTAGGAAATTTGTGTCAGCCTGGTGATGCCACAACTTTCCAACACATAAATGTGTGGAAAAAGTGATTTTTTTCAGCTAAATTTGAGGTTTGCAGGGGATTCTGGGTAAGGAAACATTGGGGGATCCACGCAAGCCATACCACCCTGGAATCTCCCGGGTGTTTAGTTTTCAGAAATGTGTGGGTTTGGTAGGTTTCCCTAGGTGCTGGCAGAGCTAGGGTTCAAAAACTACAGCTAGGCACTTTGCCAAAAAAGGGTCATTTTTCACTGTGAAATTGTGGTGTGTCCACGTTGCGTTTTGCGCTGTTTCCTGTCACAGGCACTAGGCCTACCCACACAAGTGAGGTATCATTTTTCTCAGAAGACTTTGGGGAACGCGGGGTGGGTGGAAATTTGTGGATCCACGCAGATTCCAGAACTTTCCACCACAGAAATGTGAGGAAAATGTGTTTTTTTTTACAATTGTTTAGGTTTGCAAGGGATTCTGGGTAACGGAACCTGGAGAGAGGCAGTCAAAATACCTCATCCTGGATTCCCTGGGGTGTCTAGTTTTCAAAAATGTATAGGTTTGCTAGGTTTCCCTAGGTGCCGGCAGAGATAGGGTTCAAAAACTACAGATAGGCACTTTGCACAAAAGGGTCATTTTTCACTGTGAAAGTGTGCAGTGTCCACGTTGCGTTTTGCGCCATTTCCTGTCGCGGGCACTAGGCCTACCCACACAAGTGAGGTACCATTTTTCTCGGAAGACTTTGGGGAACGCGGGGTGGGTGGAAATTCGTGGATCCACGCAGATTCCAGAACTTTCCACCACAGAAATGTGAGGAAAATGTGCTTTTTTTGACAATTTGTTAGGTTTGCAAGGGATTCTGGGTAACAGAACTTGGTGAGAGGCAGTCCAGTCACACCATCCTGGATTCCCCTGGGTGTCTAGTTTTCAAAAATGTATAGGTTTGCTAGGTTTCCCTAGGTGCCGGCAGAGCTAGGGTTCAAAAACTACAGCTAGGGACTTTGCCAAAAAAGGGTCATTTTTCACAGTGAAATTGTGGTGTGTCTATGTTGCGTTTTGCGCCGTTCCCTGTCGCGGGCACTAGGCCTACCCACACAAGTGAGGTACCATTTTTCTCGGAAGACTTTGGGGAACGTGGGGTGGGTGGAAATTTGTGGATCCACGCAGATTCCAGAACTTTCCACCACAGAAATGTGAGGAAAATGTGCTTTTTTTGACAATTTGTTAGGTTTGCAAGGGATTCTGGGTAACAGAACCTGGTGAGAGGCAGTCAAGTCACACCATCCTGGATTCCCCTGGGTGTCTAGTCTTCAAAAATGTATAGGTTTGCTAGGTTTCCCTAGGTGCCGGCAGAGCTAGGGTTCAAAAACTACAGCTAGGGACTTTGCCAAAAAAGGGTCATTTTTCCCTGTGAAATTGTGGTGTGTCTATGTTGCGTTTTCCGCCGTTCCCTGTCGCGGGCACTAGGCCTACCAACACAAGTGAGGTACCATTTTTCTCAGAAGACTTTGGGGAACGCGGGGTGGGTGGAAATTTGTGGATCCACGCAGATTCCAGAACTTTCCACCACAGAAATGTGAGGAAAATGTGCTTTTTTTGACAATTATTTAGGTTTGAAAGGGATTCTGGGTAACAGAACCTGGTGAGAGGCAGTCAAGTCACCCCATCCTGGATTTCCCTGGGTGTCTAGTTTTCAAAAATGTATGGGTTTGCTAGGTTTCCCTAGGTGCCGGCAGAGCTAGGGTTCAAAATCTACAGCTAGGCACTTTGCCAAAAAAGGGGCATTTTTCACTGTGAAATTGTGGTGTGTCCACGTTGCGTTTTGCGCCGTTTCCTGTCACGGGCACTAGGCCTACCCACACAAGTGAGGTACCATTTTTCTCGGAAGACTTTGGGAAACGTGGGGTGGGTGGACATTTGTGGATCCACGCAGATTCCAGAACTTTCCAACACAGAAATGTGAGGAAAATGTCCTTTTTTGACAATTATTTAGGTTTGCAAGGGATTCTGGGTAACAGAACCTGGTGAGAGGCAGTCAAGTCACGCCATCCTGGATTTCCCGGGGTGTCTACTTTTCAAAAATGTATAGGTTTGCTAGGTTTCCTTAGGTGCTGGCAGAGCTAGGGTTCAAAAACTACAGCTAGGCACTTTGCCAAAAAAGGGTCATTTTTCACTGTGAAGTTGTGGTGTGTCCACGTTGTGTTTTGCGCCGTTTCCTGTCGCGGGCACTAGGCCTACCCATACAAGTGAGGTACCATTTTTCTCAGAAGACTTTGGGGAACGCGGGGTGGGTGGAAATTTGTGGATCCACGCAGATTCCAGAACTTTCCACCACAAAAATGTGAGGAAAATGTGTTTTTTTGGACAATTTTTTAGGTTTGCAAGGGATTCTGGGTAACAGAACCTGGTTAGAGGCAGTCAAGTCACCCCATCCTGCATTTCCCTGGGTGTCTAGTTTTCAAAAATGTATAGGTTTTCTAGGTTTCCCTAGGTGCCGGCAGAGCTAGGGTTAAAAAACTACGGCTAGGCACTTTGTTAAAAAAGGGTAATTTTTCACTGTGAAATTGTGGTGTGTCCACGTTGCGTTTTGCGCCGTTTCCTGTCGCGGGCACTAGGCCTACCCACACAAGTGAGGTACCATTTTTCTCGGAAGACTTTGGGGAACGCGGGGTATGTGGAAATTTGTGGATCCACGCAGATTCCAGAACTTTCCACCACAGAAATGTGAGGAAAATGTGTTTTTTTGGACAATTTTTTAGGTGTGCAAGGGATTCCGGGTAACAGAACCAGTTGTGAGAGGCAGTCAAGTCACCCCATCCTGGATTTCCCTGGGTGTCTAGTTTTTTCAAAAATGTATAGGTTTGGTAGGTTTCCCTAGGTGCCGGCAGAGCTAGGGTTAAAAAACTACAGCTAGGCACTTTGCCAAAAAAGGGTCATTTTTCACTGTGAAATTGTGTTGTGTACACGTAGCGTTTTGTGCCGTTTCCTGTCGCAGGAACTAGGCCTACCAACACAAGTGAGGTATCATTTTTCTCTGAAGACTTTGGGGAACGCGGGGCGGGTGGAAATTTGAGGATCCACGCAGATTCCAGAAATTTCCACCACAGAAATTTGAGGAAAATATGGGTTTTTTGACAATTATTTTGGTTTGCAAGGGATTCTGGGTAACAGAACCTGGTGAGAGGCAGTCCAGTCACCCCATCCTGGATTCCCCTGGGTGTCTAGTTTTCAAAAATGTATAGGTTTTCTAGGTTTCCCTAGGTGCTGGCAGAGCTAGGGTTCAGAAACTACAGCTAGGCACTTTGCCAAAAAAGTGTCATTTTTCACTGTGAAATTGTGGTGTGTCCACGTTGTGTTTTGCGCCATTTCCTGTCGCGGGAACTAGGCCTACCCACAAAAGTGAGGTACCATTTTTCTCAGAAGACTTTGGGGAACGCGGGGTGGGTGGAAATTGGTGGATCCACGCAGATTCCAGAACTTTCCACCACGTAAATATGAGGAAAATTTGGTTTTTTGGACAATTGTTTAGGTTTGCAAGGGATTCTGGGTAACAGTACCTGGTGAGAGGCAGTCAAGTCACCCCATCCTGGATTTCCCTGGGTGTCTAGTTTTCAAAAATGTCTAGGTTTGCTAGGTTTCCCTAGGTGCCGGCAGAGCTAGGGTTAAAAAACTACAGCTAGGCACTTTGTTAAAAAAGGGTCATTTTTCAATGTGAAATTGTGGTGTGTCCACGTTGCGTTTTGGGCCGTTTCCTGTCGCGGGCACTAGGCCTACCCACACAAGTGAGGTACCATTTTTCTCGGAAGACTTTGGGGAACGCGGGGTGGGTGGAGCTTTGTGGAGCCACGCAGATTCCAGAACTTTCCACCACAGAAATGTGAGGAAAATTTGTTTTTTTGGGCAATTTTTTAGGTTTGCAAGGGATTCTGGGTAACAGAACATGGGGAGAGGCAGTCAAGACACCCCATCCTGGATTCCCCTGGGTGTCTAGTTTTCAAACATGTATAGGTTTGCTAGGTTTCCCTAGGTGCCGTCAGAGCTAGGGTTCAAAATCTACAGCTAGGCACTTTGCCAAAAAAGGGTCATTTTTCACTGTGAAATTGTGGTGTGTCCATGTTGCGTTTTGCGCCGTTTCCTGTCGTGGGCACCAGGCCTACCCACACAAGTGAGGTACCATTTTTCATGGAAGACTTTGAGAAACGCGGGGTGGGTGGAAATTTGTGGATCCACGCAGATTCCAGAACTTTCCACCACAGAAATGTGAGGAAAATGTGCTTTTTTTGACACTTTTTTAGGTTTGCAAGGGATTCAGGGTAACAGAACCTGGGGAGAGGACGTCAAGTCACCCCATCCTGGATTCCCCTGGGTGTCTAGTTTTTAAAAATGTATAGGTTTGCTAGGTTTCCCTAGGTGCCGGCAGAGCTAGGGTTCAAAAACTACAGCTAGGCACTTTGCCAAAAAGGGTCATTTTTCACTGTGAAATTGTGGTGTGTCCACGTTGCGTTTTGCCCCGCTTCCTGTCGCGGGCACTAAGCCTACCCACACAAGTGAGGTACCATTTTTCTTGGAAGGCTTTGGGGAACGCGGGGTGGGTGGAAATTTGTGGATCCACGCAGATTCCAGAACTTTCCACCACAGAAATGTGAGGAAAATGTGTTTTTTTGGACAATTTTTTAGGTGTGCAAGGGATTCCGGGTAACAGAACCAGCTGTGAGTGGCAGTCAAGTCACCCCATCCTGGATTTCCCTGGGTGTCTAGTTTTCAAAAATGTATAGGTTTGGTAGGTTTCCCTAGGTGCCGGCAGAGCTAGGGTTAAAAAACTACAGCTAGGCACTTTGCCAAAAAAGGGTCATTTTTCACTGTGAAATTGTGTTGTGTACACGTAGCGTTTTGTGCCGTTTCCTGTCACAGGCACTAGGCCTACCAACACAAGTGAGGTATCATTTTTCTCGGAAGACTTTGGGGAACGCGGGGTGGGTGGAAATTTGAGGATCCACGCAGATTCCAGAAATTTCCACCACAGAAATGTGAGGAAAATATGGTTTTTTTGACAATTATTTTGGTTTGCAAGGGATTCTGGTTAACAGAACCTGGTGAGAGGCAGTCAAGTCACCCCATCCTGCATTTACCTGGGTGTCTAGTTTTCAAAAATGTATAGGTTTTCTAGGTTTCCCTAGGTGCCGGCAGAGCTAGGGTTAAAAAACTACAGCTAGGCACTTTGTTAAAAAAGGGTAATTTTTCACTGTGAAATTGTGGTGTGTCCACGTTGCGTTTTGCGCCGTTTCCTGTCACGGGCACTAGGCCTACCCACACAAGTGAGGTACCATTTTTCTCGGAAGACTTTGGGAAACGTGGGGTGGGTGGACATTTGTGGATCCACGCAGATTCCAGAACTTTCCAACACAGAAATGTGAGGAAAATGTCCTTTTTTGACAATTATTTAGGTTTGCAAGGGATTCTGGGTAACAGAACCTGGTGAGAGGCAGTCAAGTCACCCCATCCTGGATTTCCCGGGGTGTCTACTTTTCAAAAATGTATAGGTTTGCTAGGTTTCCTTAGGTGCTGGCAGAGCTAGGGTTCAAAAACTACAGCTAGGCACTTTGCCAAAAAAGGGTCATTTTTCACTGTGAAGTTGTGGTGTGTCCACGTTGTGTTTTGCGCCGTTTCCTGTCGCGGGCACTAGGCCTACCCATACAAGTGAGGTACCATTTTTCTCAGAAGACTTTGGGGAACGCGGGGTGGGTGGAAATTTGTGGATCCACGCAGATTCCAGAACTTTCCACCACAAAAATGTGAGGAAAATGTGTTTTTTGGACAATTTTTAGGTTTGCAAGGGATTCTGGGTAACAGAACCTGGTTAGAGGCAGTCAAGTCACCCCATCCTGCATTTCCCTGGGTGTCTAGTTTTCAAAAATGTATAGGTTTTCTAGGTTTCCCTAGGTGCCGGCAGAGCTAGGGTTAAAAACTACGGCTAGGCACTTTGTTAAAAAGGGTAATTTTTCACTGTGAAATTGTGGTGTGTCCACGTTGCGTTTTGCGCCGCTTTCCTGTCGCGGGCACTAGGCCTACCCACACAAGTGAGGTACCATTTTTCTCGGAAGACTTTGGGGAATGCGGGGTATGTGGAAATTTGTGGAGCCACGCAGATTCCAGAACTTTCCACCACAGAAATGTGAGGAAAATGTGTTTTTTTGGACAATTTTTAGGTGTGCAAGGGATTCCGGGTAACAGAACCAGTTGTGAGAGGCAGTCAAGTCACCCCATCCTGGATTTCCCTGGGTGTCTAGTTTTTTCAAAAATGTATAGGTTTGGTAGGTTTCCCTAGGTGCCGGCAGAGCTAGGGTTAAAAAACTACAGCTAGGCACTTTGCCAAAAAAGGGTCATTTTTCACTGTGAAATTGTGTTGTGTACACGTAGCGTTTTGTGCCGTTTCCTGTCGCAGGAACTAGGCCTACCAACACAAGTGAGGTATCATTTTTCTCGGAAGACTTTGGGGAACGCGGGGTGGGTGGAAATTTGAGGATCCACGCAGATTCCAGAAATTTCCACCACAGAAATTTGAGGAAAATATGGTTTTTTTGACAATTATTTTGGTTTGCAAGGGATTCTGGGTAACAGAACCTGGTGAGAGGCAGTCCAGTCACCCCATCCTGGATTCCCCTGGGTGTCTAGTTTTCAAAAATGTATAGGTTTTCTAGGTTTCCCTAGGTGCTGGCAGAGCTAGGGTTCAGAAACTACAGCTAGGCACTTTGCCAAAAAAGTGTCATTTTTCACTGTGAAATTGTGGTGTGTCCACGTTGTGTTTTGCGCCGTTTCCTGTCGCGGGAACTAGGCCTACCCACAAAAGTGAGGTACCATTTTTCTCAGAAGACTTTGGGGAACGCGGGTGGGTGGAAATTGGTGGATCCACGCAGATTCCAGAACTTTCCACCACGTAAATATGAGGAAAATTTGGTTTTTTGGACAATTGTTTAGGTTTGCAAGGGATTCTGGGTAACAGTACCTGGTGAGAGGCAGTCAAGTCACCCCATCCTGGATTTCCCTGGGTGTCTAGTTTTCAAAAATGTCTAGGTTTGCTAGGTTTCCCTAGGTGCCGGCAGAGCTAGGGTTAAAAACTACAGCTAGGCACTTTGTTAAAAAGGGTCATTTTTCAATGTGAAATTGTGGTGTGTCCACGTTGCGTTTGGGCCGTTTCCTGTCGCGGGCACTAGGCCTACCCACACAAGTGAGGTACCATTTTTCTCGGAAGACTTTGGGGAACGCGGGGTGGGTGGAGCTTTGTGGAGCCACGCAGATTCCAGAACTTTCCACCACAGAAATGTGAGGAAAATTTGTTTTTTTGGGCAATTTTTTAGGTTTGCAAGGGATTCTGGGTAACAGAACATGGGGAGAGGCAGTCAAGTCACCCCATCCTGGATTCCCCTGGGTGTCTAGTTTTCAAACATGTATAGGTTTGCTAGGTTTCCCTAGGTGCCGTCAGAGCTAGGGTTCAAAATCTACAGCTAGGCACTTTGCCAAAAAAGGGTCATTTTTCACTGTGAAATTGTGGTGTGTCCATGTTGCGTTTTGCGCCGTTTCCTGTCGTGGGCACTAGGCCTACCCACACAAGTGAGGTACCATTTTTCATGGAAGACTTTGAGAAACGCGGGGTGGGTGGAAATTTGTGGATCCACGCAGATTCCAGAACTTTCCACCACAGAAATGTGAGGAAAATGTGCTTTTTTTGACACTTTTTTAGGTTTGCAAGGGATTCAGGGTAACAGAACCTGGGGAGAGGACGTCAAGTCACCCCATCCTGGATTCCCCTGGGTGTCTAGTTTTTAAAAATGTATAGGTTTGCTAGGTTTCCCTAGGTGCCGGCAGAGCTAGGGTTCAAAAACTACAGCTAGGCACTTTGCCAAAAAAGGGTCATTTTTCACTGTGAAATTGTGGTGTGTCCACGTTGCGTTTTGCCCCGCTTCCTGTCGCGGGCACTAAGCCTACCCACACAAGTGAGGTACCATTTTTCTTGGAAGGCTTTGGGGAACGCGGGGTGGGTGGAAATTTGTGGATCCACGCAGATTCCAGAACTTTCCACCACAGAAATGTGAGGAAAATGTGTTTTTTGGACAATTTTTTAGGTGTGCAAGGGATTCCGGGTAACAGAACCAGTTGTGAGTGGCAGTCAAGTCACCCCATCCTGGATTTCCCTGGGTGTCTAGTTTTCAAAAATGTATAGGTTTGGTAGGTTTCCTAGGTGCCGGCAGAGCTAGGGTTAAAAACTACAGCTAGGCACTTTGCCAAAAAAGGGTCATTTTTCACTGTGAAATTGTGTTGTGTACACGTAGCGTTTTGTGCCGTTTCCTGTCGCAGGCACTAGGCCTACCAACACAAGTGAGGTATCATTTTTCTCGGAAGACTTTGGGGAACGCGGGTGGGTGGAAATTTGAGGATCCACGCAGATTCCAGAAATTTCCACCACAGAAATGTGAGGAAAATATGGTTTTTTTGACAATTATTTTGGTTTGCAAGGGATTCTGGTTAACAGAACCTGGTGAGAGGCAGTCCAGTCACCCCATCCTGGATTCCCTGGGTGTCTAGTTTTCAAAAATGTCTAGGTTTGCTAGGTTTCCATAGGTGCCGGCAGAGCTAGGGTTAAAAACTACAGCTAGGCACTTTGTTAAAAAAGGGTCATTTTTCACTGTGAAATTGTGGTGTGTCCACGTTGCGCCTTTCCTGTCGCGGACACTAGGCCTACCCACACAAGTGAGGTACCATTTTTCTCTGAAGACTTTGGGGAACGCGGGGTGGGTGGAAATTTTAGGATCCACGCAGATTCCAGAAATTTCCACCACAGAAATGTGAGGAAAATATGTTTTTTTTTTTACAATTATTTTGGTTTGCAAGGGATTCTGAGTAACAGAACTTGGTGAGAGGCAGTCCAGTCACCCCATCCTGGATTCCCCTGGGTGTCTAGGTTTGAAAAATGTATAGGTTTGCTAGGTTTCCCTAGGTGCCGGCAGAGCTAGGGTTCAAAAACTACAGCTAGGCACTTTGCCAAAAAAGGGTCATTTTTCAATGTGAAATTGTGGTGTGTCCATGTTGCGTTTTGCGCCGTTTCCTGTCGTGGGCACTAGGCCTACCCACACAAGTGAGGTACCATTTTTCATGGAAGACTTTAAGAAATGCGGGGTGGGTGGAAATTTGTGGAACCACGCAGATTCCAGAACTTTCCACCACAGAAATGTGAGGAAAATGTGCTTTTTTTGACACTTTTTTAGGTTTGCAAGGGATTCAGGGTAACAGAACCTGGGGAGAGGACGTCAAGTCACCCCATCCTGGATTCCCCTGGGTGTCTAGTTTTTAAAAATGTATAGGTTTGCTAGGTTTCCCTAGGTGCCGGCAGAGCTAGGGTTCAAAAACTACAGCTAGGCACTTTGCCAAAAAAGGGTCATTTTTCACTGTGAAATTGTGGTGTGTCCACGTTGCGTTTTGCCCCGCTTCCTGTCGCGGGCACTAGGCCTACCCACACAAGTGAGGTACCATTTTTCTTGGAAGGCTTTGGGGAACGCTGGGTGGGTGGAAATTTGTGGATCCACGCAGATTCCAGAACTTTCCACCACAGAAATGTGAGGAAAATGTGTTTTTTTGGACAAATTTTTAGGTGTGCAAGGGATTCCGGGTAACAGAACCAGTTGTGAGTGGCAGTCAAGTCACCCCATCCTGGATTTCCCTTGGTGTCTAGTTTTCAAAAATGTATAGGTTTGGTAGGTTTCCCTAGGTGCCGGCAGAGCTAGGGTTAAAAAACTACAGCTAGGCACTTTGCCAAAAAAGGGTCATTTTTCACTGTGAAATTGTGTTGTGTACACGTAGCGTTTTGTGCCGTTTCCTGTCGCAGGCACTAGGCCTACCAACACAAGTGAGGTATCATTTTTCTCGGAAGACTTTGGGGAACGCGGGGTGGGTGGAAATTTGAGGATCCACGCAGATTCCAGAAATTTCCACCACAGAAATGTGAGGAAAATATGGTTTTTTGACAATTATTTTAGGTTTGCAAGGGATTCTGGTTAACAGAACCTGGTGAGAGGCAGTCCAGTCACCCCATCCTGGATTCCCCTGGGTGTCTAGTTTTCAAAAATGTATAGGTTTGGTAGGTTTCCCTAGGTGCCGGCAGAGATAGGGTTAAAAAACTACAGCTAGGCACTTTGCCAAAAAAGGGTCATTTTTCACTGTGAAATTGTGTTGTGTACACGTAGCGTTTTGTGCCGTTTCCTGTCGCAGGCACTAGGCCTACCAACACAAGTGAGGTATCATTTTTCTCGGAAGACTTTGGGGAACGCGGGGTGGGTGGAAATTTGAGGATCCACGCAGATTCCAGAAATTTCCACCACAGAAATGTGAGGAAAATATGGTTTTTTGACAATTATTTTGGTTTGCAAGGGATTCTGGTTAACAGAACCTGGTGAGAGGCAGTCCAGTCACTCCATCCTGGATTCCCCTGGGTGTCTAGTTTTCAAAACTGTCTAGGTTTGCTAGGTTTCCCTAGGTGCCGGCAGAGCTAGGGTTAAAAACTACAGCTAGGCACTTTGCCAAAAAATGGTCATTTTTCACTGTGAAATTGTGTTGTGTACACGTAGCGTTTTGTGCCGTTTCCTGTCGCAGGCACTAGGCCTACCAACACAAGTGAGGTATCATTTTTCTCGGAAGACTTTGGGGAACGCGGGGTGGGTGGAAATTTGAGGATCCACGCAGATTCCAGAAATTTCCACCACAGAAATGTGAGGAAAATATGGTTTTTTTGACAATTATTTTGGTTTGCAAGGGATTCTGGTTAACAGAACCTGGTGAGAGGCAGTCCAGTCACCCCATCCTGGATTCCCCTGGGTGTCTAGTTTTCAAAAATGTCTAGGTTTGCTAGGTTTCCATAGGTGCCGGCAGAGCTAGGGTTAAAAAACTACAGCTAGGCACTTTGTTAAAAAAGGGTCATTTTTCACTGTGAAATTGTGGTGTGTCCACGTTGCGCTTTCCTGTCGCGGACACTAGGCCTACCCACACAAGTGAGGTACCATTTTTCTCTGAAGACTTTGGGGAACGCGGGGTGGGTGGAAATTTTAGGATCCACGCAGATTCCAGAAATTTCCACCACAGAAATGTGAGGAAAATATGTTTTTTTTTTTTACAATTATTTTGGTTTGCAAGGGATTCTGAGTAACAGAACCTGGTGAGAGGCAGTCCAGTCACCCCATCCTGGATTCCCCTGGGTGTCTAGGTTTGAAAAATGTATAGGTTTGCTAGGTTTCCCTAGGTGCCGGCAGAGCTAGGGTTCAAAAACTACAGCTAGGCACTTTGCCAAAAAATGGTCATTTTTCAATGTGAAATTGTGGTGTGTCCACGTTGCGTTTTGCGCCGTTTACTGGCGTGGACACTAGGCCTACCCACACAAGTGAGGTACCATTTTTCATGGAAGACTTTGAGAAACGCGGGGTGGGTGGAAATTTGTGGATCCACGCAGATTCCAGAACTTTCCACCACAGAAATGTGAGGAAAATGTGCTTTTTGACACTTTTTAGGTTTGCAAGGGATTCAGGGTAACAGAACCTGGGAGAGGCACGTCAAGTCACCCCATCCTGGATTCCCCTGGGTGTCTAGTTTTTAAAAATGTATAGGTTTGCTAGGTTTCCCTAGGTGCCGGCAGAGCTAGGGTTCAAAAACTACAGCTAGGCACTTTGCCAAAAAGGGTCATTTTTCACTGTGAAATTGTGGTGTGTCCACGTTGCGTTTTGCCCCGCTTCCTGTCGCGGGCACTAGGCCTACCCACACAAGTGAGGTACCATTTTTCTTGGAAGGCTTTGGGGAACGCGGGTGGGTGGAAATTTGTGGATCCACGCAGATTCCAGAACTTTCCACCACAGAAATGTGAGGAAAATGTGTTTTTTTGGACAATTTTTTAGGTGTGCAAGGGATTCCGGGTAACAGAACCAGTTGTGAGTGGCAGTCAAGTCACCCCATCCTGGATTTCCCTGGGTGTCTAGTTTTCAAAAATGTATAGGTTTGGTAGGTTTCCCTAGGTGCCGGCAGAGCTAGGGTTAAAAAACTACAGCTAGGCACTTTGCCAAAAAAGGGTCATTTTTCACTGTGAAATTGTGTTGTGTACACGTAGCGTTTTGTGCCGTTTCCTGTCGCAGGCACTAGGCCTACCAACACAAGTGAGGTATCATTTTTCTCGGAAGACTTTGGGGAACGCGGGGTGGGTGGAAATTTGAGGATCCACGCAGATTCCAGAAATTTCCACCACAGAAATGTGAGGAAAATATGGTTTTTTTGACAATTATTTTGGTTTGCAAGGGATTCTGGTTAACAGAACCTGGTGAGAGGCAGTCCAGTCACTCCATCCTGGATTCCCCTGGGTGTCTAGTTTTCAAAACTGTCTAGGTTTGCTAGGTTTCCCTAGGTGCCGGCAGAGCTAGGGTTAAAAAACTACAGCTAGGCACTTTGTTAAAAAAGGGTCATTTTTCACTGTGAAATTGTGGTGTGTCCACGTTGCGCTTTGCGCCGTTTCCTGTCGCGGGCACTAGGCCTACCCACACAAGTGAGGTACCATTTTTCTCTGAAGACTTTGGGGAACGCGGGGTGGGTGGAAATTTGTGGATCCACGCAGATTCCAGAACTTTCCACCACATAAATCTGAGGAAAATATGGTTTTTTGACAATGTTTTAGGTTTGCAAGGGATTCTGGGTAACAGAACCTGGTGAGAGGCAGTCAAGTCACCCCATCCTAGATTTCCCTGGGTGTCTAGTTTTCAAAAATGTATAGGTTTGCTAGGTTTCCCTAGGTGCCGGCAGAGCTAGGGTTAAAAAACTACAGCTAGGCACTTTGCCAAAAAAGGGTCATTTTTCACTGTGAAATTGTGTTGTGTACACGTAGCGTTTTGTGCCGTTTCCTGCCGCAGGCACTAGGCCTACCAACACAAGTGAGGTATCATTTTTCTCGGGAGACTTTGGGGAACGCGGGGTGGGTGGAAATTTTAGGATCCACGCAGATTCCAGAAATTTCCACCACAGAAATGTGAGGAAAATATGTTTTTTTTTACAATTATTTTCGTTTGCAAGGGATTCTGAGTAACAGAACCTGGTGAGAGGCAGTCCAGTCACCCCATCCTGGATTCCCCTGGGTGTCTAGGTTTGAAAAATGTATAGGTTTGCTAGGTTTCCCTAGGTGCTGGCAGAGCTAGGGTTCAAAAACTACAGCTAGGCACTTTGCCAAAAAGGGTCATTTTTCAATGTGAAATTGTGGTGTGTCACCGTTGCGTTTTGGGCCGTTTCCTGTCGCGGGCACTAGGCCTACCCACACAAGTGAGGTACCATTTTTCTTGGAAGGCTTTGGGGAACGCGGGGTGGGAAGATATTTGTGGATCCACGCAGATTCTAGAACTTTCCACCACAGAAATGTGAGGAAAATGTGGTTTTTTTGACAATTTTTAGGTTTGCAAGGGATTCTGGGTAACAGTACCTGGTGAGAGGCAGTCAAGTCACCCCATCCTGGATTTCCTGGGTGTCTAGTTTTCAAAAATGTCTAGGTTTGCTAGGTTTCCCTAGGTGCCGGCAGAGCTAGGGTTAAAAACTACAGCTAGGCACTTTGCCAAAAAAGGGTCATTTTTCACTGTGAAATTGTGTTGTGTCCACGTAGCGTTTTGTGCCGTTTCCTGTCGCAGGCACTAGGCCTACCGACACAAGTGAGGTATCATTTTTCTCGGAAGACGTTGAGGAACGCGGGGTGGGTGGAAATTTTAGGATCCACGCAGATTCCAGAAATTTCCACCACAGAAATGTGAGGAAAATATGTTTTTTTTTTTACAATTATTTTGGTTTGCAAGGGATTCTGAGTAACAGAACCTGGTGAGAGGCAGTCCAGTCACCCCATCCTGGATTCCCTGGGTGTCTAGGTTTGAAAAATGTATAGGTTTGCTAGGTTTCCCTAGGTGCCGGCAGAGCTAGGGTTCAAAAACTACAGCTAGGCACTTTGCCAAAAAAGGGTCATTTTTCAATGTGAAATTGTGGTGTGTCCATGTTGCGTTTTGCGCCGTTTCCTGTCGTGGGCACTAGGCCTACCCACACAAGTGAGGTACCATTTTTCATGGAAGACTTTAAGAAATGCGGGGTGGGTGGAAATTTGTGGAACCACGCAGATTCCAGAACTTTCCACCACAGAAATGTGAGGAAAATGTGCTTTTTTTGACACTTTTTAGGTTTGCAAGGGATTCAGGGTAACAGAACCTGGGGAGAGGACGTCAAGTCACCCCATCCTGGATTCCCCTGGGTGTCTAGTTTTTAAAAATGTATAGGTTTGCTAGGTTTCCTAGGTGCCGGCAGAGCTAGGGTTCAAAAACTACAGCTAGGCACTTTGCCAAAAAAGGGTCATTTTTCACTGTGAAATTGTGGTGTGTCCACGTTGCGTTTTGCCCCGCTTCCTGTCGCGGGCACTAGGCCTACCCACACAAGTGAGGTACCATTTTTCTTGGAAGGCTTTGGGGAACGCGGGGTGGGTGGAAATTTGTGGATCCACGCAGATTCCAGAACTTTCCACCACAGAAATGTGAGGAAAATGTGTTTTTTTGGACAATTTTTTAGGTGTGCAAGGGATTCCGGGTAACAGAACCAGTTGTGAGTGGCAGTCAAGTCACCCCATCCTGGATTTCCCTGGGTGTCTAGTTTTCAAAAATGTATAGGTTTGGTACGTTTCCCTAGGTGCCGGCAGAGCTAGGGTTAAAAAACTACAGCTAGGCACTTTGTTAAAAAAGGGTCATTTTTCACTGTGAAATTGTGGTGTGTCCACGTTGCGCTTTGCGCCGTTTCCTGTCGCGGGCACTAGGCCTACCCACACAAGTGAGGTACCATTTTTCTCTGAAGACTTTGGGGAACGCGGGGTGGGTGGAAATTTGTGGATCCACGCAGATTCCAGAACTTTCCACCACATAAATCTGAGGAAAATATGGTTTTTTGACAATGTTTTAGGTTTGCAAGGGATTCTGGGTAACAGAACCTGGTGAGAGGCAGTCAAGTCACCACATCCTAGATTTCCTGGGTGTCTAGTTTTCAAAAATGTATAGGTTTGCTAGGTTTCCCTAGGTGCCGGCAGAGCTAGGGTTAAAAACTACATCTAGGCACTTTGCCAAAAAAGGGTCATTTTTCACTGTGAAATTGTGTTGTGTACACGTAGCGTTTTGTGCCGTTTCCTGCCGCAGGCACTAGGCCTACCAACACAAGTGAGGTATCATTTTTCTCGGGAGACTTTGGGGAACGCGGGGTGGGTGGAAATTTTAGGATCCACGCAGATTCCAGAAATTTCCACCACAGAAATGTGAGGAAAATATGTTTTTTTTTACAATTATTTTCGTTTGCAAGGGATTCTGAGTAACAGAACCTGGTGAGAGGCAGTCCAGTCACCCCATCCTGGATTCCCCTGGGTGTCTAGGTTTGAAAAATGTATAGGTTTGCTAGGTTTCCCTAGGTGCTGGCAGAGCTAGGGTTCAAAAACTACAGCTAGGCACTTTGCCAAAAAAGGGTCATTTTTCAATGTGAAATTGTGGTGTGTCACCGTTGCGTTTTGGGCCGTTTCCTGTCGCGGGCACTAGGCCTACCCACACAAGTGAGGTACCATTTTTCTTGGAAGGCTTTGGGGAACGCGGGGTGGGAAGATATTTGTGGATCCACGCAGATTCTAGAACTTTCCACCACAGAAATGTGAGGAAAATGTGGTTTTTTTGACAATTTTTTAGGTTTGCAAGGGATTCTGGGTAACAGTACCTGGTGAGAGGCAGTCAAGTCACCCCATCCTGGATTTCCCTGGGTGTCTAGTTTTGAAAAATGTCTAGGTTTGCTAGGTTTCCCTAGGTGCCGGCAGAGCTAGGGTTAAAAAACTACAGCTAGGCACTTTGCCAAAAAAGGGTCATTTTTCACTGTGAAATTGTGTTGTGTCCACGTAGCGTTTTGTGCCGTTTCCTGTCGCAGGCACTAGGCCTACCGACACAAGTGAGGTATCATTTTTCTCGGAAGACGTTGAGGAACGCGGGGTGGGTGGAAATTTTAGGATCCACGCAGATTCCAGAAATTTCCACCACAGAAATGTGAGGAAAATATGTTTTTTTTTTTTACAATTATTTTGGTTTGCAAGGGATTCTGAGTAACAGAACCTGGTGAGAGGCAGTCCAGTCACCCCATCCTGGATTCCCCTGGGTGTCTAGGTTTGAAAAATGTATAGGTTTGCTAGGTTTCCCTAGGTGCCGGCAGAGCTAGGGTTCAAAAACTACAGCTAGGCACTTTGCCAAAAAAGGGTCATTTTTCAATGTGAAATTGTGGTGTGTCCACGTTGCGTTTTGGGCCGTTTCCTGTCGCGGGCACTAGGCCTACCCACACAAGTGAGGTACCATTTTTCTCGGAAGACTTTGGGGAACGCGGGGTGGGTGGAGCTTTGTGGAGCCACGCAGATTCCAGAACTTTCCACCACAGAAATGTTAGGAAAATGTGTTTTTTTTGGCAATTTTTTAGGTTTGCAAGGGATTCTGGGTAACAGAACATGGGGAGAGGCAGTCAAGTCACCCCATCCTGGATTCCCCTGGGTGTCTAGTTTTCAAACATGTATAGGTTTGCTAGGTTTCCCTAGGTGCCGGCAGAGCTAGGGTTCAAAAACTACAGCTAGGCACTTTGCCAAAAAAGGGTCATTTTTCAATGTGAAATTGTGGTGTGTCCACGTTGCGTTTTGCGCCGTTTCCTGGCGTGGACACTAGGCCTACCCACACAAGTGAGGTACCATTTTTCATGGAAGACTTTGAGAAACGCGGGGTGGGTGGAAATTTGTGGATCCACGCAGATTCCAGAACTTTCCACCACAGAAATGTGAGGAAAATGTGCTTTTTTGACACTTTTTTAGGTTTGCAAGGGATTCAGGGTAACAGAACCTGGGGAGAGGACGTCAAGTCACCCCATCCTGGATTCCCCTGGGTGTCTAGTTTTTAAAAATGTATAGGTTTGCTAGGTTTCCCTAGGTGCCGGCAGAGCTAGGGTTCAAAAACTACAGCTAGGCACTTTGCCAAAAAAGGGTCATTTTTCACTGTGAAATTGTGGTGTGTCCGCGTTGCGTTTTGCCCCGCTTCCTGTCGCGGGCACTAGGCCTACCCACACAAGTGACGTACCATTTTTCTTGGAAGGCTTTGGGGAACGCGGGGTGGGTGGAAATTTGTGGTTCCACGCAGATTCCAGAACTTTCCACCACAGAAATGTGAGGAAAATGTGTTTTTTGGACAATTTTTAGGTGTGCAAGGGATTCCGGGTAACAGAACCAGTTGTGAGTGGCAGTCAAGTCACCCCATACTGGATTTCCTGGGTGTCTAGTTTTCAAAAATGTATAGGTTTGGTAGGTTTCCCTAGGTGCCGGCAGAGCTAGGGTTAAAAACTACAGCTAGGCACTTTGCCAAAAAGGGTCATTTTTCACTGTGAAATTGTGTTGTGTACACGTAGCATTTTGTGCCGTTTCCTGTCGCAGGCACTAGGCCTACCAACACAAGTGAGGTATCATTTTTCTCGGAAGACTTTGGGGAACGCGGGGTGGGTGGAAATTTGAGGATCCACGCAGATTCCAGAAATTTCCACCACAGAAATGTGAGGAAAATATGGTTTTTTGACAATTATTTTGGTTTGCAAGGGATTCTGGTTAACAGAACCTGGTGAGAGGCAGTCCAGTCACCCCATCCTGGATTCCCCTGGGTGTCTAGTTTTCAAAAATGTCTAGGTTTGCTAGGTTTCCCTAGGTGCCGGCAGAGCTAGGGTTAAAAAACTACAGCTAGGCACTTTGTTAAAAAAGGGTAATTTTTCACTGTGAAATTGTGGTGTGTCCACGTTGCGCTTTGCGCCGTTTCCTGTCGCGGGCACTAGGCCTACCCACACAAGTGAGGTACCATTTTTCTCTGAAGACTTTGGGAACGCGGGGTGGGTGGAAATTTGTGGATCCACGCAGATTCCAGAACTTTCCACCACATAAATCTGAGGAAAATATGGTTTTTTGACAATGTTTTAGGTTTGCAAGGGATTCTGGGTAACAGAACCTGGTGAGAGGCAGTCAAGTCACCCCATCCTAGATTTCCTGGGTGTCTAGTTTTCAAAAATGTATAGGTTTGCTAGGTTTCCCTAGGTGCCGGCAGAGCTAGGGTTAAAAAACTACAGCTAGGCACTTTGCCAAAAAAGGGTCATTTTTCACTGTGAAATTGTGTTGTGTACACGTAGCGTTTTGTGCCGTTTCCTGCCGCAGGCACTAGGCCTACCAACACAAATGAGGTATCATTTTTCTCGGAAGACTTTGGGGAACGCGGGGTGGGTGGAAATTTTAGGATCCACGCAGATTCCAGAAATTTCCACCACAGAAATGTGAGGAAAATATGTTTTTTTTTACAATTATTTTTGGTTTGCAAGGGATTCTGAGTAACAGAACCTGGTGAGAGGCAGTCCAGTCACCCCATCCTGGATTCCCCTGGGTGTCTAGGTTTGAAAAATGTATAGGTTTGCTAGGTTTCCCTAGGTGCCGGCAGAGCTAGGGTTCAAAAACTACAGCTAGGCACTTTGCCAAAAAAGGGTCATTTTTCAATGTGAAATTGTGGTGTGTCACCGTTGCGTTTTGGGCCGTTTCCTGTCGCGGGCACTAGGCCTACCCACACAAGTGAGGTACCATTTTTCTTGGAAGGCTTTTGGGAACGCGGGGTGGGAAGATATTTGTGGATCCACGCAGATTCTAGAACTTTCCACCACAGAAATGTGAGGAAAATGTGGGTTTTTTGACAATTTTTTAGGTTTGCAAGGGATTCTGGGTAACAGTACCTGGTGAGAGGCAGTCAAGTCACCCCATCCTGGATTTCCCTGGGTGTCTAGTTTTCAAAAATGTCTAGGTTTGCTATGTTTCCCTAGGTGCCGGCAGAGCTAGGGTTAAAAAACTACAGCTAGGCACTTTGCCAAAAAAGGGTCATTTTTCACTGTGAAATTGTGTTGTGTCCACGTAGCGTTTTGTGCCGTTTCCTGTCGCAGGCACTAGGCCTACCGACACAAGTGAGGTATCATTTTTCTTGGAAGACTTTGAGGAACGCGGGGTGGGTGGAAATTTTAGGATCCACGCAGATTCCAGAAATTTCCGGAAAATATGTTTTTTTTTTTACAATTATTTTGGTTTGCAAGGGATTCTGAGTAACAGAACCTGGTGAGAGGCAGTCCAGTCACCCCATCCTGGATTCCCCTGGGTGTCTAGGTTTGAAAAATGTATAGGTTTGCTAGGTTTCCCTAGGTGCCGGCAGAGCTAGGGTGCAAAAACTACAGCTAGGCACTTTGCCAAAAAAGGGTCATTTTTCAATGTGAAATTGTGGTGTGTCCACGTTGCGTTTTGGGCTGTTTCCTGTCGCGGGCACTAGGCCTACCCACACAAGTAAGGTACCATTTTTCTCGGAAGACTTTGGGGAATGCGGGGTGGGTGGAGCTTTGTGGAGCCACGCAGATTCCAGAACTTTCCACCACAGAAATGTGAGGAAAATGTGTTTTTTTTGGCAATTTTTTAGGTGTGCAAGGGATTCTGGGTAACAGAACATGGGGAGAGGCAGTCAAGTCACCCCATCCTGGATTCCCCTGGGTGTCTAGTTTTCAAACATGTATAGGTTTGCTAGGTTTCCCTAGGTGCCGTCAGAGCTAGGGTTCAAAATCTACAGCTAGGCACTTTGCCAAAAAAGGGTCATTTTTCACTGTGAAATTGTGGTGTGTCCACGTTGCGTTTTGCGCCGTTTCCTGTCGTGGGCACTAGGCCTACCCACACAAGTGAGGTACCATTTTTCATGGAAGACTTTGAGAAACGCGGGGTGGGTGGAAATTTGTGGATCCACGCAGATTCCAGAACTTTCCACCACAGAAATGTGAGGAAAATGTGCTTTTTTTGACACTTTTTTAGGTTTGCAAGGGATTCAGGGTAACAGAACCTGGGGAGAGGACGTCAAGTCACCCCATCCTGGATTCCCCTGGGTGTCTAGTTTTTAAAAATGTATAGGTTTGCTAGGTTTCCCTAGGTGCCGGCAGAGCTAGGGTTAAAAAACTACAGCTAGGCACTTTGCCAAAAAAGGGTCATTTTTCACTGTGAAATTGTGGTGTGTCGACTTTGCGTTTTGCCCCGCTTCCTGTCGCGGGCACTAGGCCTACCCACACAAGTGAGGTACCATTTTTCTTGGAAGGCTTTGGGGAACGCGGGGTGGGTGGAAATTTGTGGATCCACGCAGATTCCAGAACTTTCCACCACAGAAATGTGAGGAAAATGTGTTTTTTTGGACAATTTTTTAGGTGTGCAAGGGATTCCGGGTAACAGAACCAGTTGTGAGTGGCAGTCAAGTCACCCCATCCTGGATTTCCCTGGGTGTCTAGTTTTCAAAAATGTATAGGTTTGGTAGGTTTCCCTAGGTGCCGGCAGAGCTAGGGTTAAAAAACTACAGCTAGGCACTTTGCCAAAAAAGGGTCATTTTTCACTGTGAAATTGTGTTGTGTACACGTAGCGTTTTGTGCCGTTTCCTGTCGCAGGCACTAGGCCTACCAACACAAGTGAGGTATCATTTTTCTCTGAAGACTTTGGGGAACGCGGGGTGGGTGGAAATTTGAAGATCCATGCAGATTCCAGAAATTTCCACCACAGAAATGTGAGGAAAATGTGTTTTTTTGGGCAATTTTTTAGGTTTGCAAGGGATTCTGGGTA
This sequence comes from Calotriton arnoldi, assembly GCA_963921515.1. Lineage (NCBI taxonomy): Eukaryota > Metazoa > Chordata > Amphibia > Caudata > Salamandridae > Calotriton > Calotriton arnoldi. Next base: position 258,034 of record CAWUFW010008380.1, on the reverse strand, counting down.
ACAGAACCTGGTGAGAGGCAGTCAAGTCACCCCATCCTGGATTCCCCTGGGTGTCTAGTTTTCAAACATGTATATGTTTGCTAGGTTTCCCAGGGTGCCGGCAGAGCTAGGGTTCAAAATCTACAGCTAGGCACTTTGCCAAAAAAGGGTCATTTTTCACTGTGAAATTGTGGTGTGTCCACGTTGCGTTTTGCGCCGTTTCCTGTCACGGGCACTAGGCCTACCCACACAAGTGAGGTACCATTTTTCATGGAAGACTTTGAGAAACGCGGGGTGGGTGGAAGTTTGTGGATCCACGTAGATTCCAGAACTTTCCACCACAGAAATGTGAGAAAAATGTGCTTTTTTTGACACTTTTTTAGGTTTGCAATGGATTCAGGGTAACAGAACCTGGTGAGAGGCAGTCAAGTCACCCCATCCTGGATTACCCTGGGTGTCTAGTTTTTAAAAATGTATAGGTTTGCTAGGTTTCCCTAGGTGCCGGCAGAGCTAGGGTTCAAAAACTACAGCTAGGCACTTTGCCAAAAAAGGGTCATTTTTCACTGTGAAATTGTGGTGTGTCTACGTTGCGTTTTGCGCCGTTCCCTGTCGCGGGCACTAGGCCTACCCACACAAGTGAGGTACCATTTTTCTTGGAAGGCTTTGGGGAACGCGGGGTGGGTGGAAATTTGTGGATCCACACATATTCTAGAACTTTCCACCACAGAAATGTGAGGAAAATGTGTTTTTTTTGACAATTTTTTAGGTTCGCAAGGGATTCTGGGTAACAGATCCAGTTGTGAGAGGCAGTCAAGTCACCACATCCTGGATTCCCCTGGGTGTCTAGTTTTCAAAAATATATAGGTTTGCTAGGTTTCCCTAGGTGCCGGCAGAGCTAGGGTTAAAAAACTACAGCTAGGCACTGTGCCAAAAAAGGGTCATTTTTCACTGTGAAATTGTGTTGTGTCCACGTAGCGTTTTGCACCGTTTCCTGTCGCGGGCACTAGGCCTACCGACACAAGTGAGGTACCATTTTTCTCGGAAGACTTTGGGAACGCGGGGTGGGTGGAAATTTGAGGATCCACGCAGATTCCAGAAATTTCCACCACAGAAATGTGAGTAAAATATGTTTTTTTTTACAATTATTTTGGTTTGCAAGGGATTCTTGGTAACAGAACCTGGTGAGAGGCAGTCCAGTCACCCCATCCTGGATTCCCCTGTGTGTCTAGTTTTAAAAAATGTATAGGTTTGCTAGGTTTCCCTATCTGCCGGCAGAGCTAGGGTTCAAAAACTACAGCTAGGCACTTTGCCAAAAAAGGGTCATTTTTCAATGTGAAATTGAGGTGTGTCCACGTTGCGTTTTGCGCCGTTTCCTGTCGCGGGCACTAGGCCTACCCACACAAGTGAGGTACCATTTTTCTCAGAAGACTTTGGGGAACACGGGGTGGGTGGAGATTTGTGGAGCCACGCAGATTCCAGAACTTTCCACCACAGAAATGTGAGGACAATGTGGTTCTTTTAGCAATTTTTTAGGTTTGCAAGGGATTCTGGGTAACAGAACCTGGTGGGAGCCAGTCAAGTCACCCCATCCTGTATTCCCCTGGGTGTCTAGTTTTCAAAAATGTATAGGTTTGCTAGGTTTCCCTAGGTGCCGGCAGAGCTAGGGTTCAAAAACTACAGCTAGGCACTTTGCCAAAAAAGGGTCATTTTTCACTGTGAAATTGTGTTGTGTCCACGTTGCGTTTTGCGCCATTTCCTGTCGCGGGCATTAGGCCTACCCACACAAGTGATGTACCATTTTTCTCGGAAGACTTTGGGGAACGCGGGGTGGGTGGAAATTTTTTAGACTTTTTTTTAGGTTTGCACGGAATTCTGGGTAACAGAACCTGGTGGGAGCCAGTCAAGTCACCCCAACCTGGATTCCCCTTGGTGTCTAGTTTTCAAAAATGTATAGATTTGCTAGGTTTCCCTAGGTGCCGGCAGAGCCAGGGTTCAAAAACTACAGCTAGGCACTTTGCAAAAAAAGGGTAATTTTTCATTGTGAAAATGTGGTGTGTTCACGTTGCGTTTTGAGCCGTTTCCTGTCGTGGGCACTATGCCTACCCACACAAGTGAGGTACCATTTTTATCGGGAGACTTAGGGTAATTCATATTTGTAAAGCAACCATTTTTACCTATTGACTTTCGATGCATTTCTGCCTTCCAAATGAAAGACAATGTGTAAAAAGAAGTCATTTTGAAAAATGACCGATAATTCTCATGCTAGTATGAGTATTCCCAATTTCGGAAATGTGCGAATATCTACTGTTTCTAAACTCTATATTTTGTTACCATTTCAGAAATACATAGGTGTCTTTCATTCAGATTTTTCCATGTATACACTTTCCCAGAATAATTGCTATATACCCGGTACATAATAAAAAACCATTGCAAGTTGCTGCTCAGTTTTTGGCTCCGGGTTCGTCGGGTTCTTGGTGAACCTCCAAGTCCTATATATCCCCACAACCAGTAAGGTCCCGCTGATGTAACGGTATATTGCTTTCAAAGAGTTGTCATAATTAGAAGAAGTTACAGGTGAAAACGTTGACACAAAAGGCTGTTTTTTTCAACAAATTTTCAATTTTTCCTATATTTAACTGTTAGTTTCTATAAAGAAACCTTGAAGGATCTACACAAATGACCCCTTGCTGAATTCAGAATTTTGTCTACTGTACTAAAATGTATAGCTTTCCAGGATCCATTATTGCTTTCATACCCATTTCTACCATTAACTGGAAGATGGTTGAAAGCACCAAAAATAGCAAAACTATGGCGATTTCCCAGAAAAATGCCAAAACTGTGTAAAACATTTTGGTTTTCTGACCAAAAGCTGTATTTCCCTAAAAGCTGGGAAAATGGTGATTTCAGCCCCACAAACCCTTTTTTGATACCATTTGCAGGGAAAAACCCAGACGCTTTCATTTGCAGCACTTTTTTCCCATTTTTCTAAAAAAAGAAAAATAATTTAGCTGTATTTTGGGTAATTTCTGGGTCCCCTCCGGGGGAATCCACAAACCCTGGGTACCTTTAGAATCCCCATGATGTTGGAAGAAAAGAACACAAATTTGGCGTGGATACCTTATGTGGTCAAAAAGTTACAGGGGCCTAAGCGGGAACTACCCCAAATAAGGGGGGGGGGAGGCCTAGCAGCGAAGGGGTTAAATGCTAATTCCTAACTATAACGTCCCTGAAACCTGTGTTTTTTTCAGTGAATTATAGATATATAGATATACATCAGAACAAATGATCAGCATGCCCCCAATTGTATATTCAACCAATATCTTCGGCTATGTTGCCGAATTCAGCCTTAGGTTTTGACTTGAAATTTAATGCACAGACTTCATTTCGATTTTCTTAAAATATTCCTTTTATTCAAATCTTCTCTCTCTTCATATAGTAAAACCAGTTCTTCAAAAGTAGCCAAAACAATTGCCAACGCGTTTCATCTCTTAGATGGGACTTCTTCAGGGCAACAGAAATGCGAACAATAAATATACATTAAAAACATATATGCAACAAGACATTTTTCTTCCGACATGTCATAGCCGTAGTCTATTAATCCTTAGTTAATGCCATATAACAATTCGACCTTTTAATACATGTCATCTGTGCATTATACATCCGTTATTTGATATGAGATGGTGACTCATTACAAAAGAGGCGGATGGACTATGGTATAAATACTTCATGCAATATGAGATTCTCTGTGCGCACATAGTGCCTAATTAACTGAGCTATGCTTTTTTCTCAATTCACATTTCTCTTCAGCAAAACACTAGACGACTGCCTGAGATCCCCATCAAAGTATATGCCAACCAATGTACAGTATATTGGCATAGATCAGTTCTACAATAAAGTGACCCATGAACTGTCCAGGTTGGAGAATTCACATCAAGATGGTAGAAAATGTTAACACCAGAATAACCGCTATAAAAAAGAAAAGGAAATTCTGCATAATCTGAGAAATGACCCTCAAATTGTGATAGGGGAGGCAGACAAAGGAGGAAATATTGTGTTACTAAACAAAACTGATTATTTGAATGAAATTGAGAGGCAATTATGTAATGCGATGTGCTATTAAAAACTAAAGGGTAATCCCATACTGGAGATAGAGAGATATATTAACACATGGCTCAGGGAGTGGCATGAGATATGCCTCATTACAGACTTAGAACACAAATATCTTTTGGCTAAACACTCACGTTTCTCATGCATATATATCCTCCCAGAAATCCATAAAACCACCGAATTACCACCAGGAATGCCAATTGTATTGAGAAGTGGTTCTCCCACTGAGTACCTTGCAGAATATGTAGATGAATTTTTACAACCCCATGTTAAGAATCTTCCTTCGTACCTAAGGGACAGTAAAGATGTCCATGGTAAACTTGAAGACTTTCAAGACACTAAAGACCTGTTTTTTGTAAAAATGCTATGTGGGATAGAGGCTTTACGGTTTTTCTTGTATATACGAAATGCTAGCCATTTAGAACATACAGACATGCTTCTTGAAATGGCTGAAATCATACTAATGAAGAATGTTTTCTTGTACAATGGTGCCTGGTATCTCCAGAAAGAGGGAACTGCCATGGGCTCCCGGTTTGTTGCATCCTTGGAAACTTATTTATGGGATTGTTTGAGGTGGAGCATGCCTGGGGCCCAGGGGGCAAAAAAACTGGTTTAATAGTGTGATTTTCTATGGAAGATGCATTGATGATATTATCATGATCTAGAATGGAACAACAGAGAATCTCATGACTTATCATACATATTTGAACACAAACTGGTTCAATGTAAGGATAACTTTAAAATGTCATAAGCAGGAGATCGACTTCCTTGATTTAAGACTCTTTATGTCTGAGGGTACAATTCAGAGTGACATCTTTAAGAAACAAACTGCCTGCAACAGTGTGTTGCATGCTAAAAGTGCACATCCCAACACCATCATCAACGCCATACCATATGGCAAGATGGTGAGAGCGGGACGCAATTGTAGTCAGGACAAGGCCTTCCATGAGAGACTCATGACAATCAGAAATGATTTTAAGGAACGAGGCTATAGCAAAGAATGTCTTAACAAAGCAGAAGCAAAGGTTAGGAGATTGAACAGGAAAGAGACTCTCTCCACTAATAGGAAGCATGAGAAAAAGACAACCTACTCAAATAGTGAAGTGATTTTTTCCACACAGTATAATATGTATAGTAATCACATCTATAATATACTACGTAAGAACTGGCATTTTCTTGATTCGATAGCAATGCCCAAGGGGACGGTCTCATCGAAACCCAAAATTGGATGTCTGAAGGGCACTACAAGTAGAAAATCTCTCTGCCATAGTTATGTAAAGGCCAATAAAACTGAATTGAATTCAGCAACCTGGATACCATGTAAGCCAAATGGCTTTTTTACCTGTGGGGGCTGTTCTGTGTGCCACTTAGGTAAGAATAGGACACTCCCGTTTAAGTACAGCCACACAGAGGAAACATGAGATACATTCATTCATGAACTGTAACACCCCTTTCACTGTTTGTGTGATTGGATGTGCCTGTGGTAAATTATATGTTGGCATTAGCACACGACCACTGAAAACACGCATAGAGGAACATGTCAGGGCGATTAAACAGTGTGATGACAAGTATCCAATGGCGCTTCATATACATCGAGATCATCTGACAGAGAAACTGATCTGGTTTCATGCAGTAGAACAAGTCATGAATAATAAAATGGAAGGTGATAGGGAACTTCTCCTTAGACAGATTGAAGCAAACTGGATATGCCGTCTTGGAACAGTACTCATCATAGGTCTCAATTCCAATAGTGAGTTTCACTATTTCCTGTAGGAATCATGTGAGAGCAATTGCCAAGAAAGGACCACATACCACGTCAATTTTTAAGATGTAACAAATGTAATCAACCATTATGGGGACTAACAAGTCACATACAGCCATAATATTTCGCAGTTGAAAACATTCAAAACTTTCCCAATAGTGAATTTATTGATCAGCATAGATTTGCTCTTCCCAAAGTATTACATGGAGTTTAAATAGAAAATGTTGAAACCATATGGAATGATATTGATAATTAGGTTTGAAGTCTCAATGTACGATCAAATAGAAGACTGATCTAGGTTCTGTCACTTATCCATAGTTCGGGTTTTCAAAAGCTACCCATCAAATAGACTTTTATGAAGCAATTAGATGTGCTTCAAATCATGAATGCGAGCTTGATGTAGGTATGATTAATGCCATGTGATATTTTTATATGACGCAACCATATTGTGGTTTTCTATGAGGCAAATCGGGGCTTTGAGTTTGTAAGCAGGGAATAACTCCAATATGGTGTGATCAAAGTACGTTGGATATGATGAGTGGCAGCTGCCTACAGCAAGACTACACCAATATGCAGCTGGTGTGTTTGGTGGTGTCGAATATGGCCAAGATGATGCCCACACAGTTTCACCATGCTAGATGTGGCGAAATCCTACAAGAATTTTGTTCTAGCATTTTGGAAGAACAATCACGACTATTTACATAGCGAAGCAGAATACTTTCGAGATGGCAGGACCTAGGTGCTGCAATCTGTGTCAGGAGATCATCGGGTGGAATTGAAACATACCCACAGGTGATATAGGTTGAGAGGATATGTATAAATTAACTGTGGAATCTGGAGTTCACGTTTTGCCACTCGACTATTTGGATGTCATTGATGGGAACATGCCAATACGGGTAAGATGTGTCGAAATTTTGTTACTGAATCGTTGGGGGACGATACTAGTCCTAATGACTTTGGCAGAACTTTTTTTGCCTCAAAAGCAGGGAGAGCAGTATGTGGAAGTAAATTACAACCACCAGAGTTCCGCTTTGCACGAGGCGAAACAAGATTAGAGTGTGCCGTTAACTCCAAAGTAAGAATAATTTCTACCTGTTATCTATGAGAGCGCAATATACTTAAGACGTTGGGATTTAAGTTTACTAAATGACAGCATTCAACCTTACTGTTATAAACGTCTTGGGGGGACAGTTTTGATACATAGCAAGTCAAGTCACATGTGGTAGAAAATGAAATATTAAATTATGGGCTATATTAAATATGAAGGGAGATGTGAACTGAACATAGTCACTGAATATTATACAAATTGATCAATGATGACCAAAATTGAGACATGCTGGGAAGAATTTATTGCAGGGGGCATCACGGTTATTATACAGCAAAAGTTTTGTGGGATGTGACTAAATGCATTGTGGGACATGTGGTTTAAACGAATAAGGTCTAGCTTAAATAGGGAGTATATACCTGAATGTTTTGGATACATTGTGATTTTTTTGGTTTTAGTAATGAAGGAAATGCAAAATATTATCATTTTTAGGAAGTGAAAGTGGTTGGAATGTGGATATAAAAATTTGACAAAAACATAATCTGTAGACTGCACCCATGAGCGAACATAGTAGTTAAGTAAACGATGTTCTCGTTTTAGACAGGAATATTGAAACAGGAGGGAAGACAAACCCAGGATACATTGAAAGATCAGACTGGTTGATGAATACATCTACTATTCCCAGGAAATTCAACTAATGAGGTACATATCACCGGCTTTCTTGAAGAGAAATGTGAATTGAGAAAATAGCATAGTTCAGTTAATTAGGCACCATGTGCGCACAGAGAATCTCATATTGCATGAAGTATTTATACCATAGTCCATCCGTCTCTTTTGTAATGAGTCACCATCTCATATCAAATAACGGATGTATAATGCACAGATGACATGTATTATAAGGTCGAATTTTTATTTGGCATTAACTAAGGATTAATAGACTACAGATAAAGCATGTAGGAAGAACAATGTCTTGTGGCATATATGTTTTTAATGTATATTTATTGTTCATATTTCTGTAGCCCTGAAGAAGTCTCATGTAAGAGACGAAACGCGTTGGCAATTGTTTTGGCTACTATTGAAGAACTGGTTTTACTGTAAGAAGAGAGAGAAGATTTGAATAAAACGTACATTTTAAGAAAATCAAAATGAAGTCTGTACATTAAATTTCAAGCCTAAGGCTGAATTTGGCGACATAGCCGAAGATGTTGGTTGAATATACTATTGGGGGCGTGCTGATCATTAGTTCTGATTTTGTGCGGAGGTGACTTTGTTATGGAAGGTTAGAGGTTTGACTTACTGGATTGTTGCACTGCCCGGAGTTTGGACTGGTGTGAAATCACTAGGAGTGACAGGTGTGGTTTTTTGTATCCCAACCCTGTTTTTTGTAAATCATATAGATATATATATGTATATAATAACATCATTTGTAAAGGGAGGTAATATTAGATTAGGGTTCAGGGTGGCTAGTGGTAAAGGGAGATAAAGGTAATTTTAGTGTTGGAGTGGGTGGTGGTAAAGAGATGTAAGGATAATTTTAAGGTTTGGGGGTGGGCAGTGGTAAAGGGAGGTTAGGGTTAATATAAAACATGGCAGATTTGGATGTGCCCCAAAATGAAATTAAATATTGAGTTGCCTAAAATGTACTTATCATGCATGGTAAAGGCATTCAATGGTCAAAGTATGCAGAGTGGAAATGGCATGCACGGTAAAGACATGCATTGTAACATCATACAACCATATGTATTAAGTAAGGGAGCAGGTTTAGAGACAGTGAGACTTAAAACGTTATTCCATTAATTGTCATCACCTACTAGAAAAAATAGCGCAGGAAGAAAGTTGTGGGGCAGCTGAGAAATTCTGTGATTTCATTCATAAATGTTGCAACATTGTCTGGTCAGTTGTAGATTATAAAACTCATTTTACATAGTGGTATAGAAGGATGCTTCAACTTGAAGCAATCCTAAGGATTAAGGACCAGATGTACTACTCAATTTTGCAAGCAGAAACACTGTGATTTGCAAAAATAACAGGGTTGAAAAAAATGGCTATTTCCAGAGCATCAAACCCATTTTACAAGTCAGAAAAGTTTTCAGTCTCCTAAAATGGGTTTTGCGACTCAAGCAAATTACAGTTTGGAAAAGACATGAAAGGGGCGTTCCTTCCAAGTTGTGGTTTAGTATGTGGTAACTGGTAATGGTTTGCGAACATTGTCTCTTTAAAGGTGGAGGTATCTGATTTGAAAATGGGAGAGGGGTCCTGTGGTGATACAGACCCCTTTGGAAATTGTGTTGGCAGCCTCAGGGTGAGTAGGAAGTGGTTCAGGGGATCAATGCCTGTTCTCACTGATGTTTTTCAAAACAGGTAACTAATTTCTTCAAATGAGAACCGGTTCCTTTAAGGAACTCGCGCTGCTTTAAAATAGCCTTTAAAAAGATTTCCTATTTGGGAATACAAGCACAATGACAGTGGTCTTCTGTGCCTTGCAGGCCACTAGCCTTGTGTTTGCAACCAGTCTCGGGGAGGGGGGTGTCACACATTGCGACATGCCTAAATTAATATTCATTAGGCAGGTCACTTTGTGACTCCCCTGAGAATGTGTTTTTTTTTTTTACATTTTTGTCCTCATTCGCCTCAGGTTAACCCTCCATGATCTTGCTCTTTTTACGCCCTTATCTTAGAAGTTTCACGACACCCAAGGCATAATTGGCTTTTCCATCTTATACCACGGCAGTCAAGACCAGGTAGTGAAGTACAAAAGATACAAGTAGGCATAATCATAGAACAAATCCCTGAAATCTGGCTTTCAATGAGCCTACATCACTCACCCCTCTAGTTCTAACCACCTTTTAGTGGTGCCAAAAACGTATATCTTTTCTTTTTCAAATTTGTCATAACCAAATTAAGAGTGTATTTAATAGACTTTATTCAATCTGTGGTAATCGGTGAAAGGTTACTTACAGATTTCCTACAAATCTCCCTACGAGCCAGGAGGATCATGTAAAATAGCAATTGTGCTCCATCTGTGTGGATTTTTGCCTGTTTCCCCAGTATACCGAAAATAACAAGAGATAGGTTTATCTGAACTTCTATATCAAGAATGTCCATTAAAGCCTTACTCGTGTCCTCCCAGAATTTATGTACTCCTAGACGTCCCACAAACATATGATTGTTGTCTGCTTTTTCTAGGCCACAATTCCCGCACCTCACCACTCCTCCTTTCCCTAACTTTGACAGTCTGAGCGGGGTCCAATATGCCTTATGAAGGGAGAAAATATGGTTCCTCCTTTAATTGGCAGGCTTGATGGTGCTGTTTAGAAGATTCAAACATACTTGCCAGAAATTGTCTTACTGGAGCTCTAGCAAGTGTTTTTTCCGCAGCTCCTCCAGCAACCTGATGTCTCCATCCACAAAAAGGATCATCAGCAGGTACAATCTGGAGACCTCCTTGACTTTCAGTGCCCCTGATTTAAAGTTTCTTCCAACTCATTTGAAGCTCCTCTCACCATGTCTAATGTCTGTAACCAGCTTTTTACTTGAAGGTATTTGAATTTGGAAATTGCTTTATCCGCCAGGTCACAAAGCACATCCCATGAGATCAACCTACCCTCCTTCACCAGTTGTCCCCATGTCCAAATGCCTGCCTCTTTTAACGGTAGTGCCAATTTATCCTTAACCCATTCAGGGGAGCCTGGAGAGTCCCAAATGGGTGCAAACTTGCTATATTAGTTGAGTGTAGTTGCTTTCTTGATACGAAACCATAGTTCAGCCATACCTTGTAGTACCTTCAGTCTCACTTTTTTGTAGTATTTAGGGTCTCCAAATGTATACAGGAAACTGGAATTTCTACCCCGAGTGCTCATCAACATTACTTTAAACATCCTACCTATTTCTGAACTATCCAGTTTATGTAGGAGCATCCTTCCTTTTTTAACATAAAAACCCAGGCATAATAACGTAAATCCGGCAGAGTCAAACCCCCTTTATCTTTCATCCTCCACAATTTCTTCCAAGCTATCTGTGCTCCTTTCAAGGCCCAGATAAAGCTATATATCCTACCTCGCAATCTATCTAGCCATTCATCCTTAAAAGGTAAGAGGATTGCAATGAATAAAAAAGTACATTTTGGCTAAATAGATGTCTTGATTATATTTACTCTCCCAAATATAGATAGAGGTAGATGAGCCCAGGTTATTATCAAGTTGCATGCCTCTTTCATTACTTTTAGGAAATTCACCTCAGGGAGTTTTCTTCATATCCTGTGTAATTTTAACCCCTAAATATCTCATTTCCTTCTTAACAAAGTTACTTTCCCCACTCATATTCCAGGCTATAATTTCTGTCTTAAGATTGTTGATGGAATATTCTGCTACCCGACCAAATTCACAAGTCAATCTCTCAATTATGGGCAATGCAGCCTGGAGGCCAGATTTGTAGACCATAACATCATCAGCATAGAGAGCAATATTTTTTCCCAGCCATTATACCTAAAGGGGGGTATAGCTTTTTTATTTCTAATTTTGCTTGCTAACTGTTCGATATATAGATTGAACAGCAGCAGAGATAACAGGCACCCTGTATCGTCCACTAGTTATTTTAATCCCTTCGATGCTCATGACGGAATGGTTCCGTCAAGAGCATCGGTGCCCCTGTGCTCATGACTGAACCATTCCGTCATGAGGCCAGGGGCACGAAATCCCTCTGCTGCAGACAGCAGAGGGATTTCCTTTTCTGCCCCACAGCCTCGGGAGCTGGGGAAGAGCTTCCCCAGCTCCCGAGGACCCCCCTACCTTTCAGTGAAATGAAGATCAGCGCGCACGTCGCGCTGACTTCATTTCACTGAAAACGAAACTAAAATGAGCCTTTAGGCTCATTTCAGTTTCACTTTCTACGTGCTCAGGGGTCTATCTCAGCCCACTGAGCACGTAGAAAGACGGGAGAGGTATCATTGGAAAGGGGAGAATCTCCCTTTCCAATGGTACCTCCCAGTGGATCCCTGCCTGGGATCGCACCAGGAGGGCGATCCCCAAGCAGGGATCCACCCACTAAGGCACCAGGGAGGGGAGCGGCCCCTTGGGCAAGGGTTTTGCTCCCCCAAAAAATTGCCAAAGTTCAGTCTTTCTGCCCCCCCGGGGGGGCAGAAAGCCCACTAGACACCAGGGATTTTTATTTGGGGCATTTTGTTTAGGGTGGGGGCTGCCCGAAACGGGCACGCCAATGCCCCCACCCCCCAGCCACCATTACAGCCTTTCTGCCCCCCCTGGGAGGCAGAAAGCCCACTAAATGCCAGGGATTTTTTTTTGTGCAATTTGTTTTAGGGTGGGGGCTGCCCAAAATGGGCATGCCAATGCCCCCACCCCACCCGCCACCATTACAGCCTTTCTGCCCCCCCTGGGGGGCATATGGGGGCAGTAGCCCCCAATCTGCCCCCCCGGGGGCGCAGAAAGCCCACTAAACACCAAGGATTTTTTTGGACGCATTTTATTTTAGGGTGGGGGCTGCCCGACATGGGCACGCTAATTCCCCCTCCCCCCCACCACCATTACAGCCTTTCTGCCCCCCTGGGAGGCAGATGGGGGAAGTAGCCCCCAATCTGCCGCCCCGAGGGGGCAGAAAGCCCACTAAACGCCAGGTATTTTTTCTTTGTGTAATTTTCTTTTCAGGGTGGGGGCTGCCCAAAACGGGCACGCTAATGCCCCCACCCCATCACCATTACAGCCTTTCTGCCCCCCCCCTGGGGGGCAGAAAGCACAGTAAACGCCAGGGATTTTTTTTTGTGTAATTTTTTTTTTAGGGTGGGGGTTGCCCAAAACAGGCACGCCAATGCCCCACCCCCCCATCACCATTACAGCCTTTCTGCCCCCCCTGGGAGGCAGATGGGGGCAGTAGCCCCCAATCTGCCCCCCCGGGGGGGCAGAAAGCCCAGTAAACGCCAGGGATTTTTTTTTGTGTAATTTATTTTTTAGGGTGGGGGCTGCCCAAAACGGGCACGCCAATGCCCCCACCCCCATCACCATTACAGCCTTTCTGCCCCGCCCTGGGGGCAGATGGGGGCTGTAGCCCCCAATCTGCCCCCCGGTGGGGCAGAAAACCCACTAAACGCCAGGGATTTTTTTTTGTGCAATTTTTTTTAGGGTGGGGGCTGCCCAAAACAGGCACGCCAATGCCCCCACCCCCATCACCATTACAGCCTTTCTGCCCCACCCTGGGGGGCAGATGGGGGCTGTAGCCCCTATCTTCCCCCCCGGTGGGGCAGAAAGCCCGCTAAACGCCAGGGATTTTTTTTGTGCAATTTTTTTTAGGGTGGGGGCTGCCCAAAACGGGCACGCCAATGCCCCCACCCCGCCGCCACCATTACAGCCTTTCTGCCCCCCTGGGAGGCAGATGGGGCAGTAGCCCCCAATCTGCCCCCTGGGGGCAGAAAGCCCACTAAACGCCAGGGATTTTTTTGTGCAATTTTTTTAGGGTGGGGGCTGCCCAAAATGGGCACGCCAATGCCCCCACGCCCTTGCCACCATAACAGTCTTTCTGCCCCCCCCGGGGCGGCAGAAAGCCCACTTGACGCCAGGGATTTTTTTTTGCGCATTTGTTTTTAGGGTGGGGGCTGCCCGAAGTGGGCATGCCAATGCCCACATCCCCGCCACCATTACAGCCTTTCTGCTCCCCCTGGTCTCCCGATAAAAATGGTACCTCACACGCATGGGTGGGGCAAGTACCCGAGACAGGCAAGGGCCCAAAACCTAGTGAGGCCTATCACAAACCAACCTGGTTTCAAGGGGGGTCCCATGAGTTTTTGGCCCCGGGTTCGGCGGCCAGCTTGGGAAACCTACCAAACCCACACATTTCTGAAAACTAGACACCCGGGAAATTCCAGGGAGGTATGGCTTGCGTGGATCCCCCAACGTTTTCTTACCCAGAATCCCCCAGAAACCTGAAATGTTGCTGAAAAAATCACTTTTTTCACACATTTTCGTGTGGGAAAGTTGTGGCATCACCGGGCTGAAACAAATTTCCTACCACCCAGTGTTCCCCCAGGTCTCCCGATAAAAACGGTGCATCACTCGGGTGGGAGGCCCAAGTACCCGCGACAGGCAAGGGCCCAAAATGTATTGAGGCGACATCAAAATTGCCTATCAGAAGACAACCTGGTTTGGCAAGGGGGGTCCCATGACTTTTTGGCCCGGGGCTCGGCGGCCACCTAGGGAAACCTACAAAACCCACATATTTCTGAAAACTAGACACCCGGGGGATTCCAGGAGGTATGGCTTGCGTGGATCCACCAACGTTTTCTTACCCAGAATCCCCAGAAACCTGAAATTTTACAGAAAAAAATCACTTTTTCACACATTTTGTGTGGGAAAGTTGTGGCATCACCGGGCTGACACAAATTTCCTACCACCCAGCGTTTCCCAGGTCTCCCAATAAAACGGTGCATCACTCGGGTGGGAGGCCCAAGTACCCGCGACAGGCAAGGGCCCAAAACGTATTGAGGTGACATCAAAATGGCCTATCACAAAACGACCTGGTTTTGCAAGGGGGGGTCCCATGACTTTTTGACCCGGGGCTCGGCGGCCACCTAGGGAAACCTATCAAACCCACACATTTCTGAAAAGTAGACACCCGGGGAATTCCAGGTAGGTATGGCTTGCGTGGATCCACCAACGTTTTCTTACCCAGAATCCCCAGAAACCTGAAATTTTGCTGAAAAAGTCACTTTTTCACACATTTTTGTGCAGGAAAGTTGTGGCATCACCGGACTGACACACATTTCATACCACCCAGCGTTCCCCAGGTCTCCCGATACAAATGGTGCCTCACTCGGGTGGGAGGCCCAAGTACCCGCAACAGGCATGGGCCCAAAACGTATTGAGGCGACATCAAAATTGCCTATCAGAAGACGACCTGGTTTTGCAAGGGGGGTCCCATGACTTTTTGGCCCGGGGCTCGGCAGCCACCAAGGAAAACCTAGCAAACCCACACATTTCTGAAAAGTAGACACCCGGGGGATTCCAGGGAGGTATGGCTTGCTTGGATCCACCAACATTTTCTTACCCAGAATCCCCTGCAAACCTGAAATTTTGCTGAAAAAATCACTTTTTTCACACATTTTTGTGTGGAAAAGTTGTGGCATCACCAGGCTGACACAAATTTCCTACCACCCAGCGTTCCCCCAGGTCTCCCGATAAAAATGGTGCCTCACTCGGGTGGGAGGCCCAAAACGTATTGAGGCAACATTGAAATTGCCTATCACAAAATGTTTTGTGCCCTTGCCTGTCGCGGGTACTTGGGCCTCCCACACAAGTGAGGCACCATTTTTATTGGGAGACCTGGGGGAACGCTGGGTGGTAGGAAATTTGTGTCATCCCGGTGATGCCACAACTTCCCACACAAAAATGTGTGAAAAAAAGTGATTGTTTCAGCAAAATTTCAGGTTTGCAGGGGATTCTGGGTAAGAAAACGTTGGGGGATCCACGCAAGCCATACCTCCCTGGAATCCCCGGGTGTCTACTTTTCAGAAATGTGTGGGTTTGGTAGGTTTCCTCGGTGGCACGAGCCCCGGGCCAAAATGTCATGGGACCCCCTTGCAAAACCAGGTCGTTTTCTGATAGGCAATTTTGATGTCGCCACAATAAGTTTTGGGCCCTTGCCTGTTGCACGCTACTTGGGCCTCCCACCGAGTGAGGCACCATTTTCATCGGAGACCTGGGGGAACGCTGGGTGTAGGGAAATTTGTGTCATCCCGGTGATGACACAACTTTCCCACACAAAAATGTGTGAAAAAAGTGATTTTTCAGCAAACTTTCAGGTTTGCAGGGATTCTGGGTAAGAAAACATTGGTAGATCCATGCAAGCCATACCTCCCTGGAATCCCCGGTGTCTACTTTTCAGAAATGTGTGGGTTTGCTAGGTTTCCCTAGGTGGTCGCAGCCCGGGCAAAAGTCATGGGACCCCCTGCAAAACCAGGTCGTTTTGTGATAGGCATTTTTGATGTCGCCTCAATACGCTTTGGGCCCTTGCCTGTCGCGCGTACTTGGGCCTCACACCGAGTGAGGCACCATTTTATCGGGAGACCTGGGGAACGCTGGGTGGTAGGAAATTTGTGTCAGCCTGGTGATGCCACAACTTTCCCACACAAAAATGTGTAAAAAGTGATTTTTTTCAGCAAAATTTCAGGTTTGCAGGGATTCTAGGTAAGAAAATGTTGGTGGATCCACGCAAGCCATACCTCCCTGAATCCCCGGGTGTCTACTTTTCAGAAATGTGTGGGTTTGCTAGGTTTCCTAGGTGGCCGCGAGCCCGGGCCAAAAATTCATGGGACCCCCTGCAAAACCAGGTCGTTTTGTGATAGGCATTTTTGATGTCGCCTCAATACGTTTTGGGCCCTTGCCTGTCGCACGTACTTGGGCCTCCCACCCGAGTGAGGCACCATTTTTATCGGAGACCTGGAGGAACGCTGGGTGATAGGAAATTTGTGTCAGCCTGGTGATGCCACAACTTTCCCACACAAAATGTGTGAAAAAGTGATTTGTTCAGCAACATTTCAGGTTTGCAGGGATTCTGGGTAAGAAAATGTTGGTGGATCCAAGCAAGCCATACCTCCCTGGAATCCCCGGGTGTCTACTTTTCAGAAATGTGTGGGTTTGCTAGGTTTCCCTAGGTGGCCGCCGAGCCCTGGGCCAAAAAGTCATGGGACTCCCCTTGCAAAACCAGGTCGTCTTCTGATAGGCAATTTTGATGTCGCCTCAATACATTTTGGGCCCTTGCCTGTCGCGCGTACTTGGGCCTCCCACCCGAGTGAGGCACCATTTTTATCGGGAGACCTGGGGAACGCTGGGTGGTAGGAAATTTGTGTCAGCCCGGTGATGCCACAACTTTCCCACTCAAAAATGTGTGAAAAAGTGATTTTTTTCAGCAAAATTTCAGGTTTGCAGGGGATTCTGGGTAAGAAAACGTTGGTGGATCCATGCAAGCCATACCTCCCTGGAATTCCCCGGGTGTCTACTTTTCAGAAATGTGTGGGTTTGCTAGGTTTCCCTAGGTGGCCGCGGAGCCCCGGTCCAAAAAGTCATGGGACCCCCTTGCAAAACCAGGTCGTCTTCTGATAGGCAATTTTGATGTCGCCTCAATACGTTTTGGGCCCTTGCCTGTCGCGCGTACTTGGGCCTCCCACCCGAGTGAGGCACCATTTTTATCGGGAGACCTGGGGGAACGCTGGGTGGTAGGAAATTTGTGTCAGCCCGGTGATGCCACAACTTTCCCACACAAAAATGTGTGAAAAAAGTGATTTTTTCAGCAAAATTTCAGGTTTGCAGGGGATTCTGGGTAAGAAAACGTTGGTGGCTCCACGCAAGCCATATCTCCCTGGAATCCCCGGGTGTCTACTTTTCAGAAATGTGTGGGTTTGCTAGGTTTCCTAGGTGGCCGCCGAGCCCCGGGCCAAAAAGTAATGGGACCCTCCTTGCAAAACCAGGTCATTTTGTGATAGGCAATTTTGATGTCGCCTCAATACGTTTTGGGCCCTTGCCTGTCGCGCGTACTTGGGCCTCCCACCCAAGTGAGGCACCATTTTTATCGGGAGACCTGGGGGAACGCTGGGTGGTAGGAAATTTGTGTCATTCTGGTAATGCCACAACTTTCCCACACAAAAATGTGTGAAAAAAGTGATTTTGTTCAGCAAAATTTCAGGTTTGCAGGGAATTCTGGGTAAGAAAACGTTGGTGGATCCACGCAAGCCATACCTCCCTGGAATCCCCCGGGTGTCTACTTTTCAGAAATGTGTGGGTTTTCTAGGTTTCCCTAGGTGACCGCCGAGCCCCGGGCCAAAAAGTCATGGGACCCCCCTTGCAAAACCAGGTCGTTTTGTGATAGGCATTTTTGATTTCGCCTCAATATGTTTTGGGCCGTTGCCTGTCGCAGGTACTTGGGCCTCCCACCCGAGTGAGGCACCATTTTTATCGGGAGACCTGGGGCAATGCTGGGTGGTAGGAAATTTGTGTCAGCCCGGTGATGCCACAACTTTCCCACACAATAATGTGTGAAAAAGTGATTTTTTCAGCAAAATGTCAGGTTTCTGGGGGATTCTGGGTAAGAAAACATTGGGGGATCCACGCAAGCCATACCTCCCTGGAATCTCCCATGTGTCTACTTTTCAGAAATGTGTGGGTTTGGTAGGTTTCCCTAGGTGCCGGCAGAGCTAGGGTTCAAAAACTACAGCTAGGCACTTTGCCAAAAAGGGTCATTTTTCACAGTGAAATTGGGGTGTGTCCACGTTGCGTTTTGCGTCATTTCCTGTCGCGGGCACTAGGCCTACCCACACAAGTGAGGTACCATTTTTCTCAGAAGACTTTGGGGAACGCGGGGTGCGTGGAATTTTGTGCATCCATGCATATTCCAGAACTTTCCACCACAGAAAAGCGAGGAAAATGTGTATTTTTTACACTTTTTTAGGTTTGCAAGGGATTCTGGGTAACAGAACCTGGCGAGAGCCAGTCAAGTCACCCCATCCTGGATTCCCCTGGGTGTCTAGTTTTAAAAAATGTATAGGTTTGCTAGGTTTCCCTAGGTGCCGGCAGAGCTAGGGTTAAAAAACTACAGCTAAGCACTTTGCAAAAAAAGGGTCATTTTTCACTGTGAAAATGTGGTGTGTCCATGTTGTGTTTTGCGGTGTTTCCTGTCGGGGGCACTAGGCCTACCCACACAAGTGAGGTACAATTTTTCTTGGAAGACTTTGGGGAATGCGGGGTGGGTGGAATTTTGTGGATCCACGCAGATTCCAGAACTTTCCACCACAGAAAAGTGAGGAAAATGTGTTTTTTTTGACAATTGTTTAGGTTTGCAAGGGATTCTGGGTAACAGAACCTGGTGAGAGCCAGTCAAGTCACCCCATCCTGGATTCCCCTGGGTGTCTAGATTTCAAAAATGTATAGGTTTGCTAGGTTTCCCTAGGTGCCGGCAGAGCTAGGGTTCAAAAACTACAGCTAAGCACTTTGCAAAAAAAGGGTCATTTTTCACTGTGAAAATGTGGTGTGTCCACGTTGTGTTTTGCGGTGTTTCCTATCGCGGGCACTAGGCCTACCCACACAAGTGAGGTACAATTTTTCTCGGAAGACTTTGGGGAATGCGGGGTGGGTGGAATTTTGTGGATCCACACAGATTCCAGAACTTTCCACCACAGAAAAGTGAGGAAAATGTGTTTTTTTTGACAATTGTTTAGGTTTGCAAGGGATTCTGGGTAACAGAACCTGGTGAGAGCCAGTCAAGTCACCCCATCCTGGATTCCCTGGGTGTCTAGATTTCAAAAATGTATAGGTTTGCTAGGTTTCCCTAGGTGCCGGCAGAGCTAGGGTTCAAAAATTACAGCTAAGCACTTTTCAAAAAAAGGGTCATTTTTCACTGTGAAAATGTGGTGTGTCCAAGTTGTGTTTTGCGCTGTTTCCTGTCGCGGGCACTAGGCCTACCCACACAAGTGAGGTACCATTTTTCTCGGAAGACTTTGGGGAATGCGGGGTGGGTGGAATTTTGTGGATCCACGCAGATTCCAGAACTTTCCACCACAGAAAAGTGAGCAAAATGTGTTTTTTTTGACAATGTTTTAGGTTTGCAAGGGATTCTGGGTAACAGAACCTGGTGAGAGCCAGTCAAGTCACCCCATCCTGTATTCCGCTGGGTGTCTAGTTTTCAAAAATGTATAAGTTTGCTAGGTTTCCCTAGGTGCCGGCAGAGCTAGGGTTCAAAAACTACAGCTAGGCACTTTGCAAAAAAGGGGTAATTTTTCACTGTGAAAATGTGGTGTGTCCACGTTGGGTTTTGGGCCATTTCCTGTCACGGGCACTAGGCCTACCCACAAAAGTGAGGTACCGTTTTTCTTGAAAGACTTTGGGGAACGTGGGGTGGGTGGAATTTTGTGGATCCATGCAGATTCCAGAACTTTCCACCACAGAAAAGTGAGGACAATTTGTTTTTTTTGACAATATTTTAGGTTTGCAAGGGATTCTGGGTAACAGAACCAGGTGAGAGCCAGTCAAGTCACCCCATCCTGGATTCCCCTGGGTGTCTAGTTTTAAAAATATATAGGTTTGCTAGGTTTCCCTAGGTGCCGGCAGAGCTAGGGTTCAAAAACTACAGCTAGGCACTTTGCAAAAAAAGGGTCATTTTTCACTGTGAAAATGTGGTGTGTCCACGTTGCGTTTTGGGCTGCTTCCTGTCGCAGGCAATAGGCCTACCCACACAAGTGAGGTACCATTTTTATCGGGAGACTTAGGGTAACACAAAATTGTAGAGCAACTGTTATTATCTATTGACTTTTGATGCATTTCTGCCTTCCAAATGAAAGACAATGTGTAAAAAAGAAGTCATTTTGAAAAATGTCCTATAATTCTTATGCTAGTATGGGTACTCCCAATTTCGGAAATGTGCAAATATCTACTATTTCTAAACTCTATATTTTGTTCCCATTTCAGAAATACATAGGTGTCTTTCATACCGATTTTTCCATGTATAAATTTTCCCAGAATAATTGCTATATACCCGGTACATAATAAAAAACCATTGCAAGACGCTGCTCAGTTATTGGCTCTGGGTTCGTCGGGTTCTTGGTGAACCTACAAGTCCTATATATCGCCACAACCAGAAAGGTCCAGCGGATGTAACGGTATATTGCTTTCAAATAGCTGTCATAATTAGCAGAAGTTACAGGTGAAAACGTTGACACAAATGGCTGATTTTTTCAACTAATTTTCAATTTTTCCTATATTTAACTGTTTGTTTCTATAAAGAAAACTTGAAGGATCTACACAAATGACCCCTTGCTGAATTCATAATGTTGTCTACTTTTCAGAAATGTATGGCTTTCCAGGATCCATGATTGCTTTCATACCCATTTCTACCATTAACTGGAAGGAGGTTGAAAGCACAGAAAATAGCAAAAATAGACTATGTCCCAGAAAAATGCCAAAACTGTGTAAACAATTTTGGTTTTCTGACAAAAGTCTGCTTGTCCCTGAAAGCTGGGAAGATGGTGATTTCAGCACCACAACCCCTTTTTGATGCCATTTGCAGGAAAAAACCAGACGCTTTCATCTGTAGCCCTTTTTTCCGCATTTTTCCCCCAAAAACCAAAATTTTGCTGTATTTTGGCTAATTTCTGGGTCCCCTCCAGGGGAATCCACAAACCCTGGGTACCTTTAGAATCCCCATGATGTTGGAAAAAAAGGACGCAAATTTGGCGTGGATACGTTATGTGGTCAAAAAGTTACAGGGGCCTAAGCGCGAACTACCCCAAATAGCCAAAAAAAGGCTTAGCACAGGAGGGGAAAAGGCCTAGCAGCGAAGGGGTTAAATGGGGAAGTAAGATTTCCATTTACTAAAACTTTAGCACAAGGGGTTTGATAGATCAATGCAGCATCCTACTAAAGCTTTCTCCTAGATTATAGAGCTTCAGCTTAGATTGCAAGCAGACCCAATTTTCCCGGTCGAACGCTTTCGTAGCATGTAAAGCTATTACTCCTAGGGGTACCTAATATGTGCTGGCAAGATCTATAGCACCAATTAAGCTAAAAGTCAACTCGTGCAATGCCCTCTTCTTCAAAAGCCCTTCTGGTCCTTGTGTAGGTGCCCCCATAACTCCATTAAGTCTCTCCACTAATATTTTAGTGAATATCTTATGATTGCAGTTTAGGAGGGAAATTGGACTGTATGACTCGCAGTTCCTCTGGCATTTCCCAGGTTTCAAAATTAATGTAACTGTGGCTTCATTTAATGTTGCAGGTACCGATAACCCTTTCTCAAATATCTCCCTGAATAAATTTCTCAAGATTGGCAACAAGGTATCAGACAAAACTTTATATATCTCATGTGGTAAGCCATCAGGGCCTGCAGCCGTACCTAGATTACCAGATTTAATTGCTTGTCTAATCGCCAGGGGGGTTTATTTTACTATTAAGGTATACATTATAATCCTCACTTAAGATGATTGGATCTTCTTGTTTCAGGCAGGCCTTCACCCCCCTCGTCTGTTGTCACTACATCTTCCTGATATAGCTCTTCAAAGAAAGTTTCGAATGCCTTCTCAAAGTTCCCATTTTCTCTCAACAGTATCCCAGTGTTGTTGCATTTCATTTCATTGATAATATTTCTTGCAAGATCTACTTTAGTTTACCAAGCTAACAACCTACCAAAGTTTTCTCCATACTCGAAATGAGATTACTTACTAGCCTCCCATCTCTTTCTTATTGTTTTTATGTTTTGCAAAGAGGTCTGCAGGAGCTCTATATCCTTATGATCTAACACCAGTTAAGACAGTTTTGCCTCAACCTCCTGTATTTGGGATTCCAATTTTTCAACCTCTCTGATATACGCTTTCCTTTTGAAAGAAAATAGATGATAATTTCTCCTGTAAAAAAGCCTTATAGGAGTCCTAAACCATTCCCAAAGGGGCCGTTTCTAGATTGATACGAAATAATTCCTCTATCTCGGTTCAAAGTGTTTTTATAACTTATTCATCAAGTAGGAGAGTGCGCTCCATTGTCCATCTACCCTGGCTTACCTTACAAGCTAGGGTCAGATGTAATAACACTGCTGAGTGGTCTGACATGTGAGCCCCTATATGTTTAACCTCTTGCACCTGTCTCTTTTTACTCTGGTCTACTCAAAATTAGTCAATTCTGGATTGATGGCCATATTTTTTGCTATTATACGTAAAGCCTCTTTTGGATCCTGGCCTCTACCCCATTATATCACATAGACCCATCTGTTTCATAGTGAGCTTTATTTGCGCTAACATTTCAGTATTAGTTATTGGTCTACTTTTTCCTGACCTGTCTAAGGTACTATCCTTGGAGTACTGCCCTTAGGTGGCATCATGGCTGCTGGAAGATCCTTGGACTTTATTAGTCCAAATAAATACAAAATTCTTGCAGTGAAAGAACCAGACACCATCATACAACAACAGCAAGGCTTGCTGGTAACAGGAGAGTCTCCCCCAGGAGAGGAGACCCCACTTAGTGGAAACCTTCCGCCAAATTCACAGCCTAAAATAGGCCTAGTAGGCACGCATCCTTCCACAACAGAGGCGGGGACAGGTCATTTGGTTGGGGATTTGATTCAGGCCCTTACTTTAGAGATTAGGCTTAGATTTTAAATCTCTGAACTGCACCAAAAAGAGATTCGGTTAGCATGTGACAGCCTAGAAAGAAAGATGGATGACTTAGCAAATAGAATTTGAAAGGTGCGGTTAAGGAGTTAAAATCCTTGGTAGAGACTAATAAAGATGATATTCGTTATCTGAAAGCAAAAAAAGAAGGATACCCAAAAAAATTAGAGTCCTTGGAAAATAATCAGAGGAGAAATAACCTTTGAATTCTGAAAGTGCCAGAGGGGGCACAGGGAGACAATTTGAAAATATTTGTGGCAAGATTGATTAAAGCAGAGACCCAAATTGATGACTCTGAACAGGATATCATTAAGGATATTCAGAGGGGTACATAGGGATCGATTCAGAATGAACCATAATAGAAGTAAGCAGAGAAAGATTCTTGTAAATTTCCACACTTAGTCCACAAAGGAGCATATTCTTCTAAGTGCTCTGAAATTGAAGTCGCTCAAAGCCAATGATATAAAATTCGAAATAATATTGGATGCTTCACAGATCACTTCAAATAAGTAGTGGGAATTGGGGAAAAGGATAGACCCACTAAAGAATTTGGGGGTTACAGCTCAGTTGAAATTGCCCGTCACTCTTAGAGTGATGTATAATAACAAGATGCATAACTTTATTTGCTATAAAGAAGTTGATGATTTTATAAAAACTATTACAGGTACTAGTAGTAGTCCGATCTAGAGGTAATGGTTGGATGTACCTGAAATCGGGGGCATCCTCTAATTTACGGCCCTTCTCTTCACTCTCTTTTTCTCTTTCTCTTTTTGACTGGTTATTCCAAATTTCTGTGTTTTTTGGCACTAGGGTGTATTTTGGTGGTTGCACTCCCCAAGGCTATAGGCCATGAGGAAGCAAGGGTTGGTTCTCCAGGGGTGGTGGGATGGGGATAGAAGTAGGGACACTGGGTGGTGTGCATGAGGGAAAAAAGAAAAGAAATAACCTCAGACGCATCAGGTTTTTCTTAGACGTTCTATTAGCTGTTATATATCTTTCCTTTTTTTGTTTTTATATTTGCATTTCTTTACTAGCAGGTAGAGTACGAGAAATATATACACATCATAAAATTAGGGGCTTATTATGACGTCGGTTGGAGCTGCCTCCGACCGACACTATCTGGGTCTCGGGACCGACCGACCTGTGGTCGGCGGTTCCGATCGTCTGATTATGATGTGACTGAACACTGTTTGGTCGAATGATCACATTTCTCTATGGGAGCTTGTGTTACAGCCGTAAACCGTCCGTTAGACAGGCTCCCATAAAGTAATGGGTGTGTGTGTAAAAACCCGCACTCTGTGGCAGGCACCCCACAGTGCATGGATTTACAGGGAGGGCACCTTAGGTACCCCCTCGGACACCAACTGTAGGCCGCGGAGGCAAGGGTGCCCTGCTGGGGCCCCCCAAATTTGCTTTCCAACAGCCTTTCCGTGTCAGAAATGTAATCAGCCCCTAAGTAGGGTACAATTCATCTGTTCCCACATGACTAGGTAATGGATATCTAACTGGTCAATATAAAGGTACCAAGCATCCAAAAATATGAAAGTTATATATTAATAAATAGATCCAATACTTTTGATCTTAATTCCTACTGTCAAACAATAAATAGTTGCATAGTTGATGATTAACTAGCTAAAATGCACACAACCCCTCTTAGGCATTGATCAAATAACACTTCATTTCATCTGCATTTGGAGAGATAAAACATCTTTATTTAATATAGCAAATTCATAATTACTTCAAAACATCCTAATTTGTATTACATGATTAAAAAAAATCTTAATTCATATTACATCATGTGAATAGACGGATCGTTAACTAGACCCTCAAATGCCGTGTTACGTCTTTGCCTGCACTATTATTTAATGGTTAGCCCTAGAGGTGGTCACAATTAGCCTCTGATGCTACCCCTTCCCGTATTTTACAAAATTTGGAAGTCACCCCTATTCGACAAGCATAAAGCTTGTTTGTACCTGCTGCATCTTTAAAACCCATTGCTCATAAGAGAGGGGTTCTCTTGATTTCCATTTCTGGAGGATAAATGAATTGGTCAATAAGGGCAAAATAAAATATAGCTGTTTCTGATGTACTGTGAGGCTTACTAAGATGGATATCCCGAAAGAAGGCCACCACTGATTCTGGTGGTATTTGAATTTGGAGTTTCGGCCCTATCCATTGAAACATTTTGCTATAAAATATAAACAGAAGTGGGCAGATAAAGATCATATGGAGCCATTCGCCCTTATCTACCTCACATCTAAAGCACAACCCTGATGAGTTTGTAAATATCCTTTGAAGAATATCTGGTGTATAATGTAGTATCCACTTCGAAAAGAACTCCATCCTCTTAAAATTTGCACCTCTAATGCCCTTATGAGACCAAACATTATAGGATTTCCATCTAGACGGTTCCATCTTGCATCCAATGGTAGATGCAATTTTTGCTAGGGCTGCAGGGACTACCTTAGCAATATATTATACCATTTCCCAACCCCCACTTGTTCAAAGACATAAAATGCCTGGCTTAATGCAGAAATTGAGGAGTCCCTTGTTTTTATCATGAACAAAGCGCTGAGTTTGATTATACGAAAAGAGCAACCCATCATAAACTGACGAGTTAGCTTCTTGAAGCTGATTCCAAGACCTCATGATTCCTGCTGTTAGGAAGTCCTTAAGCTCACAAAACCCTGCTTTGTTCCACTTCTAAATACATCCTCTTCCCAACGGAAGACCAAGACCTCACATTCTTCCAATGGAATGTCTGGATGGAATTGAGGGAAATCATAAGACTCCTTACGATGGTGGAATCTCGAGACAACTATCACGGGAAATTTATACCTAAAGTGTTTTGGGAGCTGAGGAAGTTTAAGGAAAGGGAGGGACTTGATATTTGCTTCTTTTAGCCTTTGATTAAGATAGAAATTATCTGTGATATTCTGGGAGGTTGCAGCCTCACGCACCAATCTAAAAAAGAAGCTAGAATATATTTCTTAAAGTGTGGAGTTGCAAGGACCCCCCACTCAATTAGTAGCTGTAAAGTTTCTAATTTGGTCCAAGGCTTTTTGTCTACCCAAATAAAATGTCGCAACATTTTGTAGATTTCTACAAAGAATTTCTGCTGAGCTTTTATGATGACTTTGGAGAAAATGAACAGAAAGAGAGGTAGGATCATTATCTTAATTAAGGCTAGTCGTCCAATGCTGGTAAATGGGTATAGGTGCCATTGCAATAATAAGCTTTTGGATTTCGCCACTGAGGGCAGGTAGTTAAGTTGATGAAGATCGATAAAAACATGTGAGATGTATGCACACAGATGTCTGATAGGGTGTATAGCTGCATTTCCTTCGGTAATATCAAGTTGGGGGGTGTTGAGTAATAGAATTTTCGATTTTGACTGGTTATTCTATATCCCCCAGCTCAAAAGCTCTTTTAACATTGCTTTGTTCAGGAGGTTTAATTTGCGGGTCTTGCCGGAGCGAAAGAGCTAATGGTTCGATAAATAGTGACAAGAGCACCGGAGAAATCGGGCAGCCTTGATGTGTGCCTCGGCTGATTGGTATTCTACCTACTGGAGAGTTAACCATGATCTGGGCTAGAGCTTGGTTGTATAAAGTGCCCAAGCACCCCACCGATTGTGATGGGAAGCCAAATCTAGTCATAATAGCGAAGAGAATTTCCCACTGCACTTAATCTAATGCTTTTTCAGCATCTATCATAATGATAGACGCCTTGATGTTGTTATTTGAAAAACATTCTATAGCTTGGAGGAGAAAGTTAGGGGCATATTTACAAGCCCCTTGCGCCACTTTTACGCCACCGTTGCGTCACGCATGTGATGCAGCGGCGACGCAAACCATGCGCCGCGTTGCGCTATATTTACAACGTGACGCATCTAGGAGATGCGTCACGTAGTAAACCCTGCGCCACATGAAACCTGCGTCAGGTTTCATGTGGGCGTACTGGCGCAGGGGGCGTTCCGGCGCAGGAACGCCTGGAAAAGTGACGTAGTGAAATCTACAAGATTTCACGCAGTCACTTTTCCGACGCTGGTGCGTCAAATCCTTACGCCTGCTTCAAGCAGGCGTAAGGACTGACGCACCATGTTAGGGATAGGGAAGGTTGGAACAGTGCTGGAGCTGCGTCGCGCTTGCGACAGAACTTCAGCACTGCGCCAACCTTCCGCTGGCAGATGCGTCACGCATCTGCTTATCTCTGCGCCACGATGCGCCGCATTGTAAATGCAGCGCATCGGACGTGGCGCAAGGGTAAACTTGCGTGACGCATTTTCCCTGGCGCATCCCTGCTGATATGCAGGGATGCGCCAGGGAACGTAAATATGCCCCTTAGTGTTTGCCGAGATGATCCTTCCTGGGAGAAATCCAGCGTGTTCAATATGCACTACTTCTTGCACCAAAGGTGTTATTCTAGACGCAATTATTCTTGCGCAAATGTTATAATCACGATTTAGAAGGCTAATTGGATGGTATGCACCAGGTTCGTCCGCAGGTTTGCCTTTTTTTAAAAAGCTAATGATTACTGCCTCTGAGAAGCTAGAGGGAATTTCCATACCTTCTAAACTATCATTAAACAAAGTGGCCAAGAAGGGAGCTAGCTGAGGTCCAAAGATTTTATACATCTCTGCTGGTAGGCCATCGTTCCCACAAGTCTTCCCATTCGGGGAGTTTTTAATTGCTTCTAAAATCTCCTTAGGGGAGATGGGAGCGATTGCACTCTGTCGCTGTTCTTAAACTAATAGATGTATATCAATGCCATCAAGGAATTTATTTATTACCTCTGGATTAGTGGTCGATGGAGATGCATATAAATGTGCATAGTGTCTTAAAAATACTTTTTCTATTTTCTCTAATTGAGACACCATCTGGCCACTTGCTCCATCGAAGATAGACTTAATCATAGAATTATTCTGTCTCTTTTTCACCAACGAAATCGTCCGGCCTTTTCACTCTCTTCATATTGTTGCTGAAAGCTAGAGTTCTGATTTACAATTGTCTAGGCAGAGTAATATTCTTTTAAGGCTTGTCTAGCTTTGTTTAATTTTGCTCCAGAGTCCTGCTGATCGCTTCTAAGATGGGCCTGAGTGGTGCGATTGGACTACACCTGTAGGTCTTGCTCCTTTTCCCTTTTTAATTTTAAGCCTTGGGCTTTGTAGGCAATTGCCTTTCCCCGTATAAAGGCCTTGCAGGCTTCCCAGACAGAAAATGAGGAATATTTTTCTCAAAGAATTCTGAAATATTAACATGCATGGCTTGAACCCAACCTTTATATGTCAACAAAGATTTATCGAGCGACCATCTTGATCTTTCCTGTTACTCTAAATTAATATTAAGTTCAATGAATGGAACAGAGTGATTGGACTGTTATATATCTTTCCCATGGGTAATCTCTTTTCTCAGGAGAAGATGGATGGGGATATGACAATCCATACAAAATTGTTATCTTGAAACATAAATGGGCTGCAGGTGAAAGGGAGAAGAGAAAGTCTGTTGCAATGTTTAACAGACACCGTTGTTCATATAATTATTTTGCAAGAACACTAGTTAACTGAGAGAGTGCATAGATTTGTTTAGAACAAAGAAATGGGTACAGCAATTGGTGTGCACAAGTCATAACAGTTGCACGAAGGGGGAGGCTATACTGGTAACGAATCACCCTAAAATCACCATTAAAGAAAGTGTTGTGGATAAAACTGGAAGATGGGTCATTGTGAAGCTCTTAATGTATAATCAAAGTTATACTTTGGTAGGCTACTATGGCCTGAATGTAGATTATGTGGGACCTTTTAGAGAAATGTGGGTTAATTTGCTAAATTTTCCTCACCCTAATATTTTGCCGGGGGACTTTAATGTGGCCCTGGATAGTACCTTAGACAGGTCAGGAGAATGTGTTTTTGAGACCAGACCTAATAGCAGATATGGTAGTTCGCAATAAGAAAGTGCATTCGCAAAACACATGTTTGCGATGTATGACCACTTTTTGTGCATGGACTCCTAGTACATCAGGCCCTGAGTTATTAAAGTGAGTAGTGAGATGCTGTTCATAACACAGGTGCATTCAGATGTCAGTACACAACTAATAGGAATTAATCTACTAGCATTTCTAACAGACAATTCTCTCCCACTTGATATAAATGAATAACTTCAACATGTTATTCAGTGGCGTAACGAAACTTGAGGGGGCCCCCCTGCAAAGTATATGGAGGGGGCCCCCCATTCTCCACGTCAGTCAAGAGCTCTCAGGCCAGCGACCCGCCATACTGCAGGGGCTCACCCCGGCCATAAAAAAAGGATTCTGGTTCCTCCATTGGTCAAATCCGCCCCCTTATCGGGCAATTTATATACATCAGTAAATACTGCTGCTGCGCCCTCCAGCAAAGTTACATAACACTGCCTCCAGCCGGCCCACCAAACACATCCTCCTACTTGATGACCCAACTTCAAGTAAAGCCCGCTCAGTTAACCACCTCCAAACACAGACCACTGCCTTCGTGCCTGCTACTAACGCATCCATTAACTCTACTCTCACCCCTACAAAACCCGCAGTTGTGCTTTTCAGCCCACCTTTAAAACCACCCCTCGTATATCACTGCGATCCTGTGACCGCCGCCCACTGCTCCCCTGTCCACCACCAACAGAAAGACTGATGACAGGTCCCCATCTAACCACTGCCTACCAGTACAGACAGAGCCTTTCAGCTGCTGCCCTCCCCAATGCCACTGTGGAAGTTTAAAACATGTTAAACAATCTCTTCAACTGACCACCCCAAAACAGTTCTTCCTGCCAGCCTCTACGGCACCAAAGCCGTACCTGCTACTTTTCATCCTCTGCATGGTGCACACAATAATATTAAATGTACAAAGTGTCCGATTTTTGTTTCCTCACGGCAACATTAATTTACACTATGTACCCCACTAAACCATACCTCCTGTCAAAGGCAAACCTGATCCCATGTGTAGCACCAGTCAGCAAGTACCCCACGGACAAACACCCGAGAGAATGAGCGATTCATGTAATTAAATCTCCAGTGACAACGTAGCATTTCCCCACCCACTGTCAGCCCAGCGAAGTCTGCAACCGCACAGTAGCCATCAATACCGGCAACATCTAAAGCGCATTTCCACTTCCTTTCATTGGCAGGTCCTGGTACATATACCTATGACTTCTGGGCGGCATCTACCACAGACCACAGCATTCTTTGTCTACCTAAGACTAACCGAATGCTGTCGGTGAACGCTTCTCTTCCCTCTTCCTTACTAATAACTAATGGAGGATAACAATAAAAAAAATATAGTATTTTCTTATGCAAATAGCGTATCAAGCACTTGCTGCCCGCAGTCCTCACCAGATCCACACGTATCAATATTCTGCTATCGCACCTTCCTGTCAACCGTATTATTATCTGGAGATGTTTTTTATCCCTTCCGTGAACTGGGAAAAACAATACCTTGCACGAAAACAAGTCCCTTTAAAACCTTTGCTACTTATACAGGCTCGCAAAGCACTTACTTGTTTTACTAACTGTCGTTGTAAAGCAAACAGGTAACTCATTCTAGGATTGGAATTACTGCTTAGAAGTGTGGAAGTTAATACTGAGACCTAGGATGATTTTTTGCATGTCTGCCAGACACTCGTTCTTCCCTGCATGCGCACACAATGCAACAATACAATTTAGCTTAACAAATTGTTCAGAAATGTACCGGAAGGTAAAGAAACAGCCCATATTATTTTTCCAAACAAAAAATAGACAATCGTCAACTTTATACCCCATGATATAAAAGCCTTAGCGTGCACAGCTTGTCCAAATCCATGCCACCTAATTCTACCACACACAGCACATTTGAACATCTCATAATTCCATGCCACACAATTCAACTATAAATAACTTAACTCTACAACATTCCATACCACATAATTACAATCCTAAAAATTAAAAAACACATATTTCCACTTCACTCGATACCACATAATTCCACATCACATAATAACATTCCACACAACTTAATAGCACTCCAAACCACATAATTACACTCCACACAACATATTTACACTCGACTCCAAAACACATAATTACCCTCCACAAAATACAACTCTGTAACATGCTGCATAATGCCACTCTGCACAATTATACACCTCACCATGCCACATAATTCCACACATCACACAATTCCACAATTCATCTCCACACAATTCATCACACAACATAATTACACTCCACATAATACCACTCAGCACCACATAATTAACCTCTACATAATTAAGCTCTACTCCATACTGCAAAAATGCACTCCACATAAATCCAGTCTATGCCACGTAGCAACACTCCACATAACTACACTTCACACCATGCCTCATAATACCACTCACATAATGTTTACTCAACACCGCACACTTCCACATCACAATTCAACTCTACACATTTCCATTCCACACCACATAATTCAACATCAAACTACATAGTTCAAACCAACAACACAATTACACAACACACCACATACATCCAATCTACACCACAGAATTCCACATCATGCTACAATATTTAACAGCACACCACATAAGTCAACTCCACCACATACCACTCCACAACACAAAATACCATTACAGATAATCACACTCCAAGACACACAATCCCACTCCATGACACACAATCCCACTCCATGACACACAATCCCACTCCACATAATTCCAGTACACTAAATACCACATAATTACACTGTACACCATGCCACATTGTTTCACTACACAGATCCAATCCACACAACACAATTCCACAACTAACAATTCCAATCCAAACCACATATGTCCACTTGACACCACACACATTCACTCCACTCCAAACAGAAAAGGCATAGGTAAAATACATTGTCCTTTACAACATCAATAGCTCTAACTCTCACAAATGCGAGACCATTTGCATTGCAAATGCGTGTTTACCTTCCAATGCGTCCCAGCAGATCCTGTTCCTGGAGCTGCAAACATTCTCCTGGCCCTGTCAGCATTGTGCTGCCTCGTCGGAGGCGCAGCATCCCATAACACAATACAAGGCAATACTCTACAAAAACATGCAAATAGGGATGGTTCCTTCTACTGTTTTATATCCTCGGATCGCAAACTATCTCGAAAAGACTCCTCCCACTATATTCCTAAAAGCCTGCATCAACAACTGACCTTGAGTTAAAGTTATTGTTACCTCTCCTTACTGTCCACCCTCATCTTCCCTTAAGGTTCATGTCTGCCTGACAGATTTTCTACTACTCTATCTATGGCAATTGTCACACCTCATTTCACAGCTCACACTCTTGTTCTTTGAAATCATATCCCTGCAACCTAAAAATACTTAATCTCCATTAGACTATCTATACTCGTCACAAAGCGTTTCTATGCCTCGTTCAGGGGTAGTAAGTGCAATTTAAATGTAAATACAAAAATACAGTACCATCATACATATATAACAGTCCAACTGCTTCAGGATGCACACTTCCAACAAATCTTCCACATCTGACTGGAATTCGTGCATGGCGAACAGATGTTTTACAAGTTTCAGCTGGAACAAAATGGAGGCTTGACTTTCTTTTTACAGAGCTGGCGACAAAGATCCTCGCCCAGATAAGACCGACGACTTTTGATATTATGTATGTTGCATCTCTGAGAGAACTTTATCTCAGTGGCATGTTTCTTTTTCCAGAGATAAGGAAGTTAACTCGCTCTCCTCAAAACTGAAATGCTTCAGTTCTCAGCGCTGTGTTTTCAAATCATTGATAGTGGAAAGTTAAAACAAATGGGGTTGTCACACTGCTCCTACTTCCGGTGACCACTACGAGTACCTTATTATGCAAGTCAAGACAAAACAGAGAAAACCATGTAATGCTTGAGCTTTGTACAGTGTGCAATTACAATGACTAAGCTTTTATAAGGAAGAGATGGAAAAGTTTGGGTCTCATAACAGATTGCATAACAAACAAACCTGGTTTCCATCCAGATTTGAATGAACGCCCTCAGGAAATGAGTCACGCCTTTTGTGTCAAGTAAGGGTAGACATTCACATGGCAGGCAAGTTTCAAAATGTTAAACTGGGGGAATATGGTGTAGACAGCAACTTTAACTGGGTAGACAGATTTTCCGAAAACGGGACATACATGCATGTGGTTGGTCATTCATTAGCCATCCGAATTACACCTGAGGCGATACGATACCTCAACACCACTGTTATCTACACAAAGCTGAGCGGGTATGAGTGAGAGGTAAAAAAGAATGAATACAATAGAATTATTCATTTCGCTATGCAAGACGCCGCGCGGACCGCTACTGTGCGCTTTAACACTACAGAAATTAACA
This sequence comes from Calotriton arnoldi, assembly GCA_963921515.1. NCBI lineage: Eukaryota > Metazoa > Chordata > Amphibia > Caudata > Salamandridae > Calotriton > Calotriton arnoldi. The sequence continues at coordinate 224,645 of CAWUFW010008380.1, read as the reverse complement.
CATACGAAGAAGCAGAGTAATTAATACCAGAGCTCTTTCCAAATCAACTGGTAAAAGACTCGAGAGGCTGCTAGCCGAGGAGCTCTTTTCACAGTTGTTACTTAGGCACTTGGTACCCCACACCGTGTTGGAGCGTCACACACTGAAGCACTTAAACCTAGAGGTGGGCGGGCAACTTATAGCTCGAGCCGGGCTCTGGGTCAGCGCCAGGTTCTCGTGGAACCTCGAGCCCAAACAAGCCAAGTTTTCACGTGGTTCTGTCTGCCACCTTCGCTCTACCGTAGCTCACAAAGTTTAAAACAAAGCATTAACAGTTGTGGTAAAAAGAAGACCGATACCCCTTTAGTGGTTGACTTGTACAAAGTGAAACCAGAAAGCCCGGGATGAATCGTAGCTTCCCCACTTAACCACACTGTATTCTCAGGCAAATATTTTGTATCACCCCCTTTCTTCATTACTTCTCAATATAAACCTATAATGTAACTTATTAATGTCAAACCTGTCGCATGTCAAAGAAATGCACTATTTTAATTTTGAAGAGAATGTACTATATTTTGAATGATGGTAACATTTCCAGGGCTCGGCTCGTGCAAGGGCTCTAAGAGCCAACCCAGACCCTTGGCTCGACTCTCCCCTGTTAACTTGTTGGCATGCCACTGCCCACCTCTACTTAGACCCAAGGCTGGAATGCCGAAGACAGACCCACTGGCTCTAACATACATCAACCACAGGCACAGAACGGAAAACATCAGTGTAGAATTAAATCGTTCATTGTAAGGTCTGGAAACCCCCTCCCATCCCGTGAGCCCGTCAACTGTACTGCACATGAAACCATCTGGTGGGGCCTTAGTCGGGATCCCCCGGCCTCACAAGAGCTCAGCAGTTCTCACAAAAGCTAAACACCTCGTGGCAGCAGCATGTGTCAGTTCACCACTGCTGACCGAGAGGATAAGGGCAGAGCGTGTTTCTGTCACTCACCAAAAGAACAGCTTGGAGCAGAAGTTGGCCGTCTGTAGGGGGTTGGGTTTCTCGTCCCTGGCCATGGCCTCCATGCTGCTGCAGGTGCTGCAAGAGCAGGCATCCCAGTCTGCTGTAGTGTACCAAGCAGCGAGGGAACAGGGAAGTGTTTACTTTACACACAACTAGCCCGGGAGAGAGGCATCGGGACAGCCACCAGTTCCTGTCTCAATGCTCTGAGAGATTAACGTCCCTTCTCAGAGGAGCAGAGGCAGTGTCCTGTGGGAATGCTCTCTCTGGGGCCCCCACCCCCATCCTTTTTCCAGCCCGGCTCTGACTGAAGAGAAACAATGTAACTTGTTACTTTGTTTCTCTTCAGTCCCGGGTCAGCGCGAGGAGTAGGCTGCACACTGCAGCTGAAGCCTGTCTCTCTCACAGCTCTACCGAAGAGCTGAGGGGGCCCCCTTCACATACTGAAGACTGGGGACCCCCGCACCATGGGGGCTGCGGGGGTGTTTGTTACGCCCCTGATGTTATTGTTCATACCTTCATGTATAATTTGCATATTTCTGGCATTGTGGCCCTGAGGTAGATAAAAAAGGCCAGCCAAATAACCCTAGGATTGCAGTTTCTGCCCCTTGATGTGAGTGGGGAGGAGTCCTTCAATCTTCTTTCCTCAGCAAGTCAGGCAAAATTCTTGTTTCTCCAGATGTTTCTTTAAAGTCCCTAAATTTTCCACAAAACGTAAACCTACTTTTCAGCACTTTCAGCGTCACTGAACCATAATCCTTCCGTTGGGCCTCTATTTAAGATTACTCAGTCCCCTTCCCAGATTTCAGCCCTATAAAAATGATGAGCCCCTCCTTGTCATGATCTGTGAACAATTGATCCTCCTGCTATGGACATTCAGATCATATCAAAAACATGATTAAAACAGATATATCTATAAGCCAAAACCTTAAACGTTTCAATGCCAGGCATAAAGCTTTGAAACATATATAGAACTTAAACTTTAATGTCAATATAACTAAAAAAAATAGTAAAAAACAATAACAAATCCACAAACAGTGTACTAAATAATTTCAAAACTTTATATACTTACAATAATACCTATTACATATAAAAAAAATTAAAAAAAGTTAGTGTGCCAATAAATGTTAAATGAATCATCTTTAAAAAAGCAATTACACAAAGCAAATATAATATTAACGGCTAGCCATGACATCTTTAAGTATTCCATATTGAACACAATATTAATAACATATCACATAGATAAGTTTACCAACATTATAACAAAATAAAAGAAATACAGTATTTTACTCACTGTTTTGCAATTGTATATTATCCCTGCAGGACATTCCTCCTTAGCAGATATTCTAAATTATGTATAGACAAAAAATGTTCAAACAGGGTTCCATATCAAATCCATCAATAAGTTTCAAAATTGGAAAAATCAATTCAAAGAAAAAAGCCAAGAGAACCAAAATAGAGAAAGAAAATATGAAAGTGGAAGTTAAAAAATGTCCAACACATTAATCTCAAGAAACCCACATGATATTGGCATTAAATGCAACTACAAAAGGGAATATCGTCCCTGCCTACAGCATTAAAACAATATATGTTCCCTTTCCTACCTTAAAACATTTAAGAATATAATATATATCCACAAATACACTATAACTACTATCCCAGACTTAACTTGAAACCCTGAACTTTACTAAGGGCCTGATAGGCGAATTTGGTGGTCTTTGGACTGCTGTGGTGTCAGATTCACCGCCAACTGACTAGGCAGTTCGCCCACCATATTATGATGTTGTCGGTTTTCAGAACGAAAGACCGCCGGAGCACTGCTGACACTGCCAGCAGTTCACAGACCGCTGCGGCGTTGGTAGGGGGAAAGCAGATGTCATATGGCAGTACAGAGAAGTTCACCGCCATCCAAATTACGAGTTGACTATCCGACGAACCGACCGTGATGGGAAAGGACGCCTGCTTCGAGTCAGCGGAATCGAAGGAATTGGGGTGCATACTCACCCATTTCAGTTTCTTCCCTTCATTTTCTCCTGTGTATCACTTCCACCAGGCCCCCCCTTGACAGCAGCATATTGACCCCGAAGAAAAGGACTCTTTTGGTGCCAAAATCCAGGCGGCACATATGGGCCAGACTCCAGCAATGGAAAAATACTCAAAGTAGGTATTTTTTCACATGTACATATGTGTACATTCAACACTTGTGTAGTCAAAATATACACACATGCATCGACATATATGAAAAAACACTCACTGCTGCCAGATAGACCGCCACTGGCCCATCGGGAATATCATAATATGGTGGGTGGAAGACCGCCACCGCATTGGTGTTCTTGGGACAGCTGCTGCAGCGGTACAGCGGTAAGACTGCTGAACTCATAATAAGGCCTTAAATACTCAACCTCATATACATTTGGTTGTATGACACAATATAGAGGAAAACAATATTGAACTCCACTAATATCGCCATAAAATATTGATTACCTCAATATTCTAATTCTATACTTAAAAAGAGAAAATAAAAATATTGACTACAAAATATTGCATCAAAAATATCTAACATACACAAATATTGTAAACAAAAATATAGAAAGACTAAATAAAACCACCAAAATGACTACTAAAATATCTGCAACAAAAATGTATCACAAATAGAGTCCAATACAAAAACATACATTAAAACCATCAAAAATCACTATTAATTCCATAATTTAATTTAACCCCAAAAACAATGCATATAAAATTAATACTTAGAAGGAAAAATATATAAAATTAATACATCTATAATTTTAAAATAGAGCTTGATCAATCAAACACAACCAAAAAACAATAATTAGTGTTTACCAAATAAGGTTAAAAAATCAAAAAGCAAAAAAACAACCAATAACATTAAGCTTTAAAACATTTAACCAAATACAATGATCTGGTATTTACGAAACACTATAAAAAGGTCATGCAAATGTTAAAAACAAAATTCCACAAGACACCATCAGAAAAAGAAAGCTCCTAAGGAAACAGACAGCTTGTTTCGAAATGAATTCAATAAATAAAACTAAAACTAAATTAAATAAGCAAGCAGTAAATAACGTTGTTTTAACTAAATACTTATAATTCCTGTCCCCAAAATACAGCTAAACAAAATGTATCCAAACCGAAAACATCTCTGAAAATAAACTCAGATACATTTTTAAAAATGAAACAACACACAACAACTAAAAAGTAAGAATAATATAACAAAAAATTAACACATATTGAGCTAATAACTTCTCTTTTGGCAATAAAATACAAAATAGTAAAAAAATTAAAATAAATGATTTTTACTGCATAAAAATAATACTGCCATTTTTTCCAAAAGTTGAAAAGAAACACAAATGGTAAAATTAGCACACAAATAGAGTTATGGTTCTAAAAATTGCCAAAATCATCTAATTCATAAGCATAAATACACAAAAATGCTTTACAAATGTTTAAGTAACTATATAGTAACATATGCAGTCATTAATGATTTATTAATAGCTTACTATTCTATGACCTAGAGACTAATAGGGCCACAAACAAAAGATCTCAGAACGGAAAATATGAAACCAAATGGTATACATTCACAGCAAAAAAAGTACAAGCAGTTTAAGAATGCACTGTAAATGTACAAAATACTATTCTAATGAATGTTAAGGGTGGGCAATGACAAATAATTAAATTGTTGAAAATATTAGCGAGTGTAATCATACCCCTAACATAACAGAAACTTGATTTAAAAAATGTATTACTAGAACTCAGGGAAGCTCATACTAGCTCACAAGAGCCTACTGGCACAATCATAAAAAATATAATCTCCAATGTTCTTGATTATATTATGGGTCAGCCCATTGCAATTCCCAAAGTAAAGAGACTCAAAGCCAGAACTAGAAAAGCAAATAGGGAAACACCTACTGCTCCACAAAGATAAGAGGATATAAACAGCCCACAAACATAGGCCCTCATTTGGATGGCGGGCGATCGGACCACCGCCTGCCATCACGGAGGTCCGGGAACCGCCCGACAGGCAGGCGGCAGTCCGACCATCCAATTACAGATTGACGGCCAGCACAGCGTTCGGAATGTGCCTTTTTGTACTGTGGCTTGCGCAGCAGCCAAGGTAAAGGGCCACGGCACAAGCCACAGTACAAACAGGCACTTAATGCACAGCCATGCATGGTGTATGGATGTGTGGGAGGAGCACTACCTGTTCCCCGAGGCCAGTAAGCAGTGTCCCTTGGGGGACAGAGGCCCTGCTTGTGGCCCCCAAAGTTCCTTTCCGGCTGCCTTTCAATGGCGGTAGGAACGCCATGAAAAGGAAGTCGGAAAGGGAAATCCTAATCCCTATGGCACAGGCATCACCCTCATGGTAGGGATAGGAGTGTGACCGCCACCCCGACAGGATCCTTGATCCTTCTGGAGGCGGTGGTCTGTTACCCCAGACCACTGCGGTATGACCGTCCGCATCTTAATGCGGCAGTCCAATGGCCTGGCCTGGCCTGGCCTGGATGTTGGTGGGACAGCAACTGACGGCCTGTCGGTGGCAGTCCCACCGACATCCAAATGAGGCCCCTCATATTAACACACACAAATGATAATTATTTTTTTTATAGGACAATGATAACAATGAGAGAAGAAATCATATATTTGTCACTGATAATAACCTATTAAAACCTGCCCAGAGCAACATGGGAATAATTGATGGACCGTTCGAATCGTGTCCTCCACAATTCACGCAAATCTACGCAATTCATGGAGAATATCAAAACACTATCATCTGTCAGGAGCTCCCCGTACTGTCTGGTATGTCAGCACCCTCAGGGGTTCCTGCTTGCACACGTTTCTGTCCACTGTGGGGTATATTCAGAAGAACGTGCGATAACTACCGCAAGAGTAGCGTAACACAACTTTCAATATCGCAGCCTATCGCGGGAAAATAACCCCGTGGCAACGTGGAATTCACAACAAGGCGGTAGCAAGCGATAGTCTGCCGAAACTAACCCTGGGCGGTGAACTACGCTACGCTCGCGGAGTTTGCGTAGTTTCGGCAACTTCGCGATTCGTGTAAAGCGCGAAGTTGCCGAGCACATGCAATTTGCGGCGTAGCGTAGCTGTTTTTCTTCTTTCCGCGCTCAATATGCGTTCTCGTGCGCGCGGTAACTACCTACCATGATTCTGCGTTCGCCGACGCGATTTCCTATCCGTTCGCGGGCGCCACGAGATTTGGAATCCGGCCGCACGATCCCGCGAGACTGTGCGAACGCGAACACGTCATTCGGACGCGCGATCTGACTTCCGGCGGTAGTGTTGGTAAGATCGCGATCCCAAACACGAAGAAACTACAATCTGGTGAAGAATATCTCTCGAGCATCATAAAACCTTCTCGAAAATGATGATTTTGCTCAAAAAAACTCCTCAGATTGTGATTTGGCTGTAGTTTTTTGTGCAAGGAGTCCTTTTTCTTTTTTTACTTTTTTTCCAAGAGGAAGGAAGTGCCCCTGATTCTCAAACTTCCTGTCCAGCAGGCTCCTCCCAGTGCTTTGTCCATGTGCTGTTCACTTTCATTTGGATTTGGAGCTGGAAGGATCACTTTTGTGTCTGTCTGCTGCATCATATCATTGGATTGGATTTGAGGACTTTTGGATTTGAGATTTTACAAGTAAGTTGGAGAATTGGTGTACTTGTTTGTTTGATTGGGGCTTGTTTGTACCTACATTTTTTTGGGATTTTCATTGTTTTTAAAATTTATTGTTGTGGCCTGTAGTTTCATTAGGGGCCTAGTTGTTTTTCTTTGATTGGAATTTCAGCCAGTAGGCCCAGAGCCAGAGGTACCCATGGGTGCATGTTTCTGTGGTGTCTGTTGAATTTGAACATCATGTAGGGCATGCATGGATGGCATTGGATTGAATTGGTAAATGTGGTTTTTGGGGTGTATTTCACTTTTTGGGTGTAATATATACCTTTGTTGGATGTGTGTGTGTGCTTGTTGTGTAACTTTCCAACCTTTCGTAGCCCTGTGGATTTTCGTTTTTGCATTTTTGTATTAAAGCTGTGTTGTTTAGCAGGCCTCCTTTGTCTGGTCATATTATAGGCCTGCTTAAATTAAATTAAATTTGTACTTGTAAAGCGTACCCATACCCCCAAAGGGGTGTCCAGGCGCTGTACGCATACCGCTGTGGAACCCTTCCTGGCTTTTCCCTGTGAAATGTCCACTCCTGGGCACCCCCAGGGTGAAGCCAGGCATCCCAGCGCTGTTGGGGCCGTTGTGGAGATTAAGCAAGCTATTGCCCAGAGTTGCAGAGTGGGACCCATGATTAGAATAGGCACCGAGGCGAGAATTATCAGGTCCGAGGAAATTGAGCCCAAGACCCGCCGAGGCGGGAATTGAACCCTGGTCCCGGGCCAGATCTCTGCATCAGGGTCTGCCGCTCTAACCATTGAGCCACACTTCTCCACTGCTTGAGTTCATTGTTTTCCATGGCCTGTTGTGACTGTGAGTGACCACGTGGCTTGGGGCCATTTTGTGGTGGTAGTTTAGTAGTGTGCTGCTTTTTCCATGTAGGCCTGCATGTCTTTTCTTTGTTCCCCTTGGCTTATGCTTGTTATTGTGGGTGGCCTGGCCATGTGGTGGCGGCCATTTTGTGGGACCAGCCACTGTGCTTTTGCCATAGGCCTCCAAGCTTGCGGCCTAGTCTGCCAGTAGGCCCAGAGTTAGTCATCATGGGTGCATAAAAACTGTTTCTGTGTTGTCTGTTGAACTTTAACATCATTTAGGCCATGGATGGCATTGGATTGAATTGCAAAATGTGGGTTTTGGGGTGGTATTTCAGTTTTTTGGTGTGTGTTAAATAAATAGGCCTTTTCAGCCAGTAGGTAACCCTGGGCGTTCAGCTCGCGGACTTTGGGCAACTCCGCACTGCGCGACAACGCGGACTTACACTTTTTATCTTCTTCGCGCGCTCAATATACGTTTTCGCGCGCGATAACGACTTTTTGTGACGATCGCGATGCCGAACACGCAGATTTACAATCTGGCGAAGAATATCTCTCGAGCAGCATAAAACCTTCTCGAAAATGATGATTTAGTTCATTTTGCTCAAAAAACTCCTCAGGTTGTCATTTAGATTTGGTATTGTGAGCAAGGAGTAATTTTTTTTTTTTTACAATTTTTTTAAAGAGGAAGGAAGTGGCCCAGAGTCTCCAACTTCCGGGTCCTGTCCTTTGTCTTCACTTTCTTGTTATTGTGGGTGGCCTGGCCATGTGGGTGGCGGCCATTTTGTAACGCCAGGCAATGTGCTTTTGCCATAGGCCTGCATTGTCTGTCTTGTCTTCCTTTTCTTGTTGTTGTGGGTGGCCTGGCCATGTGGTGGCGGCCATTTTGTGGGACCAGCCACTGTGCTTTTGCCATAGGCCTCCAAGCTTGCGGCCTAGTCTGCCAGTAGGCCCAGAGGTAGTCATTATGGGTGCATAAAAACTGTTTATGTGTTGTCTGTTGAATTTTAACATCATTTAGGGCATGAATGGCATTGGATTGAATTGCAAAATGTGGGTTTTGGGTAACCCTGGGCATAATACTTTGCTACGCTCACGAAGCATGCAAAGTTTGTGCTACTACGCACTACGCAAATTGCACGTAGCAGAGTGAATAACTGTGCTAATCAACGTAGCGTAGCAGTAATATAATAAACTCCTTCAAATGCTTTGATAAAGCAATTTTCTATGCTAAAAAGCATATAACCAATTCACAAAAATGAATTTTGACAATAAAATATCAAGCAATGAGAGAGGTGATGATTTTGGAGTCCCCCTAACCTAGGGGAGGACCAAGCAGATGCCTCGAACACAAAAAGCATATCATGTGAACGATTCAATGGTGGTCCCTTCCTCCTAGGACCACCCCAAGCACAGTTATGGGCAAAAATACAATCCCAACCAAAGGCCCTGCAAAGCATTATGGGACGAGATAAGCAGTGGGCAGTGAATATTATAGTGTTCAATATCAAAATAATTCTACAAAGAGCTGCAGTTCAACTAGTCGTTACTAGGTGTCCCTCACGAGTCAAATGCAAAAGCATTGAAATTATTAATACATCAAGCTGCAGTTCCACAAGTCGTTACAAGATGTCCCTCACGAGTCAAATGCAAAAGTATTGAAAACCTTTCATGAAGCTTTTGCATTTGACTCGTGAGGGACACCTAGTAACGACTAGTGGAACTGCAGCTCTTTGTAGAATTATTTTGATATTGGATACTATAATATTCACTGCCCACTGCTAATCTTCTCGTCCCATAATGCTTTGCAGGGCCTTTGGTTGGGATTGTATTTTTGCCAATAACTGTGCTTGGGGTGGTCCTAAGAGGATGGGACCACCACCGAATCGTTCAATAAGATGTGCTTTTTGTTTTCAAGACATCTGCTTGGTTCTCTCCCTAAGTTAGCGAGGATACCAAAATCATCACCTCTCTCACTGCTTGTTACCTTTTTGATTTCACTTTAGTGAAATGACTATATGCATTTTTAGCATATAAAGACAGAGATATTTATTTTATCTCAATTTGCACTGTACAAGATGTTTTTGGTAATTATTGTACAGTGCAGTCAAGCACACAGCTACGCACTACGCTATTTGCATAGCTACGTGTAGTTGAAGCTGTACTTCACGTAGCTACGTGAAGTGCTACTACGCAAACTACGCCCAGGCTTAGTTTTGGGGTGGTATTTCAGTTTTTTGGTGTGTGTTAAATAAATAGGCCTTTTCAACCGATAGGTAACCCTGGGCGTTCAGCTCGCGGACTTTGGGCAACTCCGCACTGCGCGACAACGCGGACTTACACTTTTTATCTTCTTTGCGCGCTCAATATACGTTTACGCGCGCGCGATAACGACTTTTTGTGACAATTGCGATGCCGAACACGCAGAATTTACAATCTGGCGAAAAATATCTCTCGAGCAGCATAAAACCTTCTTGAAAATGATGATTTAGTTCATTTTGCTCAAAAAACTCCTCAGGTTGTCATTTAGATGTAGTTTTGTGAGCAAGGAGTCACTTTTTTTTTTTTTTTTTTAATGATTTTTTTCAAGAGGAAGGAAGTTGTTGTGGGTGGCCTGGCCATGTGGTGGTGGCCATTTTGTGGGACCAGCCACTGTGCTTTTGCCATAGGCCTCCAAGCTTGCGGCCTAGTCTGCCAGTAGGCCCAGAGGTAGTCATCATGGGTGCATAAAAACTGTTTCTGTGTTGTCTGTGGAATTTTAACATCATTTAGGCCATGGATGGCATTGGATTGAATTGCAAAATGTGGGTTTTTTGGGGGGGTTTATTTCACTTTTTGGGTGCGTTAAATAAATGCCTTTTTTGCATGTGTATGTGTTGTTGTTGTGATTGTTGTCTAACTTTTCAAACTGTTTTTAGCCATGTGGATTTTAGTTTTTGCATTAAAGCTGTGTGTGTTTTATCAGGCATCCTATGTCTGGCCATATATAGGCCTGCTTGAGTTCATTGTTTGCCGTGCCTTGTGCCTGTGAGTCACCATGTTGCTGGGGGCCATTTTGTGGTGGTAGTTAGTAGTGTGCTGTTTTTGCCACATAGGCCTGCGTGTCTTTCCATTGTTCCTCTTGTCTTACTGCTTCCAAATCCATCCCCATTGCCAGCTGCAGCTCCCTGATGCTGCATCCATCCCACGTGATGCACAAATTTAGGCCAAACAGGCTCCACTACATTTTTGTTTTTGTTCTTTGCTATTCTTATTCTTCCTGAGTGTACACACTACACAGTACACCAGGAAAGCCCTGGCCTTGTTGTCAAAGTCTCATAAATGGCTACACTGTTGTTGTTCACTGAGTTTCTAAAATGTAATAATTGAGACAACCACACACTAAGTTATATATTATATTAGTTTGATTTGTGCTATCGTTTGACTGATGTTCTTCTGGCTTTTTTGCTTTTAGGTGCACAAAAGACTGAGGAGGAGGTGTGTCATCATTGCCCGTTGCACAGACATCCTGCTGCTGTACACAACGTGACGTGTGACCTGACCAGACATCTCTGCAACTGAGTGCTGCTGACATCTGAAGAAGATGGGCCCAAAGAAAGCAGGTACCAGGTCCTCCAGTACCAAGAAAGTTGCTATTGAGAAGAAGGAACAGAAGAAGGAAGTGACACTTAAGTCTGGTGTGCCGCCCAATACCTTTTTTGGAAGAAAAAAAAATTACGCCTGCAGCAGCGGTGTCCGGGGGCAAGCTGGGGGCAGCACCTCCGCATCATTGGCCCAACCCACCAACCCAGGCCCAAGCACATGAGTGTGGAAGAGGTATCCAGCCTAATGGTGGAAAGCACTGATGCTGAGCCTGAGATAAACTTATCGCTATCTCAAAGTAGTACCCAATCAACGCAGGAGGAAACACAGCAGATAAGTGGTCAACAACAACAGCCGCAACCACCGCCCGCAATAGTAGGGGCAGTTCAGGAAATTGAGCCTCATGCAGAGGTAGAAGAAGAAGCCACTCATTCAGAAGATCCATTGTCTTCCAAATCTCCAGCAAGGAAAAGGAGGGGTAGTCCATCAAGTTCTTCACCAAGCCCCCCTTCTGATGATCTAGATGCCACTTGGAAGCCACAAACTGAGTCTGAGAGGGAGACACGTCCCAAGACCAAGCTAGGGAAAAGGAAGGTTCCAGAAAGCCTTACACTTATGAGGTCGATGTAGAACAGCAGGATGATGATGATGATGAGCCAGTCATCACGAACATCACTCCCGGCCCGAGGAGATGGAGACCAACATTATTGCCCTATCCAAAATCGCTGCAAGGGATGTAGCACGTATACCTCCACAGGTAAAACCAACATGACCTACAGCTTCCATATTTGCATTAGCAAAGGCCCGGCAGCGACCTACATCCAGCACAACCACCACCTCAGTAGAAGTAGGTAGTGGTACAGCACAGAGTCAAATTCAACACACACCCTCTAGTTCATCCGGCATTGGAAGTGGCACCTCCAGCAGGAGGCAAAAGTTAAGCTCCCCAGTTTGGGACTTCTTTACGGTTAGCGAAAAGGAGGAGAACATTGCTATATGCTCCATTTGTAAAACCTCTGTTAGTCGTGGTAAGCTTGGTACAAACTATGGTACCGGAGGCCAAATAACCCATCTGAAAAAACACCACTTGATCAGCTGGCAGGACCACCTTCGCGGCATAAAAACTGCAACCATTGGTGTTGGTGGGGATAAAGGAGTAGAAGATCCGATCACGGTGGAAGAGGAAGGACAGGGAGACATTCTCTCTGGTAGTGGTACACAAAGTCTCCCTGTCCCCAGCAGTGCAGTGTTAACGTCGCCCACATCTTCAGCAACATCTCAGTGGCACAAGAGTAAGAGTCAGCCTGAGACACCAAGGAGTACCGCAATGAAAAAAAGTGCGTTGTTGAGCCTAAGAGAAAGGAAAACCATGCAGCCTACCATTATCAGCATGTTTGGGGGGAGGGGCAGTACGAACGCAACCACCCAATAGCACGTTTGTACAATGCGAAGCTGGCTAAAATGTTAGCACTGGACCTTCTCCTTTTTCTTTTGTTGAAGGGGTGGGTTTTCTGGAATTTGTGACAACCATCTGCCCAAAATGGCATGTTCCCAGCCGCTACTATTTTGCCAGAGTTGCTGTTTCAGCACTACATCACGACGTGCTGGAATTGCTTGGAAAAGCCTTGAAGCAGAGTGCTGTTCACAGTATCCACCTGACAACAGACATGTGGACCAGTTGCCAAGCCACAGATTACATGTGCATCACTGCACACTGGATCTCTTTGCGGGGTTAGAGAACAGATATCTGCTGGTGTTGATACTGCAGAGATTTTTCATGCCACTCGCAAACATGCAACTGTAGCCATGTTTGCCATGGAGAAATCTCATACTGCTGCAAACATTTTGGAAGAGTTTAACACCAAGGTCTTTGAGTGGCTGCGCCCAAGAGGGCTTAAGATTGGTTTTGTTGCCACGGACAATGGCAGTAATGTAGTTAAGGCCATGGGCGATGGTGGCTATTTCAGGGTCCCGTGTTTGGCACACTGCATTAACATTGTTGTTCAAGACTTTTTGAAAAATGAATCCAAAGTCAGCAACTTACTGGCCACCTCCAGAAGAATATGCACACATTTCAGCTATTCTTTTAAAGCCCGGAAGCACCTGAGGGTCATTCAACGTGAGCATAAAATGCCAGTCAAAGCACTCATCCAGGAGGTGCCAACACGTTGGAACTCAACTTATTACATGCTTGATCGTCTGTTTGACCTGTACATACCACTCAATGCTTATGTCATGCAAAGATTAGGGGAACCTACTGTGAGAGGCATGACCGTTGAGATGGGTCAATGGGACCTCATTAAATGCCTGACTGAGATGCTACTTCCTTTTGAGATCTTCACACGTGAAGTCAGCAGGGAGGACTGTACTATGGGCCAAGCTATCCCATTGTTGCACATGCTAGAGCAACAGCTGAAGGAGGTGTCTGAAACGTACGCAGGTGTGGATGACAAACAAGACGCATATCATTTGGCGGAGTCCTTAGACGCTCGCTTATCTGTAAATACAAGGATTAAAAATAACATTGTGTCACAACAACATTACATTAGTGCCACAATTTTGGATCCCGGTACAAAGTATTTCTGAACAGTAAGGCAGTAATTCCTTTTTCGGAAGTGGATGTTGCCAACTACAAAACTTTGATAGCTGAGGAAGCCAGTAACTTCGAAAACGAACGGCTGGTAATTACAGGCCCCCACCCCAGGCCATAACAAGTACTACAGGGCATCCAGAGTCAAGTTCTACTTTGGAGCCTGAGGGCAGTGCGTTTGCCTCCCAACAGTCACCTACACCAACAATAACATCAACAACAGCAAGAACAGGATCATCCACAGTACAATCGGCAACTGATTGGTTTCTACGGCAGGGGTATGGTAAGTCCAGTGCTGATGCAAAGGCAAAACAGGCCGAGCACATCGGAGCACCCCTGAACATTGAGTGGACGGTCCAGGCCTATCTGGATGACCCAACAGAGGTCTTCATGGATCGAAACCCATTGGTGTATTGGTATGGGAAAAGAAGCCAATGGACAGAGCTCAGCAGGCTGGCGATAAAGTATCTGGCTTCCCCTGTCGCAAGTGTCTCTTCTGAGCGTGTTTTCAGTGCTGCTGGTGCCATTGTAACTTTGAAAAGGACCAGTCTCTCGCCCAAAAGCGTGGAGAGGTTAACCATGATCAAAATGAATCAGCACTTTATACCACCGGATTATAAAATACGTGAATCACAGCAGGAAGAGGAGAGCGACTTGGATGACATAAGTAGTGGGTTACAGGACCTACTTCTGTCCGAACCACCAGAGTTTGAGGACGAGCTCCTCTTCCCTGATAACTAGGCTTTCAAATTGTTACTTTCTCCCTTCCTTTATTTGTCTGTGTTTCTGTCTTTCTGGTTCAAATAAAATCACAACAAATCCATCACCACCGTCTTCTCTTTTTATTTCCCTATTGGAGTTGCACGTCTGTGCATTTAACTGTCCACTCTTCAGAGTCCTGCTTCATCTTCCTGTCTCGCCCTAATTACATTTCCATAAAGCCTGACATTGGAGTACAAGAAATGATGCCTTTAACAGTCCCTCCATAAGAAGTGAAACGTGACTATAGCTATCCTCCGTTTTGTTTCCGAGCCGAAACTCATCAGTGTCCGAAGGCTACCGCCTCTGCAGGCATCCACAACTCTTCACTGTCAGAACCTGGGCAGGCATCCAAAAGTAAACTCATCACTGTCCGAAGGCTACAGCCTCGGCAGGCATCCAAAGCTCATCACTGTCAGGACAGAAGGTACTTGGCAGAGAAAGACAAGACTCTTCGAAGAAACTTGCTGACATTTGTGCAAACTCAATTGACCAGCAATGATCGATACCCAGGCCGCGGCCCATCATCACAGCGCTGACCATGTGAAGCAACTTAAACTGTGACAAAGTGGCATAGATGAATAAGACGAAAACCGAAACAGCGACTAACACTCAAAATGAATGTGGAGTAATGAGGCCACTGCCCGTTAAAAAAAAAACACACACCTGTCAGAACTAGGCATCTGATGATCTGACAGCCAAAGAGAAGAGCAAGACAGGTAATGATGGCATGCATTGGATGCTTGCTGACTTTGAGCCATTGCTGTTGTTTGTTGTGTTGATGTTGTGCATGAAGTCAAACTCTACTCTACTAGTTAATCTACAAAGTGAAAGTGACTCAAGTGACAGTCAATGTTTCCCTTCTTGTTGTTTAATAACCAAATTGTACTCCTACTACTGCAGGCCAATATCTGTTGCAATTTTTTAATATGGAATATGGACTTAATCGGAGTCACTACAGACTGAGTTGGAGTTGGACAACACGTACCACACCATGATGATGACCATACTATCTTTGCACGCAGTCAGTCGGTTGGATCGGAGATGATTGAAGGAATAACTGCGTTTCATGAAGTGGCATAAAAGGTAAACATAAACACAACAATTCAACAAGAAAGTAAACACAGCAGACCTACATGTCCATGTAGTGGTGGAGTCAAGTGTAGTCATATGACTGACAGCGGCGCATTGATTTTGTCACTTAATTTTGAAAATGCTAGGTTGCTGTATATGCCTTTTGTCTGGCTCTGTCAAAAATTAAGGTAAATGGAGGTTGGGTCACGGGCTGGTGCTGTGGTGGGCCTGTTCTGTCCTGTTGTTGTTGTAGCTTAATGCTGTAAACAGAATATACACGATATATCCAAGCCGCCTCAGTCTGAAAGTGTTCTCTCTTCTCTTCTTGGACTCCACCGTAATTGATGCTTTTTTTATTCATTGATTTTTCAATACCCCTTTTGTTTTTCCATCTACACTTACAGGCCGGCCTTTACCCTGTGCTATACTGGGAGACATAACTCACACTTACCTTACCAATCCGCATCAGGCAGGCAGTGGCACCCAAGATTGATGTGCGGAGCGTCCATGGAAGATAGGACCAAGAGGAAAGACGAGATTCAACTCCACAATTTGACCAGGATAATACAGTAACTTTAGTATCATTCATCATTCGTCTTTTAATTAATTTGAATCCTTTTTTCTCTTCAATCATTACGACTGTGTGTTGTATTGTTGTTTGTTTGCTAATTAATCCCTACTATTTTTTAATTTTCTTTGCTATCTTTAAAAGTAAGCCCGGTACAACATGGAATTTGGGTCTCTGAGGGCATATTACCGGCAAGGCAAATTGCACAGAATATACTGCTGCCCTGTACTGTCTAATTGTCTAGTAGTAGTTAGTAAGTACTACTCATTAACCATCAAGTTATCTTCATCATCATGCATGCATTTCCTTTTTCTCCCTTTATAGATTTATTGGATAAGATCATGGTCGTCTGCCAAGATTGCGCTTTGCTTTTGTTGTGTCCATGCGTACTGTTTTTCTTTGTCAAACCTTTCTTCAAACCCCCCTTCCCATCCATTCATCAAACCCTAACCCTCTTCCCCCGGGCTGTGATTTATATTGAGGTGTGATGTGACTACATTAAATGTACACCAATTGATCACACGCTTGCTGGGGCAGATGTGGTGAAA
The DNA here is from genome assembly GCA_963921515.1 of Calotriton arnoldi. Lineage (NCBI taxonomy): Eukaryota > Metazoa > Chordata > Amphibia > Caudata > Salamandridae > Calotriton > Calotriton arnoldi. The sequence goes on along the minus strand of CAWUFW010008380.1, from coordinate 208,030 downwards.
GCAAAACTAATTCAATTTCAAGGCAGCGCGAGGATCTTCTTCTGCTTGGCCACCCATGCTCAGTCTATGTGCAAGCCAATTTTTTTTCCAAAGGGACCGTCACCTAATACATCATAATTAATTGCCGGCATTGATTGGATTCATCATCAACATCCTACCACACAGCAGTAAAGGTTACGAATTACGATTGTGTTAAGTTAAGTGACTCACTCGACACAACTACAGTTTGTAACTTCTTGTACTAGGCTGTCCCTGCCACCATTATGTTTTATTTTACTTTAGCAGTTGCAATATTGTTTGTTTGGCAGTCTTCTTCTGTACTGTACTTTACTTCGTTCTACTACTCCTCCCCAGTCGCTCTCAGGCAAGTGACTGTCTCTTTTTTATTTTTTTTGCAAATGCTACTGCCAGTGTCTACTACTACCACCACAACCATGGCATCTTCTCCATTCTCTTGGGAAACCATGCAGCCATCGCTGTGCCGAACTTAATCATCATCAATCACAGGTAAGATAAGTTTGGTGGGAGGTATAATGGACTAGGAGGAGAGACTGACAGTACTAGTAGGACAAATAACTCAGTGAGGGGTACCGCATCTATCTGTTTGTGTTACATCATCGGCAGATTATTTAAATCAAACACTGGCTGCGGCCCTGCAGCAGCAAGGAAACCATGTGACGTAAATTCGTAAAACAGTAACCCCCACAAAACATTAACATTGTATGTTTAAGTATAAATATAATTTATTACCCTAACAAAAATAAACTATCCCACACCTGACCCACCCCTCTCCCTAACCCCAACCAATGTCCAAAACGAAAAAGTCCAAACAATGTCCAGAAACCCCAACGCCCAATTCCCACCCACCAACAAAAGGAATAAAAAAGGAGCAATCCAACAGGGTCCTATAGTTCTTCTTATATTCGGCGGGCTTTTAGGTGTTTGTCCACCAGTATCTTGACACGCTCCTCTAGCTGCTCCTCTAGGCGTGAAATCCGGAGGAGCATCTGGCGGCGAAATGCCCTGCAGTGGCATCCAGGGTGGAGGACAGCAGTGCTGGCTGATAAAGAATTGGGGTGGCGGGCGGCTGCCAGACCGTGGCGCCGTACCACTGGAGGTGGGGCCTATCTGGGGCCCAGGGCATCGGAGGAGGCTGCAGCTGCTGCCGCCTCCTCCTCCTCCTCCGCCTGAGCCACTATCCGCCGGTACTCTTCACAGATGGCCTCCAGTTTCCGACGCCGGGCCCTGGCTGCCAACTCTGTCCGGGATGGTTTTTCTTGGGAAGGAGTATCTATATCAAGAAAGAAAAAGAATATTGTTGTAACCAATACTCTTAGCAAAACAGTAACACAAAATTAATTCAACACATAGTGGCACAGTAGCACTAGCAAGAAGCACAGTACATAACATTTGTGGTAATAATCTATCCTCCCACTTCCTCGGCCTCTAACATTTGTGGGAGTTTCAGGCATTATACTAGCACTATGGACTCCAGTACACAGTACACCAGTCTTCTTCTTATCTCTAGTTTAGCAAAATTACATAACCTGGTTGTAGCCGGCATGCCAGCTCAGTCAGCTATGCTTGCACCCAAGACAAACATACGAGTCATGACGCAGACTCACGTTAGTTTTATTTACAACTGTCTGCAGGTGGGGAAGCTCGTATTTTTCTATTACGGGTGGCACTGGCCATACTCTCTCTGTTACATGAAGGGCAATTGCTCAATTTCACTTTCACAGTGCCCTGGCTACTACAAAAAGGCAGATTATATATCTGATCCAATGATCATTGCTTATATATGGGACGACGACATAAGGTCAGTAGCGGTCGGTGGTGGGAGTGCTGCCAGGCGGTGACGTGGGGAGGGGCAGGGCGGGGGGTAGTAAACTATGGATTACGGCCAATTACAGGTAAGTAAACATATAAATAAATAAAACTAATTTCGTTGCGTGCACTCCAATGCATTTGGCGGTGCAGTGCGCACAATGAAATTCGCTTTATTTATTTTTATGTTTACAGTAAAGTTACCTGTATTTGGCCGCGTAATCCATTGTTTACTACCCCCCACCCTGCCCCTCCCCACATCAGCACCCGGCAGCACTCCCACCACCGACCGCTACTGCATAAGGTACTTTGTTTTGATTGACTGTGTAACCAACAGATAGGCCACCCTTTGCAGGCTGGCTGACACATTCGAAAATAAATTAACATAGGTAGGGAGTGGTCCTCGGAGTCGAAGGAAGGCGCTTGATAACTAACTATACACAATATATATGATGTGCTTGCAAACTATTGTGAGTCAACTGTATTCTGAAAATACAACTTGTATTCCCTCGGCTTTGCTACTCTGGCGCGGTTTCTTTTACATTCCCTTAAAACTAAGACTCTGCATCCCATGACAGTCTCCACCTATGCTGTCTATGATGAATACATACAGGCATCCATCCATTCTAAGTAAATGTCTATCATTCTTCTTAATCTCTCCACAAACCTTACTTTGTTTCACCAACAACAACCCATGCGTCCACTCCTTCCTTGCTTGCCTTGGCTTTGAGTTTCACCCAAACACCGCTGATGATTCTTGCTATCCACAGTATCCACCCATACTGTGTCGCCCACCCACCCAGGCAGGCATCCATTCTTCTTTTACCTTCCACCCATCCTTCAACAACACATGCATCTGATTCCTATCAGCCACCTATCCATGCTTCCAACGTATCCTTCTCTGCCAGTCATATTAAATCTCGCCCCTCCTTCCTCCTTCCACCCTTCTTTCCCTTTTTGTTCAACACATCCATCAAGGTCATCTGATCTGACTTTTAGTCTTCTCCATAAAACTTTCACAGCTGAGTTGGAGTCAGATGGAAGAGGCCATTGGTTAATCAACTCACGCTGCTAATGCTATTGCTAATGCATTGCTAATGCTAAGTAAAGGGTGTCTTCTTCAACCGTGGTATAATGTTCACTACAACTTCATACCTAATAAGTCTCAACAACAGTACAGTGAGTGAAGTGAACACCCTTCCAGCTAGTGCAATGTCAATAAGTAATGAATATAACTTACCACCGCCCGCCACTGCTGCTGGCTCACCCCCTGTAGCTCCTGCAGGTGCCGCATCTCCTGCCCCCTCCGGAATGGTCGCATCGCCGCTGGCCCCGCCGGCACTGGTGGTCGCTAGTACGCCTAGAAAAAAACATGACACATTTTTAGATGCCTGTACACCTCCCCTATTTATTCGTTTTCACTAGCAAGATTGAAAAAAAAGTTAATACATACATATACAACATACATCACTAGTCCAAATCGGGTACTAGAGTAGAGTCAGTAGACACTAGTAGGGTTATGGTCCCTAGGGTCATTATTATAGTATACTCTACTCTTTGCAAAGTTAGCCTGAGCCATGCAACCATTTTTCGCTTCATGTCTTTTGCGCATGTTACCTCGCAGGTTGTTGTGCAGTAACAGTAAGACGCCTTTTTGAGCCCACATGAGCTCATAAAGCTACTGTCTGAGCGTTGCGTACAAGAGGTCGAAAAACAAGCCACTTTGTTATGGAGGTCGGTTAGTCCGTATTGCTTAGCCAGAAGTAACATGTTACACTTTTTGGCATGACTGAGAAATGCTTGCATTATACTATCTAACGCGCACCATTTTTCTCATAACAGGCAGAAGATTCCCTTCTACGAACCAGAGATTTGCAGAGCTTATGAATGATGCATGTAACCAGTACTTCTACGTTCTACGGTGAGGGGTCTCCCAGAATTCGCACAGATCTTTTGTCTTCTATCATGCACTTGTAACAATGTTTATTGTTTTAATCTTATGCATTTTGCTGTTGGAGCTGGCTGTAGTACACTGAATTTTATAGAACAACATACGGAGCTTGTTAGTTGAAAATAAACCTTTTGAACTTACACATAGACTCTGTGGTATTTGGTGTGGTGGTGGTGGTGGACTTACACGAGTGAGTGAGTGAAAGGGTGTTATCTGTTCTGGGTTGTGTAATCATTGGGTATCTTCGGGTGGGGGTTCAGGGACCTAATGAGACACTATAGCTAGTCGTTCAGGGGATTGTGGGTTCACTTCTGACTGAGGTGTGAGGAAGGTCCAACCTCCCATCACCAACATCCTATTTTCTTGTGCATAGTTCTGTATGTGGCTGTGCAGAATCCCCACATCAGTAGTAGTATGTACTATATCCTATCAAAAATAGTCAAATATCTGGTTGGGCATTTTGTTTGTGGTAATTGTCAAAGCCTCAAGATTAAGAAGACTAGAAGAGGACAACCCAAAGGACTGGACTCAGTGGCTAGAGCTATTGGTCAATCTGAGTTTTATTCAAAACCGTAAAATAAAGAGTGGCAAACTGGGCAAGCTTAGCGACAGACTAATAGTAGTAGTACAGACAGTCATAGCAGAGGCAGTTAGAACTTAGAGGCAGGGATAACCAGAATTTAAGAACAGATAGTCAAGTCAAGATCAAAGAAGCTTTTGTAAAAAAATAGAATTTGGAAGTGGAACCAGAATTAATAGTTCGTAAAAAATAAGGTGCAGTAAAAGTTAGGGCAATATAATTGTTAATATTAACCACTGGAGGACTTACTGGGGCCAGCAGCAGGGCCCTCGGTAGAGGAGCGGTCCTCTGGTGGTTGTCCCGCCGACTCGGACCCCGTCTTTTTGCCCCTGGGTGCTGCAGATCAGTGATCATGTAAGATATAATAAACAAAGAGACAAACATTAATGATTGCTGTGAAACAAATAAATTATCTAAAAAAAACCTCAAAAAACGTTTTAGGAAACAATAATTGCAATAAAATTGACCTATCTAATCCAATCGACTACTGGCTTGCGGGATTCACGGACCGTCTACTTATTTATGAACACTAATCCAGTGTTCCATTCTGATTGATTCAAATCCAGAATACTAACTAAGCCTAAGTACCACCTGACCTAGCCCACCTATTCCAGACGGGCCAATTGTTCACTAAGTCTGCATTTCCATTTTTTTTAGCCCTCAAAAATGCATTGATGAGAAGGAGGACACATGCATAAATTTGTGCATACACCAAATTGTTGGTTGTTTGCGTCTGATGTTCTGCTACTGACTGACACTGCTAAGCCTACCACTCACTAAACAAACTACAAAAGGTTCTACTAAGGACTGGGGTAAGCAGCACTCAGTGACAGAGGATGCGTCACGCAGACCGCTAAAAAATTATCAACTAATACTAACTAAACCTAGTATCACTATCAATCCATCCACCACTATTTGACAGGAGGACAAAGGAAGGACTAGAGTCTCTCTAGCAATAGCATTACCTAACTTAAGTTCTCTAAAGTAAACTCTTACATAATAATGACAAGCGAGCGCAAAGTTGCAAACAAGTAAGAGTAGCGCCGAGCACCTGTGTCCTACAATCACAGAAGATTTTGAAACGTAATTTACCTGCAATGTAAGCAGCAGTATTCTTGTTATTCATAAAAAATTATACACAATACTTAAACTACTTTATATATTAGCTACTCACCAAGCCCCACGACCTCGACACCTAGCAGGTCCAACAGGTCCTGCTCCCGGTCCAGAATGTCTGACCACCGGTGTGCCAGCTGGTTATGGGTGCGCCGGACCCCTGAGCAGCGAAACACTGCCTGGCGCACCTTCGCCCACCGGCGGTGACGCTCCTGGGTAGGGTACCCGGAGCCTGGCCTGCCGCCTGCTGCCAAGGTCAAGGGGAGGTGGCGCTGCACAAAAAAAACAAGGGCGGCCACCTCCGCCTCACTAAAAAGCTGCCGGGCTTGCATCCCTGCAGGGCGCAGTCTGCCGCAAGGCAGGCGGCTCTTGGGCGCACGTGCCTTGCCCTTGGAGCCGTTATTGGTGCTGCTACCCTTCGCCATGGTTCTGGGGTGTGTGGGAGGAGGCGGAAAAGAAAAGTTAGAAGGGAAAAATAAAGTTAGGGGAAGAAGTAGGAGCTTAAAGAAGAAAGTAATATAAAACAGTAGAAAAGTAAAAAAACACTGTAAAAAGTAGAAATAAATGCAAAATATAGACTTAGGCACAGAGAGAGATAGATAAGAAATAAAAAAAAATTGAAAAACAGTGTAAAAAACTAAGGATTGCAAAGATTGAGGGAGGATAGAAAAGCAGGCCCAGAACCATAGCATAGAGTGAAAAACAAGAAGGCCGCGCCTATCGCGACCGCATGGGTAAGTTCGCGCGATATTTCTCCCCGAGCACACAAAAAGCGCCGCGAACACGTACGACGCGTTCCCGAACATGAAATGCGCATCGCGAGCACGCTATACGCGACCCGGAACAGGAAATAAGGCATCCCGAACGGGCGGGACAAGTAAAAAACAAGATGGCCGCGCCCATAGGCAACCGCATGGGTAAGTTCGCGAGATACTATACCCCGAGCACGCCAACAGCGTCCCGAACACGCACAACGCGTTCCCGAAGAAGAAAAACGCATCGCGAACGGGCGCGACAAGCAACTACGCACGCTCGCGTAGCTATGCGTTGCTCGCGTAGCACTTTAACGTCTTCGCGTAGCTTTGCGTAGCGCGACTACGCGAACTACGCCCAGGGTTAGCCGAAACCGCGGACAATGTTCACGATACAACCACCACGATGGAGATAAAAACATAAACCACAACACCAAAAAACACGCGATGGGCCAAAGCGTGATGAGGAAACCAGCGACAAGCAGTGCCAGGCCTGCAACACACAACTGGCAGGCGTAAAAAAACACCATAAAAGTAGAAAAAACACCCACACACAAACTGACCAACACCCAAGCACCTTGGAGGCAGCCGGAGCAGGCTCAGAGGACGAGTACAACCTCACAAGCACCCCAGGCGACCAGCCTGGGACCTCGGGGACAGGGAAGGGCAAGGACAAGAAGACGAGGAAGACCAAGTTCAGTCCGCAGGCGAACAGGATCATAGTCACGGAGGTGATGGAACACAATCAACAACTCTTCGTCACCTCCAACGTGTCATTGGGCACCAAAAATGGAATATGGCGGGACATCGTCGACAAGGTGAATGCCGTCGAAGAGCACAAGCGGACAATGGACGAGGTCAAGAGGCGATGGAATGACATCAAGCGGAAGACCAAGGAGAAACTCACCGCCAACCAGAAGGCAGCAACGCAGACCCGAGGTGGGGGCCCAGCGCCACAGCTGGAGCTGGATGACAGGGAGGAGCTGGTGTCGACAGTCATCAGTGTGGAGACTGTGGCTGGAGTCGGGGGACCCGACACTGCTCGACAGGACACAACACAACCGCAACAGGGTGAGTGACCACCAGGTACTGGGGGACGGGTGGAGATGGCCACAATGGCACACATGCACAAGCAAGCAGGGCACAGTGCACACCCACAATGACCCTGGGTCCCCGCCCAGACGCACAGAATGTCACAATGTACAATGCCATGCTGTCTGAATGTCAACCTGTACCATGCGGCTACATACATGTGGACACATTGTAAAACACCATCTCCCCTTCACATCGCAGGGGCATCGTCAACACCTCCTGCAGAGCAGTCACAGCCACTCTTCACTGATGACGAGGAGGACAACACCAGCATCGACACCCAAACCATCCAAGACATCATTGACCTCATCTGCCACTCACCTCCAGGAGAAGGGCAGCCCAGCTACATCGATGAGACCCCACCCACCACCCAAACCACCCAGCAGGAGGCACCCACAGCCCCGGCACCCTCCCAAGTCCCCCAGGAACAACATATGGCCTTCCAACGTCGTGTGCTGGAGGGCCAGAGGGAGTCGGCCGAGCAGGTGCGGGTGGGGTTCGACCTCATGGCTGCCAAACTGGATGCCATCCTTGGGTGTCTATGTCTGCCCCATGGTCTCCAACGAGCCCTGACTGACATCGCTGGAGTCATGACGCGGAGGGAAAATACCTGTCCACTCAGAGTGGCTCCAGCGATGCCAGCCGTGAGCTGGCACACATGCGGAGGCTCATGGAGGACATGGTGCGGATGGAGGCAGAAAGGATGGCAGCCACCGCTGCACATTAGCGAAATGTAGCTGGCATCTACCAGGCCCTGCATGTCCTCATCATGGCATTGCTGCCACAAGGCGTGGCGGTGATGAATGCTGCTGCCCCCACACCATCCACATCTCCGCCCCCTGGTGTGTCAGTGCCTCCCAGTGCGGCAGGCGTATCCACTCCGGCACCTGATGTGTCACTGGCACACAGTGCGGCCGGCAATCCTCCTCCGGCCCATGATGTGTCAGTGGCACACAGTGCCGCAGCTGGTACTGCAACACCCACAGGTGGGGCAGAGAACACATCCGGGGAAGAGGACGTGGGTGGGATTGAGATCAGAAGAAGGCACTAGCATTCATTTCCGCCACCTTGCCTGTTTCTGCTTGGTGCCGCACATGGCCTCAAGACCTACCACTGACCCCCATACACTCTGATGCACTCACCTTGGACAGCGACATGGACTGCCACATCCTGTCTGACAACCAATGACACAGCGGACAGTCTGCGGACTGTACCCTTCCTCTTCCGCAGTACAGGTCATCCCCGGATGGACACTGGCTGGCCCTCCACGGGCCCATATTGTGTAGTGTGCTCGGCATTGCCCTGTACCGCTCCAGCTGCATGACTGCACTGGATGTGCAAATAAACATCCAGTGACGCACTGCTGTGTAATGTCTTACGTCATTCATGTATGGATGTGTGGATGAATGTGGGGACAGTGCCTTCCCTTGCGTCAATGATGTTCATCCTGTGGGATGCCAGTCAGAGGGTGCGACATTGCATTTTGTGTTCCGGATCCCGTGAACACTACAACAGGGACACATGTATCAGTCACTTCCTTGTCCGGACATGGACTGGACCACGCCCAGAGCCCACGAGTCATTGTTGCAAGCCCTGCACTGGTCCGGCGTACGGCAGGCCAGTCCACTCGGCTAACGCCCCAAGGGGGGGCCCTCATTGCTACCCATTGCAGCCGTACTCGCTGGTGGTGTGCAGGTCACTGGTCTAGTTGTCAGCATGTCACAGCCACTCCCTGAGGGCAGGTTTTCACACACACCACGCCCATCTGGCACAGGCGTCACAGGCCATGTGACTCCGCCAACATAAGGGGCCGACGACGTCACATTCCCCTCTTCCGATGGTGACTGGATGACGGACGCTCCACGGCTCACAATCATTAAGGGCCCATGAGTTTTTGCGCACAGGGTTAGTGGCACACGAGGCCTTGTGGACGGCACGGGCATACCACCACGTGGCGCAGACTGGGGTTGCACAGGGTTAGTGGCATCCAAGACCTTGAGTACGGCACGGGCCTACCACCACGTGGCGCAGACTGGGGTTGCACAGGGTTAGTGGCACACGGGGCCTTGCGGACGGCACAGGCACCCCGCCACAGGACGGTGACTTTGGGTGCACTGAGTCAGTGGCACCTTAAGCTGCTGAGCGGGTGTGCAGCCTGCGATGATGCCCCGTCCTGGCGGTCCGGACAGCTCAGGATTTGTGTGCCCTGCTGGACCGCAGTGTAGGCCAGAGCCAGCGGGCAGCGCGGGCCTACCCCCACGTGGCGTCGCTTCCGGAATTCCAGAGTTGGTGGCACCCATTGGGCTGAGCGGGTGTGCAGCCTGCGATGGTGCCGGGTGCACTGGTATTGTGGTGTGGATTGTGGACTCATTGTCTACATTGCTAAGTTAGCTTAGGCCTGGCTGCCATGATGCCTTTTTTGCACAGGTTACTCTGTGACTTTGTTTTTCTAGACTCTGCTTGTGCCCGGCTATATTAGAACTGTCTGCCTTTTTGCCTTTCACCTTTTCTCATGTTCCCTGTGGGTTTCGTCTGCACACCATGTACAAGGTCGAAAAACAACGTCCCTTGTTGTTGCTGATTTGGTCAGCCCCTCGCACTTAGACATAACACGAAATACAGCTGCACTGGAGAAATTCGTGTGCTTTTAATATTGTGATCTCCCTTTTGGTGACGCTTGGAGAACAACCTTTCCAGGGAGAAGAGCTGTGCTTGTCTGATGATATAAACCTTGCATCTAGATATTGAGGTATGGGGGTCCGCCTGACAAAGCCCAGAGGTCTTCTATTTTTATAATAAACTAGTTACTAGCACGGGGAGGGTGGTAAGACAATTTAGCCCTATATCCACTGTCTTTATAAAATGCTGTCCCCGTTTGTATTCTATGGAATTGTAACCATGCTTATTATTTTATCGTTATGCATTATGCTGATAGTACTGGCACGTGTACTTTATCTTAGAGCACGATAGTTGAAATAAACATTTTAAACTATACTGTGTCTCTTATTACGCACGTTGTGGACAAGTATGAGTGAGTAATGAAAGAGTGTTCTTGCTCCCGCGAGTCCTGAGAGAGACCGTGTTCTGGGTTGTCTAATCATTGGTAGCTTCGCTGTAGTACGGAGAACGAATGAGACGCTAAAGCTAGTCGGCAATATAGGAGGTATCACCCTCACATATGTTTCCGGAAGCGTAAGCGAAGGTTATTGTGGACAAGCACAAGCACTACTCAAGCGTCTCGCAGATAAGAAGCCCCACGTTGGTGGCGCCATATTGCGGGGATTCTGCACATATACAGAGCTATGCACAGGATAATAGGACCTCGGTGTATAGTGGTGAACAAACCATGCACCTTAGTACCCACAATCCCATGTTTTTATAGGTTCTTTCAAGCTTGAAGTTATTAAAAGGTGTTTATGTTAACCATATATTCTCACACCGAACTAAATACGGATAATATTGTGGCTGTCTCCACTAACAATGTTAACATTGTAAATCTATCTAATTTTGAGCTCACCAAAAATGATGAAGAAGTATTAACTAAGGGCCTTGGTTTCTGCCCTACTTCAAGACCAGATTTTGTGAATATTCATGTAGATGTATTTAAATTCATCAGAAAAGCAAAATTAAAAAAATTCTTTGAAGAAAAACCGACTCCCACTATACCTACCAACATAATTGTTCCACCACGTAACAAGACTATTAGTGATGTTCACAATCTGCATGTATTATTGTCGCTAAATGACAGCTCTATCTCTATGTCTGGCACATTGGAAGACTTGGGTGTGGGACCAAATTTGAATACTGATAGTGGTCTAAAAGCAAAGTCTGTATTTGTTCCCAATCTTCAATCAGACAACATGATAGATGCATTTCACAGAGCAGTGACAGAGGATCTCCATATTTTAGAGGATCAACTTAGAGGTACCCACAGATCATATAAGTATAATCTCACAAAACAGGAACATCTGGCACTTAAAGCACTGTCCACCAACTCAGACTTGATTGTGAAAGAAGCTGACAAGGGAGGAAATATAGTGCTAATGCAAGACAAGGACTACATAAGTGAAATAGATAGACATCTACAGGACCAGCAAGCCTACTGCAAATTGCCCACTAATCCATTGAAAAGAATCACTAGCCTCATAGAATCCAAGCTTACAGTGTGGCAAGCACGTGGTCTCATTTCTGATGGAGAGGCTAGGTACCTATACATACCATCACCAAAAGCACCATGCATTTACACTCTGCCCAAAATTCATAAGTCAGCTGCATTCCCTCTGGGCAGACCGATAGTTTCAGGCATTGGGTCGCCCACGGAGCACCTATCTGAATACATCGATATTTTTTTACAACCCTTTGTATTAAATCTTCCCTCATATCTCAGGGACACTGGGGATCTCCTCAATAAGTTGGAAGATATAGAATGGACAACTGAACTCTCCTTCACCACATTAGACGTGTGCGCTCTATATACCAGCATCCCCTGGGAGCAGGGTTTACAAGCTTTAACAGATATTCTCTACCAAAGAGATGCCACTTTTTACGAGCACACAGAGATGGTCATTGACATGACACGAGTTGTTTTGGAAAACAATGTGTTTCTACATCAAGACACCTGGTACCAGCAAGCAATGGGTGTAGCGATGGGCTCTAAATTTTCCCCATCTGTAGCGAATCTATACATGGGCAAATTTGAAAACAAACACTTATGGACGGACGGCCCCTCTAATTTAACAACACACATTGTGTATTGGGGTCGTTATATAGACGGCATTTTCGTCATTTGGGCAGGCAGCGAGTTGGAATTTGCAGCATTGACTGATTATTTAAACAACAATAGTTTCAACTTGAAATTTACCTCGAACAACAATTCTAAGGAAATAGGGGCATATTAGCAAGGCGATTATCGCCACTTTAGCGGGACTTTTTCCCGCTAAAGCGGCGATAATATTATCGCCTTATCAACAAGCTGTCGCTAACTGCTGTTAGCGACAGCTTGTAGGCGATAGCGACCGGGTTGGGTGCCGCTTTGCATGCCAGCGATATTTATCGCTAATGGCATGCAAAGTAGGCGTTCCCCACCTAACAGCGACTGGAAACAGTCGCTAAGGTCGCTAACGCCTATCAGCGAGGCAGGGGCGGTGATTAGCGAACCAGCGCTAAACACGTTTAGCGCTGGTTTGCTAACACCTGGTCCCACCCTGACTTAGCCATGTAATCCAATGAGAGGTGGATTACATGGCTAAGTCCACCTCGCACTATCAGCAAGCAGAACTGGGAACAGTGTGAATATCGCCTGTTTTCAGGCGATATTCACACTGTTCTCCAAGGTTTCTATCGCTTTGGAGATTAGCATTGCTGATTGCACGCTAACTCCGCGATAGAAACCGGCGATGCCTGGCGATAATTATCCAAGCGCTAATTGCGCTTTGCGATAATTATCGCCAGGCATTGCTAATATGCCCCTAGATTTTTTAGACATCACGGTCTATACAAAAGGCTCAAAAATTTTGTCCAAATTATTTTGGAAGAAAACAGCATGTAATTCTATTTTACATGCAACGAGCGCCCATCCCAAAGCCCAAATCAAAGCAATACCATTAGGTGAAATGACCCGCACACGCAGGAACTGCAGTGAAGATGGGGTTTTTCTCCAAGAACTTGACAACTTGCAGGAACGCTTTGCCTGTAGGGGCTATTCCCCGGATATGTTAAAACAGGCAAGAAAGCGAATTTTGAAAACACCGAGACATAACTTGCTAAAAAAGAAACAGAAACACGCGAACAAAGAAAATGCAAACAAACTTGGCCTAATCATGGACTTCCATGTTGAAAGCAATGCCATCTATAAAATCATATCCAAACACTGGCATCTCCTAGCATTAGCATTAGATTAACCGAACATCTGACAAAGAAACCAAGAATAATACATAGGAGAAGTAAGACACTCAGAGATATTCTCTGCACAAGTTACTTACCAGCTAGAACAAGCACCAACACTTGGTTACCAACAAAACCAAAAGGTTTTTTTAAATGTGCGCATTGTAACATGTGCCCTTTGGCTAACAACTGCATCAAAGAATTCTGTTATAACACCTCGACAAAATACTATATCAAGGACTTCATTAATTGTGAGTCCAAATTTATAGTTTATTGTATAAAATGCCCCTGCAATCTGATTTATATCGGCAGCACCATACGTGCACTAAAAGAGAGAATTCAAGAACACGTAAGGGCGATACGTAACAATGACAGCAGTTACCCAATGGCAGTTCACTTTAACAAAGCTCACCCTAACATGTCCATCACAAACATCAGGTTCCATGGGATAGCTCAGGCCTATAATGACCCGAGGGGGGGTGATCGTACCTTCACATTAAGAAGAATGGAAGCACAATGGATAATACGCCTTCGGGCGGTTGAACGGGGTATCAATTACGACAAAGAGTTACATGTATTCTTAAAGGATTAACACCATGATTATCAGGGGCCAAATTTGTCCACCAACTGTAAAGATGAGGCAAGTTATATGCACATTTAAATATGCATTCTGTTTAATGTGACATTTCCATTTGATAATTATGATAGGTAATCACTTGGTATGAGTGACAACAATGCACTGTACTTTGTTTGTGACATGAATTTCAGGACACTAAATATGCTACAGAAACATGGTCGTAATGTATCTATCCAGGTCTTACCAGTTCCAACTTATTGCTAGATGTTAAAATTAGTAGACCTTTGTAGCAGAAATGTGCTTTTATTGAACTGTTCTATATCTAACTATCGGCTATGCATTTGTTAGGCCAACATGGTAAATCTATGAACCTTTGGTTGCTTGACGTTTCGAAATGTTGGAATCATGTGTAAATCTTCCTTTTATAACACTGACTCTTCCAATATTCCTTCTTTCTCACGGGTAATCCTTTATTAACAGCATGAAAATAACAGCGCTAAAGATCTGGGATTTGCTCTTCCCAATATACTTACTTCCGCTGAGGACGCTTTAGCAGTCAATCATAAACAATATAATTTTGTATTAATAATACTAACCAGACAGATAATACACTTTTTACTTATGTCCCGGGAAATATAGTAGCATTTGCGTAACAGTAATGCTACATGCACTTTTCGTTGTATATATTGCGTTTTGTACATTGGGCTACAAATATATCACAATACAGATTCTCATATGGAGCACGATTTACTACTTGTGCCGCTTGCAAAATTCGTGAAAAAATCTAATTTCTTTTGTGTCTGTCACTCAATCAGGCTTTCATCCCTCCACTCAAACATGGCGTAAGATATATGTTGGACTAAATAAAATAGTCCTTCTTTCCTCTTTACGATCCGGACAGGGCCTCTGCAGGAGGTGGAGTCTTCCACTTTCTATCACCATGATTTCTATAGCATAAAAAGGAGAAAGGAGCGGAAAATGGCTGTCTCCATACACACGACAGGATCGCCCCGTACTTTGGACCACACCGGCATTTTAAAAAAGTAAGTGACATAGAACGGGAGGGGGAAAAAACGATAGACTTCGGAATTTTCTCTATACGAGTAAGGCTGGGCGTAGTTCGCGAAGTAATGCTTCGCGAAGCTACGCAAAGTGCAGTTTGCACTACGCAAGCTTCGCGTAGCACTACGCGAACTGCGTAGCGCACTGTTCGCAATGATTGCACAGTGCCGGATGCTTGTCCGCACTGTGCAATCATTGAAAACGGCAACTTGCACAGTGCGAGCTGTCTTTTACTGCCGCTCGAGTAGATTTTTACTCGAGCGGCAGCTTTCTCAACGCGGACTGGTAGTTTCTCATCGCGAGCGGTCGCGAGCATACGCGACCACCCGCAATGAGAAACCTGACCTCCCCGCGTTGAGAATCTCGCCGGGAGGTTTATTTTCCACGCTCGCGATCGGCAACTTGATGTTGCTGATCGCGAACGAGGAAAAAGTCTCGCCGGGATGTCATTTTGCTTGCTCGCGGTCGCCAACTTGACGTTGAGGACCGCGAGCAAGCAAAAATGACCGCGGCACTACGCTACGCTACGCGTGTTTGCACTGTGCTACGTGCAATTCGCGTTGTGCGAGTAGCGCCAACTTCGCAAACTACGCGAGCGTAGCGTAGCACTTCGCCCAGGGTTATATATGAGATCATGAAGTCTCTGTTGAGAAAAAATATATTTTTAAACTTGTCTTTTTACTTTTCGCATCCCAGGAACCTATCAAAGCCCTTGGTTGCTACGTTAAACATGCATCTCATGTAAGTAATTATGATCAGCTCTTACATGATTAGCCAACTTAAACCTACCGTATTTTTGCAAAAAGGTGTTTACTCTCCTTTTCCTTTTCCCTTTTTTCCGTTACAGGCATACTATCAGTCTTTGCATTAAATGGTAGGAAGTTTACTCTTTGTACATGTTGACTGAACTTCTAGAAAGTGTTACATTGATTTCAAATACTCCACTGACCTAACATTATGGATGGGACATATTTTTCATTCCCCTAATCCGTAATTTTTAAACAGGAACTTTTACTTTTGATGTTAAGCGACCCAACCAAATAGGTTCGCATAGGTGTCTTAACTTTAAATGATGAATTTAACTACGATAAACAGTCCTTTTATAATATGGAGTTTCTAAAAAATAACGTGTTTTCCGACTTCTGATTCTTTTTTACTTATTCTGTCCACAGAGGGTCCATCGTATATGTGTTAAGCGACCCAACCAAATAGGGCCGCATAGGTGTTTTAAACTTTAAATGATGAATTTAACTACCATGAACAGTCCTTTTATAATATGGAGTCTCTAAAAAATAATGTGTTTTCCGACATTTGATTCGCTTTTTTACTCATTTTGTCCATAGAGGGTCCATCGTATATATTATTTAGGAACCACCCACAGACAGGCTGGGAATTCTAACGGGGTGACCTCCTCTTACTTCACGTGCCAGGTACAGATCATGTTTCTTTTTGGATAACTATCAGCTCACTGTTTCCTTCGGCACAATGGCCCATTTTGAATAGAATCTTGCATACAACCGGTGGTCAAGTCAGCGAAGTTAATCTCGGGACCACACGTCGCACCAATTGACTAACTTACGTGATATCTGTCATATATTTTTCGACAGATGGTTCCCCTTAAAGAAAATATAGATTAACAAATACAGATCGGGGATCTAATATCCACAATCAAATCTTAACATCTTTCTATTTACGTTCTCTCACAGGTCCACTCACGACGGATCTGTGAATAGTCACGTTTTTTATACTACGTCGCCCCTAAGGGGGGGGAAATACGACACACGAGATTCAGGTACTTATCTTTCGGAGTGTCTCTAGATCTTTAGACCTCAAATAATTAGTGAAAAATCAACCAGTGATAAGGGTGTGATCACACTCATTTTTCTTTATTTTTGTCTCTCAGAATTGACCTTATAAGACTAATGACCGCGCTAAGGATAACACTAAAACCTTTCCACGCTACAACAGCTTTATCAATAATAGAGAGCAAGGTACTCATTAAGCTCCCTCTTTTACCCACATTTTGTGAAAATTTAGAGCTTTGAAGCATGATCTACCATTCTCTCTGAACTATGGCCCTTTTAAATTTGTTTTTTCCACGTGTTTTCATCTCTCTTCTAATCATTTTTTGGACTTACTCTCCTTGCTGGTCACTATTTGGGATATCATGGCTTTCCTAGAACTTCTTTCTTTGTATGCGTCACCTTCACTTATAGAAATGAATTGATAAACACTTTTTCTTTCTAAATACCACAAGAGAACATCACTGCACGCCTCTTAATCCTTCTTTCACACATTGGCTACACCCGAAATTGAAGCAATAATATCATCTGATGTACATACCAGAAAAAGTATGTAATGAGCACTATTTTTTTATTATTCATCTTTGTTTACAGCCTTGAGAAAGTTACGCATATGTAACGAAACACGTGTTGGCTGTCATCGGCTGTTCGTCAACCACTACTACCTGGAAGGCCCTAGGATTAGGACCTCCAGTCTGGCCGCTAATATTGCTCTTGCTTGTAGTGCTCAACCAATTTTCAAACTATGTATACAATGTGAATATTACATGTACTGCTCCTTGACTTTTAGACACTTTTGGGTACTATGTTTGAAGTTATCCCCAACTGCTATGATAAAACATTGGACTAAATAACATTAAATTGCACAAGAAAAATATTCATTTTTGATGTTCTCTTCTCCTTTTGTTTGATTTATTTGGAAATGTTCTTCTATCTTTGATACAATATATCGATTAAGTAATCATTTTTGTAGGACTTTTAGTACTGGCCATTTAGCTAAATCTAATGACCACACTGTAAATTGTTTTAGTCAAATATTAGAGTGCCGAGGTACAACCGTTTTTTAACACTTGAAACAACGGGTATCTAATACCCGTTGACTTGGCATCCTTGGTAGTGGGATGCTCCTGTTACCTTGAAGGGCACCGTAATCTCTGTATACTGACATACTGGAAACAGATAAATAACGTTAAAGCTATTTTGAGAATTTGATGTGCTACTTCTAAACCATCACTACCGTCCTATGATATTGTTAACCATATATTGCGCTGCCTCACACTAGGTTGTCAATCATTCCTGGTCTTAATGGCGAATATAAATATACCGGCACATAGCCGCGCTGCGCTCCAGGCTCATTTATTGGCTTATGGAGTGCGTGACGCGGGTGTAGCTCTCATCATTGTGGTGCAGGCTGACCCGGCGCACCACTTTGAGGTGTTTTACTCTTGGGTCACTTTTCCGGCGGTGGAAGGAGCTGACAATTTGAGTCATGTTTACGCTCCCACTGCCTTACCCAATGCTTATCAGCCTTATCAGGCTCTTGAAGTACCACTTACGGCATGGCAACACCGTATTTGGTTTAATGGCGCCCTCCCACATCCGGTCACCCCGGTTCGTTTAGGCCCCTTATCAATAGACGGGGCCACTTGGCCAGTCTTGGCCGGGTATACCCCACATCCACGTTATTTGACGCTTGCGGTTGATGAACTGCGCGCATTGCATACGTCTTTAATCCCCGTGCACAGAGCTTTGGTACAATATGTTATTGGCAACGTCCAGGGTGCCCCTCCTGGAGTTGCGGCGCATCCAGCTGGACCGGGCGGTGTAACCATAAGTCCCGTCATGGTTAATTCGGTGATGGGCAAGCACCCACAAAATAAGGATGATTTGCCTTATTGGCTTGCAGAAAAATTTGACCAGCTGGAGGCTGTTTTTCCGAATACTTCTCCTGTGGAAAAACAAAGGATTTTGACGATTAGTTTGCCGAAAGACTTAATACCCGAGTTGGCGGGATGCAACAACTGGGGTAAGGTATTCGCAGCAGTGTATGCGAAGTGTTTCGGCACTCCTTCCATGACGGTTCTCCCCTCTGTAATTAAACGAGTGCAGGATGAACATGGCCCTGAAGCGTCTGTGGAATTGGGGAATTGGAATTGGGGATCAGACTGGTGGGAGTGTTCGATGTAGTGGCTGATCTAATCCTTGCGAACGTCAAGGGTGATGCCGTCGACTTTCAAGTCGCTAATGCTTTGGCTTTGGTCCCGGAGCCGGACAAGCCACGAATTACCGAATTACCGAAAATTATTGCACAGGCTTATAAAACTATTGGCCGCAATAGTTTAGGGGTTAAGCCTTTTGCAAAAACACAGACTCAATCACACCCACAACAAAAAACTCAGTCTGAGAAAGATGAGAAACCGTTCTTTACTAAAAAGAACTGGAGGTTGAAAAAACAAGGTAAGCAACAATCAAAACCGGGGTCTCGTGCCGCATCCCCGGTTTCCATAACTTCTGAACGCACTTATGATTTGCGCGACAGAGCACAAATTAAATCTCCAGATAGATTTCAAGTCCCTGACCCGCGTTCTCCTCGTTCTTCACAGGCACCATCGACCTCCCAGACTGGGGGAGGAGATCGCCAGGATAGAGGCAGGGGTCGTGAGGCTCCACAGGGATGAGACCAACCTCGACAACCAGGCCGAGGGAAACCAGAGGAATTTCCACATTCTCGCCCACAGTTTCAGAAGAAAAAAGTTGCAGCATTAACAGCGAGGTATGCCACAGACGGTGAGAACGAGACTCCTGAATTGGATGTGGGCTGTGACGCTGCTAGACAGCGCCGTGGAAGTTACCATAGTGCGGGAGGCACTGCGTCCTCATGTGGAGGCGACAGCAACTGATACTTTCATTACTGTCGAGACAGCTGACACCCGAGTGGCACCCCCTGACAGACTATTTAATATTGTCATTCAAATTGAAGGTGACATTGAGCGTGTTATTAAAGGGATTTTTTGGGAAAATCTGACCTCTTCTTACGACATTTTGTTGGCGGAGGCGGATTGGCCGCCCCCATTCGTACTTGCTGCTCGTAGGGGGGAGGAGGTCATCCTTCCGAGTTTTTCTCGTCATGTCCCCAAGGACAAAGCGGAGGCTCTCGCAGCTGAATGGGCTGGGGCCCTGGCTCCGGCGCTATACCGTAACCACGTGGGCTGGGATGAAGATTCTCCACCCCATGATATACCCTTGCGGTCTCTGCCACAGCCCCAACCCCAATATCCCATCCGGCGGGAAGCTAAAGGTCCTGTTTCCGACATTCTGACACAGTTAGAATATCAAGGAGTAATTGAGACATGCGTATCACCAATGAATAATCCCCTTTTTGCGGTTTCTAAACCCGATGGGTCGTACCATTTAGTATTGGATTACCGACGTTTGAACTCTCATTGTCGGACCTTTGCGGTGCAGAATACCCATAGTTCTGCCCTCGTAGACAGTCTTGTTCGCAAAAAATATAAAACGACACTTGACCTATCCAATGGATTTTACATGCACAATTTGTCCCCGGTGTGCAGCCAATGGAGTGCTTTCACTTCCGGTGGAAAACATTTTAAATTTCGGCGTTTGCCCATGGGCTACAAGAACAGCCCGAGGGTCTTCGCCGCCCGTGTTGTCTCTTTGTTGGACAGCATAGACCCAGATTCGTATTCGTACGTCGACGATATCTATCTGACAGACGACTAATTATGGCCGCATCTTTCCCGTGTGGACCAAATTATTCTTGAATTTGCGCTCCTAGGATACAAATTTAATTTTGCCAAATCACACATCGCAGAATTCACTGTTTTGTTTTTGGGCTATGAGCTCAACAATGAAGGTAGGGGCTTAGCTCCCCATTTCTTGGAGAAGTGTGCACTTTTGCGCCCTCCAACGACCCTGAAGAAACTTCAGTCTTTACTGGGATTTTTAAACTTTGGGCGTTCTTACATTCCCGAATATGCCCAGCGTATCAAGCCTCTCTATGCCTTGATACAACCTAACTTTTCGAAGTCATGCTGGCTTCCTGAGCATTCCTCTATACTGCACTCTTTGCAGTCTGATCTACTTGAATCTAGATTCTTGTTGACTCGTGATAACCACACGAACCTGGTGATTAGAATTGTGCCAGGGGCAGTGGGTTTCACGTAATTAACGTTTAACGAAGGCGACACAGTACCTATTGCATACAAGTTGCATCTTTACACTTCAGCTGAGTTGCGCTTTTCCTCTGTGGAGAAAGTTTTGACTGTAGTGCAAATGGCGATTCTCAAGGAACGCGCACTGGCACAGGGAAAACGCATTTTGGTGGTAACACCATATCCTGCCCTTGAGGCAGTAACGAAGGCAAGTGTACCGAACTCAAAGGCTTTGCACCCCCGTTGGATACAATGGGCTACATCTCTGACATCCCCAGATGTCACTTTTATCTTTGATTCCTCTCTTCAGACACAGGAGTTCTTACAGTATGAATTTGTTCATCCTCCTCCTCTGTCTTTGCTGCCGCTTGAGGAGTACAAATGTATAATTTACACCGATGGTTCGGCGCAACTGGCCACGGGTTCTAAGCATGCTTATTCCGCAGCATGTGCTATTGTTGCAGGTACTATAGTGAACGGTGAGTTCAAATCAAGTGTAGTGCACACGCAGGCACTAGGAGACAGTACTGCACAATTGGCCGAGCTGCGTGCTTTGGTGCTCGCACTTGAGTTCGCGAATCAAGACATGACTACA
This sequence comes from Calotriton arnoldi, assembly GCA_963921515.1. Classification (NCBI taxonomy): domain Eukaryota; kingdom Metazoa; phylum Chordata; class Amphibia; order Caudata; family Salamandridae; genus Calotriton; species Calotriton arnoldi. The sequence goes on along the minus strand of CAWUFW010008380.1, from coordinate 186,621 downwards.
CTTATTGTATGCGATTCTTACTACTGTGTTCAATCCTTCAATGACAACTTATTCTTTTGGTCTCAAAACGACTATAGAGATGCTAAAGGCAGCACAATTAAGCATAAAATGCTTTGGGTTCGAGTGGCAGATCTTAAACAACGTCTGCCTCTCACACAGGTGATTCACACTCTTGGCCACCAGCGTGTGGGTGCACACGCGGTCGGTAGCAGTTTGGCAGATGAAGCTGCCAAATCTGCAGTAGCCACGTGCTCAGTAGCAGCAGTTACAAGATCCATGACAAGAATAGATAATGAGATTTTGGCAGCTATTGCTGCAACGAAAGAAGGTGCTAATTACCCACGGGGTTTCCCTTCCAAGTACTCTTATCACTTAAGTCCCGAACAGGCTCCTTATGTAAGAATTCCCAACGCGGACCGCAGACCTTCCTTGATAACGGCCGCACACGAAGGCTTGGCTTCGGCCCATGCTGGCGTGTCTGCGACTGTTTCCATCTTGCAGCAGCGTTACTGGTGGCGTGGTTTATATAAACAAACCCGTACTTATGTGCTTTCTTGTGACGTTTGTCAGCAAATTAAGCCTTCGACGGTTACACGACCACCACAAACACAGCTCTGCATTTCTAACAAACCTTTTGGGTGTGTTTACCTGGATCACTGAGGTCCATTTTCTTCTGACACTGCATACAAATACATCTTAGTTGCAGTAGACTTGTGCACACGTTTCATCTGGGTTTGGCCACAACGAAGTGCTGACGCTCGAAATGTCATTAGGGATTTGCGTGTCTTTGTGGGAATTTTTGCCTGTGGCACCTTCCATTCCGACCAAGGTCCAGCGTTCGCCTCTAAGGCGTACAAGGACGCAATGAGGTCACTGGGGGTGCGGGTGCAATTTTCGTCTCCATATAGACCTGAGGGCAATTCGATTGTGGAGCGAATGAACCGTGACTTAAAGCAATCCTTGACAGCTAGAGTCTTAGGTACTGGCAGGAACTGGCTGGCCCACTTGTATGGCATACAACGTGCACTTAATAATCTCCCTAGAAGATCTCTGGGTGGGCGAACCCCATACGAAATGCTCTTTGGCATACAAATGTTTGTGCCAGACCTTGATGGTCTAGACATGGCGGCGAATGCCGCAATCTTTGACGTAGATAATCATTCTACTATGTTGCAGGACTTACAAGAGACCCGTGACAAACTTGCAAATGAACACTTGCCTTCAGCCACTGATGCTGCGTTGCAGATTCCGGTTGCTGGCTGGCTTCCAAAGGTTGGAGATCTGGTCCGAGAGAAGGTGGAGAACAAAAAAGAATTTGGCCCCTCTTATCGTGCACCAGTTCCAGTTCTTGGCTTGAAGGGTACTCGTACAGTCATCTTACCACCGCTTCCTGGTCGCAAAGACAACAGATACATCTCAGTGGACAATGTCAAGCTACAACATCTGGCCGATCCTGAATAGCGTGACACCTGCGGTATCATGTTCAGCCATTTCAAGGTCTCCTGTTTGTGGCCCTCCACCTTACACAGACACTGATGTTGCCATTGAGATGGTCGATTTGCCTGATCGCCTGCTCGACTGCCCAGATTCCTCCTGCAACGAGGAGACCCAGTATGCATACCCCGCTAACGAGTCGGTGGCTCATTTACCTACAACACCACTGAGCCCAACCCGTTTTTCCTTTGATTCGGCTTCCACCTCCTCACTTATCCCGTCCAGCTTCAGTATTTTATATCCTGGTTCAGAGACAATGTCTTGGTCCCACCATGGACATACATCTGGTTGGTACTATTCCTGATTTTTCTGTTCATGTCCATTGGCTATGTGACAGTTTTTTTCTTGCTCATCAATGGCCATTATTTGCCAGAACGCTCTGCAGTGAACTGTGTCACTGGAACTTTCGCTCCGCATTCTTCCTCTCACATCATGAAGCGTGACCACACATTTGTGAACATTTCAGTTTTCCCAGTCGCTGATGGCATCGTATGGGATGCAGTAAATTTCCAAATTCATGGACCAACCGAGATTATTAATGTACCGAATGTCCTCCGTGTTTCCATGGGTGATGTGGTGAAAAGTAATGTTCATTCTGACGATTGGGATGTGCATGCCGTTGAATCGTTATTCTCTGATTTGAAATATTATGCTGCTTTTCAGGCTGAAGATTTGTACTTAAATTCTGCAAGTTATGCTGATTTATATTGTTACCAGCATTGGGGCAACCATTTTCTCCATAAACCAAGTACACTTCGGGGTACTTTTAATTACACCCAATGGGAACATTGTCCGACCCCTTTACCAGGTAGCTCCCAAACACTTAAAAGTAAATTTACTTACTTTACAGACTTTGATAGATCAAACCCTGGGTCCTATTATTTTAAATTGAACACTTTGTCCGCTCAGAAGGTCATGTTTACCCACACCAAATTGCTATACTCGAGTTCCTTTTTGAACGCATTAGCCGTGGGTGGTTATGAGCACTGGCAGAACACCATTGACTTAAAATCTATTTGGGGAACCAAATCATGGCAGGTACGCAGTACGGAAGCCTTACACCGTGCTTGCCTAATCCCGGCCCAGATTTTATTTTTAAATAGTACGATTTTTCAAACAACCTGTTGGGGTTTGGCTACAAACAATTGAATGCACCCTCCATTCCCGTATTGTCTTCCACTCCCAACGAGAGCTTGCGTTTCAATATTTCCCTTGTAAATTTGCAGAATAATTCCTTAAATATTTCTACGTTTGTTCACTCACCCTGGTTGGCTTGGCCCGTGGAATCAAATGCCTGCCAACTGCGTTTTCATGACTCTGCTCCTGGTTACAAACAGGATAGGCCAGCTCCAAGGTTTTCTGACTCCCGTACTGTTACAACATATTCTGTTGGTAAATTGTGTAAACAGTGGTTGCAGCACTCTTCCTTAGATTCTGTTAAACAACATTTATCCCTCCTTTCAGGCAACATTGACCTGTCCGATTTTGTTCTAGGGCCTCGAGGTCCTAGACCTAAAAGATTTATTTATGAGACTTACAATGAACTCTGGAAGCTTTCGCAAATTGAAGCTGCTTCCCGTTTACGGGCAATCGATCAGGCAAATCTAGAAAAGGTGCTTGCTGTTGTTAACAATAGTATTAATACCCTGTCTTCCCGCATTTACACATTAGAAAATATTGTTTCCTCTGTTGTTGATATTGTACAGGATGATGTGTCTGTGTTATATCATGGTCAGAATCAATTGCGTTCAGTAATGCAGTTTGCATGGACGTTGCAGACGTTGAAAATGGGCAAAGTTTCATGGCATTTTTTTAACACGTCTGCCTTGTTCTTGCCATTTAATTTAACTGACAAACAGCAATTCATGTCCATGAAAGATGCGACATACACTCTCTTACATATCGAAAAGATAGAGCCGTTACCATTCTCGGTGGCGGAGACTGACTCTGCTGTGTGGCTAGTCCACGGGGTTATCGCTTTGCCTTTTTCTTTATTTGAGTTCAGCTCATGCATGAAACATTATCCTGTTGGCCGTTTTCAGCCTTTAGGCAGTGCCTTCTTGCATGAACTTTGGTCCCTGCCTTTCATGTACAGATGCCTTAGGGACGGAAAGGAGGTCTTTCTCACAGGAGAGTCCTGTGATTCTACAGTGGGTCATTCCCTAATTTGTAAAAACATTAAATTGCACAGAGCTTGTAATGTTTCGGCTCCGAATCTTGCTTGTGTTTTGAAGGGCAATCCGGCTCCTGTTATATCACCTACTTTCACTGTGCTTGCAAATGGTAGTTATTTGCTTCTGAATAATCAAAACTGCTGTGGTATGAAGGCAGGCATCCCCTACATTGTATCGGTTTCCCACCGTGTAGTGTGCTGCAAAAATGTGTTCTTTCCACCCCCGCAAGACATGATAGATAGTTCCATTTGGCCTTCCATACCCACGTTCAAGGCGGATTTCAATAAATTGAGCAGAATAAAGGCGCTATTATTAAACCAGGAGGTTATACTCACTTCCGCACGGGAGACCTTCGTCCTCCAGGTGGCTAGTACCCACAGTGAGATACAGGCTCTTTTGAACACTAACCTCCCACAGCATTTCAGTGAGCTGATTCACCGCGTTTTCAATGCTTCTAATACCGAAGGTCTTGTGCACTTTTTTAAAGTTGTGGGCTCTGGCCTTGTTACCTCCTTTCAAACTATATTTGGTGTAATTCCAGCTTTTATTCATTCTATTTTTTCCAGCGTCTTCGGTGGCTTCCCATTGCTCCTAGCCTTAGCTGCTGGAATATTACTTTTAATTTGTTTGCTGCGCAATGGCTGCACTTCCTGGGGGCCTCCTGGACCGCGGTCGACTCCGGATGCTCCGTGAACGCATGCTCATCAGCTTCGGCATCCTGCCACTGGCGACACTTGGTGTGTCCTATAGACTTTCTTTTCGCTTTGCGTATTTCACTTGCGTGCAACCTGTGATGTCATGCTTACGATGTCCTTTCTCTTGGTCCTTGGATGTTTGCCTCTCCAATACGTCTCTGTCGGACCCGGATTTTGGCCAGTTGATGGGCCCCTTAGTGGCCCATGAACAGGACTGTTCCGGCACCGGATTGATGGCGCAAGTGGCTGCACTTTGAGTTTTGGCACAATGGGATATCTGGGCGGCTGCTCAGGATCTCCTGCAACAAAGTTATATTGAGTATCACGCAAGTTGTCCCGCAATGCTGATCAGTGCTCCCTATTATGAGGAACATGAATGCAGTTTTGACTTGTTAAACTGGATGGCATCTCTTTTTTCAGGCGATACCAATGATGTCCTCTTGGAAGGGGTGGCAGTTTTCTGCACATACACTCTATTGGATTAGGGGCCTTCGCTTTCACCGAAGTGCATTTCTGGATTTTTTTATTTTTTTTCCTTTCGTGCCCTGATTTCTGGCCCTATTTGGAATTTTTTGTCCTGAATTTTTGTTTTTCATTCACTGTCCTTCATGGGGATTTTTCATAAATAGACGTTTACATTCTGCTCCATCTATTTGAACTCTGTTTTCGTCCTATGTCTTGGCCTATGGACTGACCAGGGGAGGGTGTGGTGTGGATTGTGGACTCATTGTCTACATTGCTAAGTTAGCTGAGGCCTGGCTGCCATGACGCCTTTTTTGCACACGTTACTCTGTGACTTTGTTTTTCTAGACTCTGCTTGTGCCCGGCTATATTAGAACTGTCTGCCTTTTTGCCTTTCACCTTTTCTCATGTTCCCTGTGGATTTCGTCTGCACACCATGTACAAGGTCGAAAAACAATGTCCCTTGTTGTTGCTGATTTGGTCAGCCCCTCGCACTTAGACATAACACGAAATACAGCTGCACTGGAGAAATTCGTGTGCTTTTAATATTGTGATCTCCCTTTTGGTGGCGCTTGGAGAACAACCTTTCCAGGGAGAAGAGCTGTGCTTGTCTGATGATGTAAACCTTGCATCTAGATATTGAGGTATGGGGGTCCGCCTGACAAAGCCCAGAGGTCTTCTATTTTTATAATAAACTAGTTACTAGCACGGGGAGGGTGGTAAGTCAATTTAGCCCTATATCCACTGTCTTTATAAAATGCTGTCCCCGTTTGTATTCTATGGAATTGTAACCATGCTTATTATTTTATCGTTATGCATTATGCTGATAGTACTGGCACGTGTACTTTATCTTAGAGCACGATAGTTGAAATAAACATTTTAAACTATACTGTGTCTCTTATTACGCACGTTGTGGACAAGTATGAGTGAGTAATGAAAGAGTGTTCTTGCTCCTGCGAGTCCTGAGAGAGACCGTGTTCTGGGTTGTCTAATCATTGGTAGCTTCGTGTAGTACGGAGAACGAATGAGACGCTAAAGCTAGTCGGATTGGGATTGTGGGTACTAAGGTGCATGGTTGGTTCACCACAATACACCGAGGTCCTATTATCCTGTGCATATCTCTAATATAAGTGCAGAATCCCTGCAACAGTATGTCCTATGCCATGGAGTAATCAAGACCCAGCACCAAACGTGAGACCTGGTGGCCTGCGGAGCGGGGCTGCATGATGTGGAGGGTGCCATGTCCGCGGGCCCCGGGCTTGTGGCTTACAGCGGCACGTGGTGGGACCTCCTGTCTACGTGCCAGTGGCGGAAGTTGGGCATTGAGGCCTGGGTGTGCATGGGCGGGCATGCTCAGATGGGTGGCAGGAGGGGTTGGGGTGCCTCTGCCTGGGTGTGCATGGTCTAGCAGGCGATGTTGTCTTGTGCAAGTGTGTGTACTGTGCCAGTCATGTATCTGGACTCTGTTTCAGCTGACGGCTCTGACTCAGATGTGTGACCTGGTGTCCTGCTATACATACCGGCACGTGGTTGGAGACACACCGGTGGCAGCAGGTGAGCAGTGTGGCCCTGGTGCGCAGGGGCGGCACTCTCTCTCTCTCTCTCCCTCTCTTCCTCTCTCTCTCCTTTGCTCTCTCTCCGTCCTCTGATGTGCGCAGGACACACCTTCTCATCATGTTTTTTGTCTTACAGGCTGTGACCTACATATTGTCCCGAGGGGAGCGGTCATGTGTCTTCATTTCATTTCAGTGTTCATTTTAATAAAGTTTCATTTGTTGCTTCGAAAGTGAATGTGTGCTGCTCATTTCTGTGACGACACATGCATGTCACCAGTTGTGATTGTGCGACATCCAGCGGAATATTTTGTACATGTTTAGGTGTGGCTGATGTGGCATGTCTTTGGTCGGGGGGTGCCAGGGAGGGGTGGTCCTGGGGGTGGTGGCGGTGGGTGTTGTGGCCCTATTTGGTGTCCGGGCCACATGATGGGGGGATCCATGTCATCTGTTGCCCTTCCGATGTAGCCCTGGGCTGTGCTCCCTTTCGGTTTGCAGGCTGCCGTCCGACTTTACACCAGGTCAGAGCAGATGTAGATTTCTTGGTTCTAACGCGCCTTATCGCCTGTTTTGTGTTTTTATCGCCAATGTGGCTGGTCATTGAGAATGTTGAGGTGTGATGTTGTCGCTCCTTTTGGCACGGGAACGCCCACTCTGCATCTCATTAGCGATAGTTGCGCGGGTCCTCTGTGGCGATGTTTTTTGCGGCTGCTATCGCTGGTAAACTGATGCTTTGGGCTGTTTACACCAGCTTGTGAATGGTGAGGGATATTTATCACGTCTTTGGCTGCGATGAAGTGCCGTTAATTCGGTGATAGCTCCTTATGAATATGCCCCTAAGTTGGTTTGTTTTTTCCTTTTCTTGCCACTGACAATGTTTGTTTCTTTTCATTGTATTTGTTGGTGCCAGTGCTTGTTTTGCCAATGCTTGTTGTTTTTGGGTGCTAGCCACAGTGTCACATTATTGGACATGTGCTGTTGCTAAGCACCTGTCATGCTTATGGGCGTGGCTAAGGCACCTGGCATGCTTATGGGCGTGGCTAGCCATATGTAGTTAACTGCCACTGAATTGGCTATAAAAGCCCAAGCCTCGCACCTGTCAGTGCTTGGCTTAATCTCCTTGTTCCCGCTTCAGCTAGAGACTGCTTCTGTCACTGCTTCAGGATTTCCTCCTTCACCATTGGATAGAAGCACACGCTGGTCTGGAACTGCAGCAAGCATGGGACAGCAAAGTGCAGCGTGCTTTGAGGCTGCGTGTGAAGTGAAAGGCTGTGTGGCTTTGACATTTTCTGTTGGTATCAGAAGGCTCGTCCTTGCATATTTGCCATGTGAATTGTCCATCTGGTATTTGGCACAAGTGACTTTTGATTCAAGACTATGGCATCTACATATTTGTTTTGCGCTTAGCGCTTGGAGTCATTTTATATTTGAACTCATTTCATATTTGTATTACACTTAGCGCTTGGAGTCATTTTATGTTTGAGCTCATTTCATATTTGTATTCAGCTTAGTGCTTGGGGTCATTTTAGGTTTGAACTAATTACCTACTTCTGAGAGTTTTGTTTCTACACTATTTGCATAGGACTTTGATATTAAGACGAACATTGTAAACTTAATACTGTGCCTTGCGCATGAAACATCCTGTTACCCCTCTGATCATCATAATGTATGGACACTGGCTTATGTAGCCCTTTGGGCCTGTTCCTAGATGTGAATATTTTTCTATGGGTGTTTTGTGCAAACGAAACGACGTGTCTAGGTGCCATTGGTTTACCTGACACATAATCATAGCCAGTGACTCCTTTTTGGCAGCATTGTTCTTAGAGAACTATTATTTGGATTGTATTCTCCTGCAACCTACAGACGAAGGCTAAGAGAGTATCTCAGCTCCTCTTGAGAACCAGGTGATTAACATAACTCGCTGATTATGAATGTTCTGTGTTCAGTGCGCCTGGGTGGCCCAGAAGTGTCTCTGTATTCATCTGTTGCATTTCTTATTTTATAGAGAAATGCAAGCCCTCAAAAAAGCGACCCTACTCAGCAAACAGATCCCCTCGAGGGTGCCGGGCTGGACCGGCTGTGTGGAGTGGCAGTGTTTTCTCTTTTTCTCGTTCCATTCCCCTTCCCTTTTGGGACACCTGCCGGGACTCCTGTAGCGAGTTCAGTAGTGCCGAGAGGTGTTCTAGGAGGAGAGAGGACAGTTCATCGCTCCTGCAGACAACCTGAACTTCAGGTGAGTGTCCCTTAGCAGACACAATTTTACCAAATAAATAAACATACCAAGAATTATTAAACAAAATAAAGCTTGAAACCTATTACATCCCTAAAAAATATTTATTGTCTTTGAGCAAGCAATGATTTCTACCATTTTAAATATATATCCACAGACGGCCATTCAAGGGCGCTACCAATACTGTAATCAAAGTATCTGGAGACACCTGAAAGAATAGACTGTAAGTGCAAAATCCTTTGCAAATGCTGAATTGCATAAGAAATTAAAAAAACTAATTGCCATGGCATACATCTCTGTAAATTGTAAAACATTACAACATATTAATAGAATCACTTTACTATTAAAGACATGAACAAAAATGAACTCCGCTAATGGACAACGTTTCAGATAATGGGGTTGGCAGACTGCACTGTGCTGGCAACAGATTTTAAACCTAGTATCATATACCATGATAGAACATTTATGGCAATGCCATGCAACAACAGGAAAAATTTAACAATGCACGATTCCGTCCAAAGAACTCTAGGATAAAGCCAACCTACATTGCACCAATTTTTAAAAATTTTAAAAAAGGAACAACGCTACCAAGAACTAAGAATGGAACAATCACTAACCCAACTAACTACTAAAGTCTCAAAACAGACCAAAGACATGCACAACATGTTATAGAGCAAAGTCCAACTCTTTGCCAACAATCAAGGCTTACCATATATTGACTCTATAGGAAGAACCTTACTCTAAACTAACCCTTCCAAACAAACCCACAAAACACAACCCTACAGAAACCTATAAAACAGTAAGCATTTTTTATTTATTAATATTATTTACTAAAAAAAAGCAAACAAAATTAATCAATACGATCAAATAGTAATAAATAAGGAAATTAAATAAATAAATAAAACAAACACTAGCTCTCCAAACCAGAACCCATAACAAAAAATGCAGTATAAAATATTCAGTGTACAAAACCATTGCTAATAAATCATGCATATATATATATATTGTATTGTATTGTATTGCGTATTTATAGAGCGCAACTGTCACCCTACGGGTATCCAGGCGCTATCACATAACAGAGGAATTCATCAGTCTACAGAGCATCACACGTTTAGGGAATGATATTGGCATTCCTGGGGAAAAGCCATGTTTTCAGATTCCTTCTGAAGCATAGCAGAATGTCAGCTTGTCTGATCTCTTGTGGGAGTTCGTTCCATAGGCGAGAGGCCGTGTTGCTAAAGGCTCTTCCTCCCATCCTGGATTTTTTGAATCTGTTGGTGTTGACTAGATTGGCACCAGAGGATCGAAGGGATCTGGTCGGTTTATACCACGTGAATCTGTCCTGCATAGGAAGGGGGCCCAGGCCATGTGCCGCTCTATACACTATGCATAGAGATTTAAAACTCACTCTTTCCTTAACTGGCAGCCAATGTAGTTCTCTTAGAGCCAACGTAGTAGAAGCCCTACGTTGTCTTCCTAGCGCCAACTTGGCTGCCATAGACTGGACTCTCTGCAACCCCAAACGGGAAGAGGTTCCAGGGGGCCCCTTCCCCTTTGTGAGTGTGTGTGAAAATATTTTTTAAGAGCAGGCAGGGGTCCCAGGGACCACTGCCTGCCCTTAAAAAATGAAACTGAAAAGTTTCACTTTTCTTTTTTAAAAAGCAGTCACAGACATGGTGGTCTGCTGACCTCAGCAGGCCACCGTCCCTGTGATTGCTAGCCATTCCCAATGGGGTTGCAAATTGCACTTGCCTCATGAATATTGATGAGGCATTCAATTTGCGACCCCATTAGGAATTGCAAACAGTGTCTGAGACACTGTTGTACATTCACTTTAGCGAGTTGCAAAGCGCGAGCCGCAATTTGGCGCTATTTGCAACTCACTAAAGTGAATGGTCATACTTCTGGCCCTAAGAGTTTTCTCGTGGTCTGGCGGGTGGTCCTTTGGAGTTCCCCCGCCGGTGCCTTTGAAAAAGGCACCACCAAGGGAACACCAAGGCAAGTTCCTGCTTGCAGGAACAAACTGGGCGTGCAGGCAGACAGGGGGGCACAACATGCACCCCCCTGCATGCATGCTCCCCTGCAAGCACCAATATGCATGGGGCAAGGGAGGCCCTGTAGGGCCCCCTTTGTTTCCTGACCACCAGCCGTTTCATGGAGTAAGAACCTCCATGAGACTGCTGGCGGTGAGGAAACTCGCAATATGCATGGCAGTGCCACTGCATTACCGCCAGCATATTGTGAGCCCCTGACCACCGCACCCCGGCAGGGAACGAGTTTTCCTGGTGGTTGCGGTGGTCCAATTGTGGTCCGACTGCCTAAGTAATAAGGCAGTCGGACCACCTAACTCATAATCAGCCCCATAACCCCATAAACATTAGAAGGCAATATACAATTAAAAAAACACATAGAATTTATGCATACCTAACAAACAAAATAAACCTATAACAACAATATAATGAGTAATATCACAATCAATTACCACAACTACAATACATTTTTATAACTAACCAAACAAAATACTAAAAACCACTAACTCAAACTAGGCATTGGGAAAGTCTTTGAGGGCCCCCAGCAGGGACCCAATGGGTGCAAGGGCACCAAACGGCAGCCAAGGGGGCATCCCCGGTGCCTCCTGTTGATCCCTGCTCCCTGTGGCAGGCACCTTGAGGTGCCTGCCACAGGGTGCAGGGATGAACTGCACTTCTGCACTTTGCTATGAGAGCATGCATTCCGTTCAGGGTTCTGTCGCATCCTAGTAGCTGGGCTGGAACCGACGACAGGAGGTCGTTAGGTTTCATTTCCAAAGCGATGTTGGAGGGACTCCGGTCCGTCCAACATCGCAATCGGGCACTAAGGGCCTGATTACAATATTGGTGGTCGGACCATCACTATTCTGTCGGAGACGGTCCGACTGCTGACAGCCCTTCGGACCGACACCAGCCTGACGCAAGACCACCGACACCACCAAGATCCAGAATTCCGACAGTGCAGCGGTCGGAGGAGCGTCCAGGAATGGAGATGGTGCCTAGCTAGGCACTGCCATCGGCATTACGCTATCCCTTTCTGGCAGCCTTTTCGTGGCAGGAACCATGCCATGAAAAGGTTGTCGGAAAGAGATCGGGGGACCACAAACAGGAGCATGGTGTGCGTTATGCCAAAATGCGTTGGGTAAATATTTCCATGTCTTATGCTGTTTGGAGATTAAGTATTAAATTGGATTAAACCTCCCTTTATTGTCAACCCGCTGTGAGTGCACATCTTCATTTTTTATTTGGCTGAGCCAAAAGTTGTGGTTTTGATGTGGTGCAAGGAAGCCTCCTCTGGATGTGCACCAGTGCCGAGAGGACTCAAAGGATATTTAGGCCCCAGGAAATATGGGGATATACATATCATTATAAAAGTTTAAAACAAAATTAACCAGCTAAATTATTTTAATTAATAACGTACAATATATTCAAAAAATATAAACCAAATATTTGGAAAATATTTGAAAATGTAAAAAAAATCCAATTTTAAATAAAATCTGTAAAAAAATTGGAAACTCCCCACCCAATCTTCAAATCAACCAAACAAAATAAGTTTAAACAAAAACATAGCATAAAACATTAATAACAAACACACCAACTTTTGGCATTAATACATTTCAAACAATAACATTATTAGAAATAATATCAAAAACCCTCTCAAAACGATCTTCTTACCTGCAACATTAAAATAGACAGTATTTTTAAGATTACAATATTATTGCAATTTATACCAAAATTCTAACAACATGTGCAATTATTAATAACACATCATGTTTTATATAAAATAAATTAGACTGACACAAAATATGTAATCCAAGTATATTTTAAATTGACTTTCTAACCTGATTCAATGAAAAAGAAATCTGCATCTTCATCCCACAGTGTCCGCTGGCCAATGACATAAAGGAAAGACTGTATAATACAAAGAATCTAAAAAACATGGCTGCATAATAAAAATAAAAGTTTGCAAATACTTTGCAGTCAATGTAAAATTATTATCATTAGTAGTAGTAGTATTAGCAGTAGCAGTAGTAGTAGTAGTATTACATAATACACATAGTACTACATGGCAATATTTGGACAACTATTTTAGAATTTGTGAAAAATGCAGTATTTTTAAGAAAATGTGGTACTTTTTTAAAGCACCAAAATAACTCAGTACTTTGTTAAGGTTTTTAAAAAAATATATTAGCAATATATACAGAACTACTATTATTGTACAATATGTAAAATTAATCTACTGGTTACAATTAAAAAATTGGTTTAACCTGTTTTCCTAACCTATGTGAATTTATTTAGATCTTCTGTAATTAATTTTGGTGTTAAAAAATTATTTGAAATCATTTGTATACATTTAAATATGTTAAAGTGTGGAAGCCTATTATTACTTTATCACAATTAAAATTCCATAACAGTTTTTAAAAACCTATATCTATCTTTAATGAACTACAAATAAAGATTTCTAGTTATTTATTTCTATTTTACTTTTAAAATGTTAGTCAAAAATATTGTCCAATATACAATTTTATTAAATTGGTACTTCACTGATTTAACAACAATAACAAAAACTATTAACAATGCATAAATAGGAGGTGAGTAATTTATTATTCTAATACCGGTCCCAAATTACGAAACACATGTGCATAACTATTGTGGATTCAAAAATAATCCCACTGACATTGATGAAAGTGTAAAAAAGGGGGAGCAGGATTTACTATTCTAACTCCAGTTCCATAAATTGCAGGAATACAGAGGAGGAAGGGGAAAACAAAAGCCCTGATTACGGCCTTGGCGGTCAGACTGTCAGACCGCAGCTTTGGCGGTCGGGAAATGCTGCGAAGCCAGCAGCTTCCTGACCACCACATTTGGAGTTTACCATTAGGCTGGTGGTGCGCCAGCGGTGGTCTTGGGGGGCGGCTTGCTTTGGCTCACAGAGAGAGCCTGAATTCAATGCCACCTCACTGCAGCGCCTGCACTGTCGTGCGCACACTGTTGCCATGCATCATATCGTGCATGGCACACTGGGCGCGCACAACAGTGCAGGCATAGGGGGGCACAACATGTGCCCCCAGCTACAATGCCCACTGGGCTAATACACCAGCGGGCCTGTTTGAAGCCCTTCCCCTGCCTTTTCACTGACCTTTACATGGTGGGGTCCCGCTATAAAAGGTAGGCAGAAAGGCAGGTTGTTATCAACACGGTGGTGCCGGAATCGGCTCTGCCTCCATGGCCCGCTGCTTTTCCCACCGCCACTGTCAAGGGAGCCAAGATCCTGGCGCTGGCAACGGTCTCGTGGTAGTCTGACAAACATTCTCGTAATCGGGCAGTCAGATCGCCGAGAAGGCAGCAGTCTTGTGGCCGTCTAATTAGGCCCTAAATCTAGTCTCACAAAAACTGGGGAAAGTGTAAAAATCTCTAGTCCCACAAACATTGGGAAACATGTTAACCGTGGGCAATGAACTCCGCCGCTACGTAGTGGAGTTGCTACTGCACCCACAACTCTTTGATAAAAACAACTTTACCTTTACATACTAAAAAGCATATAACCAATTCACAAAAGTGAACTTTGAAAAATACCAGGCAATGAGAGAGGTTATGATTTTGGGGACACCCCTAACCTAGGGGGAGGGCAAGCAGATGCCTTGAACACAAAGAGCATATCATGCTGAACGATTCGGTGATGGTCCCATCCTCCTAGGACCACCCCAAGCAAAGTTATGGGCAAAATTACAATGCCAACCAAAGGCCCAGCAAAGCATTATGTGGCGAGATTCTAGAGTTTAGTGAATATTATAGTATTAGCTCTCAGCTGAGCCCGAGAGCCTGCCCTTGAGGAATGTTTTGATATTGGATACTATAATATTCACTGCATTCTAGAATATCATCCCATAATGCTTTGCAGGGCCTTTGGTTGGGATTGTATTTTTGCCCATGACTGTGCTTGGGGTGGTCCTAGGAGGATGGGACCACCACCGAATCATTTCAGCATGATGTGCTCTTTGTTTTCAAGGCATCTGCTTGGTTCTCTCCCTAGGTTAGGGAGGACACCAAAATCATCACCTCTCTCACTGCTTGCTGTATTTTCATTTTCACGTTTGTGAGATGACTATATGCATTTTTGCATGTAATGATAGAGATACTTGTTGTTTTATCAAGGGTATGTGAGGTTTCTGATTTATTAATTAGGGTGAGGCGGAACGGAGTTGCGGAGCGGAGTTCACAGAGTTTTTGATTAATTCCGCAGAATTCCGTGTAGTGGTGCTCTGCCAACTACGCCCACCCTTAGAAAATGTACACATTTGGGTTGTAAAAGATTTAATAGTCTAAGTTCAATCTCACAAACATTATGGAAAGCATAGACATTGGGAGGGGAGTGTAACATTAACTGTACAAACTCCAAACCCCCAATCAATGTAAAAAGTGCATAAATAGAGGTGGAGTGGACAAATGTATTGTTCTAATACACACAGCCCTGACGGGGGCTTCCATTGATTTTGGTTTGAGCCCCTCCTGCAGCGGGCCCTAGGCCCAACCACACAAGTGGGGCAACATTTTTATCAGCACAAGTGGGGAAATGCAGAGTAGTAGGGATTTTGTGGATTCTGGCAGATTAAAGAAGTTTCCATCATAGAAAAGTAAGGAACATTTGTGATTTGAGGCAGATTTTGAGCTATGCAGAACACTATGGGTAAGAAAACCTTGTTTCACACCACCCTAGACTCCTCTGGTTGTCTAGTTTTCAAAAATGTCTGTGGTTCATTGGGTTGCATAGGTGGCACAACAGTTTGGCCCCGAATACAACAGCTGCCTCTATTCCTTACCTCTCAATGTAGCGCTTTAGGACCTTTTGTGTCGTGGCTTCTTGGACCACCTACACATGTGGGGTACAGTTCTTATCAGGAGATGAGTGGGAACTCAGGGTGGTTGGACACCTGTGGCTCCCCGCAGATTCCAGGGGGCATATTACCAAGGATGTGCGATAATTATCGCAAAGCGCACTTAGTGCTGTTTTTTGTATCACCAGCTATCGCTGGATTACATCACGGAGATAACGCGTTATTATCAACGCTTATCTCCAAGGCAATAAAAAATCCAGCGATAGCGGCAAAACCCAGCAATAGCGCGCAAAATCCAGCGATAAATTCCACGCGCTAATGAAAAGCTTGCTAATAGGCAGGTGAGGACTTAACCTTACAATCCACCTCCCATTGACTAGAATGGTTAAGTCGAGTTTTAAAGAGGTGTTAGATTCCAGCGATAATCGCGGTTAGCGTGAATTATTTTATCGCTTCGCGGGCATTGATAATAGGGGGAAGTTGTGTTTGTGACTGTTTTCAGTTGCTTTTAGTTGGGAACGCCTACTTTGCATGTCATTAGCGATAATTATCGCTGACATGCAAAGCGGTAAGGAAACGGCCGCTTTCGCCATAAAGCTGTTGCTAACAGCTGTTAGCGACAGCTTGCTAACAGGGTGATAAAAATATCGCTGCTTTAGCGGCAAAAAGTGCCGCTAAAGTGGCGATACTGCCCTTGATAATATGCCCCCAGGTCTTTCCATCACAGAAATGTGAGGAAAATGTGTGTTTCTTACCAAAGTTTGACATTTGCCAGGGCTTCTGGGTAAAATTACCTGGTGAGAGTCATGCAAGGCATGCACCCCTGGACTCCCGTTTTTGTCTAATTTTAAAAAATGTGCAGGTTTGCCTATGTGCCGACTGAGCTAGTACCCAAACCCCACAGCTACCTGTTAGACTTGGCACCATTGGCGTGGGTCTCCCTTCCATTTTTTGCTGTTGCCTCTTATGTTTTTGCTGGTTTTAGATGCTTTTGGGCACTGTGCCACTGCTGTTCAGTGCCACAGTGCAAGTGCTCCCTACTGTAAATTGATGTGTTGATTAGTGACTCCATGATTGGGTTATTTGATTTACTTGTCAGACCCTAGTACAGTGCACCATGGGTGCCCAGGGCTTGTAAATCAAATGCTGCTGGTGGGCTTGCAGCACTGGTTGTGCCACCCACAGAAGCAGCTTGTAAAGTGTGTCTCAGGCCTGCCATTGCAGAGCCTGTGTGCAGTCTGTGACTGCCATGTCGACTTGGCAAGTGCACCCACTTGCCAGTCCCTAAACCTTCCCTTATCTTCATATCAGACACCCCTAAGGTAGGCCCAAGGGCAGGGTGCATTGTAAGTATAAGGTAGGACATGCCCTGGTGTGTGTGGCCTGTCCTAATAGTGAATTACAGCCATTTTTGTTTTTCACTATTGCAAGGCTACCTGTTCCCCATAGGCCAGAATGGGCAGTTTGATTATTACACCTTATAATCCTAACTGACCCAGGGAACATGGTAGAAAAACGAATTTAGTATGCCTGAACTCAGAATGATAAAATACATCTTTTAGTGAAGTTGGTTTTAACATTCTGGGGTCGATTCCGATCTCGGCCGGAAGCGCACCTAACAGTATTCGTCCGGAAAAAATACAAGCCGAACGCGTGTTTCCCGACCGATCCGAACACTCGTCCGAACGAACAAGTACGATGCGCACAACAGCCCAAATTCCGAGCGAGCCATACTTACCCATTTCAGCTCCTGTTCCCCGCCTGAGCCGGATCCGTAAACGCCGATTCGAGTCGCACGGAAGCAAATACACAGCACCTTCCGGCCGGACTAGTACGATGCGCCTTCCGTACGCGCCGAACCCGTCGCTACATCCGGCACGTTTGAGCATCCGGGAGAGCTGTACATAAGCTCCAATTCGCGCCACAAGACGATCCACGGCGACGAGACGAACAAGCCAGCGACGAGTACGAGTCGAAGCCACGAGAAACCCGAACGAGACGACCCAACCATGAATCCCATCGCGCAGGTCCTACCAATACTCTACATCTATTACCGGGACCGATACGGACGCGTACGGCGCAGACGGTAAGTCAAACACCCACAACACAATCAAACGACACGTACCCGAAATATGTCACACACACATAGGGATGCACAAATGACGTACACTAGCAATAGCAGAACCATAGGGGCGGGATGGCTATCACCAATGCCATACACACCCATAGGGGGATGGATGCCCACCACTAATACCATCCCCACTCATAGGGGGATGGATGCCTACCACTACCACCACCCCTACTCAGGGGGGCCTGGATGCCTACCACTACCACCACCCCTACTCAGGGGGGCCTGGATGCCTGTCACTACTACCATCCCCACTCATAGGGGGATGGATGCCTACCTCTACCACCACCCCTACTCAGGGGGGCCTGGATGCCTACCACTACCACCACCCCTACTCATGGGGGCCTGGATGCCTGTCACTACTACCATCCCCACTCATAGGAGGATGGATGCCTACCACTACCACCACCCCTACTCATGGGGGCCTGGATGCCTGTCACTACTACCATCCCCACTCATAGGGGGATGGATGCCTACCACTACTACCACCCCTACTCAGGGGGGCTGGATGCCTACCACTACCACCACCCCTACTCAGGGGGGCCTGGATGCCTGTCACTACTACCATCCCCACTCATAGAGGGATAGATGCCTACCACTACCACCACCCCTACTCATGTGGGCCTGGATGCCTGTCACTACTACCATCCCCACTCATAGGGGGATGGATGCCTACCACTACCACCACCCCTACTCAGGGGGGCCTGGATACCTACCACTACCACCACCCCTACTCATGTGGGCCTGGATGCCTGTCACTACTACCATCCCCACTCATGGGGGGATGGATGCCTACCACTACCACCACCCCTACTCATGGGGGCCTGGATGCCTGTCACTACTACCATCCCCACTCATAGGGGGATGGATGCCTACCACTACCACCACCCCTACTCAGGGGGGCCTGGATGCCTGTCACTACTACCATCCCCACTCATAGGGGGATGGATGCCTACCACTACCACCACCCCTACTCAGGGGGGCCTGGATGCCTACCACCCACACAACCCCTACTCATAGGACGGGTAATGCATAACACAACCAGCATACTCCAACATAAGGAATGTCTGAAAAATACATCCCCCCCAACACCATGACAAGCGTGTGTAGTCTGTGTCAAATGCCTACAACACTGAACATGACATTGAACATACAATGTGACCCCCTATCACATGTGTCACACATAAATGTGAGTGGCCTCCACAATGCAAGCAGACCATGACCACTGTGGCAATGGGGTCTAACACCCCATCATCACAGTGACCAAAAGGTAAGTGTGGGGTCCATAGCTGAAGCACATTTTGAACATTGTGGCAATGGGATCTAACACCCCATCATCACAGTGACCAAAAGGTAAGTGTGGGGTCCATAGCTGAAGCACATTCTGAACATTGTGGCAATGGGGTCTAACACCCCATCACCACAGTGACCAAAATGTAAGTGTGGGGTCCATAGCTGAAGCACATTTTGAACATTGTGGCAATGGGGTCTAACACCCCATCATCACAGTGACCAAAAGGTAAGTGTGGGGTCCATAGCTGAAGCACATTTTGAACATTGTGGCAATGGGGTCTAACACCCCATCATCACAGTGACCAAAAGGTAAGTGTGGGGTCCATAGCTGAAGCACATTCTGAACATTGTGGCAATGGGGTCTAACACCCCATCACCACAGTGACCAAAATGTAAGTGTGGGGTCCATAGCTGAAGCACATTTTGAACATTGTGGCAATGGGGTCTAACGCCCCATCATCACAGTGACCAAAAGGTAAGTGTGGGGTCCATAGCTGAAGCACATTTTGAACATTGTGGCAATGGGGTCTAACGCCCCATCATCACAGTGACCAAAAGGTAAGTGTGGGGTCCATAGCTGAAGCACATTTTGAACATTGTGGCAATGGGGTCTAAAGCCCCATCACCACAGTGACCAAAATGTAAGTGTTGTCATGTGAAAAGCTGCAAATGCCAAACTGCATGGATGATTCCTGGTCACACAACAACAAACACATCAGTGGCATAGTAGTGCTTGTGTCCCATAGCAACATAGATTGGGTGAGGCAAACAGTGCAGTGCCAATGAAACATCGCTTTGGCCATGTGCAGACAAACCTCACCCATGGGGGCTCACATTGTCAACATTCACGAATTACACAATGACAGAAGTGACCATCATAATGCAGACCCACACATCAGCACCAATGGACACACAAATGTAGATATCCTGTGGAGACCGTAGATGTCAGGTGAACAAATACCATTCCATGGCAGCTATAGGACATACAAACCATGATCATTGTGCTGACTGATGACCTAGGAGTCCCAGGGACAGCAGGGGAAACCCACCAAACAACATACAGCCAATGGCACACTAAAGAAATGCCAATGCAGTGGTGCAAATGCACAAACACAAACAGGCAGACTCACACTGCATATCAAACACAACAGGTGATGGGGGGGTGTGCCAGTGTCCCCAGGCAACCAATCAATCAATCAATCACGGCATTTATAGAGCGCGCTACTCACCCGGGAGGGTCTCAAGGCGCTGGGGGAAGGGGTAAGTTACTGCTCGAACAGCCAGGTCTTGAGCTGCTTCCTGAAGGAGAGATGGTCCTGGGTTCGCCGAAGGTGAGTGGGGAGGGAGTTCCAGGTCTTGGCTGCCAGGTAGGAGAAGGATCTTCCTCCGGCGGTGGCTCTGCGGATGCGTGGTACGGTGGCGAGGGCGTGGCTGGTTGATCGTAGCTGGCGGGTGGGCGTGTAGAAGGTCATGCGGTCGTTGAGGTACTTGGGGCCCAGGTCGTGGAGGGCCTTGTGTGCGTGGGTGAGGAGTCTGAACGTGATTCTCTTGCTGACGGGGAGCCAGTGCAGGTCTTTCAGGTGTCCGGTGATGTGGCTGTGTCGGGGGATGTCCAGGATGAGTCGTGCGGAGGCGTTCTGGAGGCGCTGGAGTCTTTTTTGAAGTTTGGCTGTGGTTCCGGCGTAGAGGGTGTTCCCATAGTCCAGTCGGCTGGTGACGAGTGCCTGGGTGACGGTCTTCCTGGTTTCAGTGGGGATCCATCTGAAGATCTTGCGGAGCATGCGCAGGGTGTTGAAGCACGAAGATGAGACGGCGTTGACTTGTCTGGTCATCGACAGGGAGGAGTCCAGGATGAAGCCCAGGTTGCGTGCGTGGTCCGTTGGCTTGGGTGCGGTGCCCAGGGCCGGGGGCCACCAAGAGTCGTCCCAGGCGGAGGGTGATGAGCCCAGGATGAGGACTTCCGTCTTGTCTGAGTTCAGTTTAAGGCGGCTGTTCCTCATCCAGTCGGCGACGTCTCTCATCCCGTCGTGTAGGTTGGCTCTGGCGGTGGTGGGGTCGTTGGTGAGGGAGAGGATCAGCTGGGTGTCGTCGGCATAGGAGATGATGTTGAGGTTGTGTTGGCGTGCGATGGCTGCGAGGGGGCTCATGTAGACGTTGAAGAGGGTTGGACTGAGTGAAGATCCTTGTGGAACGCCGCAGATGACTTCGGTGGCCTCGGATCTGAACGGGGGAGGCGGACTCTCTGGGTTCTTCCGGCGAGGAACGAGATGATCCATTCCAGTGCTTTCTCTCGGATTCCGATGTTGCTGAGGCGCTTCACTAGGGTGCGGTGGCAGACGGTGTCGAACGCCGCGGAGAGGTCCAAGAGGATGAGGGCTGCTGTTTCCCCGTTGTCGGTTAGGGTTCTGATGTCGTCGGTGGCTGCGATAAGGGCGGTCTCGGTGCTGTGGTTGGCCCGAAACCCGGACTGCGAGGGGTCGAGGGATCCATTCGTCTCGAGGAAGTCGGCAAGCTGTCTGTTGACCGTCTTCTCGATGACTTTGGCCGGAAACGGAAGGAGCGAGATGGGACGGTAGTTCTTGAGGTCGGTGGGGTCCGCCGTTGGTTTCTTCAGGAGGGCGGTAAGCTCGGCGTGCTTCCAGCTCTCCGGGAAGGTGGCGGTGTGGAAGGAGGAGTTGATGATGTCCCGGAGATGGGGTGCGATGGTGGCGTCGGCTTTGTTGAAGACGTGGTGTGGGCAGGGGTCGGTTGGTGATCCGGAGTGGATGGAGTTCATCGTGCGGGTGGTGTCTTCGGTGCTGATCGGGGTCCAGTTGCAGAGGGTGGTGGTGGCGGGCGTTGGTTCGGCGGTAGGGTGCGTGGTCTGTGCGTCGAAGCTGTTATGTATGTCGGTGATCTTGCGGTGGAAGAACGCGGCGAGTGAGTTGCAGAGGTCTTGCGAGGGGTGATGTCGTTGTTTCCGGCGCTGGGGTTGGAGAACTCTTTGACGATGCTGAAAAGTTCCTTGCTGTCGTGGGCGTTGTTGTCCAGTCGTTCTTTGAGTGCTGACTTCTTGGTGGCACGGATCAGCTGGTGGTGTTTGCGGGTGGCGTGCTTGAGGGCGGTCCTGTTGTCTGTGGTCTGGTCGAGTCGCCAGGCTTTCTCGAGAGTGCGGCAGTTCTTCTTGGATTCCTTGAGTTCGTTGGTGAACCAAGAGGTTTTCTTGCTTCCGGGTCTGCTGGGCGGGTTTTTTAGTGGTGCGAGGTCGTCGGCGCAGGCGGTCAGCCACTTGGCGAGGTTGCTGGCTGCTTCGTTTGGGTCCGTTGTGTTGGTGGGTGTGTTCTGTCTGAGGGAGGCGGTGAGCTGCTTGGCGGTGATCTTGCTCCAGCTCCGGCGGGGAGCCTGTTGCGGGTGGTGGTGGGTCGCAGTCTTTCTGAAGCTGAAGTGGACGCAGCTGTGGTCGGTCCAGTGGAGTCCGGTGGCGTGGCTGAAGGAGATGTGTTTGCTGGAAGAGAAGACGGGGTCAAGCGTGTGGCCGGCGTAGTGGGTGGGTGTGTTCACCAGTTGCTTGAGTCCGAGGTTGGCGAGGTTGTCCAGCAGGGCGGTGGTGTTTCTGTCGTTGTTGTTCTCCAGGTGGAAGTTGAGGTCCCCTAGGAGGATGTAGTCGGCGGAGGGCATGGCGTGCGGGCTGATGAAGTCTGCGATGTCTTCGCTGAATAGTGTGCGTGGTCCCGGGGTCTGTAGATGAGGGTGCCTCGGAGGGTGGTCTTGGGGTCAGTGTGTATCTGGAAGTGTAGGTGTTCGGCGGCGGTGAAGGTCTCGTCGGAGTTAGTCGAGATGCGGATGGTGTTCTTGTGTACGATGGCGATGCCTCCTCCCGTCTGGTTGACGCGGTCCCTCCGGGTGATCTTGTATCCGTCCAGGATGGCTATGGCGATGTCGGGCGCTGAGGAGGCGTTCATCCAGGTTTCGGTGAGGAAGGCGACGTCCGGTGCTGTTGCGTCGAGCAGGTCCCAGAGTTCCACGGCTTGCCTGTGGACGGAGCGGGTGTTCAACAGGATGCATTTCAGGTGGTTGCTGCTGGTGCTTGACTTGGCGGAGGTGGTGCACGTCCGGGGGCAGGTGAATCGGCAGGCTTGGCAGGTGAAGGGTCCGTGGGTGCGTCTCGGTGAGGCTCGGTAGCAGGCAGGGTTCCGGCTGGCATTGAGTGCGGTGAGGGTGGCGGCGTCGTAGGTCCGTCGAGTAGTGTTGCATCGGTGGGATCCAGGGGTCCTGGCGCTGGGCGCGGGCCAGGCGCGGACGGGCGCAGATGGGCTTACCTTTGGCGCACCTTCGGCGCTCCGTCGGTGCTCCCGCTGCGCGCGGCCGCTGCGCGGTCGCTCAGGGGGCGTCATAAGTAAGGAGCCTGGAGGGAGGAGCAGCTGGGTGGCGGGAGCGGGGCGGCGAATGGAATCACGGGGGGGCGGGGCCGCAGGGAGGCAGTGGCGGGAAGTCCCAGGAGCAGCGGGAAGTCCCAGGAGCAGCGGGCAGCGAGCGAAGGAATCTCCAGGCAGGAGGCGGCAAGGCAGGCAGGAGCGGCAGCAGTGAGTGGGGCGACCAAGTCCTGTGGAGGGCTGAGCGGTCACAACACATGAGGAGGCCTGAATCCCTATTACACAGATGTGTATACAGAGCCACACAAAAGTAACTCATGGATCAGATTCCCCTATGTGGGCAATCAGGCATTGTCAGATGAGAGGGAGCACAAATTACAAATGTCACACAAGCTTGTAGGAACAGCAACTAACACAGCAAGAGACAGACCCACCACAGCACTACCCCCAGGGACCCCACATTGTGGTGACACTGGCCTGCATGATAATCCCAGTGTGATGACAAAGGTAGATGTCGTACACACAGTGAACCACAGTCATGTTTCCTGAACAACTAACTACCATCACACCTACACAAGCACAAAGCAATCAGCACGGCCTGTCAGCCAAGGCCAACATGGAGGTAGGGGTCTAGCCGTGCAACAACTCTCATTTGCACACACTCAACACCACACACCTTGACCTCCACCAATGTGCAGCAGTGAAGCTCACATGGACTGGTGACATTGCACATGCACCCATGACAATCCCAGGGGTGGTGGGGGGAACTAAGGAGGAGATACCCATCACACATGGCCAGTCAACAAGACTTGTGAATGTCTGACACACTGCACAGTACGCTGTACATGGGCATGACGTCAAATCCACACCAACCAATGGGATCCCGGCCACAGTCACACACCAATGAAGAAGCCAAGGTCACCCACCAAGATAGCGATAATCTATCGGGATTAAAACCCCCATCTACATTTACCCCAAGCAGCGACCTTGTGGGCACTGAGGTTGGTATGTTTGAAAAGGCAGTTCTCAATAAGATCGAGAAGGTCATCAAATTTGTGCCCAATCCCTCCTATAATATATCTAAGGAGGAAAATGCCACCCTCAACATCCTCAAGAAAAACAGAGAACTTACTATCAAACCCTGTGATAAGGGGGGCGGCATCGTCATTTTTGACACTACCAAATACAAGGAGAAGACATCCCCTCTTGGGATCACGAAGACATTACCTTAAAATCACTACCAATCCGGAACCCAGAGTGAAACGCAGGATACTCCGAGCGGTAGAGGGGGCTGTAGAGAGAGGAGAAATATGCCTAAGAGAGGCGGAATATCTTACCCCAACTCACACTCGTATCCCAATAATTTATGGGATACCGAAAACCCACAAGGACCAACTGGATCCCCCGATGAGACCTATTGTCTCTACCATCGGCTCGGCTACTGAACCATTATCGAAGTATATCGATCAATTCCTACAGCCAATGGTGAGGGCTCTTCCATCATATGTAAAATATACAGGGGACTTTATCTCTAAGATAGAAGGACTTCATTACAATCCAGAACTAGAGATATTGGTCACGTAGGATGTTGAATCCCTATATTCAAACATCCCCCAAAAGGAAGCACTAAGAGTAGTCAATGATATTATTGACACCAAAATCACGTCACACAATGGCAGATTTTTAACCCAATGTCTTGAAATAGTTCTCGAAGAAAATTTCTTCGAATTTGATGGTGACTATTACCACCAGGTTCAAGGAGTCAGCATGGGGGCAGCCTGTGCTCCCAGTGTAGCCTGCTTATATATGGGATATTTTGAAGAAATTAACATCTACAATGAGCTTGCCCCATTCTTTGAAAACGTTCGCCACTGGTCGCGGTTCATAGATGATATTTTCTTCATCTGGAACGGCGACCAGGAGGCCCTTAACGATTTCATTCTATGGATTAATGCAGCGGACCATAATCTTAGGTTCACCCCCCATAGGAGTACACATAAATTGGAGTTCTTGGACGTGTGGGTGGAACATCAGAATTGCAAACTGATGGTGTCGCTATACATCAAACCCACCGCCAAGAACACCCTCCTCCACTTCAGTAGCTTCCATCCAAGAAGCCAAAAAGATGGAATTCCTTTCAGTCAGTTTCTACGTTTACGTAGAAACTGTACT
Organism: Calotriton arnoldi; assembly: GCA_963921515.1. Lineage (NCBI taxonomy): Eukaryota > Metazoa > Chordata > Amphibia > Caudata > Salamandridae > Calotriton > Calotriton arnoldi. Next base: position 161,203 of record CAWUFW010008380.1, on the reverse strand, counting down.
TCCATCAAGGACTATCTGCACTATGCTGAATTCATGAAAGAGAAATTTCTACAAAGAGGATACCCACACAGACTGGTAAGGGATGCATTGAAACGAGCACGGTTTTATAACCGTGACTCAATGTTCCTACCAAAACCACAAGAGAAAACAGACAAATTAGTCTGTGTTATGAAGCACTCATCGATTGACCACAAAATTCGGCAGATTGTGAACTCACAATGGCATTTACTCAACTTGGACTGTCAAGCTACACGGATGCCTAAACCTCTTTTTGCATTTCGCCGGAACAAGAATTTGAGCAATTTATTGGTCAATGCTAAGATCACGGAGTCCAAAGGATTTGTTCAAAAATCCATCAAGGGGTATTACCCTATTAATGGTAATCATCAATGTGGAACATGCCACGCATGTGCCAATGCCATTGTGAAAGATCAGATCTGTATCAATGACCGTAATATCAAGCTAAAAGAAATGACAAACTGCAGGACGTCTAATTGCATCTATGCCATTCTGTGTCCTTGCAATCTACCCTATATGGGGAAACTTCTAGGGAATGCAGGATCAGGATAGGAGAGCATAAGTCCAACATAAGAAGACATAATGCTGCAGCACCCTTGGTCAGCCATTGGGAACAAGCCAACCATACAGAGGAGGACCTACGTTGGATTATTCTGGAGAAAATACGCCCACAGAAAGGCCTTGACTGTACAAATATATGCAAAAAACGTGAGGTATTTTGGATCTTTTTTCTGAACTCTAAGACAAAGGGACTAAATGAATCATTGCCCTGGGAGAATGCGATTTTTTAGCATATATTTCATCTCATTTCTAGGACAGCTTAGGTTGTGGTAACCTTAGCTCTATTTTGCTCCATTGACCTCTGCTATTGAGCCAGCTTAATGAGTGATTTTTCTTATTTCTTCTCTTTTTTCTTGTTTTAGTAAATTCGGCAACCCTTTGATTTGATTAATTATTTATGCCTTCATGATCTTTTTTCTTACATCCTTAGTTTTCTCCTTAATCCTTAGTTTTCTTTTGGTATGTTCATTTGAACTCTATGTGCCATTTTTTTCGAACGTCGCTTGGTATTATGTTCTGCCCCCTAAAAAGAATTTTGTGCCGCATTTCACTCCATGTAACATTTGGGAAGTTGTTAATCCTCCGGGCCTTATACTTTTAAAGATCACGAGATAATGCGATCTTTTGAGCGATGTCCGGATGTTTTTTGCACCTCGAGCTAACATTCCCCTTTAAAGAACGCACCTGTGCTACCTACGCACCGATATTTCGACGTGCTAGACCATTGGGCTATTTAAATGGTCAATTAACAAGTCTCTGAATCGAGCTGTTTTTCCACGCTGCTCGCGGAACGCTGTAGTGCTTCGTAGATGCCGATGGAACATATCTTTTTATCCAGGTATTCCATTTTCCCATCGCCCTATATACCGATTTAGTAATTACAGTGAGGACGCTTGATTTAAGAATCTTTTTTTTGATCTTCCCTGTCTTAATTATTATACAGGGTTTAGCTCTCAGCCTTGAAATTTCCATATTATCCAGACAGGAAGAGATGCTATGTCGTTAAATACCCACCAGATGGAGTTAGAGACCCTATCTAGAAGCCACGTACAAAAGGTACTTTTCACCACTTTAATAGAACCAAATTGGTTTAGTATACATCTACTTTCGCCGCAAACTTATTTTTTGTGGTGTTTTACCCTTCCTGTCTTTATTTATTATTTTTAATTTTTTGTATACAGTACCTTCCATAATTTCCTTGATTCGGATACCGCCAACTCCGGACCACGGGCCCTGATAAAAACAGGTGAGCGTCTGTACATAGCTTCTCCCTCCATCAAATTGCTGCTGAAGTCGGGCATGCTTGGATAATATCTCGAGAGCCCACTATACTACCTTTGTCCCTTGGCTCAGTTTGTCTTTATTTAGAACGTTTTTAGACATCCATTCTTCGAGCAGAAGGGAGGTGGGTGCTAATCTATATGTCTATCTTTTCATGTAACGCTGCGTCAGTATGTATTTGACTAAAGTGATAGATCATTCCGGAGAAGTGTGGCTCAATGGTTAGAGCGGCAGACCCTGATGCGGAGATCTGGCCCGGGACCAGGGTTCAATTCCCGCCTCGGCAGGTCTTGGGCTCAACTTCCTCGGACCTGATAATTCTCGCCTCGGTGCCTATTCTAATCATGGGTCCCACTCTGCAACTCTGGGCAATAGCTTGCTTAATCTCCACAACGGCCCCACCAGCGCTGGGATGCCTGGCTTCACCTTGGGGGTGCCCAGGAGTGGACATTTCACAGGGAAAAGCCAGGAAGGGTTCCACAGCGGTATGCGTTCAGCGCCAGGATGCCTCAGGGTAGCAGTGTGCTTTACAAGTACAAATTCATTTCATTCCGGCTTGGCCCCATCTGTGTTTCCATTATAGATTTTCGTTTCGACCTGTTACCATTATCTACAATTGGAAAGATCATCGCAGCTGTTCCGCTGTTTTTATATCTATATTTATCGCGATCCAGCGTGTGCATCGTCGACCCAGCGAGTCTCATATGTCTGAACTTTATTTGAAAGTTTCTTTGGTAAGATGTCTATATATTTTAGTTTTGTTAGCATATTCTATCGTTATGGCATTTTTTAAAGGAGTACATTTGCCACTCTGTCTACCTATGTTCAATGAAATGGGTGTCCAAATTGTCAGTAGTACCATTCATCATTACTACTTATATGAATTCTTTTTAGCTGAACCCTACTGGTTTGCCACTCTATGATTCCTCCATATGAGAACTGAATCTCAATGTGTTATGGAACCAGGCTCATCAATGTTTTAAAATGGCCTTCTCTCCTCTTTCACTCTAGGCCTTACTACTTATGAAACTAGGGGACCTTATATACTTTGGAGTTTGGTTATTTATCGGTCGAGTTGGACTCGATTTGCCTTGAGTCCCTTGATCAAAAATTGAATTCTAATCTTTTGTTCTATTTTTTGTCTACCTATTTGATCTCTCTTTCATTTATCTTTCTTCATTTTCTTTTTTATTCTCATTTTTTCTGTGCATGTGTTTCCATTGGTTTTGTTCTATTTATCATTGAGAAATAAATATAATTTGTTTATAATATCACCCTTCTTAACTTGACCATCGTTATTTTCTCTCTCATTACTATTAAATTTGTTAATTTATTATCTGTTATCAATGATGACACTGTGTAAAGTTGTATTTTTCTACGACAGGTCCCACTGCTCCTTTTTAAAGAAAAATCCTCTATATGCGCCCTGAAGAAGGTGATACCCTGAAAGGAAGAAGGGTTCCACCGAAACGCGCGTTGGCGCTCTATATTAGTCCCCCCGTTGTTTGTTAAGAAAAAATGATGTTATGTCGATATTAGATCTATTGTTCAATTAATTGTGGACATATTCTATTCTATTTGTGAGCAGAAATTTTCTTTGCCTTTGCTTTACTGACTCTCATGGTGAGGGGATATGGTGTTTATTATGTGTTTTTGGTATGTTTGTGATGTATATAATTGTGGTTTCGCGTGAGTATGTTTGAATAAGAATATGATTGTATGGGTTTGAATGTGAGTTGTGCAATGGGATCTGATAATTTTTTATATATGAAATGTTCTTCTATTTTTGGCATATTTTTTTGAATGTATTAATGTATGTATATAGAAAAGTTGGTGTTAGAACTGGGGGTCTCTAGTTGGCAATGGTTTGCACCTTTGTCCAAATAGGGACCCTTGCTTCTAGTCAGGATAAGGGGGATACACTCCTAAAATAACCCCTGCTCACCCCCTGGTAGCTTGGCACGAGCAGACAGGCTTATCTCAGAGGCAGTGTGTAAAGCATTTGGGAACACATACAGTAATACAGTGAAAACACTACAGATGGACACCACACAGGTTGTTATGTAGAAATAAGTAATCTTTATATAGACTTATCACAAGACCCAATAGCAAAAATCCACAATACTGTACTCAAAAATAGACTTTAAAAGGTTATAAAATAGTTCAGTTCTCTCAAGTTGTAAATGCAACACTTTACTCTCAATGTACCTTGAATGCGTAACGCAAAGAAAACAAAAGGGTCGCAGGGAAGGTGATGCGTCGGTTCCTTACACTCAGGGGAGTGGATGCGTCGGTTCCTTACTGCTGCGCAGGGGAGTTGATGCTCGCTTCCTTACTGTGTGGGAGGTGATGCGTCGGTTTCTTACTGCTTTCCGGTGCAATGCGACAAGATGGCACCTCGATGCGATACTCTTCTCCGGTACGATGCGACAAAATGGCGTCTTGGTTGCGATGTGACAACGTTGGTGTGATGCGTGCACGCCCGACGGCCGTGCGGTGACTCGATGATCTTTGGAGCCGCGACAGGCCCTGCGACGCGCTTCTCCGGTGATGCGACGATGACCTCTGTGGCAGCGTCCCGCTTCTCCGGTGATGCGCCGCGCTTCGGCGATGCGAGGATGACAGCGGCAGCGGCGTCTCACTTCCTTGGCGATGCGATGACCGCGGCTGCGACACGCTTCTCGTTGTTGCGTCGCGCTTCCAGCTCCCAGCGACACGCAGTCTCTCAGAAGGCCCAGCACAACAGCAGGCACTTCAATTCCCAGCAAGGGAATGCAGGGGGGGAGCTGGTTGGTGAAGTCTTGTATCCCTGAGACTTCAGGCAGGAGGCAAGCTCTAGTTCAAGCCCTTGGAGATTCTCTTCTTCAAGATGACAAAGCACAGCAAAGTCTTTTCTCCTGTCCTTGGTAGAAAGCAACCACTGCAGGCCAACCCCAATCAGCAAAACAGCACAGGGGCAGTACTCCTCCTTCAGCTTCTCCGGTTCTTCTCCTTGGCAACAGGTTTCTTGATTTCCCAGAAGTGATCTAATTTTCTAGGGGTCTGGGTCCCCTTTTTATACACAGTTTCTCTTTGTTCTCTGAAGGCAGAGAGGCCTCTGCCTAGTCCAAAACCAGTTCTGGTCAGTCCTGGAGCACTTTGTTTTTCTGACTCCTTCTTTCCTTTGTGAGTGAGGGGCAGAGCCATCAGACGCCCGGCAGGAGGTGGAGCCAGCATTGTGGAAGGCAGGCACAGCCCTATTCAGACCCAGGTGCAACTCCTCCCTCCACTCTGGATGCAGATCTTTCTATTCAGCCCTGTGCTGACTCACCCTGTCTCCTGTAGCCACCCCCAGCCCCTGTCACTCAATCTCCAGACAAGGAATACACAACCTAGCAGAGGCAGGCTTGGAAGTTTAGGCAAGAAAATACCCACTTTCTAAAAGTGGTATTTTCAAACACAGAATGTTAAAACCAACTTCACTAAAAGATGTATTTTATCATTCTGAGTTCAGGCATACTAAATTCGTTTTTCTACCATGTTCCTTGGGTCAGTTAGGATTATAAGGTGTAATAATCAAACTGCCCATTCTGGCCTATGGAGAACAGGTAGCCTTGCAATAGTGAAAAACGAAAATGGCTGTAATTCACTATTAGGACATGCCACACACACCAGGGCATGTCCTACCTTATACTTACAATGCACCCTGCCCTTGGGCCTACCTTAGGGGTGTCTGATATGAAGATAAGGGAAGGTTTAGGGACTGGCAAGTGGGTGCACTTGCCAAGTCGACATGGCAGTCACAGACCGCACACAGGCTCTGCAATGGCAGGCCTGAGACACATTTTACAAGCTGCTTCTGTGGGTGGCAACACCTTGGGCTCAGGCAATGTCACGGAATTACACACTGCCATGAGGGGACTCCACTCCTGTGTAAGGAAAGCTGTGCCATACGTTGTCTCTGCAGGGCTCTATCATGTCAGCAGTACACTTGGTCACTCAGTCAACAATTAGCACAAAATGAAGGCTCTCGTCACATCAGCCTGGTCATGGGAGTGTCACCGAAATCATCTGCACAGATCCAACACACATGTATAGCAAGTTGCACTGATAACACAGATGAGTCCTTCCCCATTGATGCCCAAACTTGCATGTCCAGTGGAGATGGTCACACGGTCAGGGAAACAGACAAATTGAACAATGGCAAGCACAACTGATGTGCAGGGGTTTAAGCCACAGATGTGATATTGCAAATAAATGTAGGAAATTCCATTGGCAAATATTGAAAACATGACACCCTCATATTGCTGCAAAGGATGACATGGCTACACACCAGGATAGGACACATTCCCCCTGGACCACATGGGGTCCTGCACAGTAACACTTCATTTTCATGATACCAAATAACACCATCACTGGAGCAAGGGCATGGTTAGCATCATCAACATCAAGTACATCTGAAGCAAAACCACCAGAGAACAGAAAGGAGCTTTATTCAGCATATGTGTCTGAAAAAAGAAAGTACTGCAAAAATACAAAGGCCAATGGTCAGTCCAACAGTTCAGTCCGAACAGGGTGACAGTGGCAGATGTCACCCTCTGCTTGCCTGCACTGATATGGAGCAGGGACATTCCCCTCGGAGATATATACGGGGGGGCAGGCCAGGCACCGCAGGGACAGGATCAGGGCTCACCAGAAGGAGGCAGGGAAGGGGTGGCTGGTGCTGGAGAGTCACTGACAACTGCAGTGGAGGTGTCTGACATGGTGTGTGCCGGCACAACTGGGGGGCATGAGTCAGATGGTGTGGGTGCCGGCACGACTGCAGTGGTCCGGCCAGATGGAGTGGACAGGTTCCCCACTGCAGTGCCCAAGTCAGACGGGGTGGTAGTGGACTCCACTGCAGTGCCCATCTCCGGGGGAGTAGAATGGGGTTCAGGTAAGGTGGGCAGGACAGAGGGGGAGGACACGGTCTCCACACCAGTGGCACAAACATGTGCAGTGGGGGTGTGGGGCTGGAAGAGCAAGTGGTAGGAGGAGAAGGCCGCATCATTTTGGGGATGGTGTATCTGTAGGTGGGGGAACCTGGGACAGGGTGTGGTGGGGGAACCTGTGTTGTGGGTGACTGAGGGATGGAGGAAGGAGACAGTGTGGTTGAGCTGCAGGGCGGTGGCGGGGTCTTGCTCTTCCGGGACCGGGGGGACTGTCGGGTGGGGGCCTCACGCTGTCTGTGCCTGGGGGAGGGTGTCCGGGGGCGAGGGGCACTCCCCTCTGTGTGGGTGGACTTCCTCTTCCCTCTGTATGCTGGATCAGCGGGATCGGAGGGGAAGAGGCCGAGGTCACAGAGGAAGAGCTGCTTTGTAGGTGGGGTTGCAGGTGAGGCAAGGGAAGGGGTCTTGGAGGGAGAGGATTTGGAGGACTGAGGAGTGAGTGTGGATGCCTGTGTGTGTGTCTGTTCCCCATCCCCTGTGGGTGTGGTATCAGTCCCCTGAGGATGCTTGTGTGCACGTTTTGCCCTTGTTCTGTGTGTTTCTGTGCTGCTCGTGTCTGTGTGTTTGGGTGATTGTGCAGGTGTGCATGTGCGTGGGACAGGTAGGGTGCCAGGAAGTGTGGATGGGTCAGAGGTAGGAGGGGTGATGGACTGTTGGAGGAGGGACACTGCTGCCGTCAGGGAGGAGTCCATGGACCTATTGCTCCTCTGCAGGGCAGACATGCCCGTCGAGATGCCCTCCATGAACGACACCAGCTGTGTCAACAGAGTGGTGTGCGCATGGAGGACACTCAGCATTGCTGTCTGCCCTACATGGAGCTGCTGAAGTAGGTACATAGACTCCTCACTCAGGGCAGCAGGGGACACAGGGGCAGGGGGTGCGGTGCCTGGCACGAAGGAGACACGCTCCCGGACACGGGAGCCTCCACCGACCTCTGGAATGGGAGCCAATGGGAGGGCGGTGGTGGTGGTGGTGGTGGTGGCGGGGCCAGACATACTAGCTGGGGTGTGGTGGCTGCTGACACCCGCCTCCACAAGGGAGTCATCCTCTGAGCTGATGTGGTCCTCAGCTGAGGTGGATGGTGCTGAGGACTCCTCGGTGTGGCTCCCCTCACCCTCCGTGCCACTGGGTCCCTCCGACCACTCATCGCCTGCTGACCCAGTCTGGCTCTGCAGCTCCTCCTGGTCCGTGGAGCTGTCCCCTCCTGTGGCCGTGGATGTATCTGCAAACAATTAGGGAAACAGACAAACATCAGTCACCTGCACTGACCACACACACCACAGTAAGTACAGCACATTACAGAGCAAGCCCTGGCATCCTCAATTGAACATTGCCAAAAGTCCTCACACAGATTAGGAGAAGCCAATTGTCAGTCTGATGGTCAACCATGGCACTCACACCCCTCCTGCCCTTGCACCCATCTGTCTGGTGCCTGTTGGATGGTAATACCCCAGTGTGGACACAAGCACCACGTACACAGTTGTTGGACATTGCAGAGAACACGGTGAAGTATGTGAACATGCACACATCACATCTCTTGCCACTGAGTTAGTACAGGTGTCCGGGTAAAGGGATGGCCAGAGTCTAATTAGAAATGCATGTGATGCATACCAGCACCAGACACCATGATGCACCCATGTCCGGATAGTCAATGCCACAATAGGGTGCATGTTGCACATGTAACTCCCCTGCAGGATCACTCTTAGGAAGTTAAATGCCATGGCACAGGCATGCCTGCAAAGTCATACATCACTGTCTCCAGTCACATGGGCATGGCAGCCAGCCAACAACAGTCTGCACTGTGTCACAGTCCTAGGAAATGGGGAATGCAAGTTATGTCGCTGACAAGTGCACATGTCCATCCCCCACACACCACATCATCTGAACTCTTATTTGGCCACGTCATGCCAATTGGACATATGGGAGACATGAAACACAACTCTATGAACCTGAGCACCTCACAGTCTGCTGTGAATGTAAAACAGCTGCCTGAAGTTCACAGTCGCATACACCTGTGTGCACAGTCAAATGATCAAACACCTATGAGTCACAGAAGTATCGTCTCTCATGGTCACATCTCAGATGGCATGCTGAGCCCTAAACGATAAACATCCCAGTAGTCCTGACAACGAAGCCACGGCACAATGACACAGAGGCAGACACCTGAGGGAACATGTCACTGATCACAACATGTCAGCTGATACACTGGAGTGGTAGTACAGAGTGTATTGTATGCCCTGGAGTAGGCATGACTGTCCTGCTCCACCTGAAAGAGGGATGAGCCCTGGACAGTAGGCAGGTGGCTAAGCATGTGTGACACACTTGATATACATACTCCTGAGGCCCAAACATTGTTCCCACCCGCAGCATGGAGGTGTGCCAAATACCCCAGGGACATGTGGTGATTCAGATCAGCAAGTGGACCACATATCAAAGTTACACCCAGATTACATGTCAGAACTTAGGCATTGTGTAAGCAATTGACCCACCCATGAATCCCACAACATAGTCACGGGAACAAATGCTGTCCCCCACCTTGAGCGAAGCAAAATGCAATGACACAGTACCCAAGTGACACCATTTCCTGACTGTAAGGGCCACACATATGCGTATCAGATGAGGAGTGGGCATGTCACAATTGAGGGACATGGGTCCTGGACCACAAGACTGATGTACTGTGGAAGTTTAACCAGGCCAGAGGAGGGCACATAGCATGTCAGACAAAGTGCACAGTGCAGTCATGGACTCACCCCCTCCTTGCTGCTGTCTGGCCTTCAGCTGCCCATCCAGGTCAGGGAAGACCACCGCCAGGATCCTGAGCATGTGGGGGGTCAGTGTCCGGTGTCCGCCCCTCCTGCAAGGAGGCGACAGCTTCAGCTGGACCCTTGCGATCCTCCGGGTCCAGCCCCGAAGGTCCTGCCACCTCTTCTGGCAGTTGCGGATCCGGCGCTTGTAGACCCCCACGGATCTTACTGCCCGGGCGATGGTCAGCCAGATTTCCTGCTTCTGGTGGGCATCAACCTGTGAGGATGACAAAGTGAAAATGCCATTACTACACATGCAACATATACGTGCATCACACAGTTGGATATACATGTCTCAATCACAGGTGCATATGATGTACACAGGCAGTGCAACGATGGCTATGAACAGTTTGCCAGCAGTTACTACATGGTATCATTGCATGGGAAGTAAAGCTTGTTGGAATGCACTGTTACTGCACTGTACCTGTTCAGTGCATGTAACTACACACTTGGGGGGGGAGAGCTACTCAGTGAGCATGCTAGCCAGTGGTGTGCACACTGTAAGTCTTGCTAGTCAGACAACATGCACAATTAGTAAGGCAGTGGACAGCACACTCACCTGCTCCCCTGGTTTCCCATACAGCTTGCTGTACTGTGGAAGGAGGCTGTCCAGCAGGGCCTGGTTCTCCTCAAGGCTGAAGGCTGGGGCTCTCTCCACAGTACGTGCCATTGCAGTAGCCAGAGGATGCAGAGACAGCAGCAGTGTTGGTGACAGATGTCGTCCTGGAGCATGTAGTGCAGGCAAGTGAGCTCTCAGGGGAACAGCCAGCATTATATGTGTGCTGCAGAGGCAGATACTGTCCCATGTGTCCAAAGTGATAGGTCCAAGTCGTTTGCATCTTCTGAATCTGGCCAATCCATGGAATTGCACCACTTATACACGCCCACAGCATCCTTCAAAAGTTAAACTTCATGACACCCATGTTTTTGCAACATTGTTGTTGCTGGCCAACTGAATTCACTGCATCAGACTCGTTACAGCTTCAAAAACGCATCCGTTGCCATGCCAGGCCCTAGCCAATGCATGCGCACCGTCCGGACCATTGCTGTGCAACGCGTATTTCAAAAGACAACACGTACATGCTCACAACAGATGCAATGGCCAGTGCGTGCACATCGATCGGTCCATTGCTGTACAACGCGTACCCGCTCACAACAGATGCAAGGGCCAGTGCGTGCACACCGATCGGTCCATTGCTGTACAACGCGTACCCGCTCACAACAGATTCAATGGCCAGTGCGTGCACACCGATCGGTCCATTGCTGTACAACGCGTACCCGCTCACAACAGATTCAATGGCCAGTGCGTGCACACCGATCGGTCCATTGCTGTACAACGCGTACCCACTCACAACAGATTCAATGGCCAGTGCGTGCACACCGATCGGTCCATTGCTGTACAACGCGTATTCCGGGAAACAACGCGTACCCGCTCACAACAGATGCAATGGCCAGTGCGTGCACACCGATCGGTCCATTGCTGTACAACGCGTCCCTGTACAGGTCACTCGCATATGTCACCATGCTTGTCACTGGTGAACGTATGCCAGCCACATATACTTGCCAGGGACTCAGGGGCACACCTACAACACCACACCCAGTCCACACTGTATCCTAAGGCATGTAAGGCTGCATTACCTTTTCTGTGAATGGGGGTAAACATGTGGTTTTTGGGGTGGCACTTGGGGAAGCCACTCCCAGGCTGTGCACGTGTTCATGGGGACAGGATCCTTTGTGTGTTGTGCACATGACCACTGTGATGTGCAACTGTTCATTTCGGAGCATGTGGCATGGTCACATTTCCAGGTTGTGTATGTGTATGACATGTCACATACCCCCAGAGTTCCATGTGGGAAGGCATGTACGTCACAGGGTGACCCATTGCCACAATAGTGATGGCCCTCCACAGTCTGTGTGCATGTTGTGTTTCCGATGTCTCTGATTCCATGTGCACAATGGGAGACAGTCTCCACATCAACGTTGTTTGTGCATGGACTTTGATGTTGTGCGTGTGTGTGTCACAGACGTCCATGTCTGTCCTGCGGAGGCAACAGGGGCCACTACCTGTGGGAGTCATGTTTGTTTTTCTGACGTGTACATGATACGCCATGTCATGCCAGTGTCCATGTGGCAAGACAGGGTCGCTGGGAATCTACCTGTCAATGAGCTGTGATGCCTGTGGCGCATCAGTCCAGACATGTCACTGTGGTGTGTGTGTGTGGAACGTGACAGCAGTAGATGGGTACTGTGACACAGCCTAATGGTTTCCCATAGCACAACCTGGAACCTGTTGTCAACACATGTTGAACTGAGATGTTAGATGATGTCCATGTAGGTGCCATATATGTCCATACAGAACGGCACACACATCAAGTACTTGTGTCTCGTAATGATGTATCATGTGAAATTGAGTATGGTGAATGGCACATATGTGGGGTGACTGACAATCTTTCCTTTCTTCACCTATGCACTGCAGGGCACCAGCTGTCCATAGACCATTCCCTGACCTGGCAACGATGGTGGAACGTGACAGCATCCAACGGTACCGCTTCACCAGGCAGCTGATTGAGGATTTGGCAGTGCGCTTGGCCCCACATTTGCAACCTGGCCGGCCGTACCCTACAGCGCTGACCCCCAAGGTGAAGGTGATTGCAGCCCTACAGTTCTTTGCCACTGGTACCTTTCAACACACTGTTGCGACTGCTGGTGGGATGTCACAGACTATGTTCAGCCGTGTGCTACGTGATGTTTTGGAGGCAATGTTGAGATGCCTGAACCAGTACATCTATTTCCCTACACGTCACTCACTGACATCAAGAGTGACTTCTATGCCCTGGGGAGGATGCCACATGTCATTGGCTCCATTGATGGGACACATGTGGCTTTGGTACCACCACAGGCACATGAGCAGGCATACAGGAACAGGAAACATTATCATTCGATCAATGCTCTGGTGGTATGTCTTGCAGATATGAGCATCTCACATGTGTGTGCCCGTTTCCCTGGTTCGGCACACGATGCCTACGTGATGAGGAGTAGTCGCATCCCGAGGATGATGTCACAGATGCAGAACCAGCATGCCTGGCTTGTCGGTGTGTACTGACTTTGTACCATTGTGTGTGTTCTGCTATGTTGTATTCCGCCCTCTTTTCCAACTCAGCTAATGTGCAATTGTCTGTCTGTAGGTGACTCCGGATACCCCAACATGCCGTGGTTGCTGACACCCCTCAGGAACCCTGTGACACCAGCCCAGATGCGCTACAATGAGGCACATGGTCGGACCAGGAGAGTGATCGAGCGCACATTTGGTCTCCTGAAGAGCCGCTTTCGCTGCCTGGACAAGACAGGAGGGGCCCTCCCATATGCCCCAGCAAAGGTGTGCAAGATTGTCATCGTCTGCTGCATGCTACACAACCTGGCAGTGTGGAAGGAGTTGCCTCTCATCCTGGATGACGATGACCAACATCCACCACCTGTGGAGGATCCTGGCCTGGGCCACGATGCCAGTGATGATGATGATGATGATGGTGATGTCCGCACACAGCTCATCACCAACTTCTTCAGCTGAATGTGAGTATCCAGAGATGTCATGTCAATGATGTGTGTTTGCGTGATATGTGTTGGTGGTGCTCTGGTGCTGTTTGAGTGTGGCCATGTGCTACTTGACTGGAAGCGTGCAGCGAAGTGTCCTTACAGGTAGTCTGTACTCCCCAACAGTGTTGACATGCTAACTTGGATTTCTGTGAGTATCTTGTGACATGTATTGGCCATGAGTATTGCAGTTCTATCCTGTTCTTCCGTGCTTTTGACTGTGTGTCATGTCTGTCCTTCACAGGGTACTTTCAGAGTTGTTTGGTGAACTGTGATCCCCCGACACCATGATTCAACTTCCAGGGTGGAAGCAGTCGTTTCCCTACAGGTGATGTGCCACACACCCCTGGACTTTATTTCTTCTACACTTGTTGACTGTGTGGCCACTGCCACGTAGGATTACCTTGCGTCTGTAGTGGAAACAACATGTTGCAAATGTGTAATAAACCTGTGCTTCACTTTGGGTTGTGCGTTGTCTGTGGTCACACATCTGACTGACATGTGCTTACTGCACCTGTGGGCTAGTTAACACAGACTGTGAATAGGTGTGGTGTCTGTGCCTTCCACTGTATTTCCTGGCAACATCAGTGTAGGCAATGAGTCTGATGGCCCTGGTGTGTATGTGTTGTGTAGCCCTAGTGGTGTGTCTCCCTCATATGTGTCACGTCGCCATGACTCACATGACGGTGTTGAACTTGCTGTAGCAGTTAGCATGCACAGTGTCATTTAGCAGGTCACCATCTACATGACAAAAACCACGTTGGAATCACAACAGAGGCAAGTATGGTGTATTAGTGAGTTTATTTACATACATGTGTGAGGATAGTGCACAGGATGGTGGGTGCTGTACATTGGGATTGGAATCCAAAGTTCCCAGATGAGTTGGAAGGCTTGGTAGCAGAAATGTCCTGAGTAAAGTCCACAGTCATCTGATACATTGGGCCAACTTAAGCTCCCCATGTCATGTGGGAGAGTTGTGTTGCATTCGACAGGGTAAACAGTTTGCACACAAAGGAGAATTTCCAGAACAGGTGTTGGGTTCCTGGGGGATGTACATGGCCATCGGCCTCTCAGTTTTCCTTCCTCGGACGACCCCTCTTCTTCCGGGGGGACCCTCACGTGCAGGCTGCTGCGGTGCAGAGGACTCTCCGCCAGAGTCCTCCTCCCTCCCTGTGGCAGTTGCAGTTGTTGCAGCACCAGATGTTGTGGGCACACAGGGAGGTGTGGCCATGTTGGTGCTAATCTGGCGGAGGCATGTCAATATGTCCCTATGCACCGCTGTCAGTTCTTCCAATGTGTCCCACTTGGACTCCATGCCAGACATGTGTGTCTCCACACGGGACATGTGTGTCTCCACATAGGACATGTGTGAGTCCAAGCTGGGATGATGGGCAGCCTGCTGCTGTTGAATGTCCTTGAGGACCCCCACTACCTGGCTGACCTCTCCGGTGCTATTCTGGTACGCCTCAGCAATGCGTGCCAGTTGTGGGTCATCATGCAGTCCAGGCCCCTCTGCAAACAGCGACCTATGTCTACCACCCCTCCCACCACCCCTGGCGACACATGCAGGACCTGTGGTGGCACGCACAGGTGACCGTAGGCCCACTTGGGGGTTGTTACTGGGCTCGTTGTCCGTTGCTCCACGTTGGGCCGGGGTCCCTGTGCTGTTGTCATCGGTGGTCCTTGGTCTGTCCGTGTTCGCAGGGGTGGTCTGTGTGTTGGCAGTTGTTGGAGGGGTGGGTGCAGGGGGTGCAGATGTTGGTCCTGCTGGTGCTGCATGATGACTCGCACCGGAGGGGCCAGGTAGGTCTTCGCCATCCGAGGAGTGCAGAGGCTGTTCCACACCAATGAGCTCAGTGTCCCCCGGAGCCTGGGACAGGGACTCCTCCTCGTCTGCTGCTGTGTCCCCATCATCACCTGTTTTTGGAAGAGACACACAATGTATGTTATGTTTCTATGGGCATCAATGGTTCACACACCTGACAGTTGTGACTGTACCTCTGGATGCGGGCCTGTACATTGCATTGTCCTAAGTTGTCACAGTCAGAGGTTGATATTGGTGTAGCACATTGTCCTGCCAACCTGAAGCTTTTCTATGTGAATGTTGAGGTGTGTACATGGCCAGCATTGGTGGTATTTGGTGGACATCCGGCCCTCCTTCTCCAACCAGCCCAGTTATCCCACCATGGAACGTGCTTCCATTGCAGGGAGTGCAAGTTGGCTCTCAGGATGTCAGTCAGTGGTGTCCTGCTGTTGGTTGGTGCCCAGTTCCCAGCAGGGGCTTGTGCTCCCCACAGCAGTACCCAGTGTCAGCCATCTTGTCAGTTGTTTTCCACTCCCTGTGATGTGAGCATGGTTCAGAGTGGTGTTGATGGGCCAATTGTGAGGGTGACCAATATCTGTGACTACAACTCCCATCATGCTATGGCGTACACCCCCTTCCCAGCATGCCCATACTTCCTTCCTTTTGAGTGGAGTTCACAGTGTGTGAGTGTGACAGCAATGGCAAGATGGCTGACAGTGGTGTCCTGCTGTTTGTTGGTGCACAGGTCCCAGCAGGGCCTTGTGCTCCCCACAGCTGAGGCCAGTGCCAAACATCTTTGAAGTGGCTTTTCACTGGCTGTGAGGTGTTTATGCTTCAGTGTGAGCTTGCTGGGCCATGTGGGTGGGGGATGTTGAGCTGTGACTACCACTCCCATCATGCTATTGCCTACACCCCCCTTCCCAGCATGCCCATACTTCCTTCCTTTTGAGTGGACTTCACTCTGTGTGAGTGTGACAGCAATGGCAAGATGGCTGACAGTGTGGTCCTGCTGTTTGTTGGTGCACAGTTCCCAGCAGGGCCTTGTGCTCCCCACAGCAGTACCCAGTGTCATCCATCTTGTCAGTTGTTTACCACTCCCTGTGATGTGAGCATGGTTCAGAGTGGTGTTGATGGGCCAATTGTGAGGGTGACCAATATCTGTTACTACAACTCCCATCATGCTATGGCCTACACCCCCCTTCCCAGCATGCCCATACTTACTTCCTTTTGAGTGGAGTTCACAGTGTGTGAGTGGGACAGCAATGGCAAGATGGCTGGCAGTGGTGTCCTGCTGTTTGTTGGTGCACAGGTCCCAGCTGGGCCTTGTGCTCCCCACAGCTGAGGCCAGTGTCAGACATCTTTGAAGTGGCTTTTCACTGGCTGTGAGGTGTGCATGCTTCAGTGTGAGCTTGCTGGGCCATGTGGGTGGGGGATGTTGAGCTGTGACTACCACTCCCATCATGCTATTGCCTACACCACCCCTTCCCAGCATGACAATACTTCCTTCCTTTTGTCTCTGCTTCCCTGTGGGGTAGTGTGCCTGTGCTGACAGGATGGCTGACAGTGTTGTCCTGGCGTTTGTTTGGCTACAAGTCCCAAGAGTGTCCCTGTGCTTCACACAGCATTACCCAGTGTGGTTGTTCTTTGTGGGATATTTAATTAGAGTGTGAGGCAATGCATTCTCCCAGGTGAGTTGTGTGGAGTTTGTGTTAAGGGGGTGTGTGAGAAAAGCTGCTGGTGACTATGGTCAGAGCTGTCAGTCCTCCTTCCCACCCAGCCAGATATCCCACCATGGAACGTGCTTCCATTGCAGGGAGTGCAAGTTGGCTTTCAGGATGTCAGTCAGTGGTGTCCTGCTGTTGGTTGGTGCCCAGTTCCCAGCAGGGGCTTGTGCTCCCCACAGCAGTACCCAGTGTCAGCCATCTTGTCAGTTGTTTACCACTCCCTGTGATGTGAGCATGGTTCAGAGTGGTGTTGATGGGCCAATTGTGAGGGTGACCAATATCTGTGACTACAACTCCCATCATGCTATGGCCTACACCCCCCTTCCCAGCATGCCCATTCTTCCTTCCTTTTGAGTGGAGTTCACTGTGTGTGAGTGTGACAGCAATGGCAAGATGGCTGACAGTGGTGTCCTGCTGTTGGTTGGTGCACAGTTCCCAGCAGGGACTTGTGCTCCCCACAGCAGTACCCAGTGTCAGCCATCTTGTCATTTCTTTTCCACTCCCTGTGATGTGAGCATGGTTGAGAGTGGTGTTGATTGGCCAATTGTGAGTGTGACCAATATCTGTGACTACAACTCCCATCATGCTATCGGCTACACTGACTTCACCAGCATACACAGAATTCCTTCCTTTGAGTGAGCTTCCCTGTGAGGTGGTATTCTAGTGGTGGCAAAATGTCTAACTGTGTTTGTTGGTTGCATTTGTGCCACTGCCTTGCTGTTATGTTTGTACATATCTTGGCACATTTACATGTCACTATGAGATGGCATGTATTGTGTTTATCTGACTGACAGACAGATCTTGGGGTGATTATCTTTTGATTGCTGTGTATTTGCTAAGGGTGCATGGTTTGACTATCCCCTTGACAGTGATGTGTGTGTATTGTCACACAATATTGTGTATATTTGTTGTGTACTCACCAGGCTCTGGGATGTTTGATAGTCCATATACGCTCACTGGTGGTAGGATGGCCCGCACCTTCTCCTCCCAGGGCCTGAGGTATAGTGGTTTGGCAGGAGGGCCACTGCCGGTGTGCTGACTCACGATGTAATCCTTCTTTAGTAGGTCCCTGACCCTCCTGCGCACATCATACCACCTGTTCTGGATGTCTTCCTTTGTGCGCAAACACGGTGATTGTACGTTGACCCTGTCGACGATCCTCTGCCACATCTATGTTTTCTGCGACATGGGGGTCTGTTGTACCAATGTGCCAAACAACTGTGGCTCTACCCTGAGGATCTCATCTACCAGGACTTCCAATTCACTGTCTAGGAACTTTGGATTCTTCTTTAGGGGCATGGTGATGGGTGGTGGTGGTGATTGATGTGTGTGTGTGTGTGCAGGTGAGGGTGTGTGAGTGTAGGTTTTGCTGGGTGTATGTGAGGGTGCTATTTGTTGAGGTGCTAATGGTGTGTGGCTTGTGTGATGGATGAGCTGTGCGTGTGTCTGTGGTTGCTGTGTGATGGTGTTCTGTGCTGGCAGGTCAGTTGAATTTGCAAAGGATCATGGTAGGGATTTGTGGCCTTTATATAGGTAGAGTTGGGGGTGTGTCCTTGTTCCATGTTTTTTTTCCCTGTATTGACTTTGTCATTGCTTGTTTGGCCCTTTTTTTTGTTTTTTTCCTTAGTATTTTTTGTGCATGTAGGAGACGTTCTTCGGACCGAGTAGGACGCTGCAGTTGTCTCGTGCGAGCTTCTCCGAGTCGTCCACGCTGTGTTTCTGCACTGTTTCTTGTGCGGCGTACGCGTCGGTCGCCGAGTATTGGCTTCCTTCGGCTGGCTTTTGTATGCGTGTCGGTCGTTCAGCTTGCGCTCCGTGCGACTCGGTCTGTTTTTCCACGCATTGCATCGTACTGCGCGGGTCGGAGTTCGCGGGTACGTTTCGTTCGGGTTGATTCCTGGTGCGTGTTGGTCGGTTCTATTCGCGTGGTTTCCCGGCCGGATAGCTTGTTTCCGTCCGGTTCGGTCGTTCAGCTTGTGTTCCGTACGAGTCGGTCGTGAATCACATGCATTTCATCGTACTTCCCAGGTCGGGCAACGCCGGTACGTGTCGGTCGGACTATATTCCTGTACCGAGTCAGTCGGTATTTTTTCCGGCCCGAATCGGAATCGGCCCCTCTGTGTTTGAAAATACCACTTTTAGAAAGTAGGTATTTTCTTGCCAAACCATCCAGCTGCCTCTGCTCAGGTTGTGTATTGTATGTCTGGGTTTGTGAGTGACAGGGGCTGGGGGATTCCAGGAGGCAGGGTGAGTCAGCACTAGGCTGAATAGGTCTGCCTGAATTAGGATGGGTGGGAGGAGTTGCACCTGGGTCTGAATAGGGCTGTGCCTGCCTTCCACAATGCTGGCTCCACCTCCTGCCGGGCGTCTGATGGCTCTGCCCCTCACTCTCAAAGGAAAGAAGGAGTCATGTACACAAAGTACTCCAGGACTGACCAGAACTGGTTTGGACTAGGCAAAGGCCTCTCTGCCTTCAGAGAACAAAAGATTTCTGTGTATAAATACTGGGGCCCAGACCCCATGAAATTAGATCACTTCTGGGAAATCAAGAAACCTGTTGCCAAGGAGAAGAACCGGAGAAGCTGAAGGAGGAGTACTGCCCCTGTGCTGTTTTGCTGATTGGGGTTGGCCTGCAGTGGTTGCTTTCTGCCAGGGACAGGAGAAAAGACTTTGCTGTGCTTTATCATCTTGAGGAAGAGAATATCCAAGGGCTTGAACTGAGCTTGCCTCCTGCCTGAAGTCACAGGGACACAAAGACTTCACCCCTTCTGTTTGCCTGCATCTAGAACTGCTGTTTTAGCTGCTAACAGAAGGAAATTGCAACACCGACGCTGGCGAGCGACGCTGTAACCTGCACCGAAGCCGTGGGCACCGCTCGTGAAGAGCACGATGCACCGCCCCGACTTGCACCGTAGGCCCGACGCCTGCTGACGCCGTGCGACATCGACTCCGAAGCCGTCACCGAGGCCGCTGCCTGCACCGGAGCCGAGGACACCGCTCGTGATGCTCACTACGCACCGTCCCGACTCGCACCGCAGTCCCGACTTCACCGACGCCAGGGCTTCATCACCGCGGAGCCGATCCTCGACGTGGGTGACCTCCGAATCCATCGACACCGCACCATCGTAAGGAACCGACGCCTCGCCGCCATCCGTGACGTCACCTCCCCGACACAGTAAGGAACCGACGCCTCACCTTCCCTGCGCTGCAGTAAGGAACCGAGACATCACCTCCCCTGGGGTCGTCAGGAACCGGCGCCGCCGGCGCCAACGAAGCCTCACCTCCCCAACGCCATGCACCGTCTTTGTTTTCATCGAATTCCAGGTACTGTTCTTTGTGGGTCTGCTCGACTCCGGGCCCGACGCCGCGCACCTCGCGGTCAGCGCCGTACTTTGGGATTTCCACCGGTCACGACGTCGTGATAACTCCAAGTGGAGTTATTTGTTGCTACAAGCTTTATTTGATTGACTATCCTATTTTTGAAGATAACGTGAACTGTCTCTATCATTTTAAGTCTATTTTTAGATTACAGTATTGTGGATTTTTGCTATTGGGTCTTGTGTTAAGTCTATATAAAGATTATTTATTTTTACATACAACCTGTGTGGTGTCCATCTGTAGTGTTTTCACTGTATTACTGTATGTGTTCACAAATGCTTTACACACTGCCTCTGAGATAAGCCTGTCTGCTCGTGCCAAGCTACCAGGGTGTGAGCAGGGGTTATTTTAGGAGTGTATCCCCCTTATCCTGACTAGAAGCAAGGGTCCCTATTTGGACAAAGGTGCAAACCATTGCCAACTAGAGACCCCCAGTTCTAACATTGGTGGTCAGCAGTGAGGATTTGGACTTGCATTTGTGATTCATATACAGTGATTGGTGTACACTACTAGTGAGTGCAGACCAATACGCGACCACATACATTTTGATAGGACTTTTTTCCTTCGAACCTTTATTTTTGTTGAGAAGTGCCAAATTTTCACAATGAGCAAAAGAGGATCCATTGCACCTGCAGATATTGAATTTGAAGAAGATAGGGTTGATACCTACACTGTGCCAGAGCTCAAAGCCATTTGTAAAAAGTTTAAAATCTCTATGAGAGGCCTCACCAGGAAGGAGGAGCTTCAAAAGGCGCTGAGGGCCTGGTTGGAAGCACGGAATGCCGGTGGGCAGCCCAAGGAGCCTGTGGAGGAGGCAGAGGATTTAGATGAGCGGCTTGAGGGGCCATTGGGCTTACCTGGGAGGAGAGTGCCTTCCAGGGAGGGCAGCAGTGTTTCTCAAAAGGGCCTGTCTCCAGAGGAGATGGAGGACAGGGAGAAAAACAGGATGCATGAAATGGAGATGGCCAAACTGAAACAGGGAAGCCATGATAGCCTTGAGCACAATAAATTGGAGTTGGAAAGTAAGAGGTTGGCCATGGAAGAAAAGAAGATGCTTTTAGAGCATGAGAGAGTGGTGAGGGAGCTAGAGCTAAAGGCTAGGAGCCTAGAAATCACTCCCTCTGGTGGCAGCACACCTCCAGTGCCTGTAGAAGGAAGAGTGTACATCCCCAAGGAGGTTATTAAAGATTTCATGAAGGGGGAGGACATTGGGCAATGGTTTAAAGCATATGAGATCGCCATGACATCACACCAGGTCCCTGAGAAGGATTGGGGAGCGGGGTTGTGGGGCCGCTTTACAGGTGAGGGAAGGGAAACCTTGCTAGCATTGCCCACAGAGGATCAGATGTCCTATGACCACCTTTAGTGGAAGCTTTAGTGGCAAGGTATGGGTTAACTCCAGAGCTTTATAGGCAGAAGTTTAGGAACTGCAAAAAGCTGGAGTCTAGTACCTGGGTGGAGTATGTGTCTTATTTTTGCAGAGCATTGGATGGATGGGTGAAGGGTAGCAAAGTAAATGACTTGCAGGGGTTCTATGATTTAATTGCATGGGAGCACTTGTCCAGTAGTTGTTTTCCAGAGCTACGCCAGCACCTTGTTGACAGTAAGCTGACTAATCCTAGAAAGCTTGCTGAGGAGGCGGACCACTGGGTCAGTACCCGGGTCCACAAGGGTCTTGTGGGAGACTCCGCCAAAGGTGGGCAGGGTCCCCAGCAGAAGAGTGGGGGGACAAGGGTAAACAGAAGGAGTTCCAAAAGGGCCCCAAAGTAAACCCCAGGGAAGGGTTCCCAGCCTCCCACTGAGAAAAGACCATGGGTCCCAACAGATAAGTCTGTTCAGAAGGGGCCCAAGGCATGTTTTAGTTGTGGTCAGGTGGGTCACTTTGTAGGAAGTCCCAAGTGCCCTAATACCATGACCACTGCACCCACTGGTGCACCACCCAAGCAGATGGCTAGTGTAGCCCTGGGAGAGGAGTTGGGTGCCCAAGGTGGGTGGGGTCCCGCAGAGATGTCCCTGGTCTCTTTAGGAGACAGTGAGATGGTCCCTAGGACCCAGCTGCCTGATAACACTAAGAAATTCAGGCAGTGGGTGACCATCAATGGCCATAGGGTGGAGGCTCTGAAAGACACCGGGGCCAGTGTGACAGCTGTCAGTTGTCGGCTGGTGTCTGAGGAGCAGGTGGTCCCCAACGTATTCTACCCCGTAGTTGCCGCTGACAACTCAGAGAGCCACTGTAAGGTGGCCCAGGTTCCCTTTGAGTGGGGGGGGTCTCAGGTATCCTTCAAGTAGCTGTGAGGCCAGCCATGCCTGTTGACTGTCTGCTAGGCAATGATTTGGAGAGCTCCCCTTGGGCGAAGGTGGAGCGGAGGTCTCATTTGGAGATGTTGGGTCTGCCAGAGTGGGCGTGTGTGACCACTCGGTCAATGGCAGCCGGTAAGGCTATTCAAGAGGACCTGGAGCCTGGAAGAAGGGCTTAGGTGCCTGCCTTAAAGAGAGGAGGCAGGGGGCATGGGAAACCGGCCCCTGAAGTTCCCACGGTCCACGAGGAGGCAGACCTTGAGGGGGATGCCCTGGAACCTATAGGGGAACAAGTGGCTGAACTGGGGGACCTGCCTGAGCTGACCCATTTGCAGCAGGAAGGAGGCCCCTCCAGGGAAGAGTTCTGCGAGGAGCAGAAGAAGTGCCCTTCTCTTGAGGGCTTGCGGCAACAGGCTGCAAGCCAGGCAGCAGGTGATCAGTCTGGATCACACTGGATCTACTGGGAGAATGGTCTCCTGTATAGTGAGCCTAAGGTTGCTGAGCCTGGGTCAGCCCGTGTGCTGGTGGTACCCCAGCGCTTCAGAGCCTTCCTACTGGGTCTGGCTCATGATGTGCCTTTAGCAGGACATTTGGGGCAAGACAAGACCTTTCAAAGGCTTGTCACCCACTTTCATTGGCCACAAATACGCAAGAGTTCAGATACTCATTGCAGGACCTGTCAGACTTGCCAGGCAAGTGGTAAGAGTGGGAGGAAGCACAAGGCTCCTCTCCAACCTTTCCCTGTTGTCAGCACCCCCTTTGAGAGGGTGGGTATTGACATTGTGGGGCCTCTGGATCCCAAGACAGCCATGGGCAACAGGTTCATCCTGGTCTTGGTGGACCATGCCACCCGGTACCCGGAAGCCATCCCTCTTCGGACAGTGACGGCCCCCGTGGTGGGACGTGCACTGATGGGGATTTTCTCCCGCATGGGGTTCCCCAAGGAGGTGGTGTCTGACCGGGGTACCAACTTCATTTCCAATTATATGAAGTCCCTGTGGCAGGAGTGTGGTGTAACCTATAAGTTCACCACTCCTTACCACCCCCAAGGTAATGGGCTGGTTGAGAGATTCAACCGGACCCTTAAAGGCATGATTATGGGTCTTGAAGAACCCATGAGGCGTAAGTGGGATGTCCTCTTGCCATGCCTGCTCTTTGCTTACAGAGAGGTGCCCCAGAAGTCCTTAGGGTTCAGTCCCTTTGAAATGCTGTACGGCCATCCTGTAAGAGGACCTCTGAGTCTGGTCAAGGAAGGCTAGGAGAAAGCTCCCAGGAAAACTCCCCAGGATGTATTTAGTTACATGCTGGCCTTCAGGAACCAGACTCGGCGTTTCAGACAACTCGCTGAGGCGAATCTGGAAGCCAGCCAGGAAGAGATGAAACGTTGGCATGATCAGAATGCCACTCTGATCGAGTTTCAGCCTGGACAAAAGGTTTGGGTCATGGCTCCAGTGGAGCCCTGTGTGCTCCAAGATAAGTGGACCGTACCATTTGAGGTGGTGGAGCGCAAGAGTGATGTCACCTACTTGGTGGACTTGCAGTCTCCCAGGAACCCCTTGCGGGTCCTGCATGTGAACCGCCTGAAGCCCCACTTTGAGAGGTCTGAAGTGGGCATGCTCTTAGCAACAGATGCTGGGATGGAAGAAGAGACTGAACCTCTTCCTGACCTCCTGTATGCAAAAAGAGCAAGATGGGTCAGTGGATGGTGTGAACCTCTCTCCCACCCTGACCCCTGAGCAGCAGAATGACTGTCGACAACTGTTGGGACAGTTTTCTGATCTGTTCTCCCTGACTCCCAGTATTACTGAATGGTGCGTCCATGATGTGGACACTGGGGACAGTCCTCCTGTGAAGCACAAAACGTACAGAGTGACTGACAGGGTGAGAGCTTGCATCAAGGAGGAGGTCTCCAAGATGTTTGCCTTAGGGGTGATTGAGTCCTCTAACAGCCCTTGGGCCAGCCCAGTGGTCTTGGTCCCAAAGGCTGCTGCGCCTGGTGCCACACCCGAACTCCGGTTCTGTGTGGACTACCGAGGACTCAATTCAGTCACCAGGACTGACGCGCACCCCATCCCCAGAGCTGATGAGCTCATTGATCGGTTGGGGGCTGCCCGGTACCTCAGCACGTTTGATCTAACGTCTGGGTACTGGCAGATCGCCTTAACTGATGGGGCCAAAGAGAGGTCAGCATTCTCCACACCAGATGGGCACTACCAATTCTGGGTGATGCCCTTTGGGATGAAGAATGCCCCTGCCACCTTTCAGAGGTTGGTCAACCAGGTGTTGGCTGGGCTGGAGGATTTCAGTGCTGCCTACCTGGATGACATTGCAGTGTTCAGTGCCACTTGGGAGGAACATCTCCACCACCTCTGGGAAGTGTTGAAGGCGCTGCGGAGGGCAGGCCTCACGATCAAGGCGAGTAAGTGCCAGATCGGGCAGGGTTCTGTGGTGTACTTGGGACACCAGGTTGGGAGCGGCCAGGTGGCGCCCCTACAGCCCAAGATAGATACCATCCTGGCTTGGGAACCCCCAAAACCCAGACAGAGGTTAGAGCCTTCTTAGGACTCACCGGGTATTACAGGAGGTTTGTCAAGGGGTATGGCAACATTGTTGCACCCTTGACTGAGCTGACTTCCAGGAAGCAGCCCAGGAAAGTGAACTGGACTGATGCCTGCCAGAAGGCTTTTGATGCCCTGAAATCTGCCATGTGCACGGCGCCCGTGCTTCAGGCGCCCAACTTCTCAAGGGAATTCATTGTGCAGACAGATGCTTCAGAGCATGGTGTTGTGGCTGTGCTTTCACAGATGAATGAGGAGGGCCTAGACCAACCTGTAGCCTTTATTAGTAGGAGGTTACTCCCACGGGAACAGAGGTGGAGTGCGATTGAGCGTGAGGCATTTGCTGTGGTCTGGGCACTGAAGAAGTTGAGACCACACTTGTTTGGGACTCACTTCCGGGTTCAGACAGACCACAGGCCCCTCAGATGGTTAATGCAGATGAGGGGTGAAAATCCAAAACTGTTGAGGTGGTCCATTTCCCTACAGGGGATGGACTTCACGGTGGAACACCGCCCTGGTACAGAACACGCCAATGCTGATGGTCTGTCCAGATTTTTCCGCCTTAGTGATGAGAACTCCCAGGAGGGAGGGTAGTTCTCCCCACATTTCAGCTGGAGGGGACACGTGTTAGACTTGGCACCATTGGCGTGGGTCTCCCTTCCATTTTTTGCTGTTGCCTCTTATGTTTTTGCTGGTTTTAGATGCTTTTGGGCACTGTGCCACTGCTGTTCAGTGCCACAGTGCAAGTGCTCCCTACTGTAAATTGATGTGTTGATTAGTGACTCCATGATTGGGTTATTTGATTTACTTGTCAGACCCTAGTACAGTGCACCATGGGTGCCCAGGGCTTGTAAATCAAATGCTGCTGGTGGGCTTGCAGCACTGGTTGTGCCACCCACAGAAGCAGCTTGTAAAGTGTGTCTCAGGCCTGCCATTGCAGAGCCTGTGTGCAGTCTGTGACTGCCATGTCGACTTGGCAAGTGCACCCACTTGCCAGTCCCTAAACCTTCCCTTATCTTCATATCAGACACCCCTAAGGTAGGCCCAAGGGCAGGGTGCATTGTAAGTATAAGGTAGAACATGCCCTGGTGTGTGTGGCCTGTCCTAATAGTGAATTACAGCCATTTTCGTTTTTCACTATTGCAAGGCTACCTGTTCCCCATAGGCCAGAATGGGCAGTTTGATTATTACACCTTATAATCCTAACTGACCCAGGGAACATGGTAGAAAAACGAATTTAGTATGCCTGAACTCAGAATGATAAAATACATCTTTTAGTTAAGTTGGTTTTAACATTCTGGGGTCGATTCCGATTCGGGCCGGAAAAAGCACCGACCGACTCGGATCCGGAAAAAATACCGACCGACACGTACCCGTGGCGCACGACACGCCAAGTACGATGCAAGGCGCGAAAAATCCGACCGACACGTACCGAAACAAAGTCGACCGACCGAGCCGCACGGAAAGCAGCAATCCGGCCGGAAAAACACGCGAATCCAACCGACCGACACGCACCCGGAACAAATCCGACCGAAACGTACACGCGAACTCCAAACCGCAAAGTACGATGCAAGGCGCGAAAACCACGACCGAGTCGGACGGAGGACAAGCCGTACGACCGACACGCATACAAAACCGAGCCGAAGCAACACAATACACCGCGACCGACGCGTACGCAGCATAGAAAACTGCACAAACACAGCGTGAACGAAACGGAGAACACCGTACGAGACCAATGCAGGGTCCGACTCGGTCACAAGAACGTTTCCAACATACACAAACAGCACAAAGGAAAAATCACCCAAAAAAAGGCCAAACAAGCAATTACCAAGCCAATAAATACTGGGGGTGGGGACAGAGAACAAAGACACACCCACAACTCCACCTATATAAAGGACACAAATCACTACCATGAGCCTTTGCAAATGCCATTCCACTGCCAGCACCCAAGAGAAAGCAACCACACACCCACAGCTCATCCCTCACACAAGCCACACACCATCAGCACACCAACAAATACCTACCTCACATACACCCAGCAAAACACACACTCACACACCCTCACCTGCACACCAACACACACATCACCCACCATCACCACCCATCACCATGCCCCCAAGAAGAATCCCAAGTTCCTAGATAGTGAATTGGAAGTCATGGTAGACGAGATCCTCAGGGTGGAGCCACAGCTGTTTGGCGCACTGGTCCAACAGACCCCCATGTCGCAGAAAACCAAGATGTGGGAGAGGATCATCAACAGGGTGAACGCCCAATCACCATGTCGGCGCACAAAGACCGACATCCAGAACAGGTGGTATGACGTGCGCAGGAGGGTATGGAAAATGCTGACGAAAGACTACATCAACAGCCAACACACCGGCAGTGGCCCTCCTGCCAAGCCAATATACCTCAGGCCCTGGGAGGAGAAGGTGCGGGCCATCCTTCCGCCAGTGAGCGTATATGGACTAGAGGACATCCCAGAGCCTGGTGAGTACACAACAAATGTACACAATATACTGCCACAAAACACACACATCACTGTCAAGGGGAGAGTCAAACCATGCACTCATAGCAATTACACAGCAACCAGAACAGAATCATCCCAAAATGTGTATGTCAGTCAGATAAACACAACACATGCCATCAAAAAAGTCACATCCAACTGTGCCAACACATGTACAAACACAACCACAACTACAGCTAGGCAGTGGCACAAATAGAACTAACAAACACATCCACACATGTAGCCACCACAACAACACCAACACACAGTGAAGACCACTCAAAGGAAGGAATTCTGTGTATGCTGGCCAAGTCAGTGTAGCCAATAGCATCATGGGAGTCGCAGTCACACATATTGCCCCCCCACAACTGTCCCATCAACACCACCATGAACCATGCGCACATCACAGGGAGTGGAGAAGGACTCACAAGATGGCTGACACTGGCTACTGCTGTGGGGAGCACAAGGCCCTGCTGGCAACTGTGCACCAACAAACAGCAGGACACCACTGACTGACATCCTGAGAGACAACTTACACTCCCTGCAATGCAAGCACTTTCCATGGTGGGAAATCTGGCTAGCTGGGTGGGAAGGGGGACTTGCAGCACTGACCATAGTCACAAGCACCGCCCCTCACACACCCCCAACACAAACTCCACAGAACCCACCTGGTAGAATGCAATGCCCCCATCCTAACACAAGATCCTACAAAGAACCACCACCCTGGGTTATGTTGTGTGAAGCACAGGGACACTCTTGGGACTCTTAGCCAAACAACTGCCAGGACAACACTCCCAGCCATCCTGTCAGCACAGCCAGCCCACCCCACAGGGAAGCAGAGTCAAAAGGAAGGAAGCATGGGCATGCTGGGAAGGGGGAGGAGGCAATAGCATGATGGGAGTCGTAGTCACAGCTCCACATCCCCCACCACATGGCCCAGCAAGCTCACACTCACGCATGCACATCCCACAGGGAGTGGAAAAGCCCATCAAAGATGTCTGACACTGTTGCTGTGTCGTGGGGAGCACAAGGGCATGCTGGGTACTGCACACCAACCAACAGCAGGACACCACTGTCAGCCATCTTGCCATTGCTCTCACACCCACACACACTGAACTCCACACAAAAGCAAGTAAGTATGGGAATGCTGGGAAGTGGGGTGGAGGCAATGGCATGATGGGAGTCGTAGTCACAGACATAGCTCACCCCCACAACTGTCCCATCAACACCACCCTGAACCATGCTCACATCACAGGGAGTGGAGAAGGACTCACAAGATGGCTGACACTGGCTACTGCTGTGGGGAGCACAAGGCCCTGCTGGCAAATGTGCACCAACAAACAGCAGGACACCACTGACTGACATCCTGAGCGACAACTTACACTCCCTGCAATGCAAGCACGTTCCATGGTGGGATAACTGGCTGGCTGGCTGGGTGGGAAGGAGGACTTGCAGCACTGACCATAGTCACAAGCACCGCCCCTCACACACCCCCCAACACAAACTCCACAGAACCCACCTGGTAGAATGCAATGCCCCCATCCTAACACAAGATCCCACAAAGAACCACCACCCTGGGTTATGTTGTGTGAAGCACAGGGACACTCTTGGGACTCTTAGCCAAACAACTGCCAGGACAACACTCCCAGCCATCCTGTCAGCACAGCCAGCCCACCCCACAGGGAAGCAGAGTCAAAAGGAAGGAAGCATGGGCATGCTGGGAAGGGGGTGGAGGCAATAGCATGATGGGAGTCATAGTCACTGATATTGGTCACCCCCACAACTGTCCCATCAACGCCACCCTGAACCATGCTCACATCACAGGGAGTGGAGAAGGACTCACAAGATGGCTGACACTGGCTACTGCTGTGGGGAGCACAAGGCCCTGCTGGCAACTGTGCACCAACAAACAGCAGGACACCACTGACTGACATCCTGAGAGACACTCCCTGCAACGTAAGCACGTTCCATGGTGGGATAACTGGCTGGCTGGCTGGGTGGGAAGGAGGGCCGGCTGTCAACCAAACACAACCAATGCAGACCATGTTCACACCCCAGAAAATACATAGAAATGCCCAAATAATGCAGGACAATGTGCCACATCAATATCAACCCCTGACTGTGACGTCTTAGGACAATGCAATGTACAGGCCCGCACCCAGAGGCACAGTCACAACTGTCATGTGTGTCAACCATTGATGCCTGCAGAAACATGACATACATTGTTTGTGTCTCCCAAAAACAGGTGATGATGGGGACACAGCAGCAGACGCTGAGGAGTCCCAGTCCCAGGCTCAAGAGGATGCCGAGCTCACTGGCGTCGTACAGCCTCTGTCCTCCTCGGACGATGAAGAACAACCTGGCACATCCGGTGCAAGTCAACATGCAGCACCAGCAGGACCACCAGCTGCAGCACCAGCAGGACCACCAGCTGCACCCCCTGCACCCACCCCTACAACGACTGTCACCACGAATACCATCCCTGCCGACATGGACAGAATAAGGAGCAACACCAGCACAGTGACCCTGGACCAACCTGGGGCCATGGACACCACCACCACCACCAACCCCAAGGTGGACCAGGGTTATCTGTGCGTGCCACTGCACACACTGCACATGTCAGCAGGGTTGGTGGGAGGGGTGGGAGACAGAGGTCGCTGCTTGCAGACGTTGCTGGTGTGCATGATGACCCACAACTGGTACGCATAGCTGATGCGTACCAGTCCAGCACCGGAGAGCTCAGCCAGGTAGTGGGGCTCCTCAGAGACATTAAACAGCAGCAGGCTGCCCATCATGCCCGCTTGGACTCCCACATGTCCCACGTGGAGTCACACATGTCCCGTGTGGACTCACACATGTCCCGCGTGGAGTCCAAGTGGGATGCACTGCATGAGATGACGGCGGTGCACAGGGACATTTTACAATGCCTCTGCCAGATGAACAGCAACCAGTCCACACCTCCCTGTGTGCCAACAACATCTGGTGCCGAACAAACTGCAACTGCCACAGGGAGGGAGGAGGACTCTGGCGGAGAGTCCCCTGCACCGCAGCAGCCTGCACTTGAGGGCTCCCCCCCAAGAAGAGGGTCGTCCGAGGAGGGAA
The DNA here is from genome assembly GCA_963921515.1 of Calotriton arnoldi. Lineage (NCBI taxonomy): Eukaryota > Metazoa > Chordata > Amphibia > Caudata > Salamandridae > Calotriton > Calotriton arnoldi. The sequence continues at coordinate 130,614 of CAWUFW010008380.1, read as the reverse complement.
AAGTGAGAGGCCGATGGCCAAGCGCAACTCCCAGGAAGCCTGAACCTGTTCTGGATGTTCGCCTTTGTGCACAGACTGTTCACCCTGTTGACGGCAACACTACTCCCACACATTGCATGGGGAGTACAAGTTGGACCAATGTGTCAGACAACTGTGGCCCCGATACTGGGGATCCTGTCTACCCGGACTTTCAATTCACCTAGGAACTTGGGATTGCAAGATTCATGTACAGCACAACCCATCCTATGCACTATTAACACAAATGTATCACAATAAACACAATAATACACCATACTTGCCTCTGTCGTGATTCCAACGTGGGTGCTGTTATGGGGATGATGAACTGCAAAATTACACTGTGTATGCGAACTGCAACAGCAAGGACAACACAGGCATGTGAGTACAGGCAACGTGACACACATGAGGGAGACACACCACCAGGGCTACACGACACATACACACCTAGGCCATCTGACTCATTGCCTACACTGATGTTGCCAGGAAGACGGTGCAATGCACAGACACCACACCCATTCCCAGTTGTAGTCAAGTAGCCCACAGGTGCAGTAAGCAAATGGCAGTCAAATGTGTGACCACAGACAACGCACATCACAAAGTGAAGCACAGGTTTATTACACAGTTGCAACATGCGTAACCACTACAGATGCAAGGTAACCCCACCTGGCAGCGGGCACACAGTCAACAACTGTAGACGGAAGGAATTCCATGGGTGTGGCGCACATCACCTGTAGGGACACAACAGCTACCAGCCTGGATGTGCAATCACGTCGTCGGTGGACACAGTTGACCAAACGAATCTGAAAGTACCCTGTGAAGGACAGAAATGACACACAGTCAAAAGCAATGGAGTACAGGACAGAAAAGCAAAACTCATGCACAATACATGTTACAAGATACCCACCCAGAACCAAGTTAGCATGTCAACACTGTTGGGGAGTACAGCCCACCTGTCACCACACATCGCAACACACATCCAGTCAAGTAGCCCATGGACACACTCCAACAGCACCAGAGCACCACCCACACATCATGCCAACTCACATCATTGACATGACACCTCAGGATACTCACATTCAGCTAAAGAAGTTGGTGATGAGCTGTGTGCGGACATCACCATCACCATCATCATCATCATCATCACTGGCATCGTGGTCCAGGCCAGGATCCTCCACAGGTGGCGGATGTTGGTCATTGTCATCCTGGATGAGAGGTGTTGGAAATGGCCCTTTTTGCAGGGTCACCCCTAAACTTTTTGCCTGCCTCCTGTATTTTTGCTGACCTGTTTCTGTTGGTTTTATGACTCTGGGCACTTTACCACTGCTGTTCAGTGCTAAAGTGCATATGCTCTCCCTTGGTAAATATGTCTATGTGAATTGGTATATCCCTTATTGGCTTATTTGGTTTACCTGTTAGTCCCTAGTAGTGTGGCCTGTGTGTGCCCAGGGCTGGTAAACCAAATGCTGCTGGTGGGCATGCAGCGCTGGTTTGCGCCACCCACAGAAGCAGCTTTTAAAGTGTGTCTCAGACCTGCCACTGCAGTGTCTGTGTGCAGTCCAGAACTGCCATCTTGGCTGTGAAGTGCACCCACTTCCCAGCCCCTGAACCTTCCCTTGGCATCCTGTAAGTCGCCCCTCGGGTAGGGTGCATTGTATGTGTAAGGTAGGACATGCCTTGGTGTGTGTAGCATGTCCTGGTAGTGAATTATGCACCATTTCGTTTTTCACTACTGTAAGGCTACCTGTTCCTCATAGGCTAGAATGGGCAGTTTGACTATTACATGCTATAGTCCTAACTGACCCCAGGAACATGGTAGAAAAACGAATTTAGTATGCCTGAGCTCAGAATATTAAAATACACCTTTTAGTGAAGTTTATTTTTATATTCTGTGTTTGAAAATACCACTTTTAGAAAGTAGGTATTTTCTTGCCTAAGCCTTCCAGTGTGCTCTGCCGTTATGTGTATTGGCTGTCTGGTTTTAGAGGGGCAGGACAGGCTGAGTCAGACCTTGGTGGAATAGAGAGATCTGCATTTAGAGTGTGGGGAAGGGTGGCTCTTTGATCTGAATAGGGCTGTGCCTGGCAAGGTGAATGCTGGCTCCACCTCCCACTGTGTGTCTGCTAGCAGACCCCCTCTTTCTGAAAGGAAGGATGCAGCCTGGTAAACAAAGTGCTCCAGGCCTGAGCAGAACTGGTTCTGGCTAGGTTCAGGGACTGGTAGCTTCAAGGATCAAAGGCTTTTGGGGTATAAATATCTGTGCTCAAACCCCCTACTTTTGTATTGCTTTTGGATCTGGAGAGGAAACTCTGTCCGTGCCACTGGAGGAATCTGCAGGAAGTGACTGTCCTTGTGCTTGTGTGTTGTTTCTTGCACTGGCCTGCAGCAGTGACCACTGGACCTTGAAGAAGAGAGAAAAGGACTTTTGAGAGAACTTTTATTTTTGTTACAGCAATTACCCAAGGGCTAGGAAAAGAGCTAGCCTCCTGCTGGAGTCTCAGGCACATCAGACTCCACCACCAACCTCCTGCTTCCTCCCTGCGAGGATTGCTATCTGCTGATGAGGCTCCTGTGAGTTCTAGGGCCTCTAGTTTTGCTTCAGAGAAAAGAGTGCTGGAAATCGTCGCTAACGCACGTTTGCGAGCCGCTGCAGCCGAGAGCGCTGGAAAAATCATCGCGCTGCTGCCGCTGGGTGCTCGCAACACGAAACCATCGCTAACGCCCCTTTGCGAGCCGCTGCAGCCGAGACGCGCTGGAAAAATCATCGCGCGGCTGTCGCCGAGCGCTCGCAACCCCTACAGAATCATTGCTTCAAGACATCGCATTGCGGACGCCGTGCGTCCGCCATTTTCATCGCATCGCACCGGAATTCGTCGCTCCCTCGCGGAGCGCCATTTCTTCGCATCGCAACACGATCGCACAACGCAACAGGCTCGTCGCATCGACTTCTCCCTCGCGGCAAGAAAGTCATCGCATCGGCGGCCTAGCGTGCAGAAGTTTGTCGCATCGTCTCCGCACACGCAACAGGATCGTCGCATCGCCTTCGCCCTCGCGGCAAGGTCTCAGCGCATCGGCGGCCTAGCGGGCAGAAGTTGGTCGCATCGTCTCCGCACGCATCAGCAGATCGGCGCATCATCCTCCCTTGCGGCAAGGATTTTAACGCATCGCCGGCTTCGCGTGAGGAAAATCATCGCTACCACTTCTTTGCGACATTTTGTTGGTTTTGCTACTAAACCCAGGTACTTTGTGAGAGAAAGGGTCACAGAGACCACTGCCTTGAATTTGAACCTTATTTTTGCAACCCTTGAACTATTTTTTGACAGTCCTTCAACAGCCATCCTATTTTTGACAGTCTTATGAGAGAAAGGGTCGCAGAGACCACTGCCTTGAATTTGAACCTTATTTTTGCAACCTCTGAACGAGAAAGGGCGCAGAGACCCCTGCTTTGAATTTGAACCTTACTCTTGTAACCTTTGAACTATCTTTGACAGTCCTTCAACAGCTATCCTATTTTTGACAGTATTGTGGCTTTTACAGTTATTGGTCTTGTGATAAATCTGCCTTTATATAAAGATACTTATTTTTTATAACTACTTGTGTGGTGTCCCTTTGTAGTGTTCCTCACTGTGTTACTGTGTATGGTCATAAATGCTTCACACCCTGCCTCTGAGATAAGCCTACCTGCTCGTGCTACGTTACCACAGGGTTGAGCAGGGGTATTAAAGAGGGTAGCCCTCTCACTCTGACTTAGGAAGAAGGGTCCCTACTTGGACAGTGGCCAGCCATTGCCAACTAGAGACCCCCATTTCTAACATTGGTGGTCAGCGGTGAGGATCTGGACTTGCATGTATGATCGCATACAGTAATTATAGTGTACACTACTAGTGAGTGCAGACCATAACGTACCGCATACATTTTTTTTGAGAATTGTTTTTTTTGCTCCTATATTGTGATTGATATTGCCGGTGATTTTTCACCCGCGCCCATTTATTGAAAGTTTTTGATCCCCTATTGTGATTGATATTGCTGGTGATTTTTCACCCACGCACATTTCTGAGAGGTTTTGGGATCCTGTATTGTGATTGATATTGCCGGTGATTTTTCACCCGCGCACATTTATTGAAAGTTTTTGATCCCCTATTGTGATTGATATTGCTGGTGATTTTTCACCCACGCACATTTCTGAGAGTTTTTGGGATCCTGTATTGTGATTGATATTGCCGGTGATTTTTCACCCGCGCACATTTATTGAAAGTTTTTGATCCCCTATTGTGATTGATATTGCTGGTGATTTTTCACCCACGCACATTTCTGAGAGTTTTAGGATCCTATATTGTGATTGATATTGCCGGTGATTCTTCACCCGCTTACATTTTTTGAGAAGTTTTCTTCTATCTTTCATTGATATTGCCCGTGATTGTTACAATGGGCAAGCCTATGTTTTATTGATATTGCCAGGTAATAGTACCCGCATACATTTTTGAGAATTGTTGGATCCTATATTGTAATTGATATTGCCGGTGATTTTTACCCGCATACATTTTCTTGAGAAGTTTTCTTCTATCTTTTATGGATATTGCCCGTGATTGTTACAATGGGCAAGCCTATGTTTTATTGATATTGCCGGTGATTTTTTTTCCCGCATACATTTTCTTGAGAAGTTTCTTCTATCTTTTATTGATATTGCCCGTGATTGTTACAACGGGCAAGCCTATTTTTGTTATTATTGATATTGCCAGTTATTGCTACAATGGGTCTTACTGAAATGAGACCTACCTTTTATATAGATGATCTGTTAACCTACAGTCTAGAGGAGCTAAGGGGGTTCTGTGAGGAGAGGGGCTTAGCAGTGAGTAGGAAGGAGACTCAGCTATCCCTGCAGACATCCCTGAGACTTTGGCAACAAGACAGATGGAGATTCTTGGAGTCCCAGTACACCTACCCAGAGGGTAGTTGGTCTGAGGGTGGCTCTAGAGAGTCTGAAGAGGAGGAAGAAAGTGTTATGGAATATCTCATAGGTGGGGAGTTCCTTGATGAGCCTAGTGCCTATGGTAGTGCCAGATTCCCCTCATGGTCCCCAGAGGAGTTGGGGGACAGGCGGGAAGGTCCCATAGGTAGGGAGTCCCTTGCTGGATCTAGTGCACAGGGTAGTGCCCAATCCCCTTCATGGTCCCCAGAGGAGTTGGACAGACAGAGGGAGAGGGAGTACCAGCTGGAATTGGAGAGGCTCCAAATAGAGATTGCACAGCTGGAGGCGCACCGAGCGCAGATAGCAGAAAAGGAGAAGTTAGCTCAAGAGGGTAGGTTACCCCTGGAGCACAGTTTTAATTGTCTGGATTCCCCAGAGAGGGTGGGGTCCAGTGGTGGCAGCAAAATTGAAGTGTATAGTGATGACAGTGTAGTACCCCCACCCAGAGATGTAGCACCTGACTTGAAGGAGGGGGTTGATCTACACCAGGGGGTTCAAGGATATAAGGTAGCCCCATTAATATGCAGTGGCCCTGAGGTGGATTGGGGAACTAGCGCAGGGGCCCATAGTCCTAGTGAAAGGAGGGATACTCTACCGACTCTGGATGAGAGGTGCAGGGAGAGGGGTTCCCCCGTGGTTGAGGTCCTGGTGTATGAGTATGAGGACCGCCCAGAAGAGTGTGGGTTGAGTGATAGAGACAGTCAGTTAATGTCTCGCCCACTTCAAGAGAGTGGTGTGGGGTACGTGTGTGAGACACTGGATTGTGAGGTAAAGGTTAGCACCTGCGTGGAACTGTGTAATCCAATTGTGGGAGAGCATATTGTGAGTTCCTATTTTCCAGAGCTAAACCAACATGTGTTAGAGTGCGAGTTCTCTGATCCTAGGGAACTTGCGCAGGAGGCAGACCTCTGGGTGAGTACCAGAGGCTCTGTAGAGGCATTAGGGAATGACCCTAAGAGAAGTGGTTCAGAAGTTTTCCAACCCAGAGTGCTGGGAAAGGTTAGGAGTGTTACAGCTGGGTCCCCTTGTTGTGAGGAGGTTGTAGGGCCTCACATCCTGTCTCGTGGGAGCAGGAGTGAGACTGGGATAGGTCCCGAAGTGCCCCAGCCTCAGTCCCCAGGACTGGATGGTTCCATGAGGGAACACCAGGTGGGGAGCCTAGTCTGTCTAGATGGACCGTCCATTGTGGGGGTACCCCAGTGTTAGGTGAGCTGGGAGTGCCTGTAGTCAGGCCTCCATCAGTTCTTGTGCCTGGCAGTGCCACTCCTAGGGGAGGGTACGGAAGTCCAGTCTGAGGGATGAAAGGGGGAAGGAGTCCCCAGTGGAAGAGCCAGTGGGTCAGGGGCCAGTCAGAAGGGCTGAGCCCCCTAGGAGTGACCATGGTGACACCACTTCAGTCCTGGTTGGCCAGGCAGTTGTTCAGCCACAGGGGTTGGTCCCTGGGTTGGTAAGTCAGATCCAGGAGTTGTCTGCCCTGGAGGGAGGGACAACTGTAAGCAGTGTCCCGACCATTTTTTCTAAGAGCACCACTCCAGGTGGGAGGGTGCAGTATGCTGGAAGGGGGTGCAGAGGGAGGGAGTCCTCGCCTCTGACCCCGGTGCAACCTGCGGGTTTTTTCAGGTTGGTAGGTCAGTTGCAGGGTCCAGGCCCTGAACTGGTGGAGGGGTGTGTTTCCCTTGAGGGGGGCCTGTGTGCTCCCCAGGAAGTCCTGGTTGGCCAGGCAGTTGTTCAAGCACAGGGGTTGGTCCCTGGGATGGTAAGTCAGGTCCAGGTGTTGTCTGACCTGGAGGAAGGGACAACTGTAAGCAGTGTCCCGACCATTTTCTTTTCTAAAAGCACCCCTCCAGGTGGGAGGGTGCAGTATGCTGGAAGGGGGTGCAGAGGGAGGGAGTCCTCGCCTCTGACCCCAGTACCACCTGAGGGTTTTTCCAGGTTGATGGATCAGTTGCAGGGACAAGGCCCTGAACTAGTGGAAGAGTGTATTTTCCTTGGGGGAATTGGTGTACGCCCCCAGAAGTCCTGGGTTGCCAGGCACAGGCCCAGCCCAAGGGTACAGACCCTAGGTTGGGGGCCAGGTTCAGGGTGTCCCCCCTGATCTGGAGGAAGGGGCAACTGCTAACAGTGCCCCTCCCGGTTTGTGTTATGGAGGCACCTCTCCAGGTGGGAGGGTGCCGGGCCCCAGTAAAGGGGGCGGGGAGAGGGCAGCCTCACCCCTGACCTCCGCCCAGTCTAAGGGTACAGACCCTATGCTGGGATACCAGTTGCAGGATAGAACCCCTGAACTGGTGGGCGAATTATGCAGGACACCTGCCTCAGGTGCCCTGACAATTGTGGAAGGGGTATCGCTCCAGGTGGGAGGGTACCGAGCCCCAAAGAGGAGGACCGGGTGTGGGAGAGCCCACCCCAGTCTCTGGCCCAGCCGCTGGGTACAGGCCCAGGGCTGGTGGGTCAGTGTCCGGGTGCTTTGCCTGACCTGACAGGAGGGAGAGTGTACAAAAGGTGCCAGGCACCTGGGGTTACTGCCCCTCACTCTCTGATGCCACAAAAGTTTGAGAGCCCTGAGAGGTATAGGGCTTGGATTTCATCACTGACTACTGTCAGTGATTACTGGGGCTTGTTGTTTATCTGTTGGGACACACGTGGGGGCCAGTTAAGGTTAGATGCTGCACAGGTGGTGTCCACAGGTAAGGGGAAGAGTTCCCCCTTGGTTGCCTTAGTGAGCCCTGAGAGGTATAAGGCCTGGGTCTCATCCCTGACTACTGTCAGTGGCGACTGTGGCTTATTGTTTATCTGTTGGGACACACCTGGGGGCCAGTTAAGGTTAGGTGCTGCACAGGTGGTGTCCACAGGTGAGGGGCAGAGTTCCCCATTGGTTATCTTAGTGGGCCCTGGGAGTGTGGACAGAGGGATCCACCAGGGTTCAGATTGGAGTAGAGCTGGCATAGGCCCCTGCAGTTGTGGGCCAGTTCCGTGTTCTATCGCCCGAAGCAGGGAAGCCCATCAAAGTAGTGATTGGTCTACCCTGCGTTTTGGCTGGAAGGGGGTTGTGTTGGAAATGGCCCTTTTTGCAGGGTCACCCCTAAACTTTTTGCCTGCCTCCTGTATTTTTGCTGACCTGTTTCTGTTAGTTTTATGACTCTGGGCACTTTACCACTGCTGTTCAGTGCTAAAGTGCATATGCTCTCCCTTGGTAAATATGTCTATGTGAATTGGTATATCCCTTATTGGCTTATTTGGTTTACCTGTTAGTCCCTAGTAGTGTGGCCTGTGTGTGCCCAGGGCTGGTAAACCAAATGCTGCTGGTGGGCATGCAGCGCTGGTTTGCGCCACCCACAGAAGCAGCTTTTAAAGTGTGTCTCAGACCTGCCACTGCAGTGTCTGTGTGCAGTCCAGAACTGCCATCTTGGCTGTGAAGTGCACCCACTTCCCAGCCCCTGAACCTTCCCTTGGCATCCTGTAAGTCGCCCCTCGGGTAGGGTGCATTGTATGTGTAAGGTAGGACATGCCTTGGTGTGTGTAGCATGTCCTGGTAGTGAATTATGCACCATTTCGTTTTTCACTACTGTAAGGCTACCTGTTCCTCATAGGCTAGAATGGGCAGTTTGACTATTACATGCTATAGTCCTAACTGACCCCAGGAACATGGTAGAAAAACGAATTTAGTATGCCTGAGCTCAGAATATTAAAATACACCTTTTAGTGAAGTTTATTTTTATATTCTGTGTTTGAAAATACCACTTTTAGAAAGTAGGTATTTTCTTGCCTAAGCCTTCCAGTGTGCTCTGCCGTTATGTGTATTGGCTGTCTGGTTTTAGAGGGGCAGGACAGGCTGAGTCAGACCTTGGTGGAATAGAGAGATCTGCATTTAGAGTGTGGGGAAGGGTGGCTCTTTGATCTGAATAGGGCTGTGCCTGGCAAGGTGAATGCTGGCTCCACCTCCCACTGTGTGTCTGCTAGCAGACCCCCTCTTTCTGAAAGGAAGGATGCAGCCTGGTAAACAAAGTGCTCCAGGCCTGAGCAGAACTGGTTCTGGCTAGGTTCAGGGACTGGTAGCTTCAAGGATCAAAGGCTTTTGGGGTATAAATATCTGTGCTCAAACCCCCTACTTTTGTATTGCTTTTGGATCTGGAGAGGAAACTCTGTCCGTGCCACTGGAGGAATCTGCAGGAAGTGACTGTCCTTGTGCTTGTGTGTTGTTTCTTGCACTGGCCTGCAGCAGTGACCACTGGACCTTGAAGAAGAGAGAAAAGGACTTTTGAGAGAACTTTTATTTTTGTTACAGCAATTACCCAAGGGCTAGGAAAAGAGCTAGCCTCCTGCTGGAGTCTCAGGCACATCAGACTCCACCACCAACCTCCTGCTTCCTCCCTGCGAGGATTGCTATCTGCTGATGAGGCTCCTGTGAGTTCTAGGGCCTCTAGTTTTGCTTCAGAGAAAAGAGTGCTGGAAATCGTCGCTAACGCACGTTTGCGAGCCGCTGCAGCCGAGAGCGCTGGAAAAATCATCGCGCTGCTGCCGCTGGGTGCTCGCAACACGAAACCATCGCTAACGCCCCTTTGCGAGCCGCTGCAGCCGAGACGCGCTGGAAAAATCATCGCGCGGCTGTCGCCGAGCGCTCGCAACCCCTACAGAATCATTGCTTCAAGACATCGCATTGCGGACGCCGTGCGTCCGCCATTTTCATCGCATCGCACCGGATTTCGTCGCTCCCTCGCGGAGCGCCATTTCTTCGCATCGCAACACGATCGCACAACGCAACAGGCTCGTCGCATCGACTTCTCCCTCGCGGCAAGAAAGTCATCGCATCGGCGGCCTAGCGTGCAGAAGTTTGTCGCATCGTCTCCGCACACGCAACAGGATCGTCGCATCGCCTTCGCCCTCGCGGCAAGGTCTCAGCGCATCGGCGGCCTAGCGGGCAGAAGTTGGTCGCATCGTCTCCGCACGCATCAGCAGATCGGCGCATCATCCTCCCTTGCGGCAAGGATTTTAACGCATCGCCGGCTTCGCGTGAGGAAAATCATCGCTACCACTTCTTTGCGACATTTTGTTGGTTTTGCTACTAAACCCAGGTACTTTGTGAGAGAAAGGGTCACAGAGACCACTGCCTTGAATTTGAACCTTATTTTTGCAACCCTTGAACTATTTTTTGACAGTCCTTCAACAGCCATCCTATTTTTGACAGTCTTATGAGTGAAAGGGTCGCAGAGACCACTGCCTTGAATTTGAACCTTATTTTTGCAACCTCTGAACGAGAAAGGGGCGCAGAGACCCCTGCTTTGAATTTGAACCTTACTCTTGTAACCTTTGAACTATCTTTGACAGTCCTTCAACAGCTCTCCTATTTTTGACAGTATTGTGGCTTTTACAGTTATTGGTCTTGTGATAAATCTGCCTTTATATAAAGATACTTATTTTTTATAACTACTTGTGTGGTGTCCCTTTGTAGTGTTCCTCACTGTGTTACTGTGTATGGTCATAAATGCTTCACACCCTGCCTCTGAGATAAGCCTACCTGCTCGTGCTACGTTACCACAGGGTTGAGCAGGGGTATTAAAGAGGGTAGCCCTCTCACTCTGACTTAGGAAGAAGGGTCCCTACTTGGACAGTGGCCAGCCATTGCCAACTAGAGACCCCCATTTCTAACAAGAGGCAACTCCTTCCGCACTGCCAGGTTGTGGAGCATGCAGCAGACGATGATAATCTTGCACACTTTCGCAGGGGCATATGGGAGGGACCCTCCGGTCTTGTCCAGGCAGCGGAAGCGGCTCTTCAGGAGACCAAAGATCCGCTCAATCACTCTCCTGGTCCGACCATGTGCCTCATTGTAGCGCATCTGGGCAGGTGTCACAGGGTTCCTGAGGGGTGTCAGCAACCACGGCATGTTGGGGTATCCCGAGTCACCTATGGACAGACAAGTGCACATTAGCTGACTTGGAAAAGTGGGCGGAATACTACAGATCAGATCACACACAATGGCACAAAGTCAGTACACACCGACAAGCCAGGCACGCTGGTTCTGCATCTGTGCCATCATCCTGGGGATGCGACTACTCCTCATCACAAAGGCATCGTGTGCTGAACCAGGGAAACGGGCACACACGTGTGTGATGGTCATGTCTGCAAGACACACCACCAGTGCATTGACCGAGTGGTAGTGCTTGCGGTTCCTGTAGGCCTGCTCCTGGGCCTGTGGTGGTACCAAAGCCACATGTGTCCCATCAATGGAGCCAATTACATGTGGCATCCTCCCCAGGGCATAAAAGTCACTCTTTACGTCAGTGAGTCGTCGCAGTCTAGGGAAATAGATGTACCGGTTCAGGAAGAGCAACATTGCCGCCAAAACATCGCGGAGCACACGGCTGAACATGGTCTGTGACATCCCACCAGCAGTCGCCACAGTATGTTGGAAGGTACCAGTGGCAAAGAAGTGTAGGGCTGCCATCACCTTCACCTTGGGGGTCAGCGCTGTAGGATACGGCCGGCCAGGCTGCAAATGTGGGGACAACTGCACTGCCAAATCCTCAATCAGCTGCCTGGTGAAGCGGTACCGTCGGATGCTGTCCCGTTCCACCATCGTTGCCAGGTCTGGGAATGGCCGATGGACAGCAGGAGCCCTGCAGTGCAGAGGAGAAGTAAGCAAGATTGTCAGTCACCCCACATATGCGGCATTGAACACACTCAAGATCCCAACATACATCATTATGAGGCACAACTACATGAAGTGTGCAGTACCGGAAGGACATGTATGGTACATACATGGCCAACATCTGTCAACACGGTCCAACAGGTGGCATCAATTTGTCCCAGGTTGGCCCATTGGATATCATGAGGCCATCTCACAGTTCCCATCTCCTGCTGCCGTGTCACAATAACCCCCACAGTGACATGTGAGGACAGATGTGCCCCAGGCACCACAGCTCAACGACAGGTACATTCCCAGGGACCCTGTAATGCCACATGGACACTGGCATTACATGGAGTATCATGTATACACCACAGCAAAACAACCATGACACCCACAGGTAGTGGCCCCACTTGCCACGGCAGGACAGACATGGACGTCTGTGACACACACGCACAACATCAGAGTCCATGCACACACAACGTGGATGTGGAGACTGTCTCCCATTGTGCACATGAAATCAGAGACATTGTAAACACTACATGCACAAAGACTGTGGAGGACCATCACTATTGTGCCACTGGGACACCCTGGCTCAAACATACCGTCCCACATGGGACTCACGGGGTATGTGACATGACATACACATACACCACTGTGAAATGTGACCATGGCACATGCACAGATATGAACAGTTGCACATCACAGTGGTCACGTACACGTATCACCCAGGATCCTGTCCCCATGAACACGTGCACAGCCTGGGGGTGGCTGCCCACAGGTGACACCCACAGGACAACATGTACACCAACATACACACAATAGGAAATGCAGCCTTACATGCCTTATGATAAGGTTTGGACAGGCTGTCGTGATGTAGGTGTGCCCCTCACTCCCTGGGAGCTATCTGTGGCTGGCATATGTCCATCTGAGACAGGCATGCTGACATATGCCAGTCACATGTACAGTGATGCGTTGTACCGCAATGGACCGATCGGTGCCTCCGGCCGGCCCATTGCTTTCAATGTGCGGGTACGCGTTGTACCCCTGTACGCGTTGTACCGCAATGGACCGATCGGTGCGCACCCATTGACAATGGGCTTGCCTGGCAACGGACGCGTTTTCGAATTTCTAACGAGTCAGTTGCTGGAAAATCAGTTGGTCACCCACAACAATGTTGCAAAATCATGTATGTCATGAAGTTGAAGATTTGAAGGATGCTGTGGGCGTGTTTTGGTGCTGCTATTCCATGGATTGGCCAGATTCAGAAGATGCAAACGACTTGGACCTATCACTTTGGACACAAGGGACAGTATCTGCCTCTCCAGCACATATATATTGCTGGCTGTTCCCCTGAGAGCTCACTTGCCTGCACTACATGCTCCAGGACAACATCTGCCACTGCACTGCTGCTGTCTCTGCCCCTCTGGACCCTGCAATGGCACGTACTGTGGAGAGAGCCCCAGCCTTCAGCCTTGAAGAGAACCAGGCCCTGCTGGACAGCCTACTTCCACAGTACAGCAAGCTGTATGGGACACCAGGGGAGCAGGTGAGTGTTCTGTGCACTGCCTTTCTGAATGTGCATTTTGTGTGACTAGCAAGGCTGGAAGTCTACACGCCACTGGCTAGCAGGCTCACTGAGTAGTTGTCACCCCCATAGTGTGTAGTGACTTGCACTGGACAGGTATGGTGCAGTGACAGTGCATTTGAACATGGTTTTACTTCCCATGCAATGATACCATGTAGTGACGTCTGGCAAACTGTCCATGGTCAGCTTTGCACTGCCTGTGTACATCATGTGCCCCTGTGATTGAGACATGTATATACAACTGTGTCATGCACGGATATGTTGCATGTGTGGTAATGGCCTTTTCACTTTGTCATCCTGACAGGTTAATGCCCATCGGAAGCAGGAAATCTGGAAGGACATCGTCCGGGCTGTCCGGTCCGTGGGGGTCTACAAGCGCCGGATACGCAACTGCCAGAAGAGGAGGCAGGACCTTCGGGGCTGGACCCGGAGGATTGCACGGGTCCAGCTGAAGCTGTCGCCTCCTCGCAGGAGGGGCGGAACACGGACCCTGACCCCCCACATGCTCCAGATCCTGGCGGTGGTCTTTCCAGACCTGGATGGGCAGCTGAAGGCCAGACAGAGCAAGGAGGGGGTGAGTCAAAGACTGCACTGTGAACTCTGTATTACATGCTTTGTGCCCTCCTCTGGCCTGGTTCAACTGCCACAGTGCAGCAGTCATGTTGTCCAGGAGCCATGTCCCTCTATTGTGCACTGCCCACTGCTCATCTGATACCCAGGTGTGGCCCTCACATTCAGGGAATTGTGTCACTTGGGACTGTGTCCTTGCAGTTTGCTTCACTAAAGGTGGGGGACAGCATCTGTTTCCCTAACTCTGTTGTGGGCATCATGGGTGGGTCCATTGTTCACACAACGCCTGGGTTTGGACATGTGATCTGCGTGTTGCTTTGATATGCGGTCCACTTGCTGAGCTGAGCCACCACATGTGCCTGGGGTATGTGGCACACGCCCATGCAGCGGGTGGGAACAATGTTTGTGCCCCAGGAGTGTGCAGATTACGTGTGTCACACATACATAGCCAGCTATCCACTGTCCAGGGCACATCCCTCATTCATGTGGAGCAGGACAGTCATGCCTACTCCAGGCCATGCAATGCACTCTGTACTCCCACTCCCGTGTATCAGCTGACACATTGTGCACAGTGATTTGACTCCTCTGGTGTCTGCCTCTGTGTCAGTGTGCTGTGGATTAGTTGCCAGGACTGCTGGGGTGTTTCTTGGTAGGGGCTCAGCATGCCCCTCGAGATGTGACCATAGGAGACGATACTTGTGTGTCACATAGGTGTTTGATCAGCTGCCCGTGCAGACTGGGGTATGCGAATGTGATGTTCAGGCAGCTGTTCCCCATTCACAGCAAATTGTGAGGGGCTCAGGTTCAGAGGGTAGTGTCACAGGTCTCCCATATGTCCAATAGGTGTGACCTGGACAGATGAGGGTTGAGATGATGTGTTGTGTGGGGGATGTACATGTGCACTTGTGCAGCTCCAGGACTTGCATTCCCCATGACCTACTATTGTGACACAGTGCATAGTGTTGTTGTCTGGCTGCCAAGTCATACATCACTGAGACAGTGATGTATGACTTAGCAGTCATGCCTCTGCCATGGCATGTGTCAACTTATTTGTGGTCCTGCAGGGGAGTGACATGTGCTACATGCACACCATAGTGGCGCTGGCTATCAGGACATGGGTGCATCATGGTGTCTGTCGCTGGTATGCATCACATGCATTTCCTATTTGACTCTGGGCATCCCTTTCATCCGGAAACCTGTACTCACTCAGTGGCAAGAGCTGTGATGTGTCCACACCGTGTCCTCTGCACTGTCCAACTACTGTGTACTTGGTGCATGTGTCCACACTGGGGTGTTGCAATCCAACAGACACCAGAAAGATGGGTGCAAGGCCATGTGGGATGTGAGTGCCATGCTTGGCATCAGACTGACAATTGGCTTCTCCTGTTCAGTTAGGGCACTTTTAGCAATGTACAACTAATGATGCCAGGGCTTGCTCTGTGATGTGCTGTGCTCACTGTGGTGTGTGCGTTTGGTGCAGGTGACTGATGTCTGTCTGTTTCCCCATTGTTTGCAGATACATCCACGGCCACGGAAGGGGACAGCTCCACGGACCAGGAGGAGCCAGAGAGCCAGACTGGGTCAGCAGCCGAGGAGTGGTCGGAGGGACCCAGTGGCACGGAGGGCGAGGGGAGCCACACCGAGGAATCCTCAGCACCATCCACCTCAGCTGAGGACCAGAGCAACTCAGAGGATGACTCCCTTGTGGAGGCGGGTGTCAGCAGCCACCACACCCCAGCTAGTGTTGCTGTCCCCGCCACCACCAGCACCACCACCGCCCTCCCATCGGCTCCCATTCCCAAGGTCCGTGGAGGCTCCCATGTTCGGGAGCGTGTCTCCTTTGGCCCAGGCACCGCACCCCCTGCCCCTGTGTCCCCTGCTGCCCTGAGTGAGGAGTCTGTGTACCTCCTTCGCCAGCTCCATGTAGGGCAGACAGCCCTGCTGAGTGTCCTCCATGCGCACACCGCACTGTTGACTCAGCTGGTGTCGTTCATGGAGGGCATCTCATCGGGCATGTCTGACCTACAGAGGGGCAACAGGTCCATGGACTCCTCCCTGACGGCAGCAGTGTCCCTCCTCAGACAGTCCCTCACCCCTCCTGCCTCTGCTCCATCCACACTCCCCAGCACCTTGCCCGTCCCAAGCACACACACACCGGCACAGGCACACACCAGCACACACACATCCAGCACACAGACACACACGCCACAAACTAAACGCACACGCACGCACAGTCAGGGGACTGAAACCAGACTCACAGGGGATGGGGCCCTGGTACACACACACGCATCCATGGGCACTGCACAGTCCTCAGTTGCCTCTCCCTCCAAAGCACCCTCCCTTGCCTCACCTGCAACCCCAAAGACCCAGCGCCTCTTCCTCAGTGACCTCGGCCTCTTCCCCTCCGATCCAGCTGCCCCAGCATCCAGGGGGAAGAGGAAGCCCCCACATGGAGCAGAGTGCCCCTCGCCCCCGGACACCCTCCCCCAGGCGCAGACAGACTGAGGCCCCCACCCGCAAGTCCCCCGGAGTGGTAAGAGCAAGACCCCGCCGCCGCCCTGCAGCTCAAGCACCAGGTCACCTTCCTCCATCCCTCAGGCCCCCACTCCACAGGTGCCCCCACCACACCCTGCCCCAGGTTCCCCCACCCACAGATATACCATCCCCAAGAGGCTCTGGCCTTCTCCCCCTGCCACTTGCTCTCCCGGCACCACACCCCCCGCTGCGCTTGTCTGTGCCACTGATGTGGTGAGGGTGTCCTCCCCCTCTGTCCAGCCCACCTTGCCTGTTCCCCATTCTCCTCCCCTGGTGGTAGGCACTGCAGTGGAGTCCACTACCACCCTGTCTGACTTGAGCACTGCAGTGGCGGACCTGTCCACTCCATCTGCAGGGTCCACTGCAGTCGTGCCGGCACCCACAACATCTGAGCCATGCCCCCAGTTGTGCCGGCACACACCATGTCAGACACCTCCACTGCAGTTGTCAGTGGCTCTCCAGCACCCACCACCCCTTCCCTGCTTCCTCCTGGTGAGCCCTGATCCTGTCCCTGCGGTGCCTGGCCTACCCCCCCGGTTGCCCCTCCTAGTGGATTGTCCCTGGTTTTTTGCAGGCATGTGTAGGGTGGCATCTGCTACTGTCACCCACTTGTGACTTTGTTGATGGACTGGCCATTGGCCTTTGTTTATGTTCTACCGGACTTCTACTTTTAATGCCACATATGCTGAATAAAGCAACTTTCTGTTCTCTAGTGCTTTTGCTTCTGATGTACATGATGTTGATGATGCTAACAATGCCCTTGCTGCAGTGATGGTGATATTTGGTCTCATGATAATGAAGTGTTACTGTGCAGGAACCCATGTGGTCCAGGGGTTATGTGTCCTATCCTGTGGTGTATCCATGTCATCCATAGCAGCATCTGAGGGTGTCATGTGTTCAGTATTTGGCAATGAGATTTCCTACTTAGATTGGCAACTTCACATCTGTGGCTTCCACCCCTGCACATCTGTTGTGCCTGCCATTGTTCTATTCGTCTACTTCCCTGACCGTGTGGTCATCTCCAGTGAACATGCAGGTTTGGGCATCAATGGGGAAGGACTCATCTGTGTTGTCAGTGCAACATTGCTATACAAGTGTGTTGGATCTGTGCTGATGATTCCGTTGGCACTTCCATGACCAGGCTGATGGGACGGGAGCCCTCATTTGGTGCTAATTGTTGATTGTGTGTCCCATTGCTGCCATGGTATGGTATCTGTTCGCCTCACATCTGCAGTCTCCACAGGGTATCTGCATGTGTGTGCCCATTGGTGCAAATATGTGGGTCTGCATTCGGATGGTCACTTCTGTCATTGTGTCATTGATGATTGTTGACGGTGTCAGCCCCCATGGGTGTTGTTTGTCTGCACATGGCCAAAGTTATGTCTTATTTGCACTGCAGGATTTGACTCCCCCAATTTATGTTGCAATGGGACACATACACTACTTTGCCACTGATGTGTTTGTTGTTCTGTGACCAGGAATCATCCATGCAGTTTGGCAGTTGCACCTCTTACTTTGTCAACACTTGCCTTTTGGTCACTGTGATGATGGGGGTTTGGACCCCATTGCCACAATGTTCAAAATGTGCTGCAGCTATGGACCCCACACTTGCCTTTTGGTCACTGTGATGATGGGGGTTTGGACCCCATTGCCACAATGTTCAAGATGTGCTGCAGCTATGGACCCCACACTTGCCTTTTGGTCACTGTGATGATGGGGGTTTGGACCCCATTGCCACAATGTTCAAAATGTGCTGCAGCTATGGACCCCACACTTGCCTTTTGGTCACTGTGATGATGGGGGTTTGGACCCCATTGCCACAATGGTCATGGCCTGCTTGCGTTGTGTGTGCCACACACATATTTGTGTGGCACATGTGCTAGGGGGTCACATTGTATGTTAGAAGTCATGTTCGGTGTTGTAGGCATTTGACACAGTCTACACACGCTTGTCATGGTGTTGGGGGGATGTCTTCTTCTTGCATTCCCTAGGTTGTGGTGTGCTGGTTGTGTCATGCATTGTCCATCCTATGGGTGGGGGTGGTAGTGGTGGTAGGCATCCAGCCCCCCTGGGTGAGGGTGGTAGTAGTGGTAGGCATCCTGCCCCCCTGGGTGAGGGTGGTAGTAGTGGTAAGCATCCTGCCCCCTGGCTAAGGGTGGTAGTAGTGGTAGGCATCCTGCCCCCTGGCTGAGGGTGGTAGTAGTGGTAAGCATCCTGCCCCCTGGGTGAGGGTGGTAGTAGTGGTAGGCATCCTGCCCCCCTGGGTGAGGGTGGTAGTAGTGGTAAGCATCCTGCCCCCCTGGGTGAGGGTGGTAGTAGTGGTAGGCATCCTGCCCCCCTGGCTGAGGGTGGTAGTAGTGGTAAGCATCCTGCCCCCTGGCTAAGGGTGGTAGTAGTGGTAAGCATCCTGCCCCCTGGCTGAGGGTGGTAGTAGTGGTAGGCATCCTGCCCCCTGGGTGAGGGTGGTAGTAGTGGTAGGCATCCTGCCCCCTGGGTGAGGGTGGTAGTAGTGGTAGGCATCCTGCCCCCCTGGGTGAGGGTGGTAGTAGTGGTAGGCATCCTGCCTCCCCTGGCTGAGGGTGGTAGTAGTGGTAAGCATCCTGCCCCCTGGCTGAGGGTGGTAGTAGTGGTAAGCATCCTGCCCCCTGGGTGAGGGTGGTAGTAGTGGTAGGCATCCTGCCCCCTGGGTGAGGGTGATAGTAGTGGTAGGCATCCTGCCCCCCTGGGTGAGGGTGGTAGTAGTGGTAGGCATCTTGCCCCCCTGGGTGAGGGTGGTAGTAGTGGTAGGCATCCTGCCCCCCTGGCTGAGGGTGGTAGTAGTGGTAGGCATCCTGCCCCCCTGGCTGAGGGTGGTAGTAGTGGTAAGCATCCTGCCCCCTGGCTAAGGGTGGTAGTAGTGGTAGGCATCCAGCCCCCCTGGGTGAGGGTGGTAGTAGTGGTAGGCATCCTGCCCCCTGGGTGAGGGTGGTAGTAGTGGTAGGCATCCTGCCCCCCTGGGTGAGGGTGGTAGTAGTGGTGGGCATCCTGCCCCCTGGGTGAGGGTGTTAGTAGTGGTAGGCATCCTGCCCCCTGGGTGAGGGTGGTAGTAGTGGTAGGCATCCTGCCCCCCTGGGTGAGGGTGGTAGGAGTGGTAGGCATCCTGCCCCCCTGGGTGAGGGTGGTAGTAGTGGTAAGCATCCTGCCCCCCTGGCTAAGGGTGGTAGTAGTGGTAGGCATCCTGCCCCCCTGGGTGAGGGTGGTAGTAGTGGTGTGCATCCTGCCCCCTGGGTGAGGGTGTTAGTAGTGGTAGGCATCCTGCCCCCTGGGTGAGGGTGGTAGTAGTGGTAGGCATCCTGCCCCCCTGGGTGAGGGTGGTAGTAGTGGTAGGCATCCTGCCCCCCTGGGTGAGGGTGGTAGTAGTGGTAAGCATCCTGCCCCCTGGCTAAGGGTGGTAGTAGTGGTAGGCATCCTGCCCCCCTGGGTGAGGGTGGTACTAGTGGTAGGCATCCTGCCCCCCTGGGTGAGGGTGGTAGTAGTGGTAAGCATCCTGCCCCCTGGCTAAGGGTGGTAGTAGTGGTAGGCATCCTGCCCCCCTGGGTGAGGGTGGTACTAGTGGTAGGCATCCTGCCCCCTGGGTGAGGGTGGTATTAGTGGTAGGCATCCTGCCCCCCTGGGTGAGGGTGGTAGTAGTGGTGGGCATCCTGCCCCCTGGGTGAGGGTGGTAGTAGTGGTAGGCATCCTGCCCCCTGGGTGAGGGTGGTAGTAGTGGTAGGCATCCTGCCCCCCTGGGTGAGGGTGGTAGTAGTGGTAGGCATCCTGCCCCCCTGGGTGAGGGTGGTAGTAGTGGTGGGCATCCTGCCCCCCTGGCTGAGGGTGGTAGTAGTGGTAGGCATCCTGCCCCCTGGCTGAGGGTGGTAGTGGTGGTAAGCATCCTGCCCCCCTGGCTAAGGGTGGTAGTAGTGGTAGGCATCCTGCCCCCCCTGGGTAAGGGTGGTAGTGGTGGTAGGCATCATGCCACCCCTGGGTAGGGGTGGTGGTGCGCATTCAGGCCCCTGTGTGCATATGTGGCATTGGTGATGGGCATCCCGCCCCTATGGTGCTGCTGTTGCTAGTGTAAGTATATTCTGCATCCCTGTGTGTGTGTGTGATGTGTCGTGTACGTGTTGTATGTGTTTTGTGGTTGGTGTCTGGCTTACCTTCTGCGCCGAAACGCGTCCGTGCCTGTTCCGGTAGTAAATGTAGAATATTGGTATGATCGGGACGAAGGGATTCATGGTTGGTTCGTGTCGTTCGTCCTTCTCGTTGCTTCGCGTCGTCCTCGTCGCTTCGCCTCGTCCTCGTCGCTTCGCCTCGTCCTCGACGCTGCCGTGTTCGTCTCGGAGCCGTGGATGGTGTTGTGGCGCGAATCGGAGCTTATGTGCGCCTCTCCCGGATGATTTGACGTGCCGTGCGTAGCGACGGGTTCGGCGCGTACGGAAAGCGCATCGTACTTGTGCGGCCGGACGGGGCTGCATTTTTCCTTCCATGCGACTCGATTCGGCGTTTCCGGATTCGCCTCGGTCGGAGAACAGGACCTGGTTTGGGTGAGTACGGCTCGGCCGGATTCTTTGCTGTTGTGCGCATCGTACTTGCTCGTTCGGTGTGCTGTACGGATCGGTCGGGAAACAGGCTTTCGCATGGCTTTTTCCCGACCGAATGGTATTGGGTGCGCCTCCGACCGAGATCGGAATCGGCCCCTCTGTGTTTGAAAATACCACTTTTAGAAAGTAGGTATTTTCTTGCCTAACCATCCAGCTGCCTCTGCTCAGGTTGTGTATTGTATGTCTGGGTTTGTGAGTGACAGGGGCTGGGGGATTCCAGGAGGCAGGGTGAGTCAGCACTAGGCTGAATAGGTCTGCCTGAAGGAGGATGGGTGGGAGGAGTTGCACCTGGTCTGAATAGGGCTGTGCCTGCCTTCCACAATGCTGGCTCCACCTCCTGCCGGGCGTCTGATGGCTCTGCCCCTCACTCTCAAAGGAAAGAAGGAGTCATGTACACAAAGTGCTCCAGGACTGACCAGAACTGGTTTGGACTAGGCAAAGGCCTCGCTGCCTTCAGAGAACAAAAGATTTCTGTGTATAAATACTGGGGCCGAGACCCCATGAAATGAGATCACTTCTGGGAAATCAAGAAACCTGTTGCCAAGGAGAAGAACCGGAGAAGCTGAAGGAGGAGTACTGCTCCTGTGCTGTTTTGCTCATTGGGGTTGGCCTGCAGTGGTTGCTTTCTGCCAAGGACAGGAGAAAAGACTTTGCTGTGCTTTATCATCTTGAGGAAGAGAATCTCCAAGGGCTTGAACTGAGCTTGCCTCCTGCCTGAAGTCACAGGGACACAAAGACTTCACCCCTTCTGTTTGCCTGCATCTAGAACTGCTGTTTTAGCTGCTAACAGAAGGAAATTGCAACACCGACGCCGGCGAGCGACGCCGTAACCTGCACCGAAGCCATGGGCACCGCTCGTGAAGAGCACGACCCACCGCCCCGACTTGCACCGTAGGCCCGACGCCTGCTGACGCTGTGCGACATCGACTCCGAAGCCGTCACCGAGGCCGCTGCCTGCACCGGAGCCGAGGACACCGCTCGTGACGCTCACGACGCACCATCCCGACTCGCACCGCAGTCCCGACTTCACTGACGCCAGGGCTTCATCACCGCAGAGCCGATCCTCGACGTGGGTGACCTCCGAATCCTCAGACACCGCACCATCGTAAGGAACCGCCGCCTCGCCGCCATCCGTGACGTCACCTCCCCGTGTCGCATTTACCATCTTAAGAGAACTGAGCTAATTCTACCATTTTGAAGTAGAGTATTGTGGATTTTTGTCGTTTGTGGTCTTGTGTTAAATCTATATAAAAGATACTTATTTTTAATATACATCTGGTGTGGTGTCCATCTGTAGGGTTTTCACTGTATTACTGTATGTGTTCACAAATGCTTTACACACTGCCTCTGAGATAAGCCTGTCTGCTCGTGCCAAGCTACCAGGGGTGAGCAGGGGTTATTTTAGGAGTGTATCCCCCTTATCCTGACTAGAAGCAAGGGTCCCTATTTGGACAAAGGTGCAAACCATTGCCAACTAGAGACCCCAAGTTCCCACACTACCGAAATTATTTAAAAAAATTATAATCAATGAGTAGTTCCTAGTAAGGGCCATATTGACATTTTGGCTGACAAAGAAGACTCTGTTGCCCTGGTGGAAGCCAAATTTAGAAATGAACGCCAAGCTAATGGTCAATTAAACAAAATTGACAGGAGCCAAGTCACAGTGGTTCCTTTCAATACCTTTTTACGTTTGACGTACTACTCCATAAACATAACGGAGCCTACCATCAATTGTTTTTTTACTTTAAAAAGTAATAATCCTGCAGCCAGATTTTCTTTTTGAAAAATATGGCAAGGGGGGCATTAGACAGTTATTACTGCCCCTTGCCACCATGGTTTTCCAGCCGGAGACAGGCAGTGAAAACTGACCTCTATGTCTGCACATCTAAATTAGGTTTGCGGACATAGAAGTCAACCGCCTATGGGCCTTTCTCAGGACATGGAAGGTGTGCAACCATGCCAAAGATATTGTTGTCTTCCCCAAGGTAACACCAATGGTCCGTCCGCATATATCGGGCGGTCAGATCATTATCTTTACGGTAAGGATACCCTGTTGCCATTGCTAAAGAGTATCCTTACCACCACAGATATAAATCTGGTACAATTTTTTTAAAGATAATCCACAACTTACACTGGTTGGTTTTAGCACCTCCAGAAAAGCTAGCTTCAAAGCAATACTTATCATATTATTTAAATATTTAAACCAAGACTACTCAAGGTGAGCCATAAAGCCAGGTCAGGACACCAACTGCTTTGTGGTCACACGCCATTCATGCACTACACACAAGACTTTCATACCACCGGCCACGGGCCCAATCCAACAGATCAGTGCACTCACATCAACACACCGTCGTCATGCACGAGTCCATCACATTCATATGCCACAAGACGGAATACCCATTCAAGACAAACTCTCAACCAGTCATCAACCAGATTGCACACAAACACACCACAAACAAACCTCTATAAACACATATGCCCAGACATGTTGACAGTTGGTGCATCCAAAAACTTCACAAATTAAAAAGCATTTTGACTACATGTTTACCACCTGTCAAGTAACCGCCTCAATTCCGACTGGTTCACTGCCAAAAAATCAAAACGCTAAATATTGTGGTAAAAAATTAGTGTCCGACCGGCATCGCTGAGGGATGGAGACTGGCTAAAAGGTAGTCAGTGGCTCCACCCGCCATATTACAATCCAACTGTTGTGAAGGCGGTTGGAAACATGCCGTTTCCAATTGCGGTTTGTGCTGTAGCCCGGAAATGGGCCGCAATACAAGCCGCAAATGGAAAAAGCATGTTTTTAAACATCCATGCACACGGTGCATGGATGTTTGAGGGGGCACTACATGTGCCCCCAAGCCACATAGCGGACGCCGAGGGGGACCGGGGACCTGCTAGGGTCCCATAATGTCCCTTTATGGCTGCCTGTTCGTGCTGGTGGGACCGCCATGAACAGGCAGTTGGAAAGGGATATCCTAGTCCCTACAGCGGTGCCTACACACGCACCGCCCACATTGCAGGGATTAGGAATCCAACTGCCATACAGATGGGATCTTTGATCCTGTCGAAGGCAGCGGTCCTACCTCCCCACCTCTGCGGTCCAGCTGGCTGCATTCTAATGCAGCGGTCAGACAGATGCCCTGCATTTCAGTGGCAGTCCACCTGCCATCGTAATGAGGGCCAAAGTGTCAAATATATCATTTTGCTATACCTATAATGTAAATGACAAAAATATCGGCAAAAAATATCGTTTTACACTAATATCGAAAAATATATGCAAAATATCATTTTTAAGAGATATATAGTCAAACATAGTAAACATTAAATATATTAACATGGAACAGTAATATAATGTAAATTAAATATATTTAAATAACATAAAAAATATATGTACATATATACTTATTTAAACAAACACACACACATATCTAGGTATGTGTGTATGTTTATTTACACGTATAAAATGTAAAACTATTATTAAAATAATAATTTAACACATTATAATTTACTAATTTTTTTAACTGTAATAATATAACAAGTATATATAAATATACATACATATAAAACATATATATATATATATATATATATATATATATATAAATATACACATATATGTATTACATATTTATAGATATACACACACTCACACACACAATAAATTAAAAAACATAAGAAATAAACTTGGCTTTTTTCAAAACATACCAATTTAATTAAACACAAAAAGTAAGCAATACAAAAGAATACATTTTACTAAAAATATATTATATATTACAAATATTACTAATTAACAATATAATTTTAAATACACAGAAACATAATAATATAATTTTAAACAATATAAACAAAACTATAAAATACTAGGAATAATACATATACTATTCCCGCTTCAGTCTGTGCAACAGTAGGGAAAGTATTGGACTCAGAACAGGTCAAATTTACTATTTCCATTCCAGGCTCTGCAACAGTAGGGAAAGTGTTGGTTCCAGGAGGGGTAAAATTTACTATTTTCACTCCAGTCGGTGCAACAGAAGGGAAAGCATTGGACTCCGGAAGAGTAAAATTTATAATTCCCACTCCAGTCTGTGCAACAGTATGGAAAGTGTTGGACTCAGGAGGAGTAACATTTACTATTCCCACTCCAGTCGGTGCAACAGTGGTGAAAGCGTTAGACTCCGGAAGGGTAAAATTGACTATTTCCACTCCAGTTTGTGCAACTGTAGGGAAAGCGTTGGACTCTGGAGAGGTAAAATATACTATTCCTTCTCCAGTCAGTGCAACAGTAGGAAAAGTGTTGGACTCAGGAGGGGTAACATTTATTATTCCCACTCCACTCAGTGCAACATTAGGGAAAGCATTGGACTCAAAAGGGGTAAAATTGACTATTCCCACTCCAGTCTGTGCAACAATAGGGAAAGTACTTCACTTCAAACACATACCTTATTTTAATACAAGTATTAATTTCACAAAATTATAAAACTATTAACGTAAAATTAAATACATACATTAAAAATATTTTTCAAACAAATAAAATAGTTATACATTTTTAAATAATTAATATAAGAAAAAAAATGTATGTAATAATTATTTCATTAAATTCTGACACTATAGTCCCACATACATTGCAACACACATTTAACATATGTCTAAATCATTGTTTTAATAATAATTACACAATTTACATAATGAATTAACAATTAATTATTAATAAATACATAAATTATAAATATTCAATTATTATTTAACTTCCCACAATATACCACTAGAAGCCCATCAACCCACACCTAAAATGTAAATTATTAAAATTATAATAATTACACAATTTGCATAATTAATTAACAATTAATTAATAGTTTATCAATAATTAATCAATTAATAATTAGTTAACTTCCCACCCTATACCCCTACAAGCCCAACAACCCGCTCCTAAAATGTAACTTAAAAAAATATTATTTACACAATTTACATACTTAATTATCAAATAAATAATTAATATTAATTTAACAAAAATTATAAATGAATTATACATTAACTCCCCATCCTGTAGCCCTCCAAACCTCACAACCCACTACAACACTATAAATTACTATTTTACAAATAAATAAAACTTATGAATAACTTAAAATTACAAACTATATTTAAAAACAATAACAACAATTACACAAACAATACAAAACATATACAATTAAAATATTATTTAAACTTATAAAGAAACTTAAAAAACAATATTTCTTACCTTAAAAAAATCAATATTTTTGTCAATTATATTTTTGCAAACAATATTTCTGTCACAATATTAAAACTCAATATTTCTGCAACTCGATTTTTTTAACTCAATATTTTGTCCGAATACCTTCTGAACATTACCAAAGACATGCCTAGTGAACCTTTTATAATGGCTCCCATGACAGCCACATGAGGCTCAGGACGACATGTCTTACATGAGTCTTTAGCGCACTCAGGGGTATATCTTACATGAGTCTTTAGCGCACTCAGGGGTATATTCACAAGAACGTGTGATAACTACCGCAAGAGTAGCGTAACGCAACTTTCGATATCGCAGCCTATCTTGGGAAAATAACCCTGTGTCAACGTGGAATTCACAACAAGGCGGCACCATGCGATAGTCTGCCGAAACCGCGGACAATGTCCGCGATACAACCACCACGATGGAGATAAAAACACAAACCACAACACCAAAAAACACGAGATGGGCCAAAGCGCGATGAGGAAACAGCGACAAGCAGCGCCAGGCCTGCAACACCCACCTGGCAGGTGTCAAAAATCTCCATAAAAGTAGAAAAAACACCCACACACAAACTGACCAACACACAAGCACCATGGAGGAAGTCGGAGCAGGCGCAGAGGACGAGCGCAACCCCACAAGCACCCCGGACGACCAGCCTGGGACCTCGGGGACAGGGAAGGGCAAGGACAAGAAGACCAGGAAGACCAAGTTCAGTCCACAGGCGAACAGGATCATAGTCACGGAGGTGATGGAACACCATCAACAACTCTTCGTCACCTCCAGCGTGTCATTGGGCACCAAAACTGGAATATGGCGGGACATCGTCGACAAGGTGAATGCCGTCGGAGAGCACAAGCGGACAATGGACGAGGTCAAGAGGCGATGGAATGACATCAAGCGGAAGACCAAGGAGAAACTCTCCGCCAACCTGAAGGCAGCAACGCGGACTGGAGGTGGGGGCCCAGCGCCACAGCTGGAGCTGGATGACATGGAGGAGCTGGTGTCGACAGTCATCAGTATGGATACTGTGGCCGGAGTCGGGGGACCGGACACTGCTCGACATGACACAACACAACCCCAACAGGGTGAGTGACCACCAGGTACTGGGGGGACGGGGAGAGATGGCCACAATGGCACACATGCACAAGCAAGCAGGGCAGAGTGCACGCCCACAATCACTCTGGGTCCTCGCCCAGACCCACAGACTGTCACAATGTACAATGCCATGCTGTCTGAATGTCAACCTGTACCATGCGGCTACATACATGTGGACACATTGTAATACACCATCTCCCCTTCACATCGCAGGGGCATTGTCAACACCTCCTGCAGAGCAGTCACAGCCACTCTTCACTGATGACGAGGAGGAGGACAACACCAGCATCGACACCCAAACCATCCAAGACCTCATTGACCTCATGCGCAACTCACCTCCAGGATCAGGGCAGCCCAGCTACATCCATGAGACCCCACCCACCACCCAAACCACCCAGCAGGAGGCACCCACAGCCCGGCAGTCTCCCAAGACCCCCAGGAACAACACATGGCCTTCCAACGTCGTGTGCTGGAGGGCCAGAAGGAGATGGCCGAGCAGGTGCAGGTGGGGTTCGAGCTCATGGCTACCAAACTGGACGCCATCCTTGGGTGTCTATGTCCGCCCCATGGGCTCCAGCGAGCCCTGACTGACATCTCTGGAGTCATGACGTGGAGGGAAGAATACCTGTCCGCTCAGAGTGGCCCCAGCGATGCCAGCCGTGAGCTGGCACACATGCGGAGGCTCATGGAGGACATGGTGCGGATGGAGGCGGAAAGGATGGTAGCCGCCGCTGCACATCAGCGAAATGTAGCTGGGATCTACCGTCCCCTGCATGTCCTCATCATGGCATTGCTGTCACAAGGCGTGGCGATGAGGAATGCTGCTGCCCCCACACCATCCACATCTCCGCCCCCTGGTGTGTCAGTGCCTCCCAGTGCGGCAGGCGTATCCACTCCGGCACCTGGTGTGCCACTGCCACACAGTGCAGCCGGCAATCCTCCTCCGGCCCCTGATGTGTCAGTGGCACACAGTGCCGCAACCGGTACTGCAACACCCACAGGTGGGGCAGGGCACACAGCCGGGGATGAGGACGTGGATGGGACTGTGGTCAGGAGGGCCAGGCACTAGCATCCATTTCCGCCACCTTGCCTGTTACTGCTTGGTGCCGCACATGGCCTCAAGACCTACCACTGACCCCCGATAAACTCCGATGCACTCACCTCGGACAGCGACATGGACTGCCACATCCTGTTTGACGACCAATGACAGGGCGGACAGACTGCGGACTGTACCCTTCCTCTTCCGCAGTACAGGTCATCCCCAGATGGACACTGGCTGGCCCTCCACGGGCCCATATTGTGTAGTGTGCTCGGCATTGCCCTGTACCGCTCCAGCTGCATGACTGCACTGGATGTGCAAATAAACATCCAGTGATGCACTGCTGTGTAATGTCTTACGTCATTCATGTATGGATGTGTGGATGAATGTGGGGACAGTGCCTTCCCTTGCGTCAATGATGTTCATCCTGTGGGTTGCCAGTCAGAGGGTGCGACATTGCATTTTGTGTACCGGGTTCCGTGAACACTACAACAGGGACACACGCATCAGTCACTTCCTTGTCCGGACATGGACTGGACCACGCCCAGATCCCACGAGTCATTGTTGCAAGCCCTGCACTGGTCGGGCGTAAGGCAGGACAGACCACTTCACTAACGCCCCGAGGGGGGGCCCTCATTGCTACCCGTCGCAGCCGTACTCGCTGGTGGTGTGCAGGTCACTGGCCTAGTTGTCAGCATGTCACAGCCACTCCCTGAGGGCAGGTTTTCACACACACCCCACCCATCCGGCACAGGCATCACAGGCCATGTGACTCCGCCAACATAAGGGGCCGACGACGTCACATTCCCCTCTTCCGGTGGTGACTGGATGATGGGCGCTCCACGGTTCTCACTCATGTAGGGCCCATGAGTTGTTGCGCACAGGGTTAGTGGCATCCGAGGCCTTGCGGACGGCACAGGCCTACCACCACGTGGCACAGACTGGGGTTGCACAGGGTTAGTGGCACATGAGGCCTTGAGTAAGGCACGGGCCTACCACCACGTGGTGCAGACTGGGGTTGCACAGGGTTAGTGGCACCCGAGGCCTGGAGTACAGCACAGGCCTACCACCACGTGTCACAGACTGGGGTTGCACAGGGTTAGTGGCATCCGAGGCCTTGCGGACGGCACAGGCACCCCGCCACGGGACGGTGACTTGGGGTGCACTGTGTCAGTGGCACCTTGAGCTGCTGAGCGGGTGTGCAGCCTGCGATGATGCCCCGTCCCGGCGGTCCGGACAGCTCAGGTTTTGTGTGCCCTGCTGGGCCGCAGTGTAGGCCAGAGCCAGCGGGCAGCGCGGGCCTACCACCCTGTGGCGTCGCTTCCGGGATCCCAGAGTTGGTGTCACCCATTGGGCTGAGCGGGTGTGCAGCCTGCGATGGTGCCGGGTGCACTGGTATGTCCTCTGCCATAAAGTAATCCAGACCCAGCACCAAACGTGAGACCTGGTGGCCTGCGGAGCGGGGCTGCATGATGTGGAGAGTGCCATGTCTGTGGGCCCCGGGCTTGTGGCTTGCAGCGGGACGTGGTGGTACCTCGTGTCTACGCGCCGGTGGCGGAAGGTGGGCATTGAGGCCTGGGTGTGCATGGGCGGGCATGCTCCGATGGGTGGCGGGAGAGGTTGGGGTGCCTCTGCCTGGGTGTGCATGGCAGGCAGGCGGTGTTGTCTTGTGCAAGTGTGTGTACTGTGCCAGTCATGTATCTGGGCTCTGTTTCAGCTGACGGCTCTGAATCAGATGTGTGACCTGGTGAACTGCCCTACATACCGGCACGTGGGTGGAGACACACCGGTGGCAGCAGGTGAGCAGTGTGGACTGGGTGCGCAGGGGCGGCACTCTCTCTCTCCCTCTCTTCCTCTCTCTCTCCTCTTCTCTCTCTCTCTCTCTCTCTCCCTCTCTTCCTCACTCTCTCATCTTCTCTCTCTCTCTCTCTCCCTCTCTTCCTCTCTCTCTCCTCTTCTTTCTCTCTCTCTTCCTCTCTCTCTCCTCTTCTCTCTCTCTCTCTCCCTCTCTTCCTCTCTCTCTCTCCTCTTCTCTCTCTCTCTCTCTCTCTCTTCCTCTCTCCTCTTCTCTCTCTCTCTCTCTCTCTCTCCCTCTCTTCCTCTCTCTCTCCTCTCCTCTTCTCTCTCTCTCTCCCTCCCACTCTTCCTCTCTCTCTCCTTCGCTCTCTCTGTCCTCTGATGTGCGCAGGACACATCATGTTTTTTGTCTTACAGGCTGTGACCTACGTATTGTCCGGAGGGGAGCGGCCATGTGTCTTCATTTCATTTCGTTGTTCATTTCAATAAAGTTTCATTTGTTGCTTCGAAAGTGAATGTGTGCTGGTCATTTCTGTGACGACACATCCATGTCACCAGTTGTGATTGTGCGGCATCAAGCGGAATATTTTGTACATGTTTAGGTGTGGCTGATGTGGCATGTCTTTGGTGGGGGGGTGCCAGGGAGGGTTGGTCCTGGGGGTGGTGGCGGTGGGTGTTGCGGCCCTCTTGGGTGTCCGGGCCGCATGATGGGTGGCTCCATGGCATCTGTTGCCCTTCGGATGTGGCCCTGGGCTGTGCTCCCTTTTGTGGTGCTGGCTGCCGTCCGACATTACACCAGGTCAGAGCAGGTGTAGATTTCCTGGTGCTAACGCGCCTTATCGCCTGTTTTGTGTTTTTATCGCGGATGTGGCTGGTCGTTGTGAATGTTGAGGTGTGCTGTTGTCTCGGCTTTTGTCACGGGAACGCCTACTCTGCATCTCATTAGCGATATTTGCTGGGGTCCTCTGTGGCGATGTTTATTGCGGCTGCTATTACGGGTAAACTGGTGCTGTGGGCTGTTTACACCGGCTTGTGAATGGGGGGGTAAATTTATCACGACTTTGGCTGCAATAAAGTGCCGTTAATTCGGCTATGGCTCCTTGTGAATATGCCCCTGACTGTGGTAAATCCAACTCCTTCCAGTTTGTGGATGCAATTTGGTGTTGTCTGAGAATGCCTTCTGAGGCCTACATTGCTCGAACTGAGCATATCTACCTTTGAAACTAAAGAAAACATGATGTGGAATTCTGCCTAAGTTCCTTAAAGAGAATGTCAAACTATGAAAAAAGCTAGTTTTTGACACAAAGGGTAGTTGGTGAGACCGTAGCATATGTCACTTCCACTGTCATGTGCAGGACTGTGACTGTAATGCACTTGTCATAGAGTAAACTGAACATATACTATGGGCCTCATTTTGATGTCAGTGGGACCGCCACCGACAGGCCGTCGGTGGTTGTTCCCCCGACAACCAGGCCTTCAATCCGACCACTGCATTACGATTCGAACGGTCAAACCGCAGCAGTCTGGGGGACAGACCACCGCCCGACAGGCTAGAGGAGCCCGTCGGGGCTGTGATCAGACACTAATCTCTACAATGGAGGTGGTGCCTGCACAGGCACCTCCTTAGGGAATAGAATGTCCCTTTCCGACCACCTTTTCATGGTGGTCCCACCGTCATGGAAAGGCATCCGAAAAGGACTTTGGGGCCCCCAAGCAGCGCCCCCGTGGGCCACTGCTAAGCGGCCAAGGGTTCATATGTGGTGCCCCCTCAAACATCCATGCACATGGTGCCTGGCCCACGGTGCATGGATGTTTGAAAAGTGTCTTTTTCTACTGCTGCTTGTGCTCTGGAACTTTTCCGGGCCACAGCAGAAGCCGCAGTTGAAAAAGCAATTTTATGACTGCCTGCATGGCAGTCATATCATAATAGGGCAGGTGGGACACTCACCTTCCTGCAGCAATGACGGTCGGCCACATGTCCGTCCTCCATCGTACTGAGGCCCTAAGTTCTGAAGGAGGATGAACATTGCAAGCAGAATGAACATTTTACCCATACGTATATTCTTGGGTTGGTGAGTCCTCTGTAAAGTTATGATTTTTGGGGGGAAATGCAATATCACCTGAGAGGTTATCTTGTTCCTGATGCAAGAGTAGTCAGGGCTGATCCATGGATTAACCTAGACGAAGAGCCAAGTGTTGAGCTTTGGGCAGAAGCCACAAATTTTAGAGATATCCATATGTGTAGAGGTAGATTATTCAGCCCTTTTGGAGCCAATTAGGCGAAGTCTATTCTCCTTGCCCTGGTGCTGACTATGCTGACCTAAGATATCTGGAAGGTTTTTAAAATCTGAGGTGGTATTGAATTATTCTGGACCTTGACTGTGTTTGGATTTCAATGTGTGTTTCAGGCGTTTGAAAAGCGCTGTGGATGGGGAGTCAGTTAAGCTGTTTGAGGTTCAGGGTGTGTGCATGCTGTGATGTTGAGGGTGGAGACTGTCTGCTGCATTGTACATGGTTTGGAGTCATCTGCTTAGTTGAGTTAGCGAGTAACTCAGTATCAGGGTGGGTGCAGCGCCAATGGGTTTGAATCTGTAAGTAAAGATGAAGTAGATGGCATGTGTATGTGTACTACCTTGACTATCTGCCTTCTACCTATGCAATATCCTTGTGAAAGCACACCTAGTTTAAGCTTTTCCTACCCATTCACATCTCTGTCCTCATCAAAGTCTTGACATCCTGTATACTTGTGAAGTGAACCTATACTAACACTTTCAGTTGCTAGCTACTGGAAGCTCAAGAAAACATGTCTTTCATATGCCAGCAGTGCACTCACTGTACTAAATCTATCGCCTTCCAGCTTGTGGATGCAAGTTGCTGGTGTTTGATAATGCTTCTGAGGCCTACATTCCTTGAACTGAATGAGCATATCTAGCTTTGAAACTAAGGAAAGCATGCTGGGGAAGACTGCCTAAGTTACCTAAAGACAACTTCTAAATCTAGTCAAGACTTTACAGTTTTGCCACACAGGGTACTTACTTCACAACGTGGCTTATGTTCCGTCCACCATTATGTGCACTGTGGGAATGATAATGCACTTGCCATTCAGTGAACAGAAAACCTACCATGTTCTGACAGGCGATTAAGGTGTTGAGCAGGCCAAAATCAAGTCTATGATTTCCTAACGTAGAGGAAAAAACATTCTACGGCTGCTTGCCTAATGAAGTAGTGGCCCATGGAAGGTACGTATCCATGCACAGCCATTGAAAGATTCACCTTACGGCAGCTCCACTTCAGTTAATTTCCGAATACTTCACTTTTCTATGGTACAACATAAAGCAAGTAGGGCTTGCTGTGATGGGCTCTGGGAACAATAAACATAACTCTCCTACCTCTTCCTTGCGTAGAGCAGGCTCTACAAAGACAACATGGTCTTTTAGCTGTTTCATGAATGTAATTGGCGAAATGGCGATCCTGCAGTCTTGCTACATCCTCCAGAGATTATGAAGTGGAGGCTGTTGCTTCTGTCAACTGAAAGTCAAGGAAAGACATGAGTCTTCTTGTGGTGGTCTGATGATAAACAACATACGTATTGTATGCTGCTATATGGATCAGGTGGGTAAGCAGTTTCTTATACCAAGTGCAACATTTACGACTCGTATTGTATGCCTGAAGAACCTGGTTGTTCTTATCCACTTGGCCCATGTACTTGTTGTAATCAAGTATACCAGTGGGCTTGTGAACCTTGGGCATCTGACCCCAAACCGTGGGGTAGTACTCTCATCATGAATTGTAGTGAGCACGTACACATCACGCCTATCAGAGAACTTGACTCGGAGCAGTTCGGAATGCAATGCATTGGTCTATGATTTCTGGAGCTTCTTATAAACAGGAATCCTTTGTGCTGACAATGAATTGTACTGCATGCCACAGTGCCAGCTTTTTACAGCCCATTAAACAGCTCTAATCCTATATATACATTTTCCACAAAAAGATTATAACCTTTGTGAAGGAGTGGCTGGACAAGCACCCATACAATCCTTCCTGTGGGAGGGCAACCTACAGGGTTTAGTGTTGAGTCCTTCCATGTATACACTCTCAAGCTGTACACAAAGCCAGTAGAGCTCTCACACAACATGGACAACTTAATGCCATAGTGAGCTCTTTTGCTCGCGGTGTACAGCCTGAAAAGCAGCTGCCCATTGTACAGGATCAATGACCCCCTCGCAGACATAGTCAGATCCCACGGACTCAACATAATCTCCTATGCAGACGACACTCAACTGATCCTCTCACTCACAGAGGACCCCTCCAACACCAAATCCAACTTCCGCAACGGCATGACCAACGTAGCCAAATCGATAAGAGACAACTACCTCCAACTCAATTCTGACAAAACTGAAGTACTGATCATTGTGAAGAACACCTCTGCATGGATCCACAGCTGGTGGCCTGCAGAACACGGACCTACACCCACACCGACCGACCATGCACGCAGCCTCTACATCATCCTCGAGAGCCAACTGACCATGAAATGACAAGTCAACACAGTCGCCTCCTCCTTCTGCCACACACTTCGCATGCTCAGCAGAATCTTCAGATGGATCCCAACCAACACCAGAAAGATCGTCACTCAGGCCCTCGTTACCAGCCACCTCAACTATGGCAACACTCAAAACTGCTGGCATCTTTACCCAGCTCCACAGGAGACTCCAGACCATACAGAATGCTGCAGCCAGACTCATCCTGGACCTCCCCAAATGAACTCACATCAGTCCCCACCTGAGAGACCTCCACTGTCTGCCCATGCAGAAGAGATGCCTGTTCAAGATCCTCAATCATGCCTACAAAGCCCTCCACAACCTAGGACCTGCCTACATTAACCATTGACTGAAATTCCACAAACCCTCTGGACACCTGCACTCCTCTTCACTCTGCCTCGCACACACCCCCAGCATCCATCGCAGTTGCAACGGTGGCCGCTCCTTCTCCTACATCACTGCCAAGACCTGGAACAACCTTCCCCTCCAGCTCCGTACAGCCCTCTCAATGGCAGACTTCAGACAGAGACTCAGACACTCAAGACCTGGCTCTTCGAAGGAGATTTAGCACCCAGAAACCCCTAGGGGGAACCGTGTTGCTCTTTACAAATGCTGTTTGATTTATTGATTGTTTGATCAATGGCTATGTACTTTCCAGGAGAATACCTTTCTGAAAACTTGGCAGACAAATTTTCCACGACAGGCCAAATTTTGAACAACCTGTCATGGTCTGGATGGTCCTGGGGCAATGCAGCAGAATTGTCACTGACATGCAGCATACGCTGCAATAGCAAAACAAAATCTCTGCTCATGTACGGTACGAAGATGGGGGTTACACAAACCATGTGAGTAGACCAGTAGGACTGCATGGTTGTGTTGTGCACTGACCCCATTTTGAGCATAAGACCCGAAAAATATTTTCAGCTCCTCAAGTGAAGTCCACTGGTGTGCCCTAATATGAGGATCTAGCGTGCCTACATGCTCCCTCAGCAATTGTTCAGCATGCAAATGTGTTTACTGCACAATTTTCTCAAGTAAGTCAACATACAAAAACAGATGGATGTAGTCAATTGGTAAAACATTTACCATATCGACTTTACATC
Source organism: Calotriton arnoldi (assembly GCA_963921515.1). Classification (NCBI taxonomy): domain Eukaryota; kingdom Metazoa; phylum Chordata; class Amphibia; order Caudata; family Salamandridae; genus Calotriton; species Calotriton arnoldi. The sequence goes on along the minus strand of CAWUFW010008380.1, from coordinate 94,870 downwards.
CAGCGTCGCCAGTGAAAGGTGGATTTTGGGGCTGAACTAAATTGGGGGGCTGCCAAAAGAGCTCTCTGTTTGTGCTTGCTGCTACACATGCCTGCTCTCTGGGTTGTTCTAACCTGCTAGGGTCACTCCACTGCACAGACTGTGCTTGCGAAAGGACAGCACGACTGCCATCATCATGTCCCTTAGAATCGCTGGAAGATGAGTCATCGGATGGAACTCCTCCATCTGAAAAATCACTTCCAGATTTTTCTTCATTTTCCTCTCCCTCAGATGGAGTCTCAGTATCTGCTGTTTCAGTTGCTGATCCTGCTCAGAGCTGTCCTCCATAACCCGAGTTAAGGCTCCAGCAGGAGTCATCCACCGAGATATCTAAAGAGAGGGACCCCACTACACCAAGAGACAGGGTTCCAAATATGATTCAATTATCAAAAGTAAATTCTCTTAGGTAACACCATATATTTGTATATTCTCATAGATCATACAATCCTCTAAACCAGTCATTAAAGGGACCAACACGACAATTAATAATCATCACATTTATCAAAATGTAATATTAATCATATCAAATAATTCATACATATTTATAAAAACATCAATTAAAATCAGTTAAAAACAAATAGAAAAACTTTTGTCACAAATGAGGAAAGCACACAAAAGACATATACATTTGTCATTGGCAAGAGTTAATTTGTAGGAATCCACAAATAGTGCGTAGTTTTGAAAATGTCTTCAACATACAACACTATGTTCCTTAAATTGAACAACAGTAGGCGTTGACGCGTTTCGGTGGGCTACAAAGTTACAACCACCTTCTTCAGGACAAGTAAAAACATATAATGCCTCCTAATGATTAATACAAAAATATTCTGCATAATACCCTGTGTAGAAACATAAAATAAATGTCAACGAAGACATAATACATATCATAACATAACAAGAAACAATCTTGTTTTAATGTTTTATTATTCAAATCAAACAATGCAAATTGCAAACTAAATCAATATAATAAATCAAAATTCTAAAGTTTTTTTAATTGTCTAGAAACTCCCATTAACCCCTTTACCGCGGCGAACATTCCACCGCGGTGCGGCGGTTTAAAGGAGTGGGCGGGGCCGCGTCGGCCAACGGACGTGCGCAGCACTACCGAGGTAGTGCTCGCGACGGCCGTTGGCCGACGAACGCAGCGAAGGGGTTAAGACTGGACTCTAAAAACCACCAACAGGCAGCCCCACACTACATTCATACTTATTTGGTCTCAAATCTCAATACCTTCAACTCACCTAATGCATAATAAGGTGAGGTGCTGTGCAAGCTGTTCTTAAAGATATTAAAACAGGTTACAATCCTGAATGGGAATAAAATAAAGATATAATATCTGTCCATACATATTTGCAAGGATCTATTAAAAAGCAACCCAGAGATTTTCTTACCTGAACATACCTTTACACCTGCAACTACGACGCCAATGATAATCCTGATAAAGTGCTCGTAGGAAGGAATACTGATAGGAAATTCTCTGCTGGTTAGTCAGAGCTTACTTTTGATCTCAAGAAGCACACAGTCACATAGTAGCCCCTGCACATTTTTGCACTGGCGTGCTCCCTGTTAAATCACACATTGCTATCACCAAGGTCACTGGAATTATGCTTAAGAACAAGAAATTATCAGACAGGGTTGACTAAATTATGCGGCATAATACAGCACTTGTTTATAGTATTTATAGTCTAACTATAACGTCCCTGTAACCCTTGGTTTTTACAAAAAAATATATACATACATGTATATATATATATAGGGCAGATGCGGCTGGTGGAGGGCACGGGACACTGCTTATTTGGACAACGCGAGTGTGAGAAGGATTGTGGCAGGCACCACCCACTGGGGTTCAAGGTATTAACCAAGCAGTGCCTGTGTAGACGGACTCGGAGTGCCAAGATCGTAACACCTCCCTTCTCCACCCGCCATTATGTCCGCACCAATGACAAGTTAGCAATCAGCATATTAAATGCACTCTTTGAAAGCACCTGTGATTCTTGGCATTTGAGAAAGGCATGATTATGCTGAAACGCGTCATGCCGGTGCTAATAAAGCAAGTGTTCCCGTAAAGCCGTGCGTGCTCGTCTTTGCCGTAGGGGAAGGACATTGGACTATACATATATATATATATATATATACATACATATACATAGAGTAGAAAGTGGAAGGTCATGAAACCTCTGAATTGTAGAAGTGAATTTGTTATATATGCCCTAAGATGTAGTTGTCTTAAGCATCATTTTGCGTGCACACCAACACATTTTACAGTATGCCAGGGCTATCAAAAATAAAGATCAGACGTATCCAGTAACAAGACATTTTGAACAGATACCTGATAGCAAATAGAATAAGGGGTGGCAACAGAGAAAAATACCTAAGACAATTGGAATCTCGATATATTTTACGATTCAATTCCAAAATCCCAATGGTCTTAACGCTGGGGAAGATCTACATGTCCACTTATGAAATCTAACCATGAATGATACTTAGGCTATCTGGTTTTAGGATTAAACCTATAATAACTGATAAAACCCCACTGAAAGAGAAATAGCCCTCACCAGTGAAAACATATAAACACTGAAAAAACACCTGCACAACCACAAACTAAATGCCATTCAAAGAAAGGAAAAAGATAGTGAAAGAGTAATTTTTTTCTTCCTGAAGGTGCCAATACAATGTAACTTTGTTATACAAGCTGGCAGTAAGAAAGACTGGGCTAACATTATTCTGCTTGAGTTTTGTCATTTAGGGATGCCACTAAAATATTGTTTCTTCCTCCTTTTGCTTTTTTCAGTTTTGTGGTCTTTGGTCTAAAGATGCAGGGTTTAGAAGCATGTTTTAGGTCTTGTTTAATTATTGTATAAACTGTAGAGAACCAGGAAATATCATATTTGATATTTTGGCTGCGTTTGATTCTTTCACTGATAGGTAAAATGCCTGGTTTCATAAGAATCTTTTCTAATATGTGTCATCACATTTACCCACAGAGAATGGGTAAAAACCCTTAATACATCAGCCCCCAGTTTCTAGTGAGTCAGTATTGATAGTAGGTGAATTGCCAACACCTCAGAATTTAAACATTCAATGCAAGGTATAGTGACAAGTATATGTGAAAAGAGCGACATCACCAAGCATCTTGGATAGTGGTGAAAACATGACACCAGACTTTTGGAAAACATGGAATGCAGTGTCACTTGGAATGCTCTGCAAAAAAGGTTTTTTCCAAGTTCAACAAAGATTGGAGTGATATTGTTCTTATTTGCAGTGATCCAGCTATGTATAGGAACATTTTGTGTGATGACCTGTCAAAATTGATACCTGAGCTGCTTCCGCGTAAGAGATCCTTGCCACTTGTTAGACGGTATGCTGAAAGCATCTTTACAATCTTCAGAGTTATGACTTTTTAGTCCATTCTGATGCACTGTTTTCTTATGCACAGGAACTAAAACACAAATATTTATCATTTCGTGCTTTGCGTGGCATCAAAGAAAGAGTCAACCCAACTGTGTCCCTTAGCTGATGGTTCTCAGTCCAAGGGTCTATCAATGCTATATTATCCATGTGGCAACTATTTACAGAATTTTTGCTGAGTGATGATGCCAAAGGCAAGAAATGTGAGGATCTTTGGTCGCATATTGATTAGCCCTGGGCGGTGAACTACGCTCCGCTCGCGGAGTTTGCGGAGTTTGCTGCACTCCGCGTTACGCGGATCTCGCGGAGTGCAGAGAAAATCCGCTACGCATAGCATAGCGGACATTTTTGCTCGCTCGCGTTCCTCAACGTCAAGTTGGCGAGCGAGCAAAATCAACATCCCGGCGAGATTTTTCCTCGTTCGCGATCGGCAACATCAAGTTGGTGAGTGGGAGCGTGGAAAATAAACCTCCCGGCGAGATTTCTCAACGCGGGGGGGTCACGTTTCTCATTGCGAGTGGTCGGGTGTGCTCGCGACCGCTCGCAATGAGAAACTGCCCGTTCGCATTGAGAAAGCTGCCGCTCGAGTAAAAATCTACTCGAGCGGCAGAAAACGACCGCTTGCACTGTGCATGATGCCGTTTGCAATGATTGCACAGTGCGGACAAGCATCTGGCACTGTGCAATCAGCGCGAACAGCATTTTCCTATCGCACTACGCTGCTCGCATAGCTCCGCGTAGCGTGGCGGAGTTGTTTTACCACTTTGCATCGTGTAGCATCGCGTAGCGCAACTCCGCGAACTACGCCCACCCTTAATATTGATAGTGAGGTGAATAAAAGTACACTCTACTGCTTTCTTAGATTTTTACAGGAAAACATAACTGCTGTAGTGGACATAATAAAAACTAGAGTCTGAAAACACCCTTGTCTGCCAAGTGTTCAGCATAATTGGTGTAGATGTGAAACATCTCCTGGAGAGTAGGCTGGGCGACACCTTTAGAGACGTTGGCACTGCAACATGTTCCATGTTAGAGTGCTTGCCACTTGGTAAGCAAAGCAATGTTGAAGAGCAATTCAGGAACTTTTATTTTACAATGTATGAGAAATGGCTTGCAATGATGCATAGAAATGTCCTTTCACCACCAATGGCATTTGAAGTCAATGAAACCTCACTGTGGTACTCTGTACAAGTTCTAGATCCCTTCCATAAAGGGGAATTTCCTCTGTAGTTTCAAAAGTGCTGCTTCATTTTTGACCATTTCAATAACTCTGAGGGCATAAGCGCCCAGCTCAATGCAATTGCTGCAGAACCTGCCCTGAGAATCGCAATCTTCAACTGCACCAGGATTGGCATGTAAAGCTATGTCAGTGGCCAGAGTTAACAAATTGTGTACTGGCTGTTTTGGCGTTGCCCTTCTCAAGTGCCAATGTTGAGAGGGCCTTTTCACAGAAGTTTACATGGGAAGGAAATAGCGAGCACACATGACCAAAGACGCACGGAAGAAGTATTGTATGGTGTACTTCAATAAGTTTAATTTGCAAAAATCTATTTGGTCCTCATATACACTATACGTACACAGTCTATATACCATGCGCTATCAGTGCAGAAAGCAAGCAATAATAAAAGCAAAACGTTCCATAAGCACCGGAAAAACACTGTTTCTGTTGTTTTTAATGGCGCCAAAATGTGTAACCACTAATAACCACTGTTTTTCTAACGTATTGAAATCACTTGAAAACACTGAAAAACCCCACCAGAATTTACCAAAAATAGAAACTGAAAACAAGAAAGCCTAATGATACTCTATGTGACTTTGTTAGAGTGTATGGTTTTTAACCTCAATGAACTTGCTTCAGATTTTTTCAATCCAAGTCCACTCCTGCATATAATGTTTTACCCAAGTTTTAAAAGTTTCACTCATTTGCACAGCACTTTAGCACTAATCAGATCTGTTTACAATCAGAAGGAATTTTAGATATATTTAAAATAAAGAGTATTAACGGGCACTTGCCCTGTAGGATGTTGTGATCACATGGGAAACAAGGTTGAGACAATAGGCATTTATGTGACCTACGCGTGTTTTCAATGAAATGGATGAATACATTGTGTTATTTTGATCAGAATGAATTTCGGGAAATAAGCACACTGGTGCAATATAATAACCCTCCAATACATGAATTGAGTGTGGAGCCAGCTGTTGACAATGTGAATTAATGCTTGTTGTCTTTTTGATATTCCATACTGGCACGGAGTTCACTTTCTATATTTGTTAAGATGTATTAGCAAAGATGGTATAGGTAACTTCCCTTTGGGAGAAATTATGCATGTCACTTTAATTAGGAATTTGGCACTGTCACTTTAATGTTGTTGAAACTTTACTTGGCTGTATAAATGGAAACAAAAATGGCGGCAACATTAGGTTTGACAAAGACCGCAACTGCGGTTGAAAACGCGTTACCTGTGTGTTGTAGCCACAATAAAGCCCTTTTTTGTGAGCCCGAGCGTGCTGGAGCCTGTTTTATTTGTGAGCAGGCACGTTGAGGATATATATATATATAATGGCGGCGGTGGTGTTGGGCATGTAATAAATTAGAAACTGCACCATTATTTGGGTTCGCTTCGTCTGTTATATGATTTTCCTACCTTGGGAGAGAGACGAGTCTTGCTGCATATATATATATATATATATATATATATATATATATATATATATATATATTATCTACTGGCGGTCGCCAGTAGATAGTTATAGTTAGGACCTATTTTCCATAGGAAATCCGCGACATTCTATTTGAAATAACTCTTGCGTCGGTTGACGAATCTTCGCGAAATTTTCAAACTTTATGGCCCGCTCCGGTCCGCTCCTACCCTGAAAGTCTCAGGGTGATTCGTCAAGGGGGCCGAGAAAAAGGGGGTCCCAAAATGTGTTTTCCCCATTCATTTTCCCATAGGAAACTTTAGACACGGCTACAGCCCGAACTGCTGAACGGAATTACACCAAATTTGGCAAAGAGGTAGTTCTTGGTTCAGAAAGAACCCTTTTGTTAAATGGTGTAAATCCGTTCAGTAGTTGCTGAGAAATTAAAAAAATAAGAGTAAAAAAATCAATTTCCCATAGGAAACTTTAGACACGGCTACAGCCCGAACTGCTGAACGGAATTACACCAAATTTGGCAAAGAGGTAGTTCTTGGTTCAGAAAGAACCCTTTTGTTAAATGGTGTAAATCCGTTCAGTAGTTGCTGAGAAAATCAAAAGTAAAAGTACATATATATCTATGGGCACGGAGGATCCGCGCACCCTCCCGATCACGAGCTGCATCCTAATTGGCTGTCAACACTCCAAATCAGGAAGTGTTGGCAGCCATTTTGTCCCTCGGTAGAACCGAGGGACAGAAACAAGTGCGCAAAGCGCAAAAAGGGGGAAGGGTAGCAACACCCTGACCCCCTAGGTCTGCTCAGGGGGTCCCACAAGGACTCCCTGGGCAAAAAAATTTTTTTTTATTTATTTTTTTTAAATCGGCTCAGGGTGCGCGGAACCTGCCGAAAAAAAAAAAAATCGAAGCGCGGTCTCCCGCGCTTCGATTGTATTTTGCCCCCGGGTGGCCCAAGTCCTGGGGCATGGTGGGGGGTTAAATTTATGTATGGGGGCCTCAAGGGCCCCCAAGCCCGGGGACTGCCACCCCCGGGGCTTTCTTTAAAATGGTGCGGGAGGGCTCTGAGCCCTCCCGCAGCCCCGAGGACCGCCACCTCCCCGGGGCTTTTTAAAAAAAAATTTTTTAAACCTGTGTGGGGGGGCTCCAGCCCCCCCACACGCCCCGGGGACCACCACCTCCCCGGGGCACTAAGAAAATTGAAAATGGGGGTCCATTTTGGACCCCCAAGACCCGGGGACCACCACCTCCCGGGGCTTTCAAAATGTAGGGAGGGGGCCGCGCGGCCCCCTCCTGGAGCCCTTGATGGCCCTGGGGACCGCCACCCCCAGGGCCGGCTCCTGCAGTGTCCCGGGTGCCTACCCCGGGACACTGCTGTTTGCTATGACAGGACGGGAGCCTCGCGGCTCCCGTCCTGTCATAGCAAACTTGGTTTGCATTTTGAAAGAGAGAGCAGGAAACCTGCTCTCTCTTTCAAAATGCAAACCAATGCTTTCCACACGGGGAGCAGCATGTTAGCTGCTCCCCATGTGGAAAAGCAATGCCGGCTCCCATAGGACACGGGGAGCCGGCGGGACTGTGGGGGTTTGGGGACCCCCACAGTCCCCAACCAGAGGCCAGGCCCCGGGGGATGGGGTCCCCGGGGCCATAAGTGGCCCGGGAGGGGGCCACGCAGCCCCCTCCCCAAATAAAAAAAAATAAAAAAATAAAAAATAAGGGCAAGGCCGGCCCCGGGGATGGGGTCCCCGGGGCCTTAAATGGCCTGAGGAGGGGGGCCACGCAGCCCCCTCCATATTTTTAGTTAAAAAAGAGGGCATGCCCTGGGGATGGGGTCCCCGGGGCCAATAGAGGCCCAGGGAAGGGGGCCACGCGGCCCCCTTCCCGTTTAAAAAAAAAAAAATGCTCAGGCCCTGGGGGATGGGGTCCCCGGGGCCAAAAGTGGCCAAGGGAAGGGGGCCATGCAGCCCCCCTCCCATAAAAAAAAAAAAAAAACGGCATTGTGCCGTGAGGCCCCGCCCCCCTCCCTGCAGTACTCTGCAAACGCGCCCCCTGGCGCGTTTTAAGAAGGGGAAGTAATTCCCCTTGAATACTGGGGGTCCCTGGGGGCCAACTAGCCCACCAGGAACCTCCAGTATGCGCCAGGGGGCTGCCTTGCAGAGAGGTGTACAGAGGCCACGCCCCTTTTTACGCCTCTCTGCAACGCAGCTCTGTGGCGCTTAATGGAGGTAGCTGGTGGGCTAGTTGCACCCCAGGGACCCTCAGGATTCAAGGGGAGTTAATCCCCCGACTTAAAACGCGCCACGGGGCGCGTTTGCACAGTGGTGAAGGGAGGGCGGGCCTGAGGTGACATGTGTGCAAACAGGCCCCGTGGCGTGTTTTAAGATGGGAATTAAATCCCCTTCAATCCTGAGGGTCCCTGGGGCCAACTAGCCCAACAGGTACATCCAGAAAGCGCCACAGAGCTGCGTTGCAGAGAGGTGTAAAAGGGTGTGGCCTCTCTACACGTCTCTGCAACGCAGCCCCTGGCGCATACTGGAGGTTCCTGGTGGGCTAGTTGGCCCCTAGGGACCCTCATGATTCAAGGGACTTAATCCCCCAACTTAAAACGCGCCACGGAGCGCGTTTGCACAGATGTCACCTCAGGCCCCGCCCCCTCCCTTCACTACTGTGCAAATATTCCTCTAAAATCTGCCGAACTACGAATTCTGATTTACTCACCTGTTATCAGGAGAGACCTCAGTGCTGCATCTTTCAGCCCAATACTAATCCTGAAAAGTAATTTTAACCGTACTTACCAGTAACTTGAATTTCCTTCCATAGGATATCATTGCCTGCTTTTTGCTGAAAAAGTTTCTAAGTGTTGATTTTGGAAACATACAAATATTCCTCTAAAATCAGCCGAAATACGAATTCCGATTTACTCACCTGTTATCAGGAGAGACCTCAGTGCTGTATCTTTCAGCCCAGTACTGGTCCTGAAAAGTAATTTTAACCGTACTTACCAGTAACTTGAATTTCCTTCCATAGGCTAACATTGACTGGTTTCACTTGGAAATTCTTCTAAGTGTGGAGTTTTGGAACTTTAAAATATTCCTCTAAAATCAACCGAACTACGAATTCCGATTTACTCACCTGTTATCAGGAGAGACCTCAGTGCTGCATCTTTCAGGACAGTACTGATCCTCAAAAGTAATTTTAACCGTACTTACCAGTAACTTGAATTTCCTTCCATAGGATATCATTGCCTGCTTTTTGCTGAAAAAGTTTCTAAGTGTTGATTTTTGAAACATACAAATATTCCTCTAAAATCAGCCAAAATACGAATTCCGATTTACTCACCTGTTATCAGGAGAGACCTCAGTGCTGCATCTTTCAGCCCAGTACTGATCCTGAAAAGTAATTTTAACCGTACTTACCGGTAACTTGAATTTCCTTCATAGGCTAACATTGACTGGTTTCACTTGGAAATTCTTCTAAGTGTGGAGTTTTGGAACTTTATAATATTCCTCTAAAATCAACCAAAGTACGAATTCCAATTTACTCACCTGTTATCAGGATAGAACCCAGTGCTGCATCTTTTAGCCCAGCACTGACCCTAAAAAGTAATTTTAACCATACTTACCAGTAACTTATATTTTCTTCCATAGGAATCCATTGTCTGGTTTTCAGCAGAAAAGTTTCAAAGTGTCAATTTTCACAAACTACAAATATTCCTTAAAAATCGCCTGTATGACTTAAACGCATTCTTTCAACTGTTTACAGGAGATGCACCAGTGCTGGATCCAGGAACCAACACTGAGTAAGAAAAAGTAACGATAACAGTTTTTACCTGCTAAGTGAATTTCCTTCCATAGGATAACATTGGTGATTCTATGAGAAAAAGTTTCTAAGTGTCAACTTTTAAAATACAATAATATTCCTTAAAAATCACTACTGTAACCAAAACGCTTTTACTCATCTGTTTACAGGAGATGTCCCAGGACTGAATCTAGGATCCAGTCCTGTGGTTAGAAAAGTAATCCATAAAGTAACTAATTGCATTTAACTAGAAATTCACATTGAGCTGAATGTTGCATTGTGTTTGAAAATGTGTTGCCCATTGCAACAACTGTAACTACTGTACTTAAAAGTCTATTGCCTATGTGCAAAGTATTTAAACTAAAGTAATTCATTCTGAGAAAGTATTTTTTGTAATGTAATGTATAATGTAATTACAATGTAATTTAATAAATAAAATATCTAAAAATAAATAGTTTTAAAAAATTTAGTAAATCAGTGTCAAAAAAATAAATATAACAATTTATACATTTAAAAATTGTCATTTACAAAACCTTTGAAATTCACTGAAAAAACCATAGGTTTTAGGGGCGTTATAGTTAGAAATTAGCATTTAAAAACCTTTGAAATTCACTGAAAAAACCACAGGTTTCAGGCACGTTATAGTTAGAAATTAGCATTTAAAAAACCTTTGAAATTCACTGAAAAAACATAGGTTTCAGACACGTTATAGTTAGAAATTAGCATTTAAAAACCTTTGAAATTCACTGAAAAAACCATAGGTTTTAGGGACAGTTATAGTTAGTTGGACATTGCACTCGTACAAAACCCGTGAAATTCCCCGTTATAGTTAGTTCAGCTAACTATAACTCGCGCCCCGCAATGCACTGCTGATGACGTCACATATTACATCACTCATGACATGGTCAGTGACATCACTGATGACATCATCCACGTGATAATCTGATGCACCTCCTCACACCCTAATATAACCTTTGATACACCCACTGTAAATTACAGACTGCCATTCACAAAACCATAGACACTCCAACACCAATAACTACATACACACTCACTGATTCTTAGGTCTACACACACATCCACTCACTCACCCGTACAGTCACTCATACTTACGGTCACTCAGTACAGGACTATCATATGCACTCATACACCTATATAGACACTCACACACCACCACTCATCCATAGAGGTACTCACACACCTAGTCAGTCATGCAAATAATTAATCACACTGCCATTTACTCACCTATACAGTTATACACACACCAGCTCACTTACTCATACAAATACTAGCACATTCTTACGCTCTTATACAATCACTGATACAAGTACACACTCATCCATACAGCCACTCTCACAATCACACACTCTCACTTATAGCCATTTATATACTCCAACACACATATATACTGCCTTTCACATATGTAGTTACTCACACTTCTACCACTGAGATATACATTCACTCACTAACACACCCATACACACAGTCACCCACCCATACAGTCCATCACAGATGCACTCTTGAAACCATGCACCCAGTGAATCACCCACTCACACATCTATGCACAGAGTCACACACACCCCACCCACACAAACACTCAGGCACCCATACAGATACTCACACAACCAATCAATAACCCATGTAGACACTCATGTAGCTATTCACAAACCCATGCAGCCGCATACACACCAACAGACAGACGGATACAGAGATTCACACAGTTTAGTCACTAACCCATGCATTCAGTAAGACATGTTTAATCACTCACTTATAGAGTCAGTCACGCACCTACTAAATCATCCATACAGACACTTATACACCCACTCATTCTTCAATACGCCTTTCCCTATATATATTAAAAAATATTTAAACTTTACAGAAACACACAGTCACTGCATGATGTCATCAGTGATGTCATTTGAGATGTCATCAGTGATGTCATCAGTGATGTCACTGACCATGTCATGAGTGATGTAATATGTGACGTCATCAGCAGTGCATTGCGGGGCGCGAGTTATAGTTAGCTGAACTAACTATAACGGGGAATTTCACGGGTTTTGTACGAGTGCAATGTCCAACTAACTATAACTGTCCCTAAAACCTATGGTTTTTTCAGTGAATTTCAAAGGTTTTTTAAATGCTAATTTCTAACTATAACGTGTCTGAAACCTATGGTTTTTTCAGTGAATATATATATATACATATATATATAAATATATATATATATATATATATATATATATATATATATATATATATATATATATATATATATATATATATATATATATATATTATCTACTGGCGGTCGCCAGTAGATAGTTATAGTTAAAACCTATTATCCATAGGAAATCTGCGACATTCTATTTGAAATAACATTGGCGCCGATTGACGAATCTTCGCGAAGTTTCCAACTTGTTGGGGCGCTCCGGTCCGCTCCTATCCTGAAAGTCTCGGGGTGATACGTCAAGCGGGGGCCGAGAAAAAGGGGGGTCCCAAAACGCGTTTTCCCCATTCATTTTTCCATAGGAACCTTTAGTCGCAGCTACAGCCCGAACTACTGAACGGAATTACACCAAATTTGGCAAAGAGGTAGCCCTTGGTTCAGTGTCATGCCTTTTGCTTAAATGGTGTAAATCCGTTCAGTAGTTCCTGAGAAAATCAAAAGTAAAGTCACATATATATCTGGGCGGAGCCTAACCACACATGTCATCGTGAGATCTGATTGGCTGTCAGCACTTCATCCTGGAATTGCTGGCAGCTATCTTGGGACCAATATAAATGATAGTACCTCATTGAAATGCATTGTAGTGAATAGAAGATTTTGAGGGTCACCAAAAGGAGAACTATAAAGGGTGATAACAGGCTTTAGTTACATTAGAATTTATTTGTTGATGGTACCATACTAATTTTAGGAATTGTGGTGTATTCTAAGGTGATTTTACCATGTGAAAAACCTTCTGCTGGGATATCATGAATCATGTTTGAGAGAACACTATTTTCTCATGATTGTCCCATGGAGGTTTGGAAGGTGCTCCAGAAGCTAAAATGAGAGCATATTTTCTGTAAATTCACATTATCTTTCTCACTCATGTGAGAATGAAGTCTGACATTCTCAGTAAAACATGTACATCCAACAAGGGCAGAGACTGTCAGTTGATTCCTTTGTGTTCTACTGCAGCTTCCCAGAGTGTTCTAAAGAACAACTAGAGTGCTAACAGCCTTACTTATGACAAAAGTATGGCACACCTGAAGCCATCTTGATTGGAATAAACTGGTAACACTTAAACAATTTAATTTAAAAGGAACACAATGATGGGGTTCATTTTGTCATAGAAATTATGGTTAGTGCTGTAGAAAGAAAAATTAGGACATGTTTCAAGTGTGATCTCAAATATCTTCCTGTTATATTTCAACAGGAGCAGCCTGCCAGTTGATGCCTTTGTGTTCTACTGCAGCTTCCCAGAGTGTTCTAAAGAACAACTAGAGCGCTAACAGCCTTACTTATGACAAAAGTATGGCACACCTGAAGCCATCTTGATTGGAATAAACTGGTAACACTTAAAACATTTAATTTAAAAAGGAACAAAATGATGGGGTTCATTTTGTCATAGAAATTATGGTTAGTGCTGTAGAAAGAAAAATTAGGACATATTTCAAGTGTGATCTCAAATATCTTCCTGTTATATTTCAACAGGAGCAGCCTGCCAGTTGATGCCTTTGTGTTCTACTGCAGCTTCCCAGAGTGTTCTAAAGAACAACTAGAGCGCTAACAGCCTTACTTATGACAAAAGTATGGCACACCTGAAGCCATCTTGATTGGAATAAACCAGTAACACTTAAAACATTTAATTTAAAAAGGAACAAAATGAGGGGTTCTTTTTGAAATAGAAATTATGGTTAGTGCTGCAGAAAGAAAAATTAGGGCATGTTTTAAGTGAGATCTCAAATCCTCTTCTATTTCATTAGAAAATTCTGACATGCAGACTGAAACAATCACTTTCAATACCAGCAGCAGACTACCAGTTAACTCCCTGGTTTGCAGTAGCTTTACTCCAGTGATCTAATGAGCAACTAGAGTGCTAACATTCTGAATTTATGGCAGATGTGAGACATCTGAATGCTTTCTTGATGGAATCAAAGTAAAAACTGAAAGCATTTCCTACTGAGGAGACTGCAGTAAATGAAGAAATTAGGAAACTTCATAACAAAGAAGTCTTCCAAGATGGCCACCAGTGAAAAAAGAGCCCAAATGTAGCACAAATATTACCCAGATGTAGCCCACATATAGCCCAATGACAAAAGTGTGCAAAACACTTTTTATTTTTAGTTTTTTTGCAGTTTTATGTAGTGCAGACTGGTCAGGTATTGGAGCATTGCATCTTAAAACATGACCCCCTACACTACAAAAACACCACTGCACTACCTTAAACCCTAAAACACTACCCCCAGCACGACCCCCTACACTACACAAGCACCACTGCACTATCCTAAACCCTAAAACACTACCCCCAGCACGACCCCCTACACTACCCAAACACCACTGCACTAACCTAAATCCTAAAACACTACCACCAGCACGACCACCTACACTACCCAAACACCACTGCACTACCCTAAAACATGACCCCCTACACTACACAAACACCACTGCACTACCCTAAACCCTAAAACAACTACCCTCAGCACGACCTCCTACACTACACAAGCACCACTGCACTACCCTAAACCCTAAAACACTACCCCCAGCACGACCCCCTACACTACACAAACACCACTGCACTGCCCTAAAGCCTAAAACACTACCCCCAGCACGACCCCCTACACTACCCAAACACCACTGCACTAACCTAAATCCTAAAACACTACCCCCAGCACGACCCCCTACACTACCCAAACACCACTGCACTACCCTAAAACATGACCCCCTACACTACACAAACACCACTGCACTACCCTAAACCCTAAAACACTACCCCCAGCACGACCCCATACACTACACAAGCACCACTGCACTACCCTAAACCCTAAAACACTACCCCCAGCACGACCCCCTACACTGCCCGAACACCACTGCACTGCCCTAAACCCTGAAACACCATCCCCTGCATGACCCCCTACACTGCCCGAACACCACTGCACTGCCCTAAACCCTGAAACACCACCCCTAGCACGACCCCCTACACTGCCCGAACACCACTGCACTGCCCTAAACCCTGAAACACCACCCCCTTCACGACCCCCTACACTGCCCGAACACCACTGCACTGCCCTAAACCCTGAAACACCACCCCCAGCATGACCCCCTACACTGCCCGAACACCACTGCACTGCCCTAAACCCTGAAACACTACCCCCAGCAAGACCCCCTACACTGCCCGAACACCACTGCACTGCCCTAAACCCTGAAACATCACCCCCAGCAAGACCCCCTACACTGCCCGAACACCACTGACCTAAACCCTGAAACACCACCCCAGCACGACCCCCTACACTGTCCGAACACCACTGCACTGCCCTAAACCCTTAAACACTACCCCCAGCATGACCCCCTACACTGCCCGAACACCACTGCTCTGCCCAAAACCCTGAAACACCAGCCCCAGCACGACCCCCTACACTGCCCGAACACCACTGCACTGCCCTAAACCTTGAAACACCAGCCCCTGCACGACCCCCTACACTGCCCGAACACCACTGCACTACCCTAAACCCTGAAACATCACCCCCAGCACGACCCCCTACACTGCCCGAGCACCACTGCACTGCCCTAAACCCTGAAACACCAGCCCCAGCATGACCCCCTACACTGCCCGAACACCACTGCACTGCCCTAAACCCTGAAACACCAGCCCCAGCACGACCGCCTACACCTCCCGAACACCACTGCACTGCCCTAAACCCTGAAACACCAGCCCCAGCACGACCCCCTACACTGCCCGAACACCACTGCACTGCCCTAAACCGTGAAACACCAGCCTCAGCACGACCCCCTACACTGCCTGAACACCACTGCACTGCCCTGAACCCTGAAACACCAGCCCCAGCACAACACCCTACACTGCCTGAACACCACTGCACTGCCCTAAACCCTGAAACACCACCCCGTGCATGACCCCCTACACTGCCCGAACACCACTGCACTGCCCAAAACCCTGAAACACCACCCCCAGCGCGACCCCCTACACTGCCCGAACACCACTGCACTAAACCCTGAAACACCACCCCCTGCACAACCCCTACACTGCTCGAACACTACTGCACTGCCCTAAACCCAGAAACACCATCCCCAGCACGACCCCCTATACTGCACGAACACCACTGCACTGCCCTAAACCCTGAAACACTACCCCCAGCAAGACCCCCTACACTGCCCGAACACCACTGCACTGCCCTAAACCCTGAAACTTCACCCCCAGCAAGGCCCCCTACACTGCCCGAACACCACTGCCCTAAACCCTGAAACACCACCCCCAGCAAGACCCCCTACACTGCCCGAACACTACTGCCCTAAACCCTGAAACACCAGCCCCAGCACGACCCCCTACACTGCCCGAACACCACTGCCCTAAACCCTGAAACACCACCCCCTGCACGACCCCCTACACTGCCCGAACACCACTGTATGCCCTAAACCCTGAAACCCCACCCCCAGCATGACCCCCTACACTGCCAGAACACCACTGCACTGCCCTAAACCCTGAAACACCACCCCCTGCATGACCCCCTACACTGCCCGAACACTACTGCACTGCCCTAAACCCTGAAACACCACCCCCAGCACGACCCCCTACACTGCACGAACACCACTGCACCGCCCTAAACCCTGACACACTACCCCCAGCAAGACCCCCTACACTGCCCGAACACCACTGCACTGCCCTAAACCCTGAAACATCACCCCCAGCAAGACCCTCTACACTGCCCGAACACCACTGCCCTAAACCCTGAAACACCACCCCCAGCAAGACCCCTACACTGCCCAAACACCACTGCACTGCCCTAAACCCTGAAACACCACCCCCAGCAAGACCCCCTACACTGCCCGAACACCACTGCACTGCCCTAAACCCTGAAACACCACCCCCAGCACGACCCCCTACACTGCCCGAACACCACTGCTCTGCCCAAAACCCTGAAACACCAGCCCCAGCACGACCCCCTACACTGCCCGAACACCACTGCACTGCCCTAAACCCTGAAACACCAGCCCCAGCACGACCCCCTACACTGCCCGAACACCACTGCACTGCCCTAAACCCTGAAACACCACCCTCAGCATGACCCCCTACACTGCCCGAACACCACTGCACTGCCCTAAACCCTGAAACACCAGCCCCAGCACGACCCCGTACACTGCCCGCACACCACTGCACTGCCCTAAACCCTGAAACACCAGCCCCAGCACAACCCCGTACACTGCCCGAACACCACTGCACTGCCCTAAACCCTGAAACACCAGCCCCAGCACGACCGCCTACACTGCCCGAAAACTACTGCACTGCCCTAAACCCTGAAACACCACTCCCAGCAAGACTACCTACACTGGCCGAACACCACTGCACTGCCCTAAACCCTGAAACACCACCCCCTGCACGACCCCCTACACTGCCCAAACACTACTGCACTGCCCTAAACCCTGAAACACCACCCCTCAGCACGACACCCTACACTGCCCAAACACCACTGCACTGCCCTAAACCCTGAAACACCAGCCCCTGCATGACCCCCTACACTGCCCGAACACCACTGCACTGCCCTAAACCCTGAAACACCACCCCC
Source organism: Calotriton arnoldi (assembly GCA_963921515.1). Classification (NCBI taxonomy): domain Eukaryota; kingdom Metazoa; phylum Chordata; class Amphibia; order Caudata; family Salamandridae; genus Calotriton; species Calotriton arnoldi. Next base: position 77,190 of record CAWUFW010008380.1, on the reverse strand, counting down.
AGCACGACCCCCTATACTGCACGAACACCACTGCACTGCCCTAAACCCTGAAACATCACCCCCAGCACAACCCCCTATACTGCCCGAACACCACTGCACTGCCCTAAACCCTGAAACACCACCCCCAGCACGAACCCCTATACTGCACGAACACCACTGCACTGCCCTAAACCCTGAAACATCACCCCCAGCACAACCCCCTACACTGCCCGAGCACCATTGCTCTTCCCTAAACCCTGAAACACTAGCCCCAGCACGACCCCCTACACTGCCCGAACACCACTGCACTGCCCTAAACCCTGAAACACCACCCCCAGCACGACCCCCTACACTGCCCGAACACCACTGCACTGCCCTAAACCCTGAAACACCAGCCCCAGCAAGACCACCTACACTGCCCGAACGCCACTGCATTGCCATAGACTCTGAAACACCAGCCCCAGCAAGACCCCCTACACTGCCCGAACACCACTGCACTGCCCTAAACCCTGAAACACCAGCCCCAGCACGACCCCCTACACTGCCCGAACACCACTGCACTGCCCTAAACCATGAAACACCAGCCCCAGCACGACCCCCTACACTGCCCGAACACCACTGCACTGCCCTAAACCCTGAAACACCAGCCCCAGCACCACCCCCTACAATGCCCGAACACCACTGTACTGCCCTAAACCCTGAAACACCACCCCTGCACCGCCCCCTACACTGCCCGAACACCACTGCACTGCCCTAAACCCTGAAACACCACCCCCTGCACGACCCCCTACACTGCCCGAACACCACTGCACTGCCCTAAACCCTGAAACACCACCCCCTGCACCGCCCCCTACACTGCCCGAACACCACTGCACTGCCCTAAACCCTGAAACAACACCCCCTGCACTGCCCCCTACACTGCCCGAACACCACTGCACTGCCCTAAACCCTGAAACACCACCCCCAGCATGACCCCCTTTACTGCTCGAACACCACTGCACTGCCCCAAACCCTGAAACACCACCCCCTGCATGACCCCCTACACTGCCCGAACACCACTGCCCTAAACCCTGAAACACCACCCCTGCACGACCCCCTACACTGCCCGAACACCACTGCACTGCCCTATACCCTGAAACACCACCCCCTGCACGACCCCCTACACTGCCCGAACACCACTGCACTGCCCTAAATCCTGAAACACCACCCCCAGCAAGACCCCCTACACTGCCCAAACACCACTGCACTGCCCTAAACCCTAGAACACTACCCCCAGCATGACCCCCTACACTACCCGAACACCACTGCACTACCCTAAACCCTAAAATACTCCCCCCAGCACGACCCCCTACACTACCCGAACACGACTGCACTACCCTAAAACACTCCCCCAGCACTCCCCCAGCACGACCCCCTACACTATCCGACCACTGCACTGCCCTAAACCCTAAAACACTCCCCCAGCACGACCCCATACACTACCTAAACACCACTGCACTGCCCTAAACCCTAAAACACTACCCCCCGCATGACCCCCTACACTACCCAAATACCAATGCACTACCCTAATCCCTAAAACACTACCCCCGCACAACCCCCTACACTACCCAAAGACCACTGCACTACCCTAAACTCTAAAACAATACCCCCCGCACGACTCCCTACACTACCCAAAGACCACTGCACTACCCTAAACCCTAAAATACGACCTCCTACACTACACAAACACCACTGCACTACCCTAAACCCTAAAAAACTACCCCCAGCACGAACCCCTACACTACCCAAACACCACTGCACTACACTAAACCATAAAACACTACCCCCAGCAGTACCCCCTACGCTACCCAAACACCACTGCACTACCCTAAACCCTAAAACACTACCCCCAGCAGTACCCCTACACTACCCAAACACCATTGCACTACCCTAAACCCTAAAACACTACCCCCAGCAGTATCCCCTACACTACCCAAACACCACTGCACTACCCTAAACCCTAAAACCCTAAAACACTAACCCCAGCACGACCCCCTACACTACCCAAACACCACTGTACTACCCTAAACCCTAAAACACTCCCCCAGCACGACTCCCTACACTACCCAAACACCACTGCAGTACCCTAAACCTACCCCCAGCATGACCCCCTACACTACACAAACACCACTGCACTACCCTAAACCCTAAAACACTACCCCCAGCACGACCCTCTTCACTACCTAAACACAACTGCACAATTTGTTACAGGCGTTGCAACGCAGGCCTGTGGTGCTTACTGGAAATACCTGGTGGGCTGGTTGGGCCCCAGGGACTCTCAGGATTCAAGGTGACGTAATCCCCCAACTTAAAACGCGCCACGGGGCGCGTATGCACAGTGGTGAAGGGAGGGGCGGGGCCTCAGGTGACATGTGCGCAAACACGCCCTGTGGTGCGTTTTAAGTTGGGGAGTTAATTCCCTTTGAATCCTGGGGGCCAACTAGCCCACCAGGTACCTTCAGTAAGCACAACAGAGGTGCGTTGCAGAGAGGTGAAAAAGGTGCGTGGCCTCGGAACGCCTCTCTGCAACTCAGCTCTGTGGTCCTAACTGTAGGTACCTGGGGGGCTAGTTGGACCCCAGGGACCCTCAGGATTCAAGGGGACTTAATCCCGCAACTTAAAACGCGCCACGGGGCGCGTTTGCACACATGTCACCTCAGGCCCCTCCCTTCACCACTGTGCAAACGTGCACTGGCTCTGGTTAGTCAGAGTCAGTTACCACCAGTACCCGTCTGAAAAGGTTGTGGGCACAGGATGATTTTGCAACAAGGCCTCTTTCTGCTCCTCTGTTGGTTCTTTCTGCACATCTTTTGCTTCTTTCTGTGCGTTTTTTCTTCTTTCTTCACATGTCCTACCTCTGTTGGCATAGTTAGAAACTAGCATTTAAAAAACCTTTGAAATTCACCTAAAAAATCATAGTTTTCAGGCACGTTATAGTTAGAAATTAGCATTTAAAAAACCTTTGAAATTCACTGAAAAAACCATAGGTTTCAGGCACGTTATAGTTAGAAATTAGCATTTAAAAAACCTTTGAAATTCACTGAAAAAAACATAGGTTTCAGACACGTTATAGTTAGAATTTAGCATTTAAAAAACCTTTGAAATTCACTGAAAAAACCATAGGTTTTAGGGACAGTTATAGTTAGTTGGACATTGCACTCGTACAAAACCCGTGAAATTCCCCTGTTATAGTTAGTTCAGCTAACTATAACTCGCGCCCCGCAATGCACTGCTGATGACGTCACATATTACATCACTCATGACATGGTCAGTGACATCACTGATGACATCACTGATGACATCTCAAATGACATCACTGATGACATCATCCATGTGATAATTTCATGCATCTTCTCACACCCTAATATAACTTTTGATACACCCACTCTAAATTACAGACTGCCATTCTCAAAACCATAGACACTCCAACACCAAAAACTACATACCCACTCACTGATTCTTAGGTCTACACACACATCCACTCACTCACCTGTACAGTCACTCATACTTACAGTCACTCAGTACAGGACTATCATATGCACTCATACACCTATATAAACACTCACACACCGCCACTCATCCATAGAGGTACTCACACACCTAGTCAGTCATGCAAAAAATTAATCACACACCCATTTACTCACCTATACAGTTATACACACACCAGCTCACTTACTCATACAAATACTAGCACATTCTTACGCTCTTATACAATAACTGATACAAGCACACACGCATCCATACAGCCACTCTCACAATAACACACTCTCACTTATAGCCATTTAAATACTCTAACACACATATATACTGCCTTTTACATATGTAGTTACTCGCACATGTACCACTGAGATATACATTCACTCACTAACACACCCATACACACACTCACCCACCCAAGCAGTCCATCGCAGATGCACTCTTGAAATCATGCACCCAGTGAATCACCCACTCACACATCTATGTATAGAGTCACACACACCCCACCCACACAAACACTCAGGCAGCCATACAGATACTCAGAGAACCAATCAATAACCCATATAGACACTCATGTAGCTATTCGCAAATCCATGCATCCACTTACACACCAACAAGCAGACGGATACAGACATTCACACAGTTTAGTCACTAACCCATGCATTCAGTAAGATACGTTTAATCACTCACTTGTAGAGTCAGTCACTCACGTACTAAATCATCCATTCAGACACTTATACACCCACTCATTCTTCAATACCCCTTTCCCTATATATATTAAACATATTTAAACTTTACAGAAACACACAGTCACTGGATGATGTCATCAGTGATGTCATCAGTGATGTCATTTGAGATGTCATCAGTGATGTCATCAGTGATGTCACTGACCATGTCATGAGTGATGTAATATGTGACGTCATCAGCAGTGCATTGCGGGGCGCGAGTTATAGTTAGCTGAACTAACTATAACAGGGGAATTTCACGGGTTTTGTACGAGTGCAATGTCCAACTAACTATAACTGTCCCTAAAACCTATGGTTTTTTCAGTGAATATATATATATATATATATTTAAGTGAGCTTTGCAAGGTGGAGATTTTATTAGTATTTTACACTGCAAGTTATCTATTTTTTTCACTTGGCCACAATGCACTTGCTCTCTTCTCATGGGTTATATGCCAAGTCAGTTAAATATGTAGTCTGTCGCATGCCAGCTAACATACCTCCAGAAGTGGTAGACAGAATAATAAGTATACCTGGATGCATCTAACATGGGTGTCAAGCTACTGCTCACAGCCTCTTCTGCCTTGTTTTATTTGGCCGCCAAGAAGTCTATCACTGCTGTTTCCTACTGCCTCTGTGTGCCTGCATTATGAATCATACACATAATATAATCCAGCTTGAAACAAACCTGCTGCATGGTTACCAGCCATCACAGACATAGCAATGGGTGCATGTTTATATTCTGCCGCAGTTCACTATAATTTATTTTATTTCTGCCACTTGTGTATTTGGGGTTTTGCAAACTATGCAATAATACGACAATTTACTTTTTAAATGAGCCGATTTGAAAAGGATGAATGTAGACATGTCGGCGGTCTCGCGAGGGCTTTTATGAAGTAGGTCTGGTTGAAGAAGTACCTAAAGGGAACCAAACCACAGCCCACAGAGCTCACATGTGGTAGAACAGAAACTGCTTGCTCCTTTCCTCTGGCTTTATGATATGCGAAAATGATTACTGTGCAAGGGAAATCTGCTAAATGTCTTTACCGTCTACAGCTGAGGGAACTAATATTATCAAAGGCACTTAATACAAAAGAATTAAAACACCAATGTGTACTACCACAATAATTAGCAAAATTAGTTTGCCTACAGGAATGTTTTGTAAGCTTAAGTTTTTTGTTACAGCATCCTCTTTTCTTTTTCATGGTATGCTGTTCTGTTGTGTATATTTTTGGACTGCTGAGTTTGCACTGTTTAATTTTATTTCAACCTTGCTCGTTGCTTCATTTCACAGTGCCACCCACCCAGTATGCATGCAACATCTGCTATTGCCTGGTATGATAGCACAGTGGGCTTCCACCCAGGGAAAATTAGGTTAGAACTTCGCATACAGTGGGAGATAACTCAACCGTTCACACTTCTGAGGTCAATAAAATGAGTACCACTAAGTTCAATTATAATAACTAGGGCTGTGCTAATTGTTTTCCACTGGGAAAGTTTTGCGAAGGTTCCATTTGTCCCTTTTTATCTTATCACGATCAAAGTTTTTTCCTTCATTGCAAGTTAATTTTCACTAAATAACAAGATCATTTTATTCGATCCTAGCCAAATTTAAACTGTTTATAGACTTTGGGACTCATTTACAAGAAAGTGCCTCAGCGCAGCACAGCACTTTCAAATCACAGTGATGAGACATATTTACAATAATATGTCACATCCCTGTGCTTTCCCCTGTGCTGGGGCACAATTGTCTGCCATGTGCCGACGCAGGGACCCTTCCACCATGGTGGAAGGATGCCTGCGTCACTGGGAGGATTGTTTATGTGCAGGAAGGGCCACCTTCCTGCACATAAACAATCACAAGAGGTGATTTCCCCATTCTATGTGTGCTGCAGAATGCAGTACGCATAGAAAGAGGAAAAAAACGAGGAGAAATGAATACATTTCTCCTCGTTGTGCCTCCTTGGGGAGGCGTAGCAATCAGACGCATTTACAGGTTTACGATTTCTTGTAAATCTGGAAATGTGTCAGGTTCCGTGGGTGTTGCGTGGGAACACCCACAGCAACACACATGAAACGCCCCTTTCACGCAAAGTACTGCGTGTAAAGGGGCCGTATTTACAAGGACAGGAAAAGCCACGCAGGGTCTTGTCCTTGTAAATATGGGGCAGCAAAATGCACCGCGGTGCTTCACAAAAAGTGATGCACCGGCGGTGCAAGGGGCTTGTAAATAAGCCCCTCAGAGTCTGCAAGATTAACTTTTCTATAGTTTTTCTATGGGAATGGCAGATGTTTACAAACACTTCTTCAGCAACTTTACTCTTCTCTGTGTTTGTCTATACCCAATGTTACAGTACAGGAGCAGCACAGTCACTGTTTTCTGCAAAGTATATCTTATAGAGAACCATACCTTTTTTGTTTGTCACAATAAATTGGAACTTCGCAGCTTCTAGTCAATCACTGTTAAATAGTTCATTTTGCGATGTGCTCTGTGTGAATAAGCTTTACTGATGCCAGCTGAGCAGCATATGTAAATTCTGCACCTTTCCCATTGTAGCAAATTGGTTTGTTAGTTGGGGTGGTGGGTGACTACCCACCTCAAGGAGCAAATACAATCCTTGTCAGGGTGAACCATTAAAGTCACTAAATTATTCTGAGCTCCACCCCCTGGTAGCTATGGCAAAGAGTAGACAGGCTTAACTTAGAGCCAATGTATAAAGTATCTCTGCTGTTCCAAAACAGTATTAAAGTCAAACCACAACACAATAAAAATCCCAAACCAATTTGGAAAAGCAGAGTAAATAAAAAAATTAAAAAAATAGCACCAAAATAATTAAGAGCCAACTGCAGTCAACTGGTTATGGAAAACGGGGACCTATGTGAGCTTTTTGGCTGATCATGATGGAAGCCTGGGTTGAGTACAGAAACTAGATTCAACCTGGTTGGAGGTTTTACCTTAGGACTTGGAAGTCCAAGCTCTTCAGTGGAGCAAGGCAGCAGGCTGTGGCTAAAGATGACTCCATGAGTCATGATAGCTGTCGGACGATGTCCCGGTAAATCTGTTTATTTTTGGTAGAAAATTTCAGAGCAGGAGAAATTTGAAGTATGTGCCCAGAAAAGTTCCCTTGTCAGTCAGATACTTTTAGTACCTTCGCTCAGTCAAGATTTCTTCATTTGCACTCTTTTGGAACTCACATTCCTCCAGCAAGGCTGCAGGCTGTAGGCAAAGAGGGCTCCACAAGGCCGGATACGTCTCTGTGAGGTCCTGCTAATGAGGATTTACAGTCACAAAAAAGTTCAGCGTGGGGAAACCTGAATCTTTAGCCCAGCGGCAACGCAATTTGGTCAGATTAGCTTTGCAGGTTTGTCCCCATCCTTCTGAGATCTTTGGAGCCAAAAGGTTTCTAAGTTTCAGGTTTTCAGGGGTGATAGGAGAAGTCCAGCCAGACACAGCCAAGGGTTCTGGGACCTCAGGAACAGACATCACTTGAGGGCAGGACTCCCTCCAGCAGAGGCCTACAGCAGGGTCCAGGTCAGACCCAGTTGGAACTCGTCAGATGGGCAGGTGCAGAAAAGACCTCTTGTACCTTGTTGTGTCCCTGTAGCTTGAACTGGAGGTCAGTCTTGTGACCATTCATGTCCACTTCTTTGTCCAGCGTACAGGCAGGATCAGGTTCAGCCTTTCAGAGTTCCTCTCAGATCTCAGACAGCAGGTTCAGTCCATATCGGATCATCCTCAGGTCCAGTAGTGCTCTGAGGAGGGTACTGGGATCCCATTTGTATGCCAAGTACCAGCTTGTGGGCAGGGTTAACTCCTGGCTCCTCCCTAACCTATGGGTAAAAGGTACCCTACGCACTTTTGTAGCATTTCCTGTGTGCCATACTGCAAACAAATCCACAGTGCCCCTCTCTATCTAATTCAAAGGTGGGGAAGCCCTCCTCCCCTTTTGTAGACCCTGCATGCCCACACCAGAAGTGAGGCCAGGGAGTTGAGCCACCACTCCGCTGTGGTCACTCCAAACTAGTTCTGGTGGACAAAAGAAGGCACTTGTTACAGGTGTCATCTGATATATGCCTGTGACAGGGGAGGCCCCATTGAAGTTAATTAAGTTCCTTGCCACGGTCCAACTGGTAATCCTGCCAGAGGAATAAAAACGCCTCACCACACCCAGGCCTTTTCCTCTGCTCTGACAGGAGTTTTCACACCTTGTTCAGGGCTTAACTACTCAGAAGCTGGAAGCTAATGCAAATAAACATCCAGAGGGTTTAGGCAAGGAAAAGGTAACCTTCTAAATGTTATGTTATGAAGTGTTATGCTATGTTATGTTATGCTATGCTAATATTCATTTAGTGAAGCGCACGATCACAATAAGTTTTACGGAGCTGTTACCTGCAAGGGCAGGACCATAGGTCGCTGAAATCTGGGGTGAGATTTAATCCTTAAAAGCCTTTGTAAAGAGGCAGGTTTTCAAGTGCTTTTTGAATTTAAGGAATTTTGCTTTACACTGTGCCACTGGATTCAAGCTATCCTGGCTGATGAGGGGTGAAACCCCGAAACGGGTCCTAGGATGCTTGTTTCCGGTCCAGGGAGGACCTGGCTTGGCAGTTCGGGCTGGACTGTTCCCATGAGGCACAGGGTCAAGACTGATTTGCATATGGCCAGGTCTAAACTGGGGTGGCATGGTAAGCAAAAGAATGATAGATTTTACCCAGATCTCTTGACTGGGGGTAATTGTTTTGATTTGTTCTGCATTCTGTCCATTAATTGTGTGTCTTTTGCTTTCTCGCCCTAAGTGCGCCAGGAATGCCCAGACGTGGGTCCCGGGCTCACTGTGCCACTGGATTCAAGCTATCCTGCCTGATGAGGGGTGAAACCCCGAAACCAGTCCTAGGATGCTTGTTTCCGGAACAGAGAGGACCTGGCTTGGCAGTTCAGGCTCGACTGTTCCCATGAGGCACAGGGTCAAGACTGATTTGCATATGGCTAGGTCTAAACTGTGGTGGCATGGTGAGCAAAAGAATGATGGCTTTAACCCAGATCTCTTGCCTGGGGGTGAATGTTTTGATTTGTTCTGCATTCCGTCCATCAATTGTGTGTCTTTTACAAACACAAGTGCAGTGCAAGGGAATTCCATTGTGAATGGGCCGTCACCAAAAAAATGCATACTCCCATAGAGTTTGAAGCCGCAAAGACAGAGAGGGCAAAAATCTTGGAATACACCACACAAAAGACAGTAATTTCTTACAATTATCCAGTGTTTCTCCAGACTGCTCATCAACGCCATGCTCTATACTGGCCTTGATAAACACAATCCACACTTTTGCTAGCTCCTCTGCTTTTTAATCTTATCCTAGCAAGATCCCCCAATTTCATCAAACTGCTTTTCAATGCATTTCTCCACAGAAGGTTCCAAATTATAGCATCTCTCTGTTTGGTAAATAGCGTTTAGATTGCATGCGATACATCGCATGCCATGACAACGCGGTCGTTACAACGACCGCGTTGTTACATCGCGAACCATTACATCACAAGTCGTTACAACGACTTGCTGTAGGGGGCAGAAGGTGTTGGATTTACAGTCCAATACCTTCCCTGCTGTTGCACAAACTGGAGTAGGAATAGTAAACTATACTATTCCTAAGTCCAGCGCGCCCCCTACAGCAAGTTGTTGTAATGACTTGCGATGTAATGGTTTGCGATGTAACAACAAAGTCGTTGTAACGACCGCGTTGTAATGGCATGCGATGTATCGCATGCGTAGTAAAGAGATATATTCCTCTGTTCTAACACGTTCCTTTTCTTCACCATCACTGGCTTCTAATAATCATGTCTACTGACTATAATTGTGCCACCCCAAATTTTAAGTTTACTCATATTCACAATGCATGTTTTATCCCACACATGAATCCAATCAGTATATTTTCTTCTTTTTTGTCCCCTTAATCTTATTGTGACTTGAAGGAGTTTTGCAGTAATAAGCAAAATATGAACCCTCAATTTCATTACACAGAGAGGATAGCCTGGCCAAGAGTAGAATTAACAATGTAATACATAATCACTTTTATTTTACGCAAATACTTGGTGTTTAAGTCTCATTCTTTTTCACAGCCAAACACCATTTTCCCTATACCTGTAACTCCAGCAGATCACTCGAAGGCCACTTTTATCTTATAATAACCTACTGGTGTGCATGGGAATCTATAAACATCATGCATTTCTAACCCTACTCCTCCATATATATTCTTCATTCTAAGGGGCTGATTATGAGTCTGGCGGTCCATGGACAACCAGACTCGTTCAGGCGCGACAGTGGCAGTCTCCCAACCGCCCTATGTTGAGTCAAGCGGTCAGACCGCCACAGACCCACCACGGCTGCCAGGTGGTGTTGCGGCCGTGTAGAGGCATCCATTCTTGGTGGGACTGACACACTCCCGCAAAGCATGTTAGGAGTTTCCTCTCCGCCAGGGTTTTCATGGTGGTTCCTCCTCCATGAAAACCCTTGCAGAGAGGAAACAAAGGGGCAATACAGGGCCCCCTGGTGCCTCTGCACCCTGTGGATGCACACAGGGGGGAATTTGTGTGCATGCACACCAGTTCCTGCATGGCATGGACATTGGCATTCCCATTGCGGTGCCCATTTTTAGAGGCACTGCCGTGGGAATGCCTAAAAAAAGCCTGCCAGACGAGAGGAAACTCCTCTTCTGGCGGGCGGCCTGACCGCGGCTTTGGCGGTGTGGTGGCAGCACGGACCCGACGCCGCACCGACAAAGGTGTAATCAGGCCCTTATTTTTATTTGGTAAAAAACTAACAGGGTTACACATGGCAGAAATGTTCGTTTTTGTTAATGTTTTTTCTCCATAGTGAAAACATTCCTCCTTTGGAGAGACTCATTCTCCTAATGTTTAGTGACATGTGTATATGTACCTATTTATTCCCTACCATGAAATTGACTTTCTAGTGTTGCTAGCAAAAGGAACTCAATGTAGTGGGAAAGGTCAGAAGTGTTTCTCAGTACTGACAAACTTGCAGTTTTGTGGGTATTCTGCAATGTTTTGCTGAACAGTAATCAGGAGCACAGCCTTTGCTGCCCCTAGACAGATATATTCTACAGTACACAATCTGCAAAAGTGGCAGATTGTACTCATGAGTAAGTTTGATCTGTAGGCTGAGATGTTCACTGCTCTTGATTCTGTGAATCAGGATAATGGAATATTCACTCCCAGGATAGCTTTTGACTTTGGGGCCATATATTTCTTTTAAGAGCAATAAAATCTTTATGAATCAGGCCATAGTGATACTAATTGTAGCCTCAGGGTTCCTACCCCATCAATCACATGCCATGGCACTAGTTCTAATTATTCAAGTAAGATGCATCTAGATATGATTTTATTCAGAAACAGTGTCTGATCTTCATGTTGATGTGGAGGGTGAAGCAATAGAAGAATCTAGAAGTGATACAACTCATAGTGTGCAACATAAATATATCTATAGATAAATAGAGATAGTTCATTATGCTCACCTCAAATCAGCCTCCCTACTGTACTCTTGTTAAAATGCACTCTGAACCTGTGTGCCCCTCCTTTGGATTAGTTAACCATTCACTAATGTAGATTTTTCTTATATGCATACATGTGCACAAAAACACACCACATGCAACACAAAGATAGTAGACACAATTTCTTTAGACTTATCCGAGATGATCATACTTTGGAGTGTGTTGTTATTATTTGAGTTTTGACACCAACAGCAGGCTGCAACACTGCTCCTGTGTAAACCCAGGATCAGTTCCTGTTGCAGGTACTAGACCCAACCCAAAAAAGTGGGGTAGCATTTTTATCAGGACAGGTGTGGGACCACTGGGTGGAAAGAAATTTGAGGATCCCCAAATTACAGAACTTTCCCTCACAGAAATGGGAGAAAAATATGTGTTTTTAGCCAAAGTTTAAGGTTTGCAAAGGCTTCTGTGTAAAAAACATCATGGGATCCAAACAAGTCACACCACCCTTGGCTTGCTCAGGTGTGTTGTTTTCAGAAATGTCTGGGGGGGATATTAGCAACAACTTGCGATAATTATCGTAAACCGTGCATAGAGAGTTTTTTTTTATTGCCGCCTATCGCTGGATAATATCGCAGAGATAACACGCTATTAGCAACGTTTATCTCCAATGCGATAAAATATCCAGCGATAGCGGCGAAATGCGTGAATATCGCTGGAAATCCAGCGCTATTCACGCATTAACGCCATGGTGGACTTAGCCTGACAATCCACCTCTCATTCAACAAACAGGTAAGTCATGTTTTTAGCAGGTGTTAAATTCTAGCGATATTCGCGCTTAGCACAACTTTTTTTATCGCTTCGCCTGCGTTGCTAATAGGGGGAAGTTGTGTTAGCGACTGTTTTCAGTCGCTTTTAGTTGGGAACGCCTACCTTGCATGTCATTAGCGATAATTATCGCTGGCATGCAAGGCAATGGGAAAACGGGCCGCTATCGCCAGAAAGCTGTCGCTAACGCCTGTTAGCGACAGCTTGCTGATAGGGTGATAAAAAAAATGGACGCTTTAGGGGCAAAAAGTGCCGCTAAAGCGGCGATAAAGCCCTTGCTAATATGCCCCCGGGTTTGGTAGGTTTCCTTGGGTGTCGACTGAGCTGGGGACAAAATTCCACAGCTACCCACATTGTGAAAAAAATGTGGATTTTGCTTTGGTGGAACGTGATGTATGCAGGTTGTATTTTGAGGTGTTTTATGTCAGGAGTGCTAGATCCAACCACAAAAGTGGGGTGCCATTACTATTTAAAGATGTGGAAATACAGAATAGTGTAACGTGTTATTACTAATTGGATTTCTCTTCATTTTTGGCTTCCAAATTTAAGCCAGTATGCAAGAAAGAGGAAATTTTGCAACATGCCCTCTAGATCACTTGATAATAGGGGTAATGCCAAATGCAGAGGTGTACAAATAACCACTGTTCCTAGGTTTAGTATCATGTGCACATTTCATAAATACATAGGTTTCCTTCATACCCATTTTTCATAAATTATATTTAACCATATGAATTGCTATATGGTTGGTACACAACAAAAAAATCATTATAAATATCAGATCAGAGAAAATGTTCAAGTCCAACCAGAAGGGCCTATCAGTTGTAACTGCATCTTGCTCACCACTGTGAACACAAATATAGCTGAAAATGTTGTCACCAATGGCTGTTAATTCTACTCTCTTTCATAATTTTTTTGTTTTACAGCTATTTTCTTAGGAAAAACCTTGAGAGATCCACACAAATGATTCTTTGTTGTGTTCAGAATTGCATCTATTTTTCAGAAATGTATAGCTTTCCGAAATTATCCATAGGCTTCATACCTGTTTCTACTCACAAACTGCAAGTAGGTTGAAACCACAAACGCTAGAAAAAATTGCCTACTTCCAAGAAAAATACAAAACCAGTGGTAAAAAACATGTTTTTTGTATACAACCCTGCTTGTTCTTGAAAGCTAGGAAGTTGGTGATCCAGGCACAGCAAACCTTTCATTGATGTCATTTTTAGAAAAAAAACATACACTTTCCTGCACAGCACCTTTTCCCCATTTTTCAGAAAAATGGCTATATTTTTGCTATTTGCCCAGTTAACTCTAGGGAAATCCACAAACCCTGGGTGCCTTTAATATCCCCAGGATGTTTGAAAAAAGGATGCACACTTGACTTGGATAGCTTTTGTGGGAACAAAGGGCCTGATTCACAAAGGGCCTCCGCACTCGTGGCGGAGGCCCCGCAGTCATGGGGAAGTCTCCGCACTCGAGGCGAAATCTCTGCAATGAGATCATTGCATAGATTCCACCACTAGTACGTAGACTCCCCTATGGCTGTGGTGCCTCTGCCATGAGTGCAGAGGCCCTTTTTGAATGAGGCCCAAAGGTTATTAGGCTTAAGTGCAAAGTACCAGAAACATGAACAAAAAGAGGTTAGCACTAGAGTGTAAAAGCTCGAGTAGCTAAGTCTCTGAGGGGCATATTCACAAGGACCTACCGCCGATTTATCTCCACCTTAACGCATCCAAAGTGGAGATAGATTTAACACCCCATTCACAAGCGGGTGCAAACTGCAGACATCGCCAGTATTCCCGCGATAACTGCTCCAAAATTTATCTCCACGGTGGACACCACCAACTAACCCTAATGAGATGCAGAGTAGGCGTTCCCGTGCAAAAACACACGAAAAAACCACAACACCACTTTCACAACGAACTGCCAGATCTGCGATGCGAACCAAAAACAGGCGATAAGCCGCGGTAGCACCAGTGATTTAAAACCTGCCTTGTGCTGGTGTTAAGCAGGACGACTACCTGCAGCATGAAAGGGAGCCCAGCCAAGAGCCACACCCGAAGACCCGCAGATGCCATGGAGACAATGATCATGCAGCTCGATACCCATGAGGGCCACAACACCCACCACCACCACCCCAAGCCCCCCCCCGGCCCCCATCCCCCGGACATACACATACCGTGCACGACACAAGAGCCACAAAAAGCGCATGATGATGCACATTGTCAAAAAATAACACACATGTGTTGCCAGAAGAATGAGAAACAGTCACACAGCACTGAAGTAACAACCAAACACTTTATTGAAATACAACACAAAACACCAATGCGGAAGACTCCTGTCGGGTCCGTCCGGGACAATCACGATGTCACAGCCTGGAAAATATAGCACAAAATCAGAACGTGTGCCATGCGCACATCAAAGGAGCGAGACACATAGAATCAGAGAATGAAAGAAAGGCAGAGAGAGAAAGAGAGAGAAGGGAAGGAAGGGAGAGAGAGAGTGAGAGAGAGGGAAGGAAAGGAGAGAGAGTGAGAGAGAGAGAAGGAAAGGAGAGAGAGTGAGAGAGAGAGGGAAAGAAGGGAGAGAGAGAGTGAGAGAGAGAGGGAAGGAAGGAAGGGAGAGAGAGAGAGACACCGCCGCCCCTGCGCACCCAGGACCCACTGTTCACCTGCTGCCACCGGTGTGTCTCCAACCATGTGCCGGGATACACTGCAAGGCACCAGGTCTGCAATCTGTAATTGAGGCCAGAGTCAATCATGGCAGAGTCCATCACACAGCACACAGCAACAACGCCTGTCCGTCCCTGCGCACGCATGCAGCCGCACCCTACCCCCTCCCGCCGGCCAGCTCTGGCTGTCCGCACTTTCGCAAACAGGCCCACTGCTCACCTGCCGCCAACCGTGTGTCCACCAGTGGGCATACCACATGCCCGTGCAAGCTCCAGGCCCCGGTCCCGCCACCATGGCATGGTCCACATCATGCCGACCCGCCCCGCGGCCCATCAGGTCCTACACATGACGCTGAGTCCTGAGGCATCAATGGCAGAGATCACATCAGTGCACACGTCATCATCGCAGGCTGCACACCCGCTCAGCTATTTTGGTGCCACTAATCCTGTGCAACCCCAGTCAGCACCACGTGGTGGTAGGCCCGTGACGGGCGCAAGGCTTCGGGTGCCACTAACCCTGTGCAACCCCAGTCAGCGCCACGTGGTGGTAGGCCCGTGACGGGCGCAAGGCCTCGGGTGCCACTAACCCTGTGCGCAACAAGTCATGGGCCCTTTATGATTGAGTATCGTGGAACGTCCGTCATCCAGTCACCACTGGCAGTGGGGAATGTGACGTTGTCACCCCTTATATTGGCGGGGTAACATGGCCTGTGACGCCTGTGCCGGATGGGTGTGGTGTGTGTGCAAACCTGCCCTCAGGGAGTTGCCGTGACATGCTGATGACTAGGCCAGTGACCTGCACACCACCAGCGTGTACGCCTGCCACATGTAGCTATGTGGGCCCCCCCGCGGAGCGTAAGCGGAGTGGTCTGGCCTGGCGTACGCCAGACCAGCGCAGGGCTTGCAACAATGACTCGGGGGCTCTGGGCGTGGTTCAGTCCATGTCCGGACAAGGAAGTGACTAATGCGTGTGTCCCTGTTGTAGTGTCCATGGCAACCGGAACACAATAGGCAATGTAGCACACTGTGACTGGCATCCCACTAGATGAGCATCATTGACGTAAGGGAAATCACTGTCCCTATATTTATCCACACATTCATGCACGAATGATGAAAGACATGACACAGCAGTGCATTTCTGGATGTTTATTGCACATCCAGTGAAGTTTTGCAGCTGGAGTGGTAGAGGGCCATGCCAAGCACACTACACAATATGGGCCCGTGGAGGGCCAGCCAGAGTCCATCCGGGGATGACAAGTACTGCAGAAGAGGAAGGTTACAGTCCGCAGTCTGGTCGCTGTGTCATTGGTCATCAAACAGGATATGGCAGTCCATGTCGCGGTCCAAGGTGAGTGCAGCGGAGTGTATTGGGGGTCAGTGGAAGGTCATGGGGCCATGTGCGGCACCAAGCTGAAACAGGCAAAGTGGCGGAAATGAATGCTAGTGCCTCCTTCTGATCTCAATCCCATCCACGTCCTCGTCCTCGGATGTATGCTCTGCCCCACCTGTGGGTGTTGCAGTATCGGCTGCGGCACTGTGTGCCACTGACACATCATGGGCCAGAGGAGGATTGTCGGCCGCACTGTGTGGCAGTGACACATCAGGTGCCAGGGGGCGGAGATGTGGATGGTGTGGGGGGCAGCAGCATTGATCATCGCCACGCCTTGTGGCAGCAATGCCATGATGAGGATCTGCAGGGCATGGTAGATCCCAGCTACATTTCGCTGATGTGCAGCGGTGGCTGCCATCCTTTCCGCCTCCATCCGCACCATGTCCTCCATGAGCCTCCGCATGTGTGCCAGCTCACGGCTTGGATCGCTGGAGCCACTCTGAGCAAACAGGTGTTCTTGTCTCCGAGTCATGACTCCAGCGATGTCAGTCAGGGCTCATTGGAGACCATGGATCGGGCCGTGGATGTCTGTTAGGGACTGGAGCTGGTCCCTGATGGGACCTACACACCCATGGATGGCGTCCAGTTTGGTAGCCATGAGGTCGAACCCCACCCGCACCTGCTTAGCCGTCTCCCTCTGGCCCTCCAGCACATGGCGTTGGAAGGCCATGTGTTGTTCCTGGGGGTCTTGGGAGACTGATGGGGCTGTGGGTGCCTCCTGCTGGGTGGTTTGGGTAGTGGGTGGGGTCTCCTCGGTGCAGCTGGGCTGCCCTGATCCTGGAGGTGACTTGCGGGTGATGTCAATGATGTCTTGGAGGGCTTGGGTGTCGATGCTGGGGGTGTCTTACTCGTCATCAGTGAAGAGTGGCTGGGACTGCTCCGCAAGAGGTGTTGACGGTACCCCTGCAATGTGAAGGGGAGATGGTGTATTACAATGTGTCCGCATGTATGTAGCCGCATGGTACAGGTTCACATTCAGACAGCATGGCATTGTACATTGTGACAGTCTGTGGATCAGGGCCATGATCCAGAGTCATTGTGGGTGTGCACTGTGCTCTGCTTGATGCATGCGTGCCATTGTGGCCATCTCCACCCGTCACCCCAGTACCTGGTAGTCACTCACCCTGTTGCGGTTGTGTTGTGTCCTGTCGAGCAGTGTCCGGTCCCCGACTCCGGCCACAGTCTCCACACTGATGACTGTTGACACCAGCTCCTCCATGTCATCCAGCTCCAGCTGTGGCGCTGGGCTCCCACCTCCAGTCTGCATTGCTGCCTTCTGGTTGCCTGCGAGTTTCTCCTTGGTCTTGCGCTTGATGTCAATCCATCGCCTCTTGACCTCGTCCATTGACCTCTTGTGCTCTCCGACGGCATTCACCTTGTCCACGATGTCCCGCCATATTCCATTTTTGGTGCCCAATGACACGTTGGAGGTGACGAACAGTTGTTGATGGTGTTCCATCACCTCCATTACCAGGTTCCTGTTTTCCTGCGGACTGAACTTCGTCTTCCTCTTCTTCTTGTCCTTGCCCTTCCCTGTCCCCGAGGTCCTAGGCTGGTCATCCGGGGTGCTTGTGGGGTTGCGCTCGTCCTCTGCGCCTGCTCCGGCTGCCTCCATGGTGCTTGGGTGTTGGTCATTTTGTGTTTGTGTGTTTTCTTCTACTTTTATAGTGGTTTTTCCCGCCTGCCATGTGTGTATTGCAGGCCTGGCGCTGCTTATCGCTGATTTCCTCATCACGCTTTGGCCCATTGCATGTTTTTTCGCGTTGAGGTTTGTGTTTTTATCACCGTCGCGGTTGTTGTATCGCAGACATTGGCCGCGTTTTCGGGGGACTATCGCATGGTACCGCCGTGTTGTGAATTCCACGTTAACACAGGGTTATTTTCCCGCTATAGGCTGCGATGTGTAAAGTTGCGTTAACATTTTTTGGAGATGTTTAGCACACGTTCTTGTGAATATCCCCCAGAGTGTTATCACTTTAAAGATTTGATAGTTCTTATATTCTAATTCTGAATTATTTCTCACGGTGCTCAATCTCATCCCTCCCTGTTTTATTCTGGCCAGTAGTGGCTGAGGTAATCACCGTTTTTATATTAACTTTAGAAGTACACCAAACTGTATGCAAACTCGACGATCCAAGATGAGCTGAAGAATTCATCTATAATCTGTAGAATTATACCAATGGAATGCTAAACATATTCTTATACTAGGTCACTACTTGAAATACAAAATAGAAGAATAAAAGAAGCACTATAATGCACCAACTGATCACTTTTGTCTTATTCTGCTTGTATATAATGTTAATTTCTGTATTGATTAAACCTATTATAGCCTAAAGTGAGAAGCTGATTATCATGCCATTGTTAAAGTTACTTAGTAATGTGTGGGATTGGGGCTTTGCCCATGGGTGTGGGAATGCTAATAAACACCAAATAATACATTGAGAAGCTTCTCTGTTGGCATGAAAAGCACTAATATTGCCATTAAATTGACTACTAAGGATTCTACAAGCCTCCAATTCTTATATCAGCTACATTCTGTAACAGCTTCATAAGAGCACCTTGATTTTTTAAGAAGGATCTTGCAAGCATTCATTAAGATATTATGAGCTTTATTCCAAACATGATTACTATCATTTCCACTGTAGCATGATTTGTGAACTTGATTGGGAAGAGATGTATTTCTTTTGCCATTCCATTTAAACTGCGGGTATCAAGAAAGTAGTCTAACATTCAGAGTGTTGATACAAACTTGAGTAAAAGGTATAACCTATGCTCAACCTATTTCTTTCCCTCCATATATCGATAAGATCCAATTCAAGCATGAGTTTCTTTAGAACTGATATTGTTTAATAAATTTTGGTGTGGGAGTACTGATCTGAATTTTCAATTTTCTCATATGACAATGTTTGAGTCACCGACTAATACATAATATGTAACATGTAAAGAGGTGGCAATTGAGCTATATTTAAAAGTAGATTTTGGTCATATATTGAAATCAGGGTACCCTCCACTCCCAGACCTAAAATAATACTATAAACCATCTCCCTGCATAGTCTACTTATTTACGCTAGGTAAGTATATCCCTATCTCTGCAAGCAATGATATTGCCGCCCCCCCCCCCTTATCTGCATAGTTTGCTCTAAGACCGTTCGTCGGCCCAACTTGCCCATAACTGCTTCTTTGTTTTCTTCTACATAACTTCAGTTCCCCCTTTTTGATAGATATATATATATATATATATATATATATATATATATATATATATATATATATATATATATATATATATATATATATATATATATATATATATATATATATATATATATATACAGGAACTTCGCCCGATACTCCAGATAGCTTGGAAAGACGAACACGAACCCTGGAAACTTCATCCAAGGTTTTTTTTCAGTAAGTACACCCTGCACTGCCTCCATGACGCGTTTCGGCCCACAGGAGGCCTTGATCACATGACGCCATGAGGAGTGACCCATAATTTAAAGTGACAGTGCAACACCACGTGAGGTAGTGCCAATAGACATAGTAAAGGTATCTGTCAATTCTTTGTATCATGTACACATCGACTTGTTAAAAGCAGCAAATAAATAAATTGTGCAAATGAGTAATCAGTACTTCATGACATTGTGCAAATACGCCAGTATTAAGGAACAATAATAAATTCATTTTAAAACACGGAGCAATGCAGCTGAACATGGCAAGAGAATCACATTTTTCTCTTTATGCAATTACGAATGCAAAAATACTACAAATATATATATATTCACTGAAAAAACCACAGGTTGTAGGGACGTTATAGTTAGTTGGACATTTCACTCGTACAAAACCAGAGAAATTTGTCCGGTATAGTTAGTTAAGCTAACTATAACTCGCGCCCCCGCAATGCACTGCTGATGACGTCACATATTACATCATTCATGACATGGTCAGTGACATCACTGATGACATCTCAAATGACATCACTGATGACATCACTGATGACATCATCCAGTGACTGTGTGTTTCTGTAAAGTTTAAATATGTTTTATATATATATATATATATGCCAAGGTGTATTGAAGAATGAGTGGGTGTATGAGTGTCTGAATGGATGATTTAGTAGGTGCGTGACTGACTGTATAAGTGAGTGATTAAACGTGTCTTACTGAATGCATGGGTTAGTGACTAAACTGTGTGAATGTCTGTATCAGTCTGTCAGTTGGTGTGTAAGCAGCTGCATGGGTTGGTGAGTAGCAACATGAGTATCTATATGGGTTATTGATTGGTTGTCTGAGTATCTGTATGGGTGCCTGAGTGTCTGTGTGGGTGGGTGGGGTGTGTGTGACTCTGTGCATAGATGTGTGAGTGGGTGATTCACTGTGGTTATGGGTTCAAGATTACATCTGGGAAGGGCTGTATGGGTGGGTGAGTGTGTGTATGGGTGTGTTGGTGAGTGAATGGATGTCTCAGTGGTACATGTGTAAGTAACTACATATGTGAAAGGCAGTATATGGAGTATATAAATGACTATGTGAGAATGAGTGATTGTGAGAGTGGCTGTATGGAGGAGTGTGTGCTTGTATCAGTGCTTGTATAAGAGAGTAAGTATGTGTTAGCATCTGTATGAATATGTGAGGTGGTGTGTGTATAACTGTATAGGTGAGTAAATGGGAGTGTGATTGATTCTTTGCATGACTGACTAGGTGTGTGAGTAACTCTATGGATGAGTGATGGTGTGTCAGTGTGTGTATAGGTATATGAGTACAAATGATAGTGCTGTATTGGTGAGTGACTGCATGTATGAGTGACTGTATGGGTGAATGAGTGGATGTGTGTGTAGACCTAGGAATCTGTGAGTGGGTGTGTAGTAACTGCTATTGGTGTGTCTATGGTTTCAAAAATGGTAGTCTGTATTTTAGAGTGGGTGTATCAAAGGTTATATTAGGGTATGAGGAGGTGCAGCAGATTATCACATGGATGATGTCATCAGTAATGTCATCAGTGATGTCATTTGAGATGTCATCAATGATGTCATCAGGGATGTCACTGACCATGTCATGAATGATGTAATATGTGACGTCATCAGCAGTGCATTGCGGGGGCGCGAGTAATAGTTAGCTTAACTAACTATAACGGCTGAATTTCTCTGGTTTTGTATGAGTGAAATGTCCAACTAACTATAACGTCCCTGAAACCTGTGGTTTTTCCAGTGAATTTCTAAGGTTTTTTAAATGCTAATTTCTAAGTATAACGTCCCTGAAACCTATGGTTTTTCAGTGAATTTCAAAGGTTTTTTAAATGCTAATTAATAACTATAAGGCTGCATAGGATTTACAGGAGGTACCAGAAGGGCTTCTTGGCCCCCAAAGTCCCTCAGGAGTAAAGTGGACTTCATCCCCCATCCCATAATCTGCCAGGAGGCACGTTTGCAGAGTGGTGGAGAAAGGAGGCATGGCCTCCGAAGACGTCTTAGCAATCCTACTGTGTGGGACTTACTGGAGGTAACAAGAGGGGTACTTGGCCCCCAAGGACATCCTTGGGGGCCAACTACCCCTCCTATTACCTCCAGTAAGTCCCACACAGCAGGATTGCTAAGTTCTCATAGCAGGCCACGCCCCCTTTGCCCACTACTCTGCAAACGGGCTCCCTGGTGCGTTCTTGGATGGGGATTGAAGTCCCCTTCGCTGCTGGGGGTCCTTTAGGGGCCAACTAGCCTACCTCTTACCTCCAGTAAGCCCCACACAGTGGGATTGCTGAGAGGTGGACAAATGCCATGCCCCCTTTCCCCACCACTCTGCAAATGCACCTCCTGGCGCATTCTAAGTTGGGGTATTAAGTCCCCTTCATAACTGAGGGTCCCTGGGGGCCAACTAGCCCACCAGGTACCTCCAGTTAGCGCCACACTCCTGGATTGCTGAGAGTGGTCCGAGGCCACGCCCCCTTTTAACACCACTCTGCAAACGCGGCTCTTGGCGCACTGCTGCTCAAGGGATGAAGTCCACTTGTGTCCTGAGGTCCTCAGGACACAAGAGGACCTCATCGCCCCACCAGCAGTGCGCCAAGAGGCGTGTTTGCAGAGTGGTGTAAAAAGGGGCGTGGCCTCGGACCACCTCTCTGCAATCCAGCTGTGTGGCACTTACTGGAGGTACCTGGTGGGCTAGTTGGCCCCCAGGGACCCTCAGTAATCAAGGGGACTTAATTCCCCAACTTAGAACGCGCCAGGGGGAGTGTTTGCAGAGTGGTGCAGGGAGGAAGCGGGGCCTCCGGCGAGATGCCGGTTTTTTTTTAGAAGGGGAGCTGTGTGGCCCCCCTTCTTTTAATATTTTGGGGCCCTGGGGACCCCATCCCCCAGGGCCTGACCCCTTTTTTTAAAAAACAGGAAAAAAACGGGAAGGGGCCATGCGGCCCCCCTCCCAAGGCCAATTTTGGCCCCGGGGACCCCATCTCCCGGGGCATTGCCTCCTTTTTTCAATGTATTTATTGGGAAGGGGGGCCGCGTGGCCCCCCTTCTCTAGGCCACTATTGGCCCCGCGGACCCCACCCCACGGGGCCCCACCGTTGGGGACTGTGGGGGGAGCCCCAATGCCCCCACGATCCCGCCGGCTCCCCGCCTCCTGCGGGAGCCGGCATTGCTTTTGCACAAGGGAAGCTGCTGACATGCAGCTCCCCTTGTGCAAAAGCAATCTGCTTTGGTTTTTGGAAGCGAGAGCAGGTTTCCTGCTCTCGCTTCCAAAAACCATAGCAAACAGCAATGTCCCGGGTGTGGGCACCCCGGGACATTGCAGGAGCTGGCCCTGGGGGGTGGTGGTCCCCAGGGCCATCAGGGCTCCCGGAGGGGGGCCGCGCGGCCCCCTCCCAAGTGTTTAAAGCCCCGGGGAGGTGGTGGTCCCCAGGGCCTGGGGGTCCGCAACGGACCCCCGTATTTGAATATTTAGCATACCGGGGAGGTGGTGGTCCCTGGGGCAGTGTGGGGGGGAGGGCAGGAGCCCCCCCCACACTTTAATTTTTTTAATTAAGCCCCGGGGAGGTGGCGGTCCCCGGGGCTTGGGGGGGCCGGTAAGGCACCCCGCTTATAATCATACAGTGCCCCGGGGAGGTGGTGGTCCCCGGGGCAGTGTGGGGGGGCAGGAGCCCCCACACACATTTATGAAAGAAATCCCCGGGGAGGTGGCAGACCCCGGGGCTGTGGGGGCCCCGCTGGCCCCCGCATACATTATAAATATTGCCCCCGGGACCTGGCCCACCCGGGGGCTTAAGGATAACAAAGCTTTTCCTATGGAAAATACATTCTAACTATAACTACCTACTGGCGACCGCCAGTAGGTAATATATATATATATATATATAGTAGGTAGTTATAGTTAGAATGTATTTTCCATAGGAAAAGCCTTTTTTGATTTGCCAATATCTTTGACGCCGTTTGACGAATCTTCGCCAAATTTTCAAAACTAATGGGGCGCTCCGGTCAGCTCCTGTCTTGAAAGTTTCGGGGTGATTCGTCAAACGGGGGCCGAGAAAAAGGGGGGGTCCGAAAAATGTGTTTTCTCCATGGTAATTTCCATAGGAATTTTGAAACAGGTTACAGCCCGAACTGCTGAATGGAATATCACCAAATTTGGCAAAAAGGTAGCGACCTTTTTTTAAAATGGTGTAAATCCGTTCAGTAGTTCCTGAGAAATTGAAAAAAGAAAACTTTCGATATCTGAGCACCGAGGAGGAGTCGTGACTCCTCCCGGGCACAAGCTTCACTCTGATTGGCTGCTAACACTCCAAACCAGGAAGTGTTGGCAGCCATCTTGTGACTCGGTAAAACCGAGTCACAAGAAAAAAGGTGAAAAAAGGATACAAAAACAAGAAAAGGGGGCAGGGTAGAAACCCCCTGACCCCCTCGGCCTGCTCAGGGGGTCCCACAGGGACCCCCAGGCCTAAAAAAAGCATATTCTTTTTTTAAAAATCGGCAGAATTCGCGCTAGGTGCGCGAATCCTGCCGATAAAATTTTAAAAAACGAAGCGCGGGCTCCTGCGCTTCGTTATCCTTAAGCCCCCGGGTGGGCCAGGTCCCGGGGGCAATATTTATAATGTATGCGGGGGCCTAGCCCCGGGGTCCGCCACCTCCTTGGGGCTTTCTTTAATTATATGCGTGGGCATGTGCCCCCCCGCAGCCCCGGGGGCCACCACCTCCCCAGAGATTTGTTTAATAAATGTGTGGGGGGCTCCTGACCACCCACACTGCCCCAGGGACCACCACCTCCCCGGGGCACTGTATAATTATAAGCAGGGGGCCTCACGGGCCCCCCAAGCCCCGGGGACCGCCACCTCCCCAGGGCTTAATTAAAAAAATTAAAGTGTGGGGGGGCTCCTGCCCTTCCACACTGCCCCAGGGACCACCACCTCCCCAGGGTGCTAAATAGTCAAATACGGGGGTCTGTTGCGGACCCCCGGGGACCACCACCTCCCCGGGGCTTTAAATACTTGGGAGGGGGGCCGCGCGGCCCCCCTCCAGGAGCCCTTGATGGCCCTGGGGACCGCCACCCCCCAGGGCCGGCTCCTGCAATGTCCTGGGGTGCCCACCCCCAGGACATTGCTGTTTGCTATGGCAGGGTGGGAACACGGCTGTCATAGCAAACTCTGCTTTGGTTTTTGGAGGAAACCTGCTCTCGCTTCCAAAAACCAAAGCAGATTGCTTTTGCACAAGGGGAGCTGCATGTCAGCAGCTCCCCTTGTGCAAAAGCAATGCTGGCTCCCGCAGGAGGCGGGGAGCAGGCGGGACCGTGGGGGCATTGGGGCTCCCCCCACGCTCCCCAACGGTGAGGCCAGGCCCAGGGGGATGGGGTCCCCGGGGCCAGAAGTGGCCCGGGAGGGGAGCCCCTCTCCTCTGTAATAAAAAAAAAAATTGAAGAGAAAATGGCAGGCTGGCCCCGGGGATCCCAATAGTGGTCTAGGGAAGGGGGGCCACACGGTCCCCCTTCCCAATAAATGAATTAAAAAAATGAGGCCAAGCCCCGGGGAATGGGGTTCCCGGGGCCAAATATAGGGGCATATTATCAAGGGCAGTATCGCCACTTTAGCGGCACTTTTTGCCGCTAAAGCGGCGATATTTTTATCGCCCTATTAGCAAGCTGTCGCTAACAGCTGTTAGCGACAGCTTTATGGCGAAAGCGGCCGTTTCCTTGCCGCTTTGCATGTCAGCGATAATTATCGCTAATGACATGCAAAGTAGGCGTTCCCAACTAAAGCGACTGAAAACAGTCGCAAACACAACTTCCCCCTATTAGCAATGCCCGCGAAGCGATAAAATAATTCGCTCTAACCGCGATTATCGCTGGAATCTAACACCTCTTTAAAACTTGACTTAACCATTCTAGTCAATGGGAGGTGGATTGTAAGGTTAAGTCCTCACCTGCCTATTAGCAAGCTTTTCATTAGCGCATGGAATTTATCGCTGGATTTCGCGCGCTATTGCTGGGTTTCGCCGGTATCGCTGGATTTTCTATCGCCTTGGAGATAAGCGTTGATAATAACGCGTTATCTCCGCGATGTAATCCAGCGATAGCCGGCGATAAAAAAAACAGCGCTAAGTGCGCTTTGCGATAATTATCGCACATCCTTGGTAATATGCCCCTTGGTCTCTTGGCGCACTGCTGGTGGGGCGATGAGGTCCTCTTGTGTCCTGAGGACCTCAGGACACAAGTGGACTTCATCGCCCCACCAGCAGTGCGCCAAGAGCTGCGTTTGCAGAGTGGTGTAAAAAGGGGGCATGGCCTCGGACCACTCTCAGCAATCAATGTGTGGCGCTTACTGGAGGTACCTGGTGGGCTAGTTGGCCCCCAGGGACCCTGGGTAATGAAGGGGACTTAATACCCCAACTTAGATCGCGCCAGGAGGTGCGTTTGCAGAGTGGTGGGGAAAGGGGGCGTGGCCTTTGTCCAGCTCTCAGCAATCCCACTGTGTGGGGCTTACTGGAGGTAAGAGGTAGGCTAGTTGGCCCCTAAAGGACCCCCAGCAGCAAAGGGGACTTCAATCCCCATACAAGAGCGCGCCAGGGAGCGCGTTTGCAGAGTGGTGGACAAAGGGGGCGTGGTCTGCTATGAGAACTTAGCAATCCTGCTGTGTGGGACTTACTGGAGGTAATAGGTTGGGTAGTTAGCCCCCAAGGATGTCCTTGGGGGCCAGGTACCCCTCTTGTTACCTCCAGTAAGTCCCACACAGTAGGATTGCTAAGACGTCTTCGGAGGCCATGCCCCCTTTCTCCACCACTCTGCAAATGCGCCTCCTGGCAGACTATGGGATGGGAGATGAAGTCCACTTTACTCCTGAGGGACATTGGGGGCCAAGAAGCCCTTCTGGTACCTTCTGTAAATCCTACGCAGCGTTATAGTTATTAATTAGCATTTAAAAAACCTTTGAAATTCACTGAAAAAACCACAGGTTTCAGGGGCGTTATAATCAGAAATTTTCATTTAAAAAACCTTAGATATTCACTGAAAAAACCATAGGTTTCAGGGACGTTATACTTAGAAATTAGCATTTAAAAAACCTTTGAAATTCACTGTAAAAACCACAGGTTTCAGGGACGTTATAGTTAGAAATTAGCATTTAAAAAACCTTATAAATTCACTGGAAAAACCACAGGTTTCAGGGACGTTATAGTTAGTTGGACATTTTACTCATACAAAACCAGAGAAATTTGGCTGTTATAGTTAGTTAAGCTAACTATAACTCGCGCCCCCGCAATGCACTGCTGATGACGTCACATATTACATCATTCATGACATGGTCAGTGACATCACTGATGACATCTCAAATGACGTCACTGATGACATCACTGATGACATCATCCATGTGATAATATGCTGCACCTCCTCATACCCTAATATAACCTTTGATACACCCACTCTAAAATACATGCTACCATTTTCGAAACCATAGACACACCAATAGCAGTTACTACATACCCACTCACAGGTTCCTAGGTCTACACACACATCCACTCATTCACCCATACAGTCACTCATACATGCAGTCACTCACCAATACAGCACTATCATTTGCACTCATACACCTATACAGACACTCACACACCGTCACTCATCCATAGAGTTACTCACACACCTAGTCAGTCATGCAAAGAATCAATCACACTCCCATTTACTCACCTATACAGTTATACACACACCACCCCACTTATTCATACAGATACTAACACATACTTACTCTCATTTACAATCACTGATACAAGCACACACTCATCCATACAGCCACTCTCACAATCACTCATTCTCACATTTAGTCATTTATATACTCCATATACTGCCTTTCACATATGTAGTTACTCACACATGTACCACTGAAACATCCATTCACTCACCAACATACCCATACACACACTCACCCACCCATACAGCCCTTCCCAGATGTACTCTTGAACCCATACACCCAGTGAATCACCCACTCACACATCTATGCACAGTCACACACCCCCCAATCACCCACCTACACAGATACTCAGGCACCCATACAGATACTCAGACAACCAATTAATAACCCATATAGATACTCATGTAGCTACTCACCAACCCATGCAGCTGCTTACACACCAACTGACAGACTGATACAGACATTCACACAGTTTAGTCACTAACCCATGCATTCAGTAAGACACGTTTAATCACTCACTTATACAATCAGTCACGCACCTACTAAATCATCCATTCAGACACTTATACACCGACTCATTCTTCAATACACCTTGGCATATATATATATATAAAACATATTTAAACTTTACAGAAACACACGGTCACTGGATGATGTCATCAGTGATGTCATCAGTGATGTCATTTGAGATGTCATCAGTGATGTCACTGACCATGTCATGAATGATGTAATATGTGACGTCATCAGCAGTGCATTGCGGGGGCGCGAGTTATAGTTAGCTTAACTAACTATAACGGTTGAATTTCTCTTGTTTTTTACGAGTGAAATGTCCAACTAACTATAACGTCCCAGAAACCTGTGGTTTTTCCAGTGCATATATATATATATATATATATATATATATATATATATATATATATATATATATATATATTCCTTTATACTGTCTCTATCTTTAGGGGGGCTTCACATGAAAATGACTTTCCATGTCCAATTTCTGGGATTAGAAATACCCCAGCTAACGGTCTCATAGTGGTACATCATTGTTACTGATGATATGAGGTTTTTTCTTTGAATTTCCATACACCTTCCTTCCACTCCAGGTGAAATCCTATTTCTCCTGAACTCCCTGTGAACCCCGGCCTGGAAAACCCTTTCCCTCCAATTAGATCCCCATAGGATACCATGGACTCACCCACTTTTTA
Organism: Calotriton arnoldi; assembly: GCA_963921515.1. Lineage (NCBI taxonomy): Eukaryota > Metazoa > Chordata > Amphibia > Caudata > Salamandridae > Calotriton > Calotriton arnoldi. The sequence goes on along the minus strand of CAWUFW010008380.1, from coordinate 48,228 downwards.
GATTTACTAATATAAATTCATAGCTAGTGAATATTCAAAAGCATTGCTATAATATGGGAGGCTGATACATTTAAAACATGTATTTGTTAAATTCATTTAATGCAACCTGCTTTAATTATGCATAATACTTACTAGCTTGTCAACTCCTTTAATATTCTCTAAATTGTATACCTTGTTTTTGCTCATTAAGAAAGCAGGAAATGTCATACTAATGTATCTCCCAGTTTCTTTAGCATGTCTATTCTCTACTCCAACTCCCATCAAGTTTCTTCTTTTTTTTGGACAAATCAGAATTTAAAGAGTAAATATCTTGTCCACTTGTAATATTTTAGCCTCCAAAGAGTACCTCAATGCTTTCTATTTTAATCTAAAGATTATAAAAAAAAGACTACATTTTTTGAAGAATTTTTATAGCGTGGCTATGTCTAAAAGGCTCCCTGTGTATCATCTAGATGTCATGACTTATTTCATCACTTGACTTGTCATTTATGGCATACTTTTGCAGCAATTTACCCATGAATTGCTTCTATCTGAGCTTTCGTGCCCTTCTGGTATTTTATTGATTTAAAGATTACTGCATCTTGCATGAGTTTCCTTGCTTTGGATTGTATCTGTTAAGGACTGGTGCCCTTTTGTAACTTAGATATTGCTTCCTCATTTGCCGAAGTGTTTTCCTTTAGGTATTTAGAAATTAGCTCTAAACTTAGTGTCCTTGATTGCAACTCTTCTATTTTGGAAACTATTCTGTATATCTTTCTCTATTCTCTTTTTGGAACTGCTCCGGGTGATAAAAATTTCCCCTATCATGGCTTGTAGAATTGCCACTTCTACTTGCTCCAATGTGTTCTCAATAGTAGATTCAAATTTTACTGCTGCGGGTTTCTCTACAAATTCACCAACATTTTCATCCTCTATCTGCTCAAAACACATAATAGTGACTCTACAATAAATTCACCGGGTATTATCTGGGTGCAGGTTTGTGTTCTTTTTTTCAGAATAGAGCACAGTTTTACTATTGGCCTACCTTCTGCTGCTCATATTGTGTTATTGCTTTATTTCTTTTTACCTGGAAATAATATGCAATATTGCAAGGAGTTTCCCCTGCTTCTTGCAAGTTGTGTTATGTGACCCATTATTACCAGGATCATCAATCCAGGCAATTTGGGCATTTTCTGTACCTGATCTATCCCCCTCGATTGTCACCTCTGGGTAAATTGAGGTCTTAGCCATTAATTGAGTAACTTTAAAAATCAATCTTGTAGATAAGTATTACTTTTTAAAAAACAATCTTGCAAACAAAGTATTTGCTTTATTGTTTTTTTCTTTGGGATGATATTTCCCTTTCAGGAAGCTAACAGAAGCTTTATGCTTAACATCCTTATAGTTTTCATTAGATGAAAATCTTTGCCATGCTACTGTATATCCCTTATTTTGTTACTTAGACTACTGTTACCGTAGAGCTCACTTGACCCCCCTCCTGCTTCCCCTTTTCCTCTTTACATACATTTGCTAAAGTCCTGAGGACAGGTCTAAGCCCTTACTCAATAAATTGTGAAATTTACCATCAATATGGAAGCTAATGGGACTTGGACTTTTGGCAGAGCCTTTACAGAATATTGGAGAGGTAAGCAATCAAGCTTTCTTACTGTCAGTGGCTGCAGGGTGCCAGTCATGGATTCCAAGTGATGTGGCATCCTCTACCACATTGAACAATACTGCTATCAAATCCCATATCTAAGTGTAACTCTGTAAGTAGGAAATACTTTCAAGATCGTCCAAACTTAATTCTCATGTTGAAAATATTGCAGTTCATGCTGACCTTGTACTCAACATTTGCTCTTTAGAATCTGTGTCAATCCTCAGAGTATCTTGAAAGTTATAAAATCATTTTGGGACATATTTGCCATTATTTACTTTTATGGATTTTTGGTGGTGCCCAAGGCATCTGGCAGAAGCTTGTCTGAAAATGTGAAATGCACAACCATTAAGAGTTTCTAAAAAGTATCTGTCAAAGTAGCCCATGTCTTGACATCACAAACTGTCACTGAAAATTCCATAGTGAGCCAAACGTGCAGAATAAAACGTTTGTAAATTTATCTCTTGGACCATATGTGACTCACACACTGAGTAACTCTAATATGTTAATTCTTTTCTAGTCATCCCTCATCAAAAATAATAAGACTCTCTAAAAGCACTTTCATGAAGGCTATTAGGTGTCATATGTATGGTCCATGGCCTAGCACTTCGGGGTAAAATGTTTCTTTGGAGCAGGATAAGGACTGGTTTGCTTTAAGGTGTGTTCCTTAGACATTAGGACATCTGGGCCCAAAAATTATAGAGTGCAATGTTACTCATAGGAATGTGCACTGGTTATGGCATTTTAGTTCAAATATTTTGGGCCTGATTTAGAGTTTGGGGGATGGTATACTCCGTCACAAATGTGATGGATACCCATTCCGCCCTATTCCAAGGTCATTATATCCTCTGGCACTTGTACTACTGCTTTAGGGTATCCGTCACATTTGTGATGAAGTATCCCATCCTCCCATCCTACAAACTCAAAATCAGGTGCTTTGTTCTAATCACAAAAAATGGTGGACACTGGAAAGACGCTAGAAACTGTGGGTTTTCTTTAGCCTCTGTGGCCTATACAAGAAGATTGATAATCACCTCTGTATGTATCCATGCACTCAGTGTTTGCTATCTGTTGTTCCTCATAATATTTTTACCCATACATCCTGTTTACGCATTGGTCGGAATTACGAGTTTGAAGGTATTTAATGCATCCAATAATTATCAGATTGGTTAAATAACTCAAACTTCCTTAAATTTCAACAGGTCAAACCTGCTGAAATTTAATAAGGGAAAACATAGTGTATTTACCATATCATGGTGATTTTAGTGCACTAAACACCAAAACTCGCATGTTATTCCCCATGAACTTGTAATAGGTGTTATTTAACACATACGATAAATAACGAACCCCATGGTATTGTTATTTATCTGGGGTGATAAATAACACCGTAGCTCCTAATCAGGGAATTAGAGTAAGCTTTGTGTCCATCCCTGGTTCATGATTCAATGGCTTTATTTCTATTTTAGTTCCAAGCTCCTGATACAGTGGCTTTCCTTCCTATTCTTGTTTGACTTGTCTTTTGATTGGATGAGCTTATTTATTACTTGAAAGACGATTTATAAAGAATTATCTGCTGCAGAGTCTCTTCAAAGTACTGAAAAGTGAAGGGAGGAGACTTACGATGGAATGGAAATGAAGGAGAAATCCAAGGAAATACAAACAAAAGAAGGCTGCCATTGTAAGAGGGGATGGATTTGATTCATAGTCGAAGTGAATTATTCCAGAACCAGAAAGAGATGAAAGAAGAAGAAACGTTATTTCAATCAAAGGAGTCTGTAACCCATAAAGGAGCAAGGAACCGAAATACAATTATAGCAAGAGAGATCTAGGGAATTGAATGAGAATCTGGGCAGGTCTTTATAGTATATTCTCAGGGACATTTTGGCAGAAAAAGATGGTTTTCAGTTCCTTACTGAATTTCAAGTGGTCCTGTTGGGGTCGTATAAAACACGTGACGCATTTTCCGTCATTGCGCTGGGAGCACCTTTAAAAAGGTGAGCCAGGCGCAATGAAGGAAAATGCAAAGCATTATGGGGAATGCGCTGCCCCAGGGAAGTACAAGTTCACGGCTGCCGCATTTACGTGAAATACGAAGCAGCGGCTTTGAAGCCGCTCTGTGTTTCACTGTGCAGGCGGCAACCCACTAGCACTTTTAAAGGGGATTTCTGGGGGGTCCATAGGACCCCCTTTCAACCCTCCAGAGGGCTGCTCTCAGGGGACTCACTGACAGTGCGCCTCCTGAGGGCTTGTTTGCCTCTGCGCCCGCGTCAGTAATATGGCGCAGAGGCAAAGGGATTCCCTCATTTGCATGGGACACGCCCCCATGCAAATAAGGGAACACTCCCTTGAAGATAGCGCTGGCGCTTTATGTGCGCCAGCGCTATTGGTATTACAGAAGGGGCCGCACATGCATCTGCTGCCACTTCTGTAATACCAATGTGCCCTGGGGGCATGCAAAGTGGGCACAAACTCCTGTTGCGTCCCCGGGCACTTTATGTAATACGGCCTCTGATGTCTAAGTTCAGGGGGCAAACTTTTCCATGCTGAAGATCTATAAATGCTTGAATTTTGCTTCCCAGTCTGTTTTTTGCTGAATGGTACCATGGTAATCCTGATGTCCATTGAACATCTAAGATTGCATAGAGGTTTGCAGCTTGACAACAGTTTCAACATATATTTGCCCCTAGGACCTGTACGCTCAATGGGTAGTGCATGGCAACTTCAAAGTTATCCTTTGTTTGATGGGTAGCAATGAAGGTACCGTAGGATTGGGCTAATGTTCTCTGATCTTTTAAGACCTTTTGCTAATCTTGCAGCTTGGATCTGGACTAGAAGGAGTTGTTGTAAGTTCTTTTTTCGAAGGTCAATATAAATGCTATTACAATAGTCAAGCCAAGACAATACTAGTACATTCATGTGGTTCTCTTTGTGATGGAAAATGGATAATAATGTATTCTTCCACAGCTGATATCAGGGCCTCTGCATTTCAGTGCATGAGAGATTACTTTACCACCCTTTCTCTGTCTCTCATTCTTGTCCCTGCCCCATCCATTTCTCAACTCCTGCTCTCTTTGCTTAAAAATAAACCCCGCCCCCATCACTTGCTTGCCTCCTTCAGGCCCCTCACAGTTTTAAAACTATTCCAAGATGGCTACCTGAATGTTGTGCCTGTATGCCTCCATGTACATATGAAAAGCGGCCATCTTGGAATGCATTTTAAAGGAATTTTGTAATGTTTTTATAAAGAAAAAATATTCCATAATAGCAATTGAGCCTGTGCACGCATAGTAACCTTCTTGGAATAATTTTTATTAAAGCTAAAGAATAAGCATTCTAAGATGCCCATAAGTGAGCATGTACGGCAGTCACCTGTGAAGAACCAAAGCAATGGCAAAGCATATAGGCCTGCATCACGGTTTTACGAGTAAGAATTATTGCTTTTGCCAATGCTTGTGCACTATTGGCCCAGGCGCGCTGACCTCATATCACCCAGTGATGCCCGGATGGATTTCCCAGTGATTAATATGTGTTCACTCAAAAATGTCTATCTATCACTGTTTTGTTAACAATTATTTTACACATACTATAAAATGATATTTTAAAAGTAAGACTTTAGAAAGCATGGGCAATGTTTCAAAACACCACAGTAACTTAGCACATGGAATTTATTGTATTTTCACCTTTTGGAAATCTGAATTCGACATATTTGAGCCACATTGGTGGAAAAGAAGATCTTACAATTGTTCTACTACAGAGAATCAAATATGTTCACACCTTCCTAAGTCGGGAAACTCTACTTTGATGTATTTCAAGCCAGGCTGAAAAGCGCCTTTTGACTGCAACTTTTTGACTTTGTAACACGTTGTGTTGGACTAATCCAAAATATACATTTCTCATCGATGCTTGGAGAAACTGAAAATAAAATCCTAAATCACATTAAAATGGAACCCTGAACCATACCCATGTGTCCACGACCGAGGTGCCATAATAAAATCCAAGACCAGCTTAATGTTCTCACCTTCAGTGTAGACACACGTTTCCACCCTAAATGTAGGCTTTCGATTCCACTGAAAAACATTACCACACTGCTGTCTTAGCATGAACATACATTTTTCCAGACTAACATGTTGCTTTAGGAACCAATTCTACTGTGCAGTAATCTTACCATATGTGCCGTAATGTTTGTGTTCTCAAGCAATACCTCAGCAACCACATCAGGGCAGCCGGAATACAGCAAAGAAAAGCCTGCTTTTTAATTTTATTTTCTGGCCCTCGCAGTCGGAAACTGGAAGTAAAACACGGTGGTCTTTTTTCCTGGCAGAGTCCGTCGTTATTTGAACCAGAGATGCTGGGCCGAGGGACATAACTCCCGCCTGTATCTCTTGTGAGAAATTGCACGCTAAATAAATAAACACGCGCAGTTAAAGTGGCCTATATGGCTTTATGGACCTGGTGGAATTATTCAAATTTCCAGGGCCCTAAATTGAGCAGAACTTTATATTTTAAGACCCAGATGTAAAAATATCCAGATTTCTCTTCAACTTCGTCATACGGATTTCAGTGCAAAACGTATGCACTTATTTTCATTTCTTTGGAAAGAGAAGTAATGAGAGAATTAACAATGAGAGAAAGGATGAAAGTCAAAGGAAGGAGGTCGAGAGGGGATGTAGAGGAAAAAAGCATAGACATGTGATAAGAGGAGGCGAACTACTGCGCCCAGGACCTCACGCCAGCCACTCTGCCCACTCTGAGCCTGAAAAAAGACATATTCAACAAAACGTGGGGTTGACAGCAACATTTTTCAAGATTTAACAAGATTTCTGAAAATATTTAGGATTAACAGTAACACACTAACAAAAGGTGCAGATTATTTCATGCACCGCAGCAAGCCACCTTGCTGCACTGCACTGCATGAAAGGGAAAAGGCAGGAATGTGCTGTACTTCACATTATACGGCACATTCCTGCTCTCTCTCTGCACTGGCGCACAAAGTGCTACCTTGCATCAACACAGGTACCCTTGCATCATGGTGCAAGGGTGCCTGCGTTGTAAGCAGGATTTCTTTTATGCAGGAAGGGTTACCTTCCTGCACAAAAACAATTTTCTGAGGCATTTTCCTCTTTCTATGGGTGTTTCAGAATGCAGCACACATAGAAAGAGGAAAAAAAGAGGAGAAATAAAGATATTTCTCCTCATTACACCTCACTCGGAGACGTAGCATTTTCACGCATTCCCAGGTCTACCAGTAATGGCAAATCTGCAAATGCGCCAAAACCCAAGGTAGCTTTGCGTGGCTTGATAAATCTGACTTTAGTATTGCGTTGCCCCGTTGCATGGAGCAAAGGTGACACAACACTACGATAAATGTGGCCCAAAATATACATATTACAATGGCTTTCTGTTGAATGATCTCACAATAGATCTAAAAAGCACAGCTAACATCCACAAACAAACAAACATTCTAAAATACTTATTACTGATTGTCGGAGACTCAGACTGACGAGGATAACTTTTTTTTGTTCTATACTGGATGCCCCCTTTTATAACTAATTATAACGAAGATGTGTGTAGTCAAATAATGTCTATAAGGTTGAAATAATTCTTGCCCCTCAAAACCACACTCCGAAGTGCAAGGGAATTGTCAGCCAAAATGCGATGCATGTTAGGTCCAGTTCATAAAGTTGTATATTCTGTCCAGATATGCTTGATAGCCATCATTCCTCCCTCTATTAAATGAGAATCCTAAAGCCTAATCCAGTGGTGACTCTAGGAACAGCGGATCCACAATAGTGCTATCAGGTTACAATCTGGTGCAGCCAAATCTGAACTGCAAATCCGGCTAACAGATTGGGCAAGATGCAAGGCGTGTAGGAAGCCAAGTAGGTATTTACCCGGACAAAATCCCTTGACGAATGTTTGACTGCAGGGATTGTCCATCCCCACAAACCTTATGGAGCCTAACTATTATGTCGGGCATAGACCAGAAACTAGGAAAAGGTCCTAATATGGTCTGCATGGTTGCATGAATGCTTCATTTAGATTAAATGATTGCATCAGTATGAATGGTTGAATTTTGCAACCACACTACGCTGGGATACTACACATATCTTGGTCCTGAAGAAAACCTAGTGACCCACAGGGCATTACATAGTCTGAAACATGTCAACCTTTTGATGTCTGGGGCCATCATACCCCTGAGACATCCCACTATTTTTAACCTTGCCTTAGGACCTCCGGAGTAAAAAGCAAGCTAGGATCCAACTGGCAATTTTAACTCACTAACTATCCCACGTTCTTAGTTTAAGTGCTCTGCTTACAAAGTGCGTTGAGCCATCCACTCACACTAGGTACTTGTGGGTAGGGAACCTACAACAATATCCAAGAAATACCAAGATCACACTAATTCACCTGAGTGTGGGTCTAGCATTCTCTAGAGATATACTAAGAACCAAACAGCAGATCCCTGATAACTGATGGGATCCCTACAGATAGGTTCACCCTCTCAAGATTTGTTATTTTATTGGGAGTCATGTTTGGGAAATTTAGAAAAACATTACCTACATGCAAAATATCTATGTTTACACAATACTTTGATTTTTGTTATTGTAAAGTTATGATGGAAGGAAACAAATGCATTGATAGAGTTGCAATATACAACACCAGTCTATGAGTTTTTGAGCTGTGAATTTATTGAACTAAATGTGAAGAAATTAAACAGGGTGAAAATGATAAAGCAAAACAAAAAGTGAAGAAGTCAGTCATGGTGAATGAGACCATAGTTGAAGAGCCAAAATTGATTGAAGTCCAATGTCCAAAATACGACTGGCATCAGAAAGATAAACGTGTCCAGAAATAGTCACTGGAGACGTCTGCCCATCATCCTTTCAGGATACTAGGAGTGTTGTCGTCACTGAAAGCTTGATCCTGGGCTGGAGTGGAGGTGGCAGATTCCAGGCCACGTGAACTGGAGGTTGAGCCTATTGAGAAATTGAAAACATTTTTATTAGTAAAAGTATGCATTATACCTCCAAATAATTTAAGGCAAACAATGTAGATACCTAGAAGTAAAAAGAGGTAGAGATTATTAGGATGATAGCGATCAGTGGTATTGAACATATTACGCTAACATTAGCAATTTCAAACAGTACAACTTCAAATACGCAGGTAAGAAGATGTCGTGAAATGTTTATGAAGTGATTAGGAAGTATAGCTAACATCTCCCAACCATTCAACCTAACACAGTGGAGAGGTGAAATGTGTAATCGACTATTCCAAGGCCTAGCTGACTTCAAAACAGACATTTACAATACTTCAATGTATGTTTGACATTAGTCATCATGTGAACAGTTCAGAGTCAATTTTTGCAATTGCAAGCTATTTCAGCATAATAATGTTCATACCTTACACTTTTTTGGTCAACACAGTTTGATTGCTGAAACTCATGACATCTATTCAATTGGTTGAGAAAAACATGAAAACATTCAGAAAACAACACAAAGCATTTTCAGAAGAGAGCATTGAATAGGGATTGACCGCTACATGACACTTTACCATATGCTGAAATCACAAGAGAGAATGAGCAATATGTCATAGCAAAAAACAGTAACCGGGCATTATGGTAGTTGTAGTCATTTCAAAGACAACTTCCCAACACTTACTAAATGGCTAGTTGAACATACCTGTGGAAATTATGCCATTGAAATAGGGCAGACACTTACAATAGGACGCACTTATGGGTAATGGGTTATATGCTGTTGTAATACTTACAGGCATCATACCATCACGTGACATGTAATGGAGATTGACAACTGTTAATCTTAGGTGCAACACAATACATTCACACAAACAAACCAAATTATCTGATACTGATAGTTTTGAGATTTCTCTGTTATGAAAATATGTGCAGAATACATTGACAACAGCTGAGTTGAGAACAAACAGGACATTTAGGTTTAGTGGGACTTTGTAAAGTGTAACTTACCAGACTCCACCTTACCAGGGATTCCTGTCAAGCCTTCTGGATGTAGGATCTGCAAGACCTTCTCCTCCCAGGACATGAGGTGTAAGGGGGGCCTGGGAGAGCCACCACTAGTCCTCTGGGCCTCTATGTGATGCTTGGCGGGCAGGGAATGCACCCTCCCCCACAGGTCGTTCCACCTCGTCCTTATTTCCTCCTGTGTGTGCAGGTTGTTAGCTACAGAATTCACTCTGTTGACTATTCTGGCCCAAATTGGCTTTTCTGAGACAGGGGTGTATTTTGGACTTGGGCTCCAAACTTTTGTGGCTCTACTCGTAGGATTTGATCCACCATGACTGACAATTCTCCCTCAGTAAAACATGGATTTTGGCATTATGCAAAGAAATTTGATTAAATAAAAAATTAACCACAAGGTAATAAATGAAAGGAGAAAAAGGGACAAGATACAGGGAAAAGGGACAAAATGTCCTCACTTAACTGGCAACATTTCTGCTAGAAAATATCATGGTGCAGAGGAATGGCAAAGAATTATGGTCTGAAATGGGGTGTGCTTTATAATGTGGTATGTAGGTGTTTCTATTCGGCCAATGGACATCAGCTGTGTTCTACTAGCATCCATCCAATGGCCACAGGGAGGGTGCGATAGTGCAATGTGTGATAGCGGGAATGGGGGAGCGGGAATGCTTCTTCCCAACATCAAGGAATGTAAGTGCACGCAAATAGGGATGTGTTTTGAAATAAGCTAGGAGGGGGAGGTGCTGCATCTAAGCAGACATGGAAAGGGGTGTGCGCTAGTGCTCAGATGGGACGAAATGTGCAGGCCCCAAGTGAAGTGTTGCACAACTGGTGCCCTGACCAGGAAGGGTCAGCAGACATGGTGGTACATACGGAGTGGTGTAAATGATTACAATACAAAGTAACAAAGTCTGTGTCATATATCCCCAGGCATTTTTCAAGGATTAAAACAGTAGGTTGGGCTTTGTACTTTTAGTCAATATTTTCTCCTAGAACTTTAAAAATTCATAACGCTGTTTCTACTGATTGGAATTTTATTGCTTTGTTGTGATTTTGTTTATTAAATTCTACTCCATTTTTCCAAATTGCATTGGGGTTTTCCTTATTTTCTGTTTCCAATGTATTGCTGTTGTTGAGTGCTCCATAAATATTTTACACATTGCCTTCAAGTTAAGCCTGACTGTTTTCGTGCCTAGCTGTCAGACGGTTAAGCATAGGTTTATTTAGTGAATTTTGTGGTTCACCCTGACAAGGATTGTGTTTATTATTTTAGTGGGGCATTCACCCCTCTCAACTATACTCCCATTTCTTACATTGGTGGTAAGTAGTGGGATCCAGTACTTGTGTTTGTGTAGTGCCTCTCAGTGATTGGTGTAAAAACAAAAATCCCTTATAATAATCTGACAGAATAATTTTTTAAATCCTCCTTTGTTTTTAATTGGCCATTATTTTATGTTTGCTAAATCTCATTCCTTTCACATTTGTCTTGCAGCTGTGACTTTGCTAAAACAGAGTTGGAGCTTGGGAGTGGCCAAGAAACATGGCCAACAGGATGTGAGCCTCCAAGCTCCCTGCCGGCCCGCAACTAATCCTTCATAATCCTTCTGCACGCAGCCGTTTAAACCTCCAAAAAGCACGTCTGGAATAACAGCCATACCTGGGGGCACGATTGATGTTGCTTTTGGGCTCCCTGAGACGTCGGGAGTGTGAAAGCCCAGCCGAGGCCTTGTGAGGCTGCGATGACAAGTGCCTGTGCTGGAGCGGATCGGGGTGTAACACTCCCGCCTGAGTACTGTGGGGTGATCCTTTGCTCGCAATGGTCCTGTGGCCACAATCCTGTCAGCCAGGTCTTCCACTGGATAATTGAGCTGGGTGGAGCAGGGCCTCCAGGGCTGAGCAGCGGCAGGTGAGGGCTGCACTGAGGATCTAGAGAGCCAATGCCTGGAGCCCACATTGGCGCTGAGGGGACACCCTGAGGATCACTTGAGCGTGTTGAAGAGCTGCCCGCTTGAATTGGTAAGTCTGAAATACAGCTCTGCTGCTGGGGTTATTGGCTGCCAGCACCGTAGCAGGGCCTGAGATCACGGCCTGCGGCGAGTGGCCCTGACAGGACTCTTTGTAAGACTGCAGTGCTGCCAGGGGTGCCGTGAACTGCCAGAGGCATGGCTGCTTGGCCTGCAGACGTGGCACAGGGCACCAGGTACTGCTTCGCTCCCTCCCCAATCACTGGACTCAGGGGACCCTGGGCACAGAGGGAAGGGCTTAGGAGTGAAACTGAATTGCTGGGTGCGCAGGTGCCAGTGGTGCCTGCTGTTGAGTCAGTTGGACACCGGGGGATCAATGTCCATATTCAGAACCTTATTGAACCCTGCCCTGTTAACACATACTGCAGTCAGTAGGGCACGCTAAGCGGTGAGGGTCGTGTTGCCCGTGGGTGGTGCATCTGTGGGCACAGCCGACTGGCCGAGGACCAGGGCTGGTGGCAGGTGGCAGGTGCTCTCGGGGCACACTCTCGATCTCTCCTCACCCGTGGGTGGTAGAGCGGACCATCAGTAGGAATCCTGCTTGGCTTGGCCTGTGGTGAGGTTATTCCCCCTTCTTCCTTCCCTCGGTGGCTGCGGACACTGGGCCCTGCTTCTAATTCTGGGGGCAAGAAATCCCCCCACAGCCTGCTTGCTGGACAACTGTGTAAGGGCCCCGGACCAGGAGGCACCCCCTCCTGATGATCGTGGGCTTCTTGAGTGTACCGTCATCTGAGAAGGGCCCTTGAGAGGAGAAAGAAGACACTCCAAAGTCGGGCCGGCATCCGCACTGGTCCGGAGGGGACAACGTCAGACAAGATGGGTTGGAGCTGTTGGCCCACAGGGCTACGCTGTGCCACAGGTGAGTGTCTTGGCTGGTGGGACATCCTTGAGGGATAGGACATCACCTATGTGACAAGCGGTGGGCGTCCTGCGGCCACTGGAGCTGGGAATCAGAAGTGGCGGCACCCAAAGGTTAGTGGATGACCTGGAGTGGACTGCTTGCCGGGGCCTCCAGTGTGGAGCATTGGTGGCACCAGTCGACACCCCCCAAGCAGGGTGCACTTAGCTGGCAACCACCACATGCGCGGCCAACAGACTGAGAGCTGAGGTCCCAATGCATGAGGGGTACTAGCAGTGGCTGCTTGCACTGGAACAAGCTGGTGGGCATACATCCACACTCCTGTGCAAAAACCATGGACAATTACAGACCGGCACGCTCCCATCCTGAAAACACCCTCACAAAGTACGCTCAACTGCACCAGCAGTCCCAGAGACTCACACTAGAGGGTGAGGCGGACACTACGGAGGATTCACTGTCTCATACACGTTAATCTCCTTCATGCTGATCTGCAGAAAGTAGCGGATAAAGTCACAACAGCCAAAGGCAACATCGAGACTCTGCAGGAGGAGGTTGCAGCTCTTAAGCATCAGATGGCGAAAATGTCAATGGGCTCTGGTGAGCTTGTGTGCACAGTGGAAGATGCTCAGGGATGCTCCAGACACAGTAACATTTCTGTGCTGGGGTTCCCAGAATGAGTGGAGCAGGTATTGGCAGAGAATTTCCTCAAAAACTGGCTGAGGACAGTGTTCCCTCACTGATTCGTAAGCCTTTTGAATTCTTTTACTAAGATCGTCTACTGCAGGTACTGAACCAGAAGATTTTCCTAAGACGACATTTGGATGTCTGCCTGAATTCAGATAGAATGGAGAAAACCCAGTGGAAGCATGAAAAGCATTGTTGTATGCAAATTCTGCCGTCCAAATGATGTTTGGCAATTCACCTTCCTTATCTAAGAGGTATAAACGTAGGTACTGCTCTATCACCTGATTAACTCTTTCCGTCTGACCATCTGTTTCTGGGTGGTAGCTGGTGGAATATCGTGAATCAACTCCTAACTGCTGCATGAAGGCTCTCCAGAATGGGAATCAAATTGGGACCCACGATCTGAAATCACCACTACTGGAATACCATGTGAACTGACTATGTGTTGTGAAAATAGCTGAGCCAATTGAGAAGCTCTAGGAACCTTCTTCAGTAGAATGAAACAGCTCATCTTGGAGAAGGTATCTACAAATACCAAAATTGTATTGAATCCCTGACTCGAGGGCAAATCTACAATTAGATCCATGGTTATTGTATGCCAAGGGTAAGGAGCAGTGGGGAGGGTTTGGAGCTCTCCTTCAGTGGGGAGAGGTGTGGCGCCGTGGCCAGGGCGACTGACGCTGGACGCTGGGGATCACGGTTTGATCCCTGACTCCGGCGGCAGGGGTCTGCCCAGCACCATGCAACTCTGGGCAATAGCTCGCTTAATCTTCCCAATGGCCCCCAGCGCCGAGATACCCCTTCGGGGGTGATTCGTGCACTATACAAGTACTGGATTTACATTTACATTTGTCTATTTGTCTTTCCTCAAATGCATTTTTCACAAGTCTGAACGTTTGGTCTTATTTGGGGGGTCATAGCAGGCCACAATTCTGTGTTTTTTTAAATTCCTTTGTGGCCAGCCAAATGGTCATCATGACAGGCCTTTAAAGCAGCTTCTTGCAATTCTTGAGTTGGTAGATACAAGGCCTCTTGGACATAAGGCAGGTTCTCAATGACTCTCCTGTTCTTATCCTCTTTTGCCCTGTCTGAGATTTGTTTGTCCTACATGGATTCTCAGATTTTTACTTTGATCTCCGCTGGAATTATTGGAACCATATCTACATCTCCTCATTCCGGTTTAGAATTCATTTCTGATAAGGCATCCGCCTTGCCATTAGTAGAGCCTGGTCGATAAGTAATGGTAAAATTGAAATTGGCAAAATACAATGACCATCTCAATTGTCTTGGAGTTAGGGTCTTGGCTGACTTCAAGAATTGAAGATTTTTATGGTTAGTGAATACTGTGACTACGTGTTGTGCCCCAAGCAAATAATGGTGCCACTCTTGAAAGGCGTCCTTCACAGCTAACAACTCTTTGTCTGCAATGTGTAATTAATTTCTGGCAGAGACAGTTTTCTTGATCTAAAAGTGACTGGATGCAGTTGCCCTGTTTCCTTGTGTCGTTGGGACAGGATACCTCCAACGGCTTGGTCTGAAGCGTCTGCTTTCACATAAAATGGTTCGCTTGGATCTGGATGAAGAAGAATTGGTGCTGATGTAAACGACTTCTTCAGGAAGGTAACTACCTCCTCCGCATCACTAGACCAATGAAACGGTATTCCTTTCTTTAAAAGTCTGCTATTAGGGTCAACCTTCTTAGAAAATTCCTTGATAAAGCGACAAAAGAAATTGGCAAATCCTATGAAGCTTTGTACATCCTTCACATTCTGGGGTGAAGGCCAATCCAGGATCGCTTGGATCTTGACTGGGTCCATGGAAATTCTGCTCTCTGAAAGGACAAATCCCAACAATTTCACTTCCTTTACAGGAAATACACATTTTTCTAATTTTACGTACAAGTTGTGTTCCAAGAGTTTCTTCAAGATTGCTCTTACATGCGCCACGTGGTCCTGCAGATTTTTGGAACATATTAAAATGTTGTGGATGTATACCACTGCAATTTGATGCAGGAATTATCCTAAAACATAGTTCATGAAGAGTTGGAAGGTGGTTGGGGCATTACATAGCCCATAGGGCATGACTTGGTACTCATACAAGCCAAATCTGGTACGGAATGCTGTTTCCATTCGTCTCCTTTAGCCACACAAATCAAATGGTAAGCACCACGAAGATCTAGTTTTGTGTAAACCTTTGCATCTTTTACCTGCTCTAATAAAACGGAAATCAAGGGTAATGGATATCGATTATTCACTGTCATCTGGTTCAAAGCACGATAATCAATGCAGGTTCTTAACTCTTGGTTCTTCTCCGGCAAAGAATAGGGGAGAAGAAACCGGAGATTGAGAAGGAAGGATGAAACTATTTGCAAAGTACTGTTCTAAATGTTCCTTGAGCTATTTTTTCTCTTTCTATGTAAGGGCATGGATTCAACTACAGGGCAAATTTGCTCCTGGTTGTAGGTCAGTCATACAATCATAAGGCCTGTGGGGTGGTAACTTTTCCACTTCGGCCTTAGCTAAAACTGCTGTGAACTCTTCATACTCTGGAGGAATGACAACTTTTTCCAAAGCACAGACCATTTTAAAAGTGGTTGCTAAAACCTTAGCAGTGGAAAATGTTGAATCTTCTTTTGAAGAACTGTAACAATGTTTCCGGCAGTAACTTGAATTTAACCGGACTGTTCTTTTTCCCCACTTTATTTCCAGGTTGTGCTCTGTCAACCAAGGTAACCCCAGAATCAGCTAGAATTGAGGAGCATCAATGAGGTTGAACGATATTCTTTCTCGATGTCCATGAGGATCCTCAAGCACAATGGGTTCCATCTCGTCTGTGATTGGACCATAGGACAAATTGGTACCATCTGCGGCTCACACTGACTCCACAACTTCTATCTTTACAAAGTTTATTCCTGATCTTTTGGCGTATTGGATGTTGCAGAAATTTCCAGCAGCACCAGAATCTATCATAACTGAAGCTTCCTTGAGAGTCTTTTTTCCAAAATTTAGGTAGAAAGATTTGGTTAAATGTGGGGAAGCAGATTGCAAGGTATTTGCCATCTGTTGGTGATCTGGGGTTGGCTTTTGACGAACATCCATCAGGGAAACCCTCTTCACTGATGGGGTTTCTCTTTTCCTGAATTATTTATCCTAGGTTTCTTAGGACATTCTTTTATGAAGTGTCCTGATTTACCACAATATAAACAGAAGTTTCTGGATTTTCTCTTTTCTTTTTCCTCCTTAGATAAAGGATCCCTAACACTGCCTATCTGCATTAGTTCATCTATTGGGTGTCCTTCAGAATTCTTGGAGCTTCGACCTTGCTCCTGTCAAACAAGCCCTGATCAATCTGTAAAACAAGATCTATTTATTTTGATACCTCTGTGGGTCGATCTGGTATTTGAGCCAGTGCATTCTTTAATTCGTCTCACAACCTTTGACTTACTATGGCCATTCTGTCTCCACAATGAATTTTTTTAATGGAGGCAAATACGAAATCAGATCGCTACTGCCTTGTTTAAGTTCAAGAATCTCATTATCGGTAGCTTGAGAGACTGCTCTGCGATCAAAAATTCAAAGATATTCTGTCTTACATTTTTCAATATCATATAACATAGGGTCATTTTGTGAAACTAATGGCATAGACGAAGACGCTGCATCACCACTCAAATAAGACAATACAAAGGCAGTTTTGGACTGATCATCTGCACAAATAACTGGTCTGCAAAGAAAGTATGAAGAACATTGGGTGAGGAAAATTCGGGCCTTATGTGGGTCACCATTAAAGTGCTCAGGAGGTGCTAGAGGGATGACGGGGGAAATAGAATGAATTACCTGACTGGTGTACTCTGGGGTTGGATTTGGGAAGGTTTTACCTGTAGTACCACTTAGCCTGGAATAAGTTCCTAAGGTTCATTAATTTAATCTTTGCTGGATCTGTTGAGACTCAACCTAGGATCTTTTTATTTCCTCCCTTAAATTCTTATTCTCTTCAATAGTCAAAGTCAGTTGTTGCTGCATATTATCTATGAGCATGGCCAGAGCATTTACATTCAGACCCTCTGTCATTCTGCTCCGGTGGAATATTTTTTAAGGCACTTCAATCTGTCAGAAAACTTACTTAGTGGCGGAACTTCCACAAAAGCAGATGCTTATTTCCCAAATCTCTCTTGTAATTCGAGC
Source organism: Calotriton arnoldi (assembly GCA_963921515.1). Lineage (NCBI taxonomy): Eukaryota > Metazoa > Chordata > Amphibia > Caudata > Salamandridae > Calotriton > Calotriton arnoldi. The sequence goes on along the minus strand of CAWUFW010008380.1, from coordinate 30,851 downwards.
ACAGATCTGAACTTAAACCTGCACCTGACATCCAAAAGGGGGAAAGGGGAGTAGGAAAGAAAGAAAGACCACCTCCAGGAATTCTGCCTGAATCTTCCCTCAATATTGTTTGTGTTTTTCTATTCTGTGCTATAGCAGGCTTTTCTTCATTGGGTAAGTTTCCCTGGCGGAACCTGTAAGTGGGTGACAAGAGCATTCAGATTAGATCTCCTTACCTAACAGTTCCACACCTCATGCATATATATTCACAAATCATACTCTCCTCTATCTGAACGCTGAACAGGCTTGCCTCTCCCTGTTGTTACATTTAATTAATAATGTGGGTAATTCTCAAGTGATTCTCTATTCAGATTAATGTGAGTATAAAGTAAACGTTATGGAGAATCTTCGTAAAGTTTGTTTTCTTGAAACGCTAAAAGAACAAGTTCTGGAAAGTTTCAAAGAAACAGCAGAATATCCAAATATTTCTGAAGCTTCTTATTGAAACCAGCAATTTTAAGACTCTAGGATTTACTTTTCTTTATCCAAATGAAGACAAGTCTTCCTCTTCACTCTGAGTTCACAAGAAGGTATGTTGCAATCAAAAAGGTTACCTGGAGACACTAATCTCTAGAAAGGGAAAATTCCCTGGCGTGCACACCGCTCCTCAGAGGGCAAAGCCAAAAATTGGAAAAATTGTTCCTCTATCTCTGAGCAAACGTGATGAAGAAATGCTACAGAATCTCACTTTCAATAACACCAAGGTTGAATCCAAGCAATTTTCTAACTGTAATTCATGCTATTGTATGCCCATGCAACAAAATTTACATCGGACAGACTACACAAAAAGTGCGAATGCGGATATGCCAGCACCGCAGTCGAATTCGCTGCAAAACACTTAATGCACCATTGGTGGAACATTACTCTAACAATGCCCACAGCGAGGATGACTTAAGATGGACTGTAATCAGTGTGATCAAACCACCAGCAAGAGGAGCAGATCTAGGACAACTGCTAAATAAAGAGGAACTCAAGTGGATCCTGCGCACTGGAAGCATCAAAACTGGACTCAACAGACTTGAAGATTGGACGACTTTATTATAAGATCCGACCTGAACCTGAACTTTTTAAAACTTTGATCCTTTTATCTTTTTTTTCCGCAGGTCATCCTCTGATTTCAAATGTACCACTTACAAATATTACTGTGTCAGTATGTATGAATTCTATAGAGTGAGCCAGAGTACTTCCTTTCCACCACTCATGTTTGACTTAAAGATGTAATGTCTTTACACCTGGTTACCACGATACACCTTGTATAATGTCATACATAACCATTAATTGACCTATCTCTATTTTTGAGCTCTTCCACAACTCTAAGATGGCCGCGCTGTTTCTTTGTTATTCGGTCTTCTAACTAACAAGTAGCCAATGTATTTTCTACCACTCTAAGATGGCCGCCATTAACATGTAATGTTTCTGCCTATTGGGTATCTCATTGTCTTTACAGCTCCATCTGTCAGCTTAACAGATCTGTTTATTAGAAAAAATGATGCCCACAATCTTTTTACTATCTTTTCATTGCCTATAACCTTCTCTTTCTTTCAATATTCATTTCACTTGGCTAATTCTACCCTTTCAATATGGCCGCTACTGCTGAGTCACCGAGCACCTTCCGATCACGTGATTTGTCACATGACCCTCCCTGCACTTCCTTATATACCCTCCTCCCGGCTCGCCCATTCCCCGAGCACACCGGAATACCGAAGGATACACAGGTAAGCCCCGTCACCGGCAAGACCCTACTTGCATAGATATCCCTTCTCACTCCCTTGACACGCTGTTATCTCCCCGCACAGGTCATTGTACCGGCTCAGGAGTATTCACATCATTGTTGCGTGACTGTGTCTGAACTCTTGCGCATTTGGGGCCAATAAAAGTGGGAGACAACAAGCCTCTCAAAGGTCTTGTCCTGCCCCAAATGCCCTGCTAACGGCACATCATGAGCCAGCCCCAGTAGGAAGGCTCTGAAGCGCTGGGGTACCACCAGCACACGGGCTGACCCAGGCTCAGCAACCTTATGCTCAGTATACAGGAGGTCATTCTCCCAGTAGATCCAATGTGATCCAGACAGATCACCTGCTGCCTGGTCTGCAGCCTGCTGCCGCAAACCCACAAGAGAAGGGCACTTCTTCTGCTCCGCGCAGAACTCTTCCCTGGAGGGTCCTCCTTCCTGCTGCCAATGGGTCAGCTCAGGCAGGTTCCCCAGTTCAGCTACTTGTTCCCCTGTAGGCTCCAGGGCATCCCTCTCAGGGTCTACCTCCTCCTGGACCGTGGGAACTTCGGGGGCCTGTTTCCCGCGCCCCCTGCCTCTTCTCTTTAAGGCAGGCACCTGGGCCTCCCTCTCAGGCTCCAGGTCCTCTTGAGAACCCTTACTGGCTGCCATGGACCGTGTGGTCACACTCGCCCAGTCAGGCATACCCAACATCTCCAAATGAGCACTTCGCTCTACCTTAGCCCAAGGTGAGCTCTCCAAATCGTTCCCTAACAAACAGTCAACAGGCATGGCTGGCCTCACAGCTACTTGAAGAGTACCAGAGACCCCCCCCACTCAAAGGGAACCTGAGCCACCTTGCAGTGGCTCTCTGTGTTGTCAGCGGCAACAACTGGGTAAAATGCATTGGGGACAACCTGCTCTTCAGACACCAGGTGACACTTGACAGCTGTCACACTGGCTCCTGTGTCTCGAAGAGCCACCACTCTATGGCCATTGATGGTCACCCACTGCCTATACGTTTTAGTGTTATCAGGCAGTTGGGTCCTGGGGACCACCTCACAGTCTCCTAAAGAGACAAGGGACATCTCTGTGGGACCCCACCCACCTTGAACACCCCTCTCCTCCCCAGGGCTACACTCGGCATCTGCCGGGGTGGAGCACCAGTGGGTGCTGTCTTTCCAAACTGTGGGCACTTGGGATCACTAGACTTATGACCCACTTCACCACACTTGTAGCACCTCAGGGGTCCCCTGGGAACAGGCCTACCTGTCGGGGCCCCGTGCTGTTTCTCAGGGGGAGGCTGGGAACCCTTCCCTTGGGTCCCTTGGGGATTACTTTGGGGCCCTTTCTGGAACTCCCTCTGTTTACCCTTGTCCCCCCCACTCTTCAGCTGGGAACCCTGCCCACTCTTGGCAGAGTCTCCCACGTGACCCTTGTGGACACGGGTGCTCACCCAGCGGTCAGCCTCCTCAGCAAGCTTCCTAGGGTTAGTCAGCCTGCTATCAATAAGGTGCTGGCGTAGCTCTGGAAAACAATTACTTGACAAGTGCTCCCATGCAATTAAATCAAAGAGCCCTTCAAAATCATTAACTTTGCTACCCTTCACCCAACCATCCAATGCTCTGCAGAAAAAAGTGACATATTCTACCCAGGTACCTGACTCCACCTTCTTGCAATTTCTAAACCTCTGTCTATACAATTCAGGAGTCAACCCATACCTGGACATCAATGCATCTTTCATGTGGCTATAAGAATTATGGACTTCAGAAGGCAAGTCTAACAGTGTGTCCCACCCCTCACTAAGGAACATCCCCCACAACCCCGCTCCCCAATCCTTCTCAGGGACCCTGTGGGAAGACATGGCTACCTCATAGGCCTTGAACCACTGCCCAATATCATCATTCTTATAAAACTCTCTCACCACATCTTTAGGAATGTACACTCTAGCTTCAACAGGCATTGACGGTGTGCTGCCACCAGAGGGAGTAATCTCTAAGCTTCTAGCTTTCAACTCCAACTCCCTCAAACTTTTCTCATGCTCCAACTGCATTCTCTTTTCTTCTAGGGCCAATCTCCTATTTTCTAACTCCAGTTGCCCACCCAACTTGAGCTTGGCAAGCTGCAATTCGTGCATCCTGTTTTCTTTCCTGTCCGCCAACTCCTCTGGGGACAGGCTTTTGGCAGAGACACTGCTACCTACTGGGGAAGGTGCTCTCCTCCCCTGTGGACCCAATGGCCCCTCCAGCTGCTCATCTGCATTCTCAGCCCCTTCCTCATTCTCAGGGGTATTCCTCGCTTGGACCCAGGCCCTCAGCGCCTTTTGGAACTCATCCTTCTTGGTGAGACCGGTCATAGCAACTTTAAATTTCCTGCAGAAGCGCTTTAGCTGTTTCACATTGTAGCATTCTAGTCTCTCTTCTTCCCAATCACAATCAACAGATAAGCCAAGTCCTGGGCACACGTTTGTACAATAAAAACAATGTTTGTTGTTGTTCTGAGCATCAGTAGAGTTGTTATTACAGTCCACTCGAATAGTAAATGTTTATAGTTTTAATCTCAAAAGAAAGGACAAAGGACAGCCAGCCAACACGTGTTTCGTCACATTGGGAAGTAACCCGTGACTTCTTCAGGGCTGGGAAGGATACAAAAGGTCTGTTACAAGTGGACTTACAAAATACCCGCTTCGGAAGAAGCAGCATATTCTGTAAATGAAAACAAGAAATAAAAACACCAGTACACGTGGAAACCCTAAAAGAGTAGTGTGGAGGCAAATAATTGTGACTTCAGAAACAAAACAACACAGACCTGGTGTAAAAGTGGCATACGACAATGGTAAGGGTAATGATTTAAGGCACTGAGAGAAGGAATAAAATCTTATATGGAAAGAAAATTTTAGGTAGCGGTAAAACAACAACACATTCTGTGTGGTGATAGGTGAGGTGGGAAAACAAGGTGACAAAGCATTACAGACATGTTAATGACATCCAACCTAAGAAAATGAATTTCAGCAAGCAGTACCTGTAATATAATAAAAACTAAACAAAAAATATAGTCCACAAATGAAAAGCGGTGGTTGGACTGACCATACTGAAGGCCACAACTGGGTATAAAGTAGCTTGTGGAACGGGTAAGTATTTCGCCAACTAAAGTGAAAAGGATCAAAAAGCGGTGACAGAAGATGATAAAGTGAGAAGGTTACCAGGGCTGGGGAAATGGAATAATATAGCAGAATAGGCGGAAAGAGTAAAAAGGAACTGCATGGGAAAGAAGGGCTACCTGTAAAGAATACGTAGATGTCGTTGAGGAATCTGAAAACAAGAAAAGGGGGAATAAGAAGAAAGAAAACGGGATATATAAAACAATAACCAGAAAAGAAAAGAAAAGCTCCTCACCGCTCCGCCGGTGATAATTCCGACCCGGCTGGTCTGGTTAGGGAAAGTGAAAATGAGATCGAAGAGAATGTTGGGAAAGCTCCTAGAAAAGCAAGAAGCTAAATGTAATCAAACAAAAACCATGGCAAAACTAGCAAGGAAATGAATAAGGGGGGGCTAGAGAAGGATCTTACCGGCTTATGGCGATCCCAGGAGTAAATGAATGAATGGCCGTAGGTAGGTGGGTCAACGTCTCCCCGGATCTGAGAATGTAAAAGGGAACTAATGGAAAGGGACTGGAAAGGAGGGAAAACTATAAGCATGGTGCGAGGATTGCTAATAATTCTCAAAGGAAGGCTTACCTTAAGTAACAAGGATAACCTCAGTGTATAAAGAAAGGGACCTCCTGGAAGGGAAAAACTGCACTGTGAGGACGCTGAAAACGGCGGGATTCAAAAGTGGGTCGGTGGACAGTGTCCACATTTAAACTAAGGGAGCAAAAAATATACCTATAGTGTAAAAGTCTTTCAAGAGGAGTGCAGGCACCGACACGTCTCTGTTCCGGGTAAGGACAAAGGCGTTAAAACCGGAAGTGCCCTTTGTACTAGGATATCCGGGCAAGAAAATTAAAAGACTAGAGCGCGGACTCCAGCGTTCTAGTACCAGAGAAAACAGCGTGTGTAACGGAAGAAAAGGGACACGGATAAATGTAAATCACAATAACCACAAAATGGTCAGAGGGGCGCGGAGTGGAAGAGGATCATTGGGGAAAAAAATGTATATATATAAAAGATTTATATATATATATATATTCACTGAAAAAACCATAGGTTTTAGGGACAGTTATAGTTACTTGGACATTGCACTCGTACAAAACCCGTGAAATTCCCCCGTTATAGTTAGTTCAGCTAACTATAACTCGCGCCCCGCAATGCACTGCTGATGACGTCACATATTACATCACTCATGACATGGTCAGTGACATCACTGATGACATCACTGATGACATCTCAAATGACATCACTGATGACATCACTGATGACATCACTGATGGCATCATCCAGTGACTGTGTGTTTCTGTAAAGTTTAAATATTTTTAATATATATAGGAAAAGACGTATTGAAGAATGAGTGGGTGTGTAAGTGTCTGTATGGATGATTTAGTAGGTGCGTGACTGACTCTATAAGTGAGTGATTTAACGTATCTTACTGAATGCATGGGTTAGTGACTAAACTGGATGAATGTCTGTATCCGTCTGTCTGTTGCTGTGTAAGTGGCTGCATGTGTTTGTGAATAGCTACATGAGTGTCTATATGAGTTATTGAATGCTTGTCTGAGTATCTGTATGGGTGCCTGAGTGTTTGTGTGGGAGGGTGTGTGCAACTCTGTGCATAGATGTGTGAGTGGGTGATTCACTGGGTGGATGGTTTCAAGAGTGCATCTGTGATAGACTGTATGGGTGGGTAAGTGTGTGTAAGAGTGTGTTAGTGAGTGAATGTATGTTCCAGTGGTACATGTGTGAGTAACTACATATGTGAAAGGCAGTATATAAGTGTGTTGGAGTATATAAATAGCTATAAGCAAGAGTGAGTGATTGTGATAGTGGCTGTATGGATGAGTGTGTGCTTGTATCAGTGATTGTATAAGAGCGTAACAATGTGCTACTATTTGTATGAGTAAGTGAGCTGGTGTGTGTATAACTGTATAGGTGAGTAAATGGCAGTGTGTTTAATTATTTGCATGACTGACTAGGTGTGTGAGTATCTCTATGGATGAGTGGCGTTGTTTGAGTGTCTATATAGGAGTAAGAGTGCATATGATAGTCCTGTACTGAGTGACCGTAAGTATGAGTGACTGTACGGGTGAGTGAGTGGATGTGTGTGTGTAGACCTAAGAATCAGTGAGTGGGTATGTAGTTATTGGTGTTGGAGTGTCTATGGTTTTGCGAATGGCAGTCTGTAATTTAGAGTGGGTGTATCAAAGGTTATATTAGGGTGTGAGGAGGTGCATCAGATTATCACGTGGATGATGTCATCAGTGATGTCATTTGAGATGTCATCAGTGATGTCATCAGTGATGTCACTGACCATGTCATGAGTGATGTAATATGTGACGTCATCAGCAGTGCATTGCGGGGCGCGAGTTATAGTTAGCTGAACTAACTATAACGGGGGAATTTCACGGGTTTTGTACGAGTGCAATGTCCAAGTAACTATAACTGTCCCTAAAACCTATGGTTTTTCAGTGAATTTCAAAGGTTTTTAAATGCTAATTTGTAACTATAACGTGTCTGAAACCTATGGTTTTTTCAGTGAATTTCAAAGGTTTTTAAATGCTAATTTGTAACTATAACGTGTCTGAAACCTATGGTTTTTTCAGTGAATTTCAAAGGTTTTTAAATGCTAATTTCTAACTATAACGTGCCTGAAACCTACGGTTTTTCAGTGAATTTCAAAGGTTTTGTAAATGACAATTTTTAAATGTATTAATTGTTATATTAATTTTTTTCATACTGATTTACTACATTTTTAGAAAAAATTTTTTTACATATTTTATTTTTTAAATTACATTGTAATTACATTATACATTACATTACAAAAATACTTTCTCAGAATGAATTACTTTAGTTTAAATACTTTTCAGATAGGCAATAGACTTTTAAGTACAGTAGTTACAGTTGTTGCAATGGGCAACACATTTTCAAACACAATGCAACATTCAGCTCAATGTGAATTTCTAGTTAAATGCAATTAGTTACTTTATGAATTACTTTTGTAACCACAGGACTGGATCCTAGATTCAGTCCTGGTACATCTCCTGTAAACAGTTGAGTAAAAGCGTTTTGGTTACAGTCGTGATTTTTAAGGAATATTATTGTATTTTAAAAGTTGACACTTAGAAACTTTTTCTCATAGAATCACCAATGTTATCCTATGGAAGGAAATTCACTTAGCAGGTAAAAACTGTTATCGTTACTTTTTCTTACTCAGTGTTGGATCCTGGATCCAGCACTGGTGCATCTCCTGTAAACAGTTGAAAGAATGCGTTTAAGTCATACAGGCGATTTTTAAGGAATATTTGTAGTTTGTGAAAATCAACACTTTGAAACTTTTTGCTGAAAACCAGTCAATCTTAGCCTATGAAGGAAATTCAAGTTACCGGTAAGTACGGTTAAAATTACTTTTGAGGATCAGTACTGGGCTGAAAGATGCAGCACTGAGGTCTCTCCTGATAACAGGTGAGTAAATCGGAATTCGTATTCCGGCTGATTTTAGAGGAATATTTTAAAGTTCCAAAACTCCACACTTAGAAGAATTTCCAAGTGAAACCAGTCAATGTTAGCCTATGAAGGAAATTCAAGTTACCGGTAAGTACGGTTAAAATTACTTTTCAGGACCAGTACTGGGCTGAAAGATACAGCACTGAGGTCTCTCCTGATAACAGGTGAGTAAATCGGAATTCGTATTTCGGCTGATTTTACAGGAATATTTGTATGTTTCAAAAATCAACACTTAGAAACTTTTTCAGCAAAAAGCAGGCAATGATATCCTATGGAAGGAAATTCAAGTTACTGGTAAGTACGGTTAAAATTACTTTTGAGGATCAGTACTGGGCTGAAAGATGCAGCACTGAGGTCTCTCCTGATAACAGGTGAGTAAATCGGAATTCGTATTTCGGCTGATTTTAGAGGAATATTTTAAAGTTCCAAAACTCCACACTTAGAAGAATTTCCAAGTGAAACCAGTCAATGTTAGCCTATGGAAGGAAATTCAAGTTACTGGTAAGTATGGTTAGAATTACTTTTCAGGACCAGTACTGGGCTGAAAGATACAGCACTGAGGTCTCTCCTGATAACAGGTGAGTAATTCGGAATTCGTATTTCGGCTGATTTTAGAGGAATATTTGCACAATGGTGAAGGGAGGGGCGGGGCCTGAGGTGACATCTGTGCAAACGCGCCCCGTTGCGCGTTTTAAGTTGGGGGATTAAGTCCCCTTGAATCCTGAGGGTCCCTAGGGGCCAACTAGCCCACCAGGAACCTCCAATATGCGCCAGGGGCTGCGTTGCAGAGACGTGTAGAGAGGCCACACCCCTTTACACCTCTCTGCAACGCAGCTCTGTGGCGCTTTCTGGATGTACCTGTTGGGCTAGTTGGCCCCAGGGACCCTCAGGATTGAAGGGATTTAATTCCCCATCTTAAAACGCGCCACGGGGCCTGTTTGCACACATGTCACCTGAAGCCCCGCCCTCCCTTCACCACTGTGCAAACGCGCCCGTGGCGCGTTTTAAGTTGGGGATTAAGTCCCTTGAATCCTGAGGGTCCCGGAGTCCAACTAGCCCACCATATACCTCCAAAAGCGCCACAGAGCTGCGTTGCAGAGAGGTGTAAAAGGGGTGTGGCCTCTCTACACGTCTCTGCAACGCAGCCCCTGGCGCATATTGGAGGTTCCTGGTGGGCTAGTTGGCTCCCAGGGACCCCAGTATTCAAGGGGAATTCGTTCCCCTCTGCAAACGCGCCAGGGCGCGTTTGCAGAGTGGTGAAGGAAGGGGCGGGGCCTGCGGGCCCGATCATTTAAAAAAAAAAAAAAATGTTGTCCCCTGAAGGGGGGCTGTGTGGCCCCCTTCCTTTTTCCTGTTTTTATGCCCTGGGGACCCCATCCCCAGGGCCTTACCCCTTTTTAAATTTTTAATTAAAAAAAACGGGAAGGGGCCGCGTGGCCCCCTTCCCTGGGCCTGTATTGGCCCCGGGGACCCCATCCCCGGGGCATGGCCTTTATTTTTATTCTTTGGAGGGGGCTGCGTGGCCCCCTCCTCTGGCCATTTAAGGCCCCGGGACCCCATCCCCGGGCCGGCCTTTCCATTTTTTTAATTTTTAAATTTTTCTTTTTTGGGGAGGGGGCCGCGTGGCCCCCTCCTGGGCCACTACTTGCCCCGGGGACCCCATCCCCGGGGCCTGGCCTCTCGTTGGGGACTGTGGGGGTCCCCAATCCCCCACAGTCCCGCCGGCTCCCCGTGTCCTACGGGAGCCGGCATTGCTTACACATGGGGAGCAGCTGACATGCTGCTCCCCATGTGGAAAGCTATCGGCTTTGGATATTGGAAGAGAGAGCAGGTTTCCTGCTCTCTCTTCCAATATCCAAAGCAGTTTGCTATGGCAGGACGGGAGCCGCGAGGCTCCCGTCCTGCCATAGCAACTACAGTGTCCCGGGGTAGGCACCCGGGACACTGCAGGAGCCGGCCCTGGGGGTGGTGGTCCCCAGGGCCATCAAGGGCTCCAGGAGGGGGCCGCGCGGCCCCCTCCCTACATCAGCACAGCCCCGGGAGGTGGTGGTCCCCGGGCTTCGGGGTCCAAAACGGACCCCCATTTTAATTTGTTAGTGCCCCGGGAGGTGGCAGTCCCGGGGCGTGTGGGGGCTGGAGCCCCCACACAGGTTGTTAAATTAATAAAAAAAGCCCCGGGAGGTGGTGGTCCTCGGGGCTGCGGGAGGGCTCAGAGCCCTCCCGCACCATTTTTAAAAAGCCCCGGGGTGGCGGTCCCTGGGGCTTGGGGGCCCTTTGAGGCCCCCACACATTAAATTATCCCCCAACATGCCCCCGGGACTTGGGCCACCCGGAGGCCAATTAACATCAAAGCGCGGGAGACCGCGCTTCGATTTTTTTCGGCAGGATTTGCGCACCCTGAGCGAATCCTGCCGATTTTATTTTTTTAAATGCTTTTTTTGCCCAGGGGTCCTTGTGGGACCCCTGAGCAGGCCTAGGGGTTAGGGTGTTTCTACCCTGCCCCCTTTGTGCGTTTGCGCACTTGTTTCTTTTTTTTCTCGGCGGGATACGCGCACCCTAAGCGCATCCCGCCGATTTAAAAAAAAAATAATCTTTTCTGCCCAGGGGTCCTTGTGGGACCCCTGAGCAGACCTAGAGGTCAGGGTGTTTCTACCCTGCCCCTTTTGCGCTTTGCGCACTTGTTTCTGTCCCTCGGTTCTACCGAGGGACAAAATGGCTGCCAACACTTCTTGATTTGGAGTGTTGACAGCCAATTAGCATGCAGCTCGTGATCGGGAGGGTACGCGGATCCGACGCGCCCATAGATATATATGTGATTTTAATTGTGAATTTCTCAGGAACTACTGAACGGATTTACACCATTTTAGCAAAAGGCACCAGTCTGAACCAAGGGCTACCTCTTTGCCAAATTTGGGGTAATTCCGTTCAGCAGTTCGGGCTGTAGCTGCGACTAAAGGTTCCTATGGAAAAATGAATGGGGAAAACGCGTTTTGGGACCCCCTTTTTCTCGGCCCCGCTTCACGTATCACCCCGAGACTTTCAGGGTAGGAGCGGAGCGGAGCGCCCCAACAAGTTGGAAACTTTCACGAAGATTCGTCAACCGGCGCCAACGTTATTTCAAATAGAATGTCGCGGATTTCCTATGGATAATAAGTTGTAACTATAACTATCTACTGGCGACCGCCAGTAGATAATATATGAAAGCGCGTAAAAACAACGTGCAATGGATAATGCACAATTGCTGGTTCCATAAATAAACATGGGCGCGTGACCAAAGCTAAGCCCCTGTAATCACTAAAAATGGTCGAGGGAGCAAAAAGGCAGAAACACGAAAGTGCTGTAAAAAAACACAGGGATCAAGAAATAAAAATAAAAAAGAGAGCGGGTAAAAGGCATAAAAGTGGTACTGAAAATCGCAAAGTAAGTAGAGGGTCATGGAGTGAAAATTTAACGATAGGGATTAAAGGAAGAAGACAGAAAAGATGGGGTGTCGGAGGGCGAGGATAAATGAAGAGGATTTAAAATGAAAGGTAATAGTAAAAGAAAAAGGAAAAGTGAGGCAAAATGTCACTCTACCATCCAGTATACGTAAAAATGAGAAGGTGTGATACAGGAGAGGACAAGGAAAATGAACAGTGAAAAAATACATAGAAGGACCAGTGGTCTAAAGAGTGGGAATCAGCACACAACATATTTCTTAACAGTACAGAGCGACAAAAAGTATAAACTGAACATGATGGTAACATGCTAGTGTTGTTGACTGCCAAATCTGCAGCGAGTTGCCGCAGGGGATCCAGAAATGGCCATGTTCTGTGTTACTATAGGTGGTCTTTAATTGCCCAGAAAGTATTCCATTTCCTGGTCACTGTTGAGTCCGTGTTTCACTGTGTGTAAGCGCATGATCCAGGTGGCTTCCATGCGTCTTAGCCTTAGTTCTCTGTTGCCACCTCTGATGTTCGGTTCGGTTACGTCAATGCCATAGAATGAGAATCTTTTCTGGAGACCTTGCCCTGGGCATGTTGCAGCATGTATTGCCATAGGGTATCTGGCATCTTGTTGGTGAAGTGCTCTCGCATGTTCACTGATTCTTTCTTTAAAGGGTCGGATGATGCTCCCCACGTACTGGCCCCCAAATGCACATTCAATGATATACACCACAAATTTGGTATTGCAATTGATATTCTGCTTAATACTGTAAGTGTTTCTTTCATCATGGCTAGAAAAGTTCTTGGTTCCATGTTTGGCCCATCTGCCGGCTCCACAACAGCCACATTTGTAGAAGCTTAGTGTGTGTGCAGTGAGCCACGTGTTATCAATGGAAGTTCGTGGAACAGTGGGACTCAGCCTGTTCCTAAGCGTCCTACCACGTCTGTATGTGATCTGTGGTCGTGTGGTAATGAAGTCACTTAAAGTTTTGTCAGCTTGTAGAACTCCCCAGTGTTTGTTTAGACTTTTCCTCATAGTAACACTCAAGTCTGTATAGTCTGTCACTAGTCTCACTGGTTGTTTGTATGGTTGGGTTTTCATCTTGTGGCGTAGTGTGTCATCTCTACTTATTTTGCCAATTCTAGTATCGGCTTTGTTGATGTTGGTTGACTTATATCCTCTTTTTTTAAATCTATGTTTCATGTCCGAGATGCACTGCTGAAAAACCGCTTCTTCGCTGCAGTTTCTCCCGGCTCTTACAAATTCCCCGTAGGGAATCGCCTGAAGTTGGTGTGCTGGGTGTGAGCTCTCAGCATGTAGAATGGCGTTACATGCAGTTTCTTTTCGAAACAGTTTGCTTTGTAGCACCTCTCCTTTGATGTATAATTCCACATCAAGGAAAGTGATGTTGGAAGTGCTTGAGTTCTTGGTGAATCTCATGTCCATGTTGTTGGAATTGAGATGGGTGCAAAATTCTTCCAGTTCTCCCTGGCTGCCCGACCATAGTAAGAGGCAATCATCGATATATCGACCCCAGTAGATAATAGAGTCTATCCAGAGCGCTCCCTTGGTGCCCCAGATCCATTCTGCTTCCAAACCCCCCATGTATAGATTGGCAAAAGAGGGCGAAAATCTAGAGCCCATGGCTACACCCTTGATCTGTTTATACCACCGTTTGTCAAACATAAAATAGTTGTTGTTAAGAATCACCTCCATCATGGTGATGAGCATAGTAGTGTGTTGCCATTGAGTGGCTGGCCTGTTGTGAAGTAGTTTAGTGACCACTTTAAGTCCCATATCCGGTTTGATGCTGGTGTACAGGGACACCACATCAAAAGTGGCAAGGATCATGCCTGGTTGCCATTGAAGGTCTGATAGGATGCCCAAGATATGTTTGGTGTCTTGTATAAACGAGGGTAAGTTCTTTACCATGGGTCCCAGGAAAATGTCAACATATTGAGCCAGTCTCTCTGTAGGGCTACCAATCCTCGAAACAATTGGTCTACCTGGAGGAAATGGTGCCTGTTTATGTATTTTGGGTAAGGTGTATAGCCAAGGAAAGGTGGGTCTGAATACTTTCATATATAGGTGTTCGTCTTCATCTATGAGACCTAATGAGTGCCATTCTTCAAGGTGTTTGTTGATTATAATGGTCAAGGGTCCTGTTGGGTTGTGTGTTAAAAGTTCATAACAGGTTGTGTCTAGCAATTGTGTCATAATTTCTTCGTGATAGTCATCTCGGTTCATGATAACAACGTTACCCCCTTTGTCGGCTTCTTTGATAATGATATCAGGGTCCAAGATTAGTGTTTTGAGGGCCAATCGTTCACTACTTGCCAGATTATCATTGTGGTTATGTCTTCTTTTTGATCTTCTAAGGTCATGTTTGTCTATGTCTTCAAGTATTAGATTGTGGAAGGTATCAATTGCATTGCCCCCTGGAAGAGTGGGAGTCCATTTGGACTTAGCCTTAAGACCACTCGCTATTGTGTAGTCTGTGTCTATGTTAAGTTCTTTGAGAAGCAGCTCCATGTCATATGGTGATTGTTCTAGGTCTGTCAGGGAAAGCAGAAGGTGTGTTGCTTGGATATCATGTATGCTCTGTACATCAGACAGATTGTCACTGGAAGTTTTCACACGATTTTTATTGGTATTCATAGAAGGATTGACACTAAAATGCTTTTTAAGTTTCAAACTCCTGATGAATTTAAAAAGGTCTATTTTAAGTCTGCAAATATCACCTTGTTCGTGGGGATTGAAGTTCAATCCCTTACTGAGTAGTGAGACCATGTCGCTGTTAAGTGTCTTAGAAGACAGGTTGACTACTTGTACCTCCTTATCTGTAATATCTATTTGTTCCTCCCGTCCCCTGATCTCAATTTCTTTCTGTACTCGTCTTTGTCCTGCTCTCTTGCCTCTACGGGTTTTCTGTCTGGGGCACTTCTTATATATAAGCGACATGGTCTCACTACTCAGTAAGGGATTGAACTTCAATTCCCACGAACAAGGTGATATTTGCAGACTTACATGATATCCAAGCAACACACCTTCTGCTTTCCCTGACAGACCTAGTACAAAGGGCACTTCCGGTTTTAACGCCTTTGTCCATACCCGGAACAGAGACGTGTCGGTGCCTGCACTCCTCTTGAAAGACTTTTACGCTATAGGTATATTTTTTGCTCCCTTAGTTTAAATGTGGACACTGTCCACCGACCCACTTTTGAATCCCGCCGTTTTCAGCGTCCTCACAGTGCAGTTCCCGTTTTTTCACAGATCGTCCAGACCGGCTGACCCGCCCGTTTATAGGCTGCAGGCACCACTTTTGGGATCTCCTCGACCCTGGTAAGACCGCCAACGCGCCTTAATCCTTTTACACTTCTAGCGCTCCTGATATGTGCGCCTAGAAACTCATTGTAGTTTTTCCCTTCCAGGAGGTCCCTTTCTTTATACACTGAGGTTATCCTTGTTACTTAAGGTAAGCCTTCCTTTGAGAATTATTAGCAATCCTCGCACCATGCTTATAGTTTTCCCTCCTTTCCAGTCCCTTTCCATTAGTTCCCTTTTACATTCTCAGATCCGGGGAGACGTTGACCCACCGACCTACGGCCATTCATTCATTTACTCCTGGGATCGCCATAAGCGGGTAAGATCCTTCTCTAGCCCCCCCCTTATTCATCTCCTTGCTAGTTTTGCCATGGTTTTTGTTTGATTACATTTAGCTTCTTGCTTTTCTAGGAGCTTTCCCAACATTCTCTTGGATCTCATTTTCACTTTCCCTAACCAGACCAGCCGGGTCGGAATTATCACCGGCGGAGCGATGAGGAGCTTTTCTTTTCTTTTCTGGTTATTGTTTTATATATCCCGTTTTCTTTCTTCTTATTCCCCCTTTTCTTGTTTTCAGATTCCTCAACGACATCTACGTAGCCTTTACAGGTAGCCCTTCTTTCCCATGCAGTTCCTTTTTACTCTTTCCGCCTATTCTGCTATATTATTCCATTTCCCCAGCCCTGATAACCTTCTCACTTTATCATCTTCTGTCACCGCTTTTTGATCCTTTTCACTTTAGTTGGCGAAATACTTACCCGTTCCACAAGCTACTTTATTCCCAGTTGTGGCCTTCAGTATGGTCAGACCAACCACCGCTTTTCATTTGTGACCTATATTTTTTGTTTAGTTTTTATTATAGTACAGGTACTGCTTGCTGAAATTCATTTTCTTAGGTTGGATGTCATTAACATGTCTGTAATGCTTTGTCACCTTGTTTTCCCACCTCACCTATCACCACACAGAATGTGTTGTTGTTTTACCGCTCCCTCAAATTTTCTTTCCATATAAGATTTTATTCCTTCTCTCAGTGCCTTAAATCATTACCCTTACCATTGTCGTATGCCACTTTTTACACCAGGTCTGTGTTGTTTTGTTTCTGAAGTCACAATTATTTGCCTCCACACTACTCTTTTAGGGTTTCCACGTGTACTGGTGTTTTTTATTTCTTGTTTTCATTTACAGAATATGCTGCTTCTTCCGAAGCGGGTGTTTTGTGAGTCCACTTGTAACATGACCTTTTGTATCCTTCCCAGCCCTGAAGAAGTCACGGGTTACTTCCCAATGTGACGAAACACGTGTTGGCTGGCTGTCCTTTGTCCTTTCTTTTGAGATTAAAACTATAAACATTTACTATTCGAGTGGACTGTAATAACAACTCTACTGATGCTCAGAACAACAACAAACATTGTTTTTATTGTACAAACGTGTGCCCAGGACTTGGCTTTTCAGTAACTTGTGTGGGTTGACACCCACATATAAATACGGGGGTTATAGGGTAATTCCTCCGACCTGGTAGCACCATGCAATACACACACCACAATCACTATACGCACATACAGCAAGGCGCCACACTTCCTGGCATATCCAAAACCCTACCGCTAAATTACACAATCAACAGATGCTATGGATGCTGCTGTATCCATGGTGGTTAAACTTGGCAGTTCTTGTCAAAAATAGAAAATCCCAGAAAAAATAATCTACCAAAAGTATGTGGTCGCGTTTTGGTCTGCACTCACAAGTAGTGTTCACCAATCACTGTACATGAGTCACAGATGCAAGTCCAGAATCCTCACCGCTGACCACCAATGTTAGATTTGGGGGTCTCAAGTTGGCAGAGGTAGGTACCTTTGACCAAATAGGGACCCTTGCATCTAGTCAGGATAAGGGGGTACACTCCTAAAATAACCCCTTCTCACCCCCTTGGTAGCTTGGCACGAGCAGACAGGCTTATCTCAGAGGCAGTGTGTAAAGCATTTGTGAACATATACAGTAATCAAGTGACAACACTACAGATGGACACCACACCAGATGTATATTAAAAATAAGTATCTTTTATATAGATTTAACACAAGACCACAAACGACAAAAATCCACAATACTGTACTTCAAAATGGTAGAATTAGCACAGTTCTCTTAAGATGGTAAATGCGACACTTTGAGTTCAATGTACCTTAGGATGCGTGACGCTGAACAACGAAAGTGTTGCAGGGAAGGTGATGCATCGGTTCCTTACATGCAAGAACGGTGATGTGTCGGGTCCCTACTGATGCGCAGGGGATGCGTCGGTTCTTCTCTGCGAGGGGAGGTGATGCGTCGGTTTGTTTACTGCACTTTCGTGGCGATGCGACCAGCAACGCCGTGATGCGATGAAGATCCGGTGCAATGAACAAAGATGGCATCTTCTTCTTGTTGCGACACGATGCGTGCACGCCCGACGGCCGTGCGGTGACTCTACGATTCTTCTGAGCCGCGACAGGCCCTGCGACACGCTTCCCGGTGATGCGGCGGCGTCTGATGAGACGTCGGTCCTCTTCTCCGGCGATGCGGGGCGCTTCGGCAATGATGCTTCTGAGCCGCGACAAGCCCTGCGACACGCTTCCCGGGGAAGCGGCGGCGTCTGATGCGATGTCGGTCCTCTTCTCATGCGAGGCGCTCCAGCACTGGTGCGACAGCCGTGCGGCGACTCAACGATTCTTCTGAGCCGCGACAGGCCCTGCGACATGCTTCCCGGTGATGCGGCGGCATCTGATGCGACGTCGATCCTCTTCTCTGGCGATGTGAGGCGCTTCGGCAACGATGCGACAGCGGCAGCGGCGGCGACACTCTTCTCCGTTGATGCGGCGGCATCTGATGCGACGTCGATCCTCTTCTTCGGCGATGCAAGGCGCTTCGGCTGCAGCGGCGACGCTTCTCCTTCGTGAGTCGCGCTTCCAGCTCCTTGCGACACGCAGTCCCTCAGAAAGTCCAGCTCAGCAGCAGGCACTTTACAGAAAGACTCTTGGGGAGCTGGTTGTTGAAGTCTGTTGTCCCTGTGACTTCAGCAGGAGTCAAGCTCTTTTCTCAAGCCCTTGGAGATCTCTTACAAGTTGATGAAAGTACACACAAAGTTATTTTCTCCTCTCTTTGTCAGTCAGGCAACCACTGCAGGCCAATGCCCCAAAAAGCACTCAGCTTAGGGATAGTCTCCTCCTCAGTTTCTCTGGTTCCTCTCCTCAGCAAAGGTTCTTATTGTTTCCCAAAGTGATCTAAAGTTCTGGGGTTTGGGTCCCCTCTTATACACATATTCTCTTTGTTCTCTGAAGGCAGAGAGGCCTTTGCCTAGTACAAACCAGTTCTGGTCAGTCCTGGAGCACTTTCTTGACAAGACTCCTTCTTTCCTTTCACAGAGTAGGCCAGGGACATCAGACACACCACAGGAGGTGGAGCCAGCATTGTGGAGGGAACGCACAGCCCTATTCAGGTCCCAGGTGCAACTCCTCCCACCTATCTCCATGCAGATCTCTCTATTCAGCCCTGTGCTGACTCACCCTGTCTCCTGGAGTCCCCCAGCCCCTGTCACTCACAAACCCACACAAGGAATACATAACCTAGCAGAGGCAGGCTTGGATAGTTAGGCAAGAAAATACCTACTTTCTAAAAGTGGTATTTTCAAACACAGAATGTTAAAACCAACTTCACTAAAAGATGTATTTTATCATTCTGAGTTCAGGCATACTAAATTCGTTTTTCTACCATGTTCCCTGGGTCAGTTAGGATTATAAGCAGTAATAATCAAACTGCCCATTCTGGCCTATGGAGAACAGGTAGCCTTGCAATAGTGAAAAACGAAAATGGCTGTAATTCACTATTAGGACATGCCACACACACCAGGGTATGTCCTACCTTATACTTACAATGCACCCTGCCCTTGGGCCTACCATAGGGGTGTCTGATATGAAGAAAAGGGAAGGTTTAGGTACTGGCAAGTGGGTGCACTTGCCCAGTCAACATGGCAGTACCAGACTGCACACAGGCTCTGCAATGGCAGACCTGAGACACTCTTTTACAGGCTGCTTCTGTGGGTGGCACAACCAGTGCTGCAAGCCCACCAGCAGCATTTGGTTTACAAGCCCTGGGCACACTCAGTGCACTGTACTAGGGTCTGACAAGTAAACCAAACAACCAATCATGGAATATCTAATCCATACATCCATTTACCATAGGGACACTTGCACTTTGGCACTGAATAGCAGTGGCACAGTGCCCAAAGCATCTATAACCAGCAAAAACACATGAGGCAACAGCAAAAAATGGAAGGGAGACCCAGCCAACAGTGCCAGGTCTAACACGTGTCCCCTCCAGCTGAAATGTGGGGAGAACTACCCTACCTCCTGGGAGTTCTCTTCACTAAGGCGGAAAAATCTGGACAGACCATCAGCATTGGCGTGTTCTGTACCAGGGCGGTGTTCCACCGTGAAGTCCATCCCCTGTAGGGAAATGGACCACCTCTGTCTTGTGGGTTGTGGCCTCCTGGTCTGCCTTGCTATGTTGACTTAGGCCTGGCTGCCATGATGCCTTTTTGCGCACGTTACTTTGTGCCGTTGTTTTTCCAGGCTCTGCTTCTACCCGGCTATTTTACAGCTGTCTGCATATCTGTCTTTCACCTTTTCTCCTGTTCCCTTTGGGCTACGTCTGCACAACATGTACAAGGTCGAAAAACAACGTCCCTTGTTCTTGCTGATCTGGCCAGTCCCTCGCACTTAGACATAACACTATGTACAGCTGCCCTGGAGAATATCGTGTGCTTTTAATATTGTGTTTTACCCGGTTAGAGTCACTTGGAGAAAAACCTTTCCAGAGAGAAGAGCTGTGCTTGTCTGATGATGTAAACCTTGCATCTAGATATTGAGGTATGGGGGTTCGCTAGACAAAGCCCAGAGGTCTTCTGTTTTTATAATAAACTAGCTACTAGCACGGGGAGGGTGGTATTGTCATTTAGCCATATATCCACTGCTTTATGAAATGCTTTCCCCGTTTATATTCTATGGAGTTGTAACTATGCTGATTATATTATCCTTATGCATTATGCTGATAGTACTGGCACGTGTACTGTATCTTAGAGCACAGTAGTTGAAATAAACATTTTAAACTATACAGTGTCTCTTCTTATGCACGTTGTGGACAGGTATGAGTGAGTTATGAAAGGGTGTCTTCGCTCCTGCGAGTCCTGAGAGAGAGAGAGAGACCGTGTTCTGGGTTGTCTAATCATTGGTAGCATCGTTGCTAATGAGACGCTAAAGCTAGTCGGGTTGGGATTGTGGGTACTAAGGTGTATGGTTGGCTCACCACTATACTCCGAGGTCCTATTATCCTGTGCATAGCTCTGTGTATGTGCAGAATCCCTACAACATGGCGCAACCAACGAGTGGGGCTGCTTATCTGCGAGACGCTTGAGTAGTATTTGTGCTTGTCCACAACTCCATTCGCAGACGCTTCCGGAAGCGTGTGTGATGGTGATACCTCCTATATTGACGTTTTTATAGGTTCTTTCAAGCTTGAAGTTGTTAAAAGGTTTTTAAATAATACCCTTGTTGGACTTGGCCCTTTTGCAGGGTCATCCCTAAACTTTTGCCTTCCTCCTATACTTTTTCTGACCTGTTGTTGGCTGTTTTATGACTCTGGGCACTTTACCACTGCTGATCAGTGCTAAAGTGCATATGCTCTCCCATTATAAATTGTGTGATGGATTAGTGACTCCATGATTGGATGATTGGTTTACTTGTCAGTCCCTAGTACAGTGCACTCAGTGTGCCCAGGGCTTGTAAATCCAATGCCGCTGGTGGGCTTGCAGCACTGGTTGTGCCACCCACAGAAGCGGCTTGTAAAATGTGTCTCAGGCCTGCCATTGCAGAGCCTGTGTGCAGCCTAGGGCTGCCATGTCGACTTGGTGAGTACACCCACTTACCAGTCCCTAAACCTTCCCTTTACTGCATGTTGGTCACCCCTAAAGTAGGCCCTAGGGCAGGGTGCATTGTAAGTACAAGGTAGGACATACCCTGGTGTGTGTGGCATGTCCTAATAGTGAATTACAGCCATTTTGGTTTTTCACCATTGCAAGGCTACCTGCTCCCCATAGGCCAGAATGGGCAGACTGACTATTACACCTTATAGTCAGAACTGACTCAGGGAACATGGTAGAAAAACGAATTTAGTATGCCTGAACTCAGAATGATAAAATACATCTTTTAGTGGAGTTGGTTTTAACATTCTGTGTTTGAAAATACCACTTTTAGAAAGTGGGTATTTTCTTGCCTAAACTTCCAAGCCTGCCTCTGCTAGGTTGTGTATTCCTTGTCTGGAGATTGAGTGACAGGGGCTGGGGGTGGCTACAGGAGACAGGGTGAGTCAGCGCAGGGCTGAATAGAAAGATCTGCATCCAGAGTGGAGGGAGGAGTTGCACCTCGGTCTGAATAGGGCTGTGCCTGCCTTCCACAATGCTGGCTCCACCTCCTGCCGGGCGGCTGAGCACTCTGCCCCACATTCTGAATGGAAAGAAGGAGTCAGAAAAACAAAGTGCTCCAGGACTGACCAGAACTGGTTTTGGACTAGGCAGAGGCCTCTCTGCCTTCAGAGAACAAAGGAAAACTGTGTATAAAAAGGGGGCCCAGACCCCTAGGAAATTAGATCACTTTGGGAAACAAGAAGAAACCTTTGCTGAGGAGCGGAACCAAGAAGAAACTGAGGAGAAGACTATCCCTAAGCTAGAGGGATCTGCCTGCAGTGGTTGCCTGACTGCCAAAGGAAGGAGAAAGGACTTTGTGTGCACTTTTATTCAACTTGTGAAGGATCTCCAAGGGCTTGAGAAAAGAGCTTGCCTCCTGCTGAAGTCTCAGGGACAACAGACTTCAACCACCAGCTCCCCAAGAATCCTTTGGAAGTGCCTGCTGCTGTTTTGGGCCTTCTGAAGGGACTGCGTGTCGCAAGGAGCTGGTAGCGCGACTCAAGAGGGAGAAGCGTGTCGCCGTCGCAGCCGCTGCCGTCGCATCACGGAGATGACGCCGCTGTAGCTGTCGCATTGCACCGCATCTCGAGAAACGTCCCGCAACCCCGAAGAAGCGTGTCGCCGCTGCCGTCGCATCGTAGATGTCACCGCTGTAGCTGTCGCATTGCACAGCCTCAAGAGAAGCGCCTCGCATCCACGGAGAAGCGTGCCGCCGTCGGAGCTGCTGCCGTCGCATCACGAAACAAGGGTGTCACCGCTGCAGTTGTCGCATCGAGCGGAAGCGTCTCGCAACGTCGGAGAAGAGTGTCGCCGCCAAAGCCGCTGTCGTCGCATCACGGAACAAGGGTGTCGCCGCTGCAGCTGACGCATCGAGTCGAGACTTCTCGCAACATCGGAGAAGCGTGCCGCATCAGGAAGAACTTGACGTCTTTATTTCTTTGCACCAGAACTTTGTCGCATATCCATCTCTGCAACACTTTCGTTGTAGAAACGTGACGCATCGTAAGGTACATTGACTCAAAGTGTCGCATTTTAAGAACTTAAGAGAACTAAGCTAAACCTACCATTTTAAGTACAGTATTGTGGATTTTTGTCGTTTATGGTCTTGTGTTAAAACTATATAAAGAATACTTATTTTTGATATAAACCTTGTGTGGTGTCCATCTGTAGTGTTGTCACTAGATGGATCACTGACAGAATATCGATAACAAGAATATCGACCTACAACAATATCGAAGTAAAAATATCGAATGCCAAAATATCGACTCCCTATCTACAAACAGGTAAGTACAAAAATATCGACTCCAAAATATAGTTGTAAAAAATATAGTCAGTCAAAATATCGAATTTTTTAAATGTATGAAAAGTAATGTAAAATTAATGAAATAATATATATAATTAACTAAAACATACTTAAAAATACTTAAATAACTTTAAAATTAATAAATAATTAATGTAACTTAAAAAAATAAACATACATTTTAATTTTTTAATACATAAATATATTAACGTAATATTTATAAAAAATATTCAATATTTTTAGCGTAGGATAGCGGGACGGTAAAATGTACGATTACCACTTCAGTCAGTGCAACAGTAGGGAAAGCGTTGGATAGCGGAAGGGTAAAAATTACTATTCCCACTCCAGAGAGTGCAACAGTAGGGAAAGTGTTGGATAGCGTAGGGGTAATAATTACTATTCCCTCTCCAGAGAGTGCAACAGTAGGGAAAGAGTTGGATAGCGTAGGGGTAAAAATTACTATTCCCACTCCAGTGAGTGCAACAGTAGGGAAAGCGTTGGATAGCGTAGGGGTAATAATTACTATTCCAACTCCAGAGAGTGCAACAGTAGGGAAAGAGTTGGATAGCGTAGGGGTAAAAATTACTATTCCCACTCCAGTGAGTGCAACAGTAGGGAAAGCGTTGGATAGCGTAGGGGTAATAATTACTATTCCCACTCCAGAGAGAGCAACAGTAGGGAAAGTAATATTTTAATATTTTACTAAAAATAATTAATTATCAATACTAATAAATATTATTAATAACACTAATTACCAATTATAAAATCTTTAATAATTAGTTTATTATAAATACAATACATATGATTTATTAAAAATTAATTACCTATTAATAAATCATTAACAACCAATTAATAATCATTACCAGATTTGTATAACTATTTAAATAAATACCAATTAATATTTAATTACCAGTAAATTAAGTATCAATACAAAAAAA
The DNA here is from genome assembly GCA_963921515.1 of Calotriton arnoldi. Taxonomy (NCBI): domain Eukaryota; kingdom Metazoa; phylum Chordata; class Amphibia; order Caudata; family Salamandridae; genus Calotriton; species Calotriton arnoldi. The sequence goes on along the minus strand of CAWUFW010008380.1, from coordinate 6,974 downwards.
TATTTTCTATAATTAACTAATTACAATTAAATTACTTCCCCCACATTCCCCTATAAACCCACATCCCACTACAACTATTTAATTAATAGAAATAACATAATTACCAATAAATAAATTTTAAAAAATTATTACCAATTAATAAAATGTAATTCCCAATTAATAATTAATTAACAATAAATTAATTATCAATACCAATTAATATTAATTAATATGTACTTAATTTCAATTAAATTACTTCCCACCCTATTCCCCTATAAACCCACATCCCGCTACAACTATTTAATTAATATAATTAACATAATTACCAATTAATGAATTAAAAAAAAATTACCAATTATTAAAATGTAATTACCAATTAATAATTAATTAACAATGAAGTAATTATCAATACCAATTAATATTTATTAATATGTACTTAATTTCAATTAAATTACTTCCCACCCTATTCCCCTATAAACCCACATCCCGCTACAACTATTTAATTAATAGAATTAACATAATTACCATTTAATCAATTAAAAAAATTACCAATTAATAAAATGTAATTACCAATTAATAATTAATTAACAATAAATTAATTATCAATACCAATTAATATTTATTAATATGTACTTAATTCTAATTAAATTACTTCCCACCCTATTCCCCTATAAACCCACTACCCGCTACGGAATTAAATTACGCAAAAATTAAATAACATAAAATTCATTGCTTTTAAAAAATTAAACATACATTACAACAACTAATATACACTTTTAACACATATACTAACATACAATACACTTAGAAAAAATTCGATATTATTAAAAATTCGATATTTTTTAATGCCTATATTATGTACTTCGATATTTTAACAATCGATATTACTTACCTTAATTTCGATATTTTTAACGACTATATTATATCCATTCGATATTATGTCCATTCTATATTTTGGACTCGATATTGTGTCCATTCGATATTTTTGTTTCGATATTATGTCTGTTTACCCACTAGATTACTGTATGTGTTCACAAATGCTTTACACACTGCCTCTGAGATAAGCCTGTCTGCTCGTGCCAAGCTACCAAGGGGGTGAGCAGGGGTTATTTTAGGAGTGTACCCCTTTACCCTGACTAGAGGCAAGGGTCCCTATTTGTCACAAGTACCTACCTGTGCCAACTAGAGACCCCCAATTCTAACATTGGTGGTCAGCGGTGAGGATTCTTACTTGCATTTGTGACTCATGTACAGTGATTGGTGAACACTACTAGTGAGTGCAGACCAAACGCAACCACATACTGTTTTTCTGTTTTATGGTGTCCTCCTGGAAGTATTTTTGATACCATGACTCTGGTTAGTTGTTGCAAAATGGAACTCAACTTCTGGCACATGTTTGTCTACACAATGAAGTAACTACGTGTGTTTTGCAAGGAAAGGGGGCTGCCTGTGAAGAGAAGGTCCAGGGAGGATCTAGAGGCATCCCTATTCCAGTATGAGTTACCCAGCTGGAAGGCAACGCTACCAGTTGAGTCTGAGAAGGAGGAATTCCCTAAAAGTGAGGGAGAAACAGGAAAAGATAGCTGGCTTCTGGCTCATGAGCAGAGGCTGAGAGAGATTGACGAAGAGCTGAGAGAGCTTGAGGAGGCTCAGAGGGCCTTAGCCCAAGAAAAAGAAATTTGGGCAGCTCAGGAAGTGAGCTTTGCTGAGATGGAGGTGGAGTCCAGCTCAGATGGTGGCAGCAAAATTAAGTTATTCAGTGCTGAAAGAGTAGTGCACACACCCAGAGATGTGGCGCCTGACTTGTAGGGGGTTAACATACACCAGGAGGTTCAAGGACATGAGGTAGCTCCAGTAGTGCGCAGTGTCCCTGAGAGGAATAGGGAAACTGACAGGGATTCATGGTCCTAGTGGTGGGAGGGACACTCTACTGACTCTAGATGAGAGGTACAGGGAGAGGGGTTCCCCATGGTTGAAGTCCTGGTGTGTGAGTGTGAAGACCGCCCAGAAGAGTGTGGGTTGAGTGACAGAGACAGTCAGATACTGTCTTGCCAGTCTCAGGAGAGTGGTGTGGGGTACGTATGTGAGGCACTGGATGGTGAGGTGAAGGATAGTTTGGTTAACACCTGTGAGGGGTTATGTGATCCAATTGTGGGAGAGCATATTGTAAGTCCCTGTTTTCCAGAGCTATGCCAACACCTGTTGGAGTGTGAGTTCTCTGACCCCAGGGAGCTCACAATGGAGGCAGACCTTTGGTGGATTCCAGAGGGTCTGAAGAGGCATTGGGGAGTGACCCTAAGAGGAATGGCTCAGGTGTCTTCCAACCCAGAGTGGTGGGAGAGGTTCAGTGTAGCCCAGCTAGGTCCCGTGGTAATGGGAGGGGTGTAGGGGCTCATGTCCTGCCTCTGAGGAGAAGGAGTGAGTGTGGGGCTGCATGTCCCAAGGTGCCCGAAACCCAGTCTCAGAGCCTGGATGGTTCTTTAAGGGAACACCAGGTAGGGAGCCTAGGCTGCCCTGATGGGCCGCCTGTTGAGGAGGATCTCCTAGTGTCTAGAGAACCTGGAGCATCTGTAAATGGAGCTCCAGTGTTTCTGGTGTCTGGCAGTGCCACTCCTAAGTGGAGGGTGCAGAAGTCCAGAGTGAGGGGTGAGAGGGGGAGAGAGTCCCCAGTGGAAGAACCAGTGGGTCAGGGACCAGCCAGAAGGGCTGAGTCACCAGTGAATGACCATGGTGACACCACTTCTGTCCTGGGGGATCTTCACGCACTGTCAGATGGACAGGGGTCGGGAGATCTGCGCCAGGCAGACTGTCACACAACACCTGAGAGATGTGTTACCCTCTGGGGGGGCATGCATGCTCCCCAGGAAGTCCTGGTGCGCCAGGCAGATTCTTACATAACTCTAGAGGAGTGTGTTTTCCTTGGGGGGGGTTGGTGTACCCTCCCGGAAGTCCTGGGTTGCCAGGCACAGGTCCAGCCTAAGGGTACAGACCCTGGGTTGGAGGGCCAGGTTCAGGGTGTCCCCCCCTGACCTGGAGGAAGGGGCAGCTGCTAACAGTGCCCCTACCAGTTTGTCTTCTGGGGGCACCGCTCCAGGTGGGAGGGTGCAGGACCCCAGTAAGGGGGCGGGGAGAGGACAGCCTCACCCCTGGCCTCTGCCCAGTCTAAGGGTACAGACCCTATGCTGGGATCCCAGTTGCAGGATAGAACCCCTGAACTGGTGGGCGGACTGTGCAGGACACCTGCCACTGGTGCCCTGACAATTCTGGAAGGGGGTACCGCTCCTGATGGGAGGGGCAGTACTCTGGAAGGGGGTGCAGAGGGAGGGAGACCTCGCCTCGGACCCCGGTTCAACTGGAGGGTTTAGACCCTAGATTGGAGGACCAGGTTCAGGGTGTCCCCCCTGACCTGGACGCCCAGTTGCAGGATAGAACCCCTGAACTGGTGGGCGAATTGTGCAGGACACCGGCCACAGGTGCCCTGACAATTCTGGAAGGGGGTACCGCTCCAGGTGGGAGGGTACAGAGCCCCAAGGAGGAGGACCGGGTGTGGGAAAGCCCACCCCAGTCTCCAGTCCAGCCACCGGGTATAGGCCCGGGGCTGGTGGGTCAGCGCCAGGATGTCATACCTGACCTGACAGGAAGGAGAATGGACAAAGGGTGCCAAGCACCTGGGGCTACTGCCCCCGCTCTCTGACGCCACAGAGGTTTGAGAGCCCGGAGAGGCATAAGGCCTGGGTCTCATCCCTGACCACTGTCAGTGGCCACTGTGGCTTGCTGTCTGTCTGTTGGGACACACCTGTGAGCAAGTTAAGGTTAGGTGCTGCACAGGTGGTGTCCACAGGTGAGGAGGAGGGTTCCCCATGGATTAGCTTGGTGGGCCCTGAGAGTATGGACAGAGGGATCCAAATAGGTTCAGATTGGCATAGAACTGGAGTATGCCCCTGCTGTTGTGGGCCAGGGTCCAGGTTCTATCGCCCAAAGCAGAGAAGCCCATCAGGGTAGTGATTGGTCTCCCCTGCATTTTGGCTGGAAGGGGGTTGTGTTGGACTTGGCCCTTTTTGCAGGGTCATCCCTAAACTTTTTGCCTTCCTCCTATACTTTTTCTGACCTGTTGTTGGCTGTTTTATGACTCTGGGCACTTTACCACTGCTGATCAGTGCTAAAGTGCATATGCTCTCCCCATTATAAATTGTGTGATGGATTAGTGACTCCATGATTGGATGATTGGTTTACTTGTCAGTCCCTAGTACAGTGCACTCAGTGTGCCCAGGGCTTGTAAATCCAATGCCGCTGGTGGGCTTGCAGCACTGGTTGTGCCACCCACAGAAGCGGCTTGTAAAATGTGTCTCAGGCCTGCCATTGCAGAGCCTGTGTGCAGCCTAGGGCTGCCATGTCGACTTGGTGAGTACACCCACTTACCAGTCCCTAAACCTTCCCTTTACTGCATGTTGGTCACCCCTAAAGTAGGCCCTAGGGCAGGGTGCATTGTAAGTACAAGGTAGGACATGCCCTGGTGTGTGTGGCATGTCCTAATAGTGAATTACAGCCATTTTCGTTTTTCACTATTGCAAGGCTACCTGCTCTCCATAGGCCAGAATGGGCAGACTGACTATTACACCTTATAGTCAGAACTGACCCACGGAACATGGTAGAAAAACGAATTTAGTATGCCTGAACTCAGAATGATAAAATACATCTTTTAGTGAAGTTGGTTTTAACATTCTGGGGTCGATTCCGAATCGGGCCGGAAATCTCTCCGACCGAGCCGGACCCGGAGAGATTTCCGACCGAATCGGACCCGTGCAGTCCGACCGAACGAGTCCGATGCATTCGTATGCCACCGGACACGAGTCGGTCGGACTCCCATTGAACTCAATGGGAGCCGGTCGTACAACGCGTACGCGGGCTCCCATTGCCTCAATGGGTGCGAGGCGGACAAGGGCGCCCCTACAGCGAGTACGCCGCGAAGCGCTCGCGGCGTACACGCACAGGTAGGGGGGACCCATGGGTCCCCCTGTGTGCGCCTCGCGGGTACGCGTACAGGGGGTCCGACACAGACCCCCAAAGTACGGCTCCGACAGCGAGTTCGAGTCGGACGGCGCGAGTCGGTCGGAGCGGTCGAGGTGCGCATCGTACTTACCCGGCCGGAAAACGTCTCCATTGCGCGGTGCGAATCGGGTCCGAGCGAGTCGGTCGGAGCGGTACGATCCGGGTACGAGTCGGTCGGAGCGGTCGGGTCGCCCGGACGAGTCGGTCGGCGACTCGCATCGTACTCGCTCGGCCGGACCCACGTACGATTCGGTCGGGAAAAAGGGCTCCGAATCGGATCCGGTAAAGCCGAATCCTATTCGGAGCCCTACCGGCCGAGATCGGAATCGGCCCCTCTGTGTTTGAAAATACCACTTTTAGAAAGTGGGTATTTTCTTGCCTAAACTTCCAAGCCTGCCTCTGCTAGGTTGTTTATTCCTTGTCTGGAGATTTAGTGACAGGGGCAGGGGGTGGCTACAGGAGACAGGGTGAGTCAGCGCAGGGCTGAATAGAAAGATCTGCATCCAGAGTGGAGGGAGGAGTTGCACCTGGGTCTGAATAGGGCTGTGCTTGCCTTCCACAATGCTGGCTCCACCTCCTGCCGGGCGGCTGAGCACTCTGCCCCACATTCTGAAAGGAAAGAAGGAGTCAGAAAAACAAAGTGCTCCAGGACTGACCAGAACTGGTTTTGGACTAGGCAGAGGCCTCTCTGCCTTCAGAGAACAAAGGAAAACTGTGTATAAAAAGGGGGCCCAGACCCCTAGGAAATTAGATCACTTTGGGAAACAAGAAGAAACCTTTGCTGAGGAGCGGAACCAAGAAGAAACTGAGGAGAAGACTATCCCTAAGCTAGAGGGATCTGCCTGCAGTGGTTGCCTGACTGCCAAAGGAAGGAGAAAGGACTTTGTGTGCACTTTTATTCAACTTGTGAAGGATCTCCAAGGGCTTGAGAAAAGAGCTTGCCTCCTGCTGAAGTCTCAGGGACAACAGACTTCAACCACCAGCTCCCCAAGAATCCTTTGGAAGTGCCTGCTGCTGTTTTGGGCCTTCTGAAGGGACTGCGTGTCACAAGGAGCTGGAAGCGCGACTCAAGAGGGAGAAGCGTGTCGCCGTCGCAGCCGCTGCCGTCGCATCACGGAGATGACGCCGCTGTAGCTGTCGCATTGCACCGCATCTCGAGAAACGTCCCGCAACCCCGAAGAAGCGTGTCGCCGTCGCAGCCGCTGCCGTCGCATCGTAGATGTCGCCGCTGTAGCTGTCGCATTGCACAGCATCAAGAGAAGCGCCTCGCATCCACGGAGAAGCGTGCCGCCGTCGGAGCTGCTGCTGTCGCATCACGAAACAAGGGTGTCACCGCTGCAGTTGTCGCATCGAGCGGAAGCGTCTCGCAACGTCGGAGAAGAGTGTCGCCGCCAAAGCCGCTGTCGTCGCATCACGGAACAAGGGTGTCGCAGCTGCAGCTGACGCATCGAGTCGAGACTTCTCGCAACATCGGAGAAGCGTGCCGCATCAGGAAGAACTTGACGTCTTTATTTCTTTGCACCAGAACTTTGTCGCATATCCATCTCTGCAACACTTTCGTTGTAGAAACGTGACGCATCGTAAGGTACATTGACTCAAAGTGTCGCATTTTAAGAACTTAAGAGAACTAAGCTAAACCTACCATTTTAAGTACAGTATTGTGGATTTTTGTCGTTTATGGTCTTGTGTTAAAACTATATAAAGAATACTTATTTTTGATATAAACCTTGTGTGGTGTCCATCTGTAGTGTTGTCACTAGATTACTGTATGTGTTCACAAATGCTTTACACACTGCCTCTGAGATAAGCCTGTCTGCTCGTGCCAAGCTACCAAGGGGGTGAGCAGGGGTTATTTTAGAGTGTACCCTTTTACCCTGACTAGAGGCAAGGGTCCCTATTTGTCACAAGTACCTACCTGTGCCAACTAGAGACCCCCAATTCTAACA